>CM060177.1:30559013-31764013 GCA_030549775.1 Tamarix chinensis
GGACTCTTTGATCCATGGTATCCTTTAGTGATATTTTGTTATTTTAATTTAGAGTTAATCTACAAACTTACATTGTATTTATAATTGTTTCTTCCATTTCCATTTTATTCCTTTTACTATTAATAGTTTGAGCCTTGTGATTGATATAAAGATAGTTGGTTTGAGCCTTGTGATTGATGTAAAGATGGTTGGACAAACTAGAATTATGTTAATTATGGTGGCAACACCCAATATTTTAATTATATGCTTCCACTATAAAATAAATTTTTTTCTTCTAAAAATTTGGGTGTTACATGGAGGTTGAAGATGAAGGTTGAAATATTAACTCTTTAAACTCAAGATTGCTAGCTATTAACTCTTTTTTTTTTGTGGTATCTAAGTTAGAGAGGTATACATAGATGTAGAAAGGCCAAAAGATTATGCATTAGGTCAATGGAAATATAAGATAGAAGTTTGAGAAGGTTTAGAAAAATTATATGTCGAGATCGAGACTACCATGGTAGTTCTAGATGCTTTAGTTGACCTTTGTTCGATGTACGATCATCTGCCTCTCTCTAGGTAAGTTTCAATATTTTCTGATTGATAGCTTCAACTTGTAATGCCTTTTGATCATGTTCTTGTCAAATTTAGAAATGCTGGTAAACATGAAACTTATAGCTCTTAATATTATATCTCTAATGTAAATCAAATCATCTTAATCATACTTGGATGAAAACTTCATGCTTTAAATGACAAAGATTGCTTTTATTATTTCATATGTAAATTTTGGTTGACCTTTTTTACTTGCAAAGCTCTTCAAAACACTTTATTTTTGCTTTGTTTTCATCATAATTGATCCCAAATGAATATATATGGCTAAATAGATGTTAAATTGGCATTACGAAAAAAATACAAAACAAAGTAGGATGATTAACCTTATAAAAATAGGGTATAAAATACATTAATCATTAATTGCTACTTGTTAATTATTATAAATTTCTAATGTTGTGTTTTTGTATGCAAAAATTAGTAAAATTAGGATATCATTGGTAATTAAATATTTTCATAATAAAAGTGAGAAAAATAATTAAAATTTATAAAATAATATATTTTTAAAATCTTTCAATGAATAATAAAATATATGTAGTGTATGTATTATCATAACTTGTTAATACCAAATTTGATCTTCTCAACTCAGGTTAATATAGGGTTTCTGGTTAAGTTGGATTACATGTAGGATTTAGGTTAGGTTGGGTCAAGTTAAGTTAGGTTGATGGAATTTTAGGTTTTATTAGGTCGAGTCGGGTTAGGCAAGTTGGGTTAAATTTTGGTAGCTCTATTGGTCGCTAGTTTAGAACAATTATTTAATCTTTAGAAAAAGATGATTCGATACTTCTTCAAAATTGTTATCAAAGCCCTAAAATAACAATTATTAAAGCCTTTTTCCATAGTAGAGGATACTTTTGGTGAGTATTATTTATTAACATTTCTTATAATCCTAATGTCCTCTAAAAGTTTTGAATTCGTCTTCCAAGGATCCACCACCTCACCAAAGGTTCCATGGTCCCTTAAAGCTTTTATCCATATCTTTTTTAGTTTGCTAACCACCCTCTTTGTCCTTTTTAGTTCCATGGAATATTCTTTCTATATCTTGCTAATGAAACTAAGAGTCTAATGTTGTTGAGATTCAATCCATGGTTACTTTTGATAGCTTTATATGCCTCTTCAACTTACTAGTATCTAACAAAAACAAACAAAAGGTTTGGGTGTCTTTTCAACTTCCTACCATTGTTGTTAAAATTGGGATCCTATATAGGATCAATTTGGAGGCTTAAAATCATATTTTAGAATTAGATCCTATGATCATAATGCTCCAAAAAAACCATAGAATATGAAACTTGTATACTACACAAGAATTAAATTATTGAGATCTTACATTGGCAATGATTAAGTTGTAACAACTTAGAAGTAAGATAAATTGTTCTATTATTATGTATTAAGAACTATAGTAAGTCAAAAATATTGTAAATAAATTGTCAAATAAAAATTTAAAATTATAATGAAGTTATAGTAAAAGGAAACACACAACTCAATATGTTCAAAATATATAGCATTATTAGCTTTAAGAAAAACAAATAAAGAATTAATTAAGTAGACGATAATGAAAATAACATTAAAACAAGGGTTGAATAATTTATAATATTTAATAGGATAAAATCCATAAAATAATTATGCTGGCTTCTAAAATATTGATGAATCAAGATAAAAAAAATAAAGAGTCAAGGCTATATGCACATATGTTAAGTAACTATATGAATGGAGGGTACATCATAAACCTAAAGCTTCTTTGCATCATGAATCCAACATGACCATAAAAAATAAAATAAAGATATTAATTTTGAATTGAAAAAAATTAATAATTAATAATATTGTAGAACTTCATAAATTCATTTTACTATGTAGATGGAGATTGCATTCTTTTATCAACATTTTACTTCAATAACCAACTTTATTAACTTAGTGGTATATTAATCATACTATCTTTGCATCAACTTATTTTTAAGCTATTTTGCAAAATAATTTAGATTTGAGAATTAGAGAATTAGAGAAGAAATATAGTTGGAATAAGAGAAAAAATATATTTAAATATAAATCGATAAAAATTATAGTGAATATGTAGAATCATAGGACTATACCTAGGATAGTAAGATTCCATCAATCCTATATAGGATCGCAAGATTCTACAATGATTCTATTACTTTAAATTTTTACCTAGGATCATAAATCATTTTTTTAGATCATAGGATCATAGAATCATAACATCAAATAGGGATTTAAATAAATATGTTTCTTGCTAATGAACATGTCCATAACCTTCCCATGTTTACCATAAAGACTCTTTATAAGAGGTTAGGTGTACCTCAAATGATCTCTAGTTTCTCTCCAACATCGTGACCTCATATTTGTTTAAAACTCCATAATATATATTATATATGAAAACAAAAACTAAGTAACATGAATATCTCGCCAAAATTCCCTCCTTGAACATCATTACAAGTATAAAACATTCTCAATAATTACAATCTATATAAATGATCACAATATTTCTTTATAGTGTTATCTATGTGTGTTGTATGTGTTACACTATAATAATTACATTTTCATTTATATCATTATTAATGACTCTTTATTTCACTGCATTAAAGCTAAAAATTTGTGTATTAATCGATGATTGTTTACATTATCCATTAGTGCAATAGTAAAACACATTGAACAAGAATCTCAAAAATCCTTCCTCAGGCATCAATTACAAGTGTTAAACCTCCTCAATAATCACAATACACCTCAATAATCATGATTTTTATATAATTTATATTATATAACAGTCACATCTTAATTCATAACATTATTACTTATTCTTCATTATGCTACACTAAAGCTTGAAATATCTGTTATCCATTAGTATAGTAAAAATAGAATATATTATTAACTACAATAGAACATAACATGACTATATACCCATTAATAACTAAATATTCTTTCACTTTTCAATAATTATAAATAAAATAATTACAAATAATAAATATATTAACTAATGCAACTTGTAAAGGAAATAGACATGACATAATATTCACTTCATGTAGCATCACAATTTAAGGTGGTTTTGTTGTTAATGTGCACTGCTATCCATGTTTTGCCATGCTCATATTCAATGACAAGGTAATCAGTGTAACATATACTATACATCAAATGCAAGTACACTATTATATAAAAAATAAAATTAAAAATTAAAAATTAAAACCATAAAAAAAAATATAAAGAAACTTATTCCTACCTTATAAGTATAGTCTCCCATTCCACCCTTAACCATAATTTGGTCTCATAGCACACCCAAATCAAAGAAGATTATTTTCCTACACCCTTACATTCAAATCACAGTAAACAAATGTTTGAAGAACATTATATTTGCAAGACTTTAGCATTTTGTAATAACTTTTGATGTGGTTTGGTTATATTCAAGCATCATATTTATTTTTATATTATTTTTTTATGCCAACTTATTATATTATAGACTCAGTTGAAAATATAAATTGTGAGGATGACCGATAAGTTTAAACTCTATTATAGATTTTCATCATGTATAAATTATTTTTTCTTTTGCATTGTGAAATTATATGTTTCAATTTAGTTTTAAAAAGTAATAAACATCATGGGCTAAAAAAATATTTTGAGAGCATCAACTAGAGTTAAAATTTGCAGACATGATACTCATTCAAACTTAAGAATCAATTAAACTACTAAATATAAACAAAACACATGGGCAACCATTCTCAAATGTTAACATCTATTTGAAAAGCTTTGTTTTTATCCATGATTGATTTACTTAGCTATATCACAAGGCACAAATTTTAGTGGTTTGAGATACTATTAGGTAATAATAATAGATAACAATCAAATAAAATCATATATGTGATATATAAAAATAGGTGTTTTAAAATTTTTAATTGTTCATATATTAAAAATAATAAAGTAAATACATATTCATTATCATAAAATAAACATATATACAATTTGTAGAAAATAATAAGCTATCAATCAGGCATTTTGTACATTGCACGTGTGAGTAACTAGCTATTCATTACTTAGTTATCTAAATATTTTATTTAATATTTTTTTATGTCATTGATGTTTTAATATTTTATGATTTAGTTTAATTTACTTATTTGTATATGAATATTTTTTTGAATGGTTATCCAAATCTTCAACGAAAATTAAATTTTGATCATTGATGTATGTCTCTTAAGGAGATACTATTAAGGAAACTACTTATGGTAAAAATTATTGTTCAATAAATTTATTAGCCTATAAACTATTTTGATGTATGTAATAATAATAAAAGGTTTACGTCACTAGATACACACGATGCCCCAAATTCAAAGGATCCTTAAACTAATAATAAGTATGGTGTTTTGTCGTGGACACTCCAAATTAAACCCTAAACACATGAGCAAATAGTAAGTAGTGAGTAAGGGTTGATCCCACAAAAACTGTAATTAAATTTGTAGATTTCTATTGTCAAATAAAATCTCTCAGTTATCAAAGTAGGAAAAGCTAATAAATAATAATAAAAAGAATAAAAATAACAATTCAGAAAGTAACTGAATAACAATAATGAGATAATAGGGATCAGAGGACAAGTTTAACATCTAGATATCAATCGATCATAAACTAAAATGATCATGTAGTATTTTTAATGTTAACCTACAGAAGCTTGCATGCGTCTACTTCCTAGCATCTCCTTATATAAATAAACCAAAGCTTTCTTATGATTTATTGCCTAACCATTTACTAACCTAGGATAAGATCTCTAGATTTAATTAATGCCAACACTAAAGATTAGAGAGTATCTAACTAGAACCATAATTATATTCATCTTGAATAATATAGTTATAAATATCAATAAACATAGATTAAATCAATAACATATTGTAAGACCCCCAAAATTTACTACTTAAAAATTTTATTGTGGAAGCATTAGTTCTGAAAATAGTGGTTGTTATCGCCACACCTAGCATAAGTCTGGTATCATCTACCATTCTTATACTAAGTACTAAGGCTAAACATTACCTTAATTAAATTAATAAAAACCATAAAAATAAAACCATAGATTTCAATACATAATAACATTGTCCTAATAGCACTAAACATTAGGCAAATAATGATAATCTAATGAGAAAAAAAAAATAGAATGGGATATAAGAGTCCAAGGAAATCCGGATCAAAAGATGTCATGAGAACCTTGAAAAGTCCTAACACTCAACCCTTACTAAAAACCATCAGGCCAAACCCTCAAAGTACTTTTATAAGGCAAAGAACACCCATTAAATAAATAAGGGACCATAAAATGGAAATCGACTATACAATAATATTGAGTAACCCATTATACAAAACTACCATGAAAAGCCCACATGGAATACATAAAAGGTATCAAAACAAAATATGGTATAAAATATTAAAATATACATGCGATAAATAAAATATAATAATCATATTAGATAAATAATAATCACCAAAACCACATACGACTCATACTCATTAATTTAGTACATAATGAAACTTGTTAACTAAGGATACAAGAGACACTATATGAAGTAATGATTATAACCCATCTTAACACAATAACCATAAACCTCACAATATATATCATATGTCAGTATCGAAACTAGTAATATCCATTTCACCTTAAATAGGGTTCAAAAGCACAATACTAATAAACATCTATAATATCAAAGGTAGGTATAAAAGTTATTATCGGCTAATATAATAGTTATTTTGATCCAATAATAATTATTTCTATTTTTATTTGCTTAAGGGGATATAATAATAATCCGGAGACATAAAATTGCACTGGTCACACTGGTGCATGATATATTATGGTACCCTCCCAACCATCCAATTTAGAGGTATAACAACACTTTGAATATATTGGTGCGTAAGGTGACATAATACCCTCTCTACCTAGGACATCTAATCTTTAAGTATCGATACCCATATAGGGCCCTAGGTCACCTATATAGTAAACTGGGGCCTTATTGGGGCACAACAACACACCAACAAACTAAAATAAATTAAGGGCTCCTACCTCTTCTATAAAGGAGTTAACCCTAGGGAGCAAATATTCCCAAACTCAAGGTATTTCTCTTTAAATATTAATATCTTAAAAATATGACCATAAAAATATTACATATTGCACAATGATTCTAATTCCATACTTAACCATTTTTTCTTTATTTCTAATTATTCAATTCAATCCTAAGGTGAATGTTCCAAGTTATAGCGAAAGTCAACACTAAGGTCATTCTATCAATGCACTAAGGCCATCCTATGTCTAATTATTCATAGTAGGCACATTAGGTCAAAAGTGAAAAAAGTACCTCAAAGGCCATAATAATTACCACATTATCATCTATTTTAAATAATTATTTTATTTTATTTATTTATTTGTCATGAAAAAGATAAAACACAACAATTTAATTTCATAAGATGCAAACGAATTACCAGACAAGCCAAATGACCATTTTTTTCTTATATATGATTTTGCATGTAAAACCCTAACATGTGTTTCTAGGACATCAAATCACATATTCCCATGTTCAACAATAAATAACACATATTAGGCATGCTTATCAGAATAATTATCATGATACTCTTAAATGACCAAAATTTCCACTATAGCATAAAATAATAATAATTATGTTAAAAATGTACATAAGAATGCTCAACATATCATATTAGAGATACATGACATATATAATTTATCCTCAGTATAAAACCCATTTTAACATACTTTCATACATTTAAAAATTTATACAAGTTAACATGCTCCATTTTATCAGTTTTCATACTATCCTTATTAGGCAAATGATTACAATGTAAGAAGCATTCTTAATAAAATTTATACATCAAAAACCCTAATGTGCTATCGTACAATATCTCACATTTTAGTAAAGTATATAAACTATTTGATTTCTAACAAAAGCATAAATAATAAGTAATGTACTAACATTTATTAGGTTCTGGTAATTAATCTTTTTTTACCTAAAAAATACCACACTAACCATATTAATATTCAAGCATTAAAATAATAATTTTTATAAAAATATTTTTTAAATAAAAATTATCAAAATATCCCTAATTTTTTAAAAAGGGTAAAATGTATAGATATCCCATGCTGCTCATACAATATGAGTTTGGGGCAAATTTAGGGAGGATCTAGGGGGTTGGATGGTTGGGTGAAGGTGATGACTAATAGGGAGGTATAGGGGGCTAGCACTGGTAGCGATGAGGGAGGTAGTTAGTGGGGAAGGTAGTTGATATAATACCCTAAAATTTTACTTAGCCTAATTCCATACCATTAATACCCTAATTTGATTCCAATCTTTTAAAAAAATCTTATTTTATCCTTAACCGAGTGTCTTAATCCCAAAAACTTAACCTAATCTAAATCTTTGACCCGGATAAGCTATATTTCATAACCCGGTCTTAATTCTGCTAAAATTTATCATTAATCCTATCTATTTTGGCTAATCTAAAATTATCTAAAACTAATCTTAAGCCTTTTCTCCTTTTCCTTTTATTTCTCCTTTTCTTTTTCCTTCTCCTTTTTCCCATCATTTTTTGCTGTAAAGCTTGAATTTATTCCTTGTAACTTGCATCATCAACCATCACTCTCACCCTATTGTAGCCACCATCACCACCATCATCCATCATCCCTCACCATCTCATCCTCGTGCTACTTCCACCCTAATGCATGCACGCCTCCCTTCCGCTACCATTTTTCATCTCATGTAACATACACACACAACCATCACTATCTCATGCTAAATACCTTTGAAATTTTCACCACAACACTCCACCATTATCTCTAGCCACCTTTATTGAAAATTTTTACTGCCATCCCTCTACATTTTCTTTCATCGTTGCTTGCCTCATACATATACATACACACACACACACACACACACACACACACACACTCCTCCACTCTCCTTCTCCCACATTTGTTTGTCATCATTTATTATCCAAACTCTGTCCAAAACAACTACCCTGAGCTCCCTTTACTTTTTTTTTATTCTCTTGTTATTTTTCTTCTTCCTTGTGTAGTCATGCCCTGTTTTGCACACCTGAGCCACCTTCTTCACCACTATGCACCACCACAGCCACCACGCACTATCCAAAGCCTAGTGGACCGACACCAAGGTCACTCCATCCTTCCCCTTCATCGTTGATAGCCATTGTTATCGACCACTGCCACTTTTTCCTCTTCTTTCCTTGCTTCCATCACATTTTTTATAAGATGCATAGCTTGTGCATGGCCTCAAGCACAAACATGCAACACTAGTTTTCCTTATTGCAAGCCTGTGCAAACTGGTAAGATTTTCCCGTGCACCCTCACATGGCCTACTCATAGCCGTCGCACGCTTGTGCACATCTATTCAATGTTTGTTCTGTGCTAAAAGTGCTCAAGCATAGCCATACCTCTTTACACATCTAGCATGTGCACGATCCCATCTTATGGATTAGGTGTGCACCACCTGTCACATGCTCATGTAGCTTTACCATTTTAGTCATGCACCCTCTTTTTTACCCCCAAACCTTATCCAAAAAACACCAAATTTTCACTATAGCTCTACTACATATCCACACAACTCCTTCCATTTAACTCTAGTTATTTCTATTTTTACCCCCTTTTACTTTAAATTTTTCCTTATTTATAATCTTCGTGCCTAACTGCGTATTATCTTATTTTTTGTAGGTGATATTCTGGTGATCCCGAAGAAAGAGGTCTAGGATTTATGTTCTTAGAGTTTGGTATCTGTGTTGGTAAGGATTTTAGTTTCAGTAATTATGTGAGTCGTACTTTGGGATATGATTATTATTGTATGTATAAGGCGCAGAAGTTAGACCTTAGATTTTTGTAATACCCTATTTTTAACTAGTTCTAATTATGTGTACTTAATTATATAAACAATTGTAGAATACTTTATAGCCTCAAGATTGTTTTGGGTGATTCTATAGTGATTGGAATTTTGCAGCTAAACACACTTTCCATGTAAAATATTCTTAGAAAATTTATTTAGGTCCTAAATGTGTTTAAATGTAAATCTAGAAATTTTGATTTAATTTTTTTTTTGTGCTTGCTATCCATTTTGAATTGTATATGTAAAATATATAATTAAGGTATACTAGCTAAATATCATATCAAATGTGTGTTAAAAATTATAAAAACTTATATTTAGGTTTTAAATGAGTAAATAAGATGATCTAAAAGTTTCATGAATTGAGGAATAATTTTGGTATTTATGTTAGTAATTGCCTTGTAAGCTTATTAGTTAACGGTCATTTTAATATTTTATATATCAAATATTGTTATAAATTTATAACATTTTACATGTGAGTTTAAAATATTATTTTTAAGGGCTTTTATAAATTTTCATAATTTTATAATCTTGTTTGATATTTTTATTAATTTTATCCTCTTTATTGATCTTTCTACCACTAAAAATAATATATAAATCCTAAAATTACTGTTTATGCATGAAATTACTTCCCTACACTTCCATGATCAGATTTGTATCACTTTAACCATTTTATTATTCATTCAACCAAAATTTGAATCAAGTCACTTTCATACACTTTTCTACCTATGCTAGTTGTGTCACTTAGGTTTTTTTCGCACTCAACCTTCTTCCCTTGCATTCCTTATGCTTAAATATGACCTTGTACATGCACACCATCACCTCCCCCATCCCTTGGTTGATTAATTGGTTTTCATAACTTCATTAAACCTAAATATACTCCACCCCCTTACACACTCAACCATCTTGTCCTTTATCATTCAAGTGTTGAACAAGCTACCTCTCCCCCTCGTGTGGCTACATATTTTTGGTTCCTCCATCCCCTATTTATACCCCATTTGTCTTGCTTTGTTTTCATTCAGAATTTATCTCATTATCTCCTCTTGGTTGCTCCCACATCTCTCTTCGTTTTGGTTATTTTTGCTAAGTGTTCTTAAGCTTTATTAAGCTTATGACCAAGACCCATCCTCCTCTATTTCAACTTATTCTCTTGTTTTCACTTATAAATTTCCTTCTATCTAGCCTTTATTTATTTTTAAATAAGTAAAGAAGTTTAGCTTTTTGGTTAAATTGCGAAGTTATCATCTTTCACCTTCTCCTCTTATGTCTCCATATTTCGAAGGCGTTGATATTCTTTGTGTTATTTTGCTATTTGTGATTGGAAAGAGGTAACTCATATGTTCCTAATAAATATATAAAAGTCATGTAATATCATGTTTAGAGTTTCCTGTGTTATACTTAAGTGTAATTAATGCTTTCTGGTAATCTCATAAAAAAGTATGCATGCACCATATATTGTTATTAATTTCTTTAAGTGTGTGACCATGTATTTTTATGCAAGGGTATGTTAAATTTATGTATTTTAAATATATGTATGATAGCATATTAAAATAGAGTTTTTTGTTTTAAAATAATTATGCATGATTATGGTTGTATGTGCTAAATGAGCTTAATTGTGTTTTAGGGGCAAATGGTATTTTTTTCACTCCTAAAAATTTATAGAATTGAAATTTTATATTATTTTACCTATTTTAATCTTATTTATTCATATCATGAATTTCGCTTAATTCTAATAATAATTGGTATTAAAGTGGGAAGTTATTGAGTAAATAACATATAAGGGCATTTTGGTCATTTATGACTTATTATGCCTAACAGTATGAATAATTGGAATAGGATGACCTTAATGAATTCTTAGGTTGACCTTAGTTTTAACTTTGATTTTGGTTTGGATTGTTGACCTTATGGTCAACTTAAATAATTGGAAATAAAAGAAAAATGGTTAAGTATGAAATTAGAATCGTTTTGTATTATTTGATATTTTATGATCATCTTACTAAGATATTAATATTTAAACTGGAATACCTTAAGATTTGGGAATGGTTGCTCTTTAAGGTTAGCTATCCTAGGAACGAGCTAGGAGCCCTTGATTTGGTTTGGTGTTTTCGTCAGATGCCTCGACATTTCGGCTAAGGACCTAGTTAACTCTATAGGTGACCTACGGGCCCTATAGGGAGTATCGATACTTAAGAATTAGGTGTCCTATGATGAGAAGATATTATATTGCTTTGTTGCATTAGTATGACCAGAGTACTTGTATGTCTCTGGGTTACAAGTTGGGAGGATACTATGTTGCTTTAGTGCACCGGTATGACCGATGTATTTATATGTCTCTAGTTTATTATTGTATCCCCTCAAGTAATTAAAATATAAACAATTATTGTATAAGGATTTAAATGGATTGTTGTGATTTGTCAATTTGGTAGTTGCCTCCATGCAATACTTGGTTTTGGTATGTTGGTTTGATAGTTGCATTTGTGCACTATTTGGATTTGGTATATTGGTTGGTAATTGTCTCAATGATTTCCTTATCATGTTAGAAGAGGAATAGACAAAATGCCTTAATTATGGTTTGGTGTTTTTCTTTTCATGGAACACCTTCGGTATAATTAGATTAATAAAATAGTTGTAATATGATTAGGTTTGATGTGATGGATATGTGGCATATGGTATGATATAATTTATGGTAGGAACGTGGCACTTAGCTAAGGGATGTACTTTTTAACGTGTTATGACATGATATTTTGTGTTAGCTTCTATGTGCTTCATGTGATATTTGCATGCTTAGTATTATATATTGGTTTACTTAGTATTGTTGTACAAATGGGTTCCCTTTTATAGTCCCCTGCCTATTCAATGGGCAGTATTTACCTTGCAAGAGTACTTTGAGGGTACAACTTGATAGTTTTTAGTAGGGGTTGAGAGTTAGGACTATCCGATATCCATTCTAGCATCTTTTGATCTAGATATCATTTGGACTCTTATGTCCCCTTATGTATTTCTTTCCCCTATCAGTTGTAACTTTTTTGTTTAATCTTTTGTTATCAAAATATTTTAATATTATAATGAAATCGTTCTCTTCTTCTTATCCATTGTTATTCTTAATTTAAGCAGATAAATATTTTAGCCATAATACTTAGTGTAAGAAAGGTAGAGGAATCAGACTTATACTAAATGTGACAGTAACACCCTATGTTTTTATTGGTTTAGCTTCCACAATCAACTCTTTTTAAAGGAATTTTCAAGTGCTAAAAATGGGGGTGTTATAATTTCAGATACGATATTGATAAGAATGATATATTATATTTGGTGGTTGAATGATCAATATGAGAGAATGATGCTAGAAGTGTGGAATTAGGGTTTGAGGAAACTAAGGATCTTAACTTGCGTTATGTGATTATCTGTTTCAATGTTTTTAATGCATGTGAATTAATCATGAATAAGATGCTAATCATTTAAAGTGAAAGAACACGTGAGATGGGCCAAGATGATGTTTTTATATATATCCATTCAATTGGAGATAATAGTGGCTAAAGAGCTTTTACCCTGAAAAGATGATGTTTTTATATATATCTATTCCACCGGAGATAATAGTAGCTTAGGAGCATTTTACAGCGAGAAAGTCTTTCAGTCCATTCCACCAGATTAAAAATAGTGGGGGTCCTACTCATCATGAATGAAAATATAACTTTATAAGTATGTGAGACATGACCAAGGTGATATTTTTATATCCATTCCACTAGAGATAATAGTAGCTCGAGAGTGTTTTACCCTGAGAATGTGATGTTTCCATATCCATTCCACCAGATGATAATAGTGGTTCAGATGTGTTGTCTCTAAGAAGGTGCTTCAGATCATTCCACCAGTTTAAGAATAGTGGGGTTCATATACTCAAAGTATATAAAAGAATGAAAATAGTTACATCTAATAAAGAGGCTCGGATTAGTATTTATCTTATGAGATGTATCATTGGTTTGAATGTGCACTTATCATTAGTTGTGAATGAATGTGTTATTTGTATCCCTGATTTGATACTATTGTTACCTTACTCAGCAAGTGGTGTATTAACGACCCTTTTCATGAGTGCTTTTCATTCCCATGAGCAAGAAACCTTGATGCTTTTGGGTAGGTCTTGAAAGATCCTCTAGATGACTATGTTGCTTTTGATGCTCTATATGTGGATGAGTGAACTGTTATCTATGGTGTTTGGGTAAAGAGTAAAGATATCCGGTTGATGTATTTACTTAGATACCTTTTAGGACTCTTGACTCATGGTATCTTACTTTGTATTTTGTTTATTGTAATTCAGAGTTAACCTCTAAACTCATATTATAATATAAATGTTTCTCCTGTTTCTAATTTTCTTATTTTACTGTAAATAATTTTAGCCTTGTGATTGATGTAAGAATGCTTGGGCAAACTAGACTTATGTTAATTACAGAGGTAGCCCCTAATATTTTACTTATATGTTTCTACTGTAAAATAAAATTTTTTAGTAGTGAAAATTGAGGTGTTATAGTTGAAGTGAGGCATAAGTAGGGGAGATGGAAAAGAAATCAGAGGCAAGGAGGTGGTGGTGGGTTGTTAGCCTGGGTAGGAGGAGATGGAAAAGATATGAGAGAGGTTGAGGGAGGTTAGTGGTGGTGAGGGATGAAGAAGAATGTAAGGAGGGTTGGCAAGGAGTTGTAGTAGTGGGTGGCATTGTAAGGACATGGGGAGAGGTGGTGAGCATCGATGCTAGGCGGGGGTTTACAAAGATGGATGTTGTAGCAAGGGGAGAGAGGGTTGCATAGGAAATGGTGATATAGAAGGGGCTTGGTGGTATGATGGTTACATAAATCAAGGGAAGGAAGAAGGAGGAAGGAGAAGAGAATAAGAAAGGTAAGGGCTTAGGTTGGATTCGGTTGTAGGGAAAGGCATCAATGGTGGTTTTGCTGGGGGGAATTGTGCAGGTCCAAATGAGGAGGAGAAGGAAGAAGAAGAAGAAGAAGAAGAAGCAGGTAGCTCAAGGTTGAACAAAAAGAGGGGAGTATGGGGGTGTGTGTGTAATGGTTGGGGCAGAAATCATTTGATTGGCTTAGGGATGGGGCGTTGCTGGTTTGCGATGAGAGACTATAGGAAAAAAAAAGTGGTGTTGGGAGTTAGTGGCAGAGGTGTAAAGGGTTAGACGAGGAAAGGTAAGCATGTGAGGTAGCATGTAGGGGGTTGTTTGGTTAGAAGGGGATAAGGCAAATAACACATGAGGGAAGTAGATAATGGGTGTGTTTGGATCGGAATGGAAGGAAGAGCTGGGTCAAGGAGGAAGGAGAAGAAAAGAAAAGGAAAAATAAACGAAAGAAAAAAGGGGGGAAAGGAGAGGAAAAAAAAGAAGGAAAAGGAAAAGGAAAAAGAAATAAAGAGAAAAGAGAAAATAACTTTAGAGTTTGAATTAAAATTAAGTTAGATTTAGGATTAGGATAAAATTAATTTATCTGGGGTTAGGGTATCCGATTAGAAAAAATAAATCGGGTAAAATTATTGGTTTAGAATAGGTTTAAATAAAAAAAGGAAAAAGATATAATAATCAGAATAAATTTATAAAAGACTTTATCTGGATTTGTGGGTTAAATATTAATAAAAATAATTAAGCTAAGATTTAAGTTTTATGTTTAAACTAATATTAGATATTAGGATTAGATAATATTTCAGAATATCACACCTATGTACTACTTGCGGATATATATATGTTAACTATTACGGCTATATTATCCTAGCATTTGAATAACTGTCAAATTAACTAGGTGGCCAAGTGAGATAATAAAGTCCTAATCTTGGATATGTAATCATTAAACTTTGTTCATTAATCTAACTAAAAATATGATAATAATTAAACCCAATTCATATCTCATGATTAATTATCCTATAACCTTCAATTATCCTTATATGCCATACTAATGTAGCCTAGCATATTGATAAAACTAAAAAACACCAAACCTAAGCACATAAAAATCATACCTTCAATAAAACATAGAAAAATAAAATAACAAAAATTAAATTAAACTACACGAATTAAAAACTCAATTAATTAAGCCAATAACGAGAATTGGATTAATCACGATAAAAAAAGTATAAAACAAATAAATGAGACAAATGATAAAAAGAACTTAGGAGATTGAAGAATCACAAGCTTCATATGATCTCAAATCATTCAATTATAGTAAAAAACTTACTAAATCTAACAAATGAACCCTAATGGTTTAAAAATAAGGTAACCGAAGTTGAATTTCTCACTATGGTCCTTTTCAATGTTTTATTCAAACTAATGCATATTATATATATAGACAGCATTCCATACAAATCAAATCCAAAATGTAGTAAAAATATGGTCTGTATTAGTAAATACGAGGCACGCGTATTTTTGTCCTATAGATATACATGTGAGATGAGTTAATGAAGCATGTGAGAAGAAAGCAAATAAATACAATGCATATTTCATAAATATAGGGGGGTCATATTTCCTGCACATAAATATTGGGCACCGGTATTTCTTACTCCTCCATTGTCTTATCTTCTTTTTTCTACACATAATTTTTATTTTAGGGTATTGTATGATGGTACATCCAAATTTTTATGACTCTAAGGTTTGCTCCTCTTATTTTACTTCTTTTCCTTAGTTATCTGTCCAAATTGCCTTGATTTTATCTTTTATTGCAAAACCAGGCCAATAAAAAATATTAAAAAAAAGGTTAAATTATCATAACAAACATAGAAAAGTAGGTCATGATACATCTATTTATTCCATAAAATATGAACCTATCAAAGTAATATTAAACTATTTAAATTGATGAAGCTAAAAAAATATAACAACCCCTGTAATCCTTGGCATTAGTCTAGTGAAATTTCAAATTTTCTAAATATTAAGAACCTTTGGAAATGAAGCCTAAAGCAATAACAACACCCAAAAAAATTGCCCTCCTTTACCTGCCTAAACGATAAGACAGATAGAAAATGACCCATGCATTTTGGGCAACCAAAAATAGTATAACATATAAGGGTCCAAGCACCCCTTTTTTTATTAGTATATATTTTTTATTTTAATCTGCATATTAATGAAGAATAATTTTTTTTAATTAGGAAATTGATACCATAGATGAAAATTAAATATAATATTTTTTAAAAATAAAATCAATTGATAATATTACTTATTAATATTAATATTTATTAAAAAAATGAAAATATTAATAATAGTATTTGTTAACGATATTAATAATTATAATTATCAATTGAAAATTTTAGTTAATCATAATGAATAATATTTTATAATTATAGTTGAAAATTGAAATACAATATTTTTTATTTCAATTTTCATTATATTACTAATGTGCGGTATTTTAAATTAATAATATCATTTTTGGGTAATGGTACAACATTTATTAAGAATAAGTATTAATGATAGTATAAAAATATTATTATTTATAATAAAATTAAGTAGATAATACTTATAAAAATGGGATACAAATTCAAGGTAGAAACCATCAATATAAATGAGAAAAAATGGATAGCTCCTCGATGGATTCCCATTTACTTTTTTACGTTAAAACTAATTAAGAACCCAAAAATAACATTTAATGTACATGTTCTTAGGTACCATTTATATAAAATAACACACAATTTGAATTTAATTTAAAGTAATAATATGAAAGATAGTTTAGTAAGATAAAATATTTGTGTATAAATGTGACTGAGATAATAATAATAACATTTGATAACTTATTTGAATCAAAATAAATTGAGGTATAATAATATTTAAAAAAATAGACGTGTGTGGGATTGGTTGGTTTAATTAATAAAGTATATTTTTTAATAAAATAAAAAATCTAAGTTTTTTTTAACGTTAGTTGAAATTGGTGGGACTCACTTGTAATGTTTGGCGGAGCAAACAAAAAATAGTATCGTATAAGTTGAATATAATTACTTTTTTTTCATAGTTTATACTTTTTTAGTAATGCATATTCAATAATCTTTTGATAATAAATAAAATTAAAACTTAAAAATATACAACTATATACATATATATGTGTATATATAGTTGGCAAAACCAATGCAACCTGACCTAAAATCTGATTCGGACTCTTAAAATTAACCTTGATCTCAATCCAAAAATCTAAATAAATTCAAACATTACCCAAATTAAGCTAATTCGATAGTGACCTCGTATTCAAAATGACCAAATATAAAATAATATAATTCAAAAAGAACTCGACCTAAACCCTATCCATACCCAAATCAAAACCCAAAAAATGACTCGACTCAAACCCAATCCATACCCAAACCTAATTTCAAACTTGATCCAAAGTAAAGACAAATATGATTCACAAACATAATATTTTATTTCATATAAATTGATACATAAATACCAATAAAGTGTTTTATTAATATAATTTTGTGTAAATAAAAATATTCAACCCATATAACAAAAATGAAAAAAAACTAGTAAAACTCTATTATAACTAACAATATAGTTATAATTTTATAACAATCATTATGTTTATATATGTAATGATATTTATCATTTTATTTATAGCAATAATGATACTAATACTAAAAATAATAATGATAATAATAATAATAATAATAATAATAATAATAATAATAATAATAATTACATATATTATGATAACAATTTGTTATATCATTACATATATTATGATAAAAACTATAATGATAATCATAATAATAATTATAAATCAAAAATTTTAATTTATTTATTATATTAAATTGATAACAATCAATGTTAATATAATTTCTAAATTAAATTAACTTTGCCTTAAACCAGATACGATTCGAAGTTAGTAGACCCGAAGCTACATGACTCAGGACTAAAGTCTGTATACCTAAATTGAACCCAAATTTGAAGAAATCTTATGTGTTAGATCCAAATAAAATATGATATTTTTCTGATCTAAAATAACTTGACCCAATATATAACCGATCCGAATCACTATTACCCAAATAATATGTGTGTGTTCCTATAAAGTTGAATAATAATAATTATTATTATTTTAAAATATGCAAAACTTAACAAATCAAAAAAATCATAAAAAATCCAAAAACAATGAAATTTTAGAAAAATATTTTAGAACCCAAGACAATCTATGAACCTCTTGGAAACTATTAGATATTTAAAACACGAACTCGTGAACATATACCGCAATACATCATAATTTTGAATCTTTTACTTTAATCTTTCACATATCATTATTTTAACTTTTTTAAGGAGGATGTGATACCTCATATTTGGAATTAAAATTGTATTATATTTATATTATTTTATTTATTTTTATGTTAAAAAGAAACTCTCTTTTGAGTTTTAAGAAAAATTATTATTTTTAGAAAACTTTTGGTAACCCAAAATGTTCATACTTTTATAAAATAGTTATTTTTATATGATAACTTGTTTAAATATTTTAAAGATTATTGTTTTAGTAGTTTTAATATTTCTATAATTTTAAAGGCTATTTCAATTTTTTATTTTGTATGGAATAGTAAAAGGGTAAACTAAAATTTTCATAGGCAAATAATTTTTGGGAAAAAAGAGAGAAAGTAATTAAATTAATAAGATGTATACCTTAGAATAGGCATAGATTATGTTATATTATTTTTATTTAAAATAAAGTATGTTAATTAGTTAGTGAGATTAATCTCATTTGAATGTTTATTTGTATATTCATATAATTCAATCTTCAGTTAATTTTGTGATTAGTTAAAATATTTTGAAGGAAAATATTTTTTATAAATAATAAAATTTTATAGTTTTACTTATTCCTTGATGTTACATGAGTTTAGAGAACTAAGTGATTCTTTAGGATTGAGATAGAAATTAATGTTAGCATAATGCTAAGGTTAAAATGAGGAAGAGAGAGTAGAAAGCAAAAATAGGAAAGTGATATTATGATTTCTCATGTCCCAAAATGACTATATAACCTCATATATATAGGAGTTATATTAGGGCAAAGGGAAACGGAAAATACTATACGGTGGGGAGCAAGGAAGTGTTCCCAAGTGTTACATGGAGTACCGGCCTTGAAAGGGAGTTTTATGAGCTAGTAGCTTGTCAATCAAATATTAAATAAGTTGATTGAGACATATTTGTTGAACACCTTTGGGATAATCCTTTTCATTAGTATTTAATGGCCTAATAGTTTAGTTAATAAAATATTCATATCATCACTCCCTTTGAAATTCAATCCGCCACAGCAACCACTTTGAAGGGGTTGATAAGTTGGACACTAATTTCATGAATAACAGCCAAAACTATACATTAGGTCTATAAGCTAAAAGATCATAAAGGGTGATGAACAAACTTATAAATTACACTTAGTGTTTGTAATTAGAATATGCTAATTATCTTAAATGATGTTGTATAACTAATACTTCTTTATCTCATTTCTTTAAATTCATATATGAAGAGACCAACATTCATTCATTTAGTCATAAAATTTTTGTTCCATAACAAAATTGGAAAATTATTTTTGAGTTGGAAAGATAACTTCAATATATAAAACTTTTGTCTTATGAGTTTTCCCAATATCTAAATGAAAATTAGTGAAAAATTCAAGCATGCTTGTGCATTTTGCTTCTATCTTTCTTTCTTAAAATCCCATGTAAGCTCACACGGAACCCTAAGAGTGAAAAACATGATTTTCCTCCTCTTACGATATCATAAAATCCTAAAGTTATTTTGGTATCATAGGATCATTACTTATGCTTGAAGGGTTTATATTATATATATATATATATTGATTTTATATACGGTAACCTTATTTTTAGAACATATGCATACATACATATGTGTGTATGTCCACACCCACATGTGTGTGTGTGTCTGTATGTGTTACATGTGTGTAGAATATTCTGTTTATAAAGCAATTTTTTATTTATAATATATTTCTACATTTTTTATGGCTATATTTTATGCATCATGATATGTGATATTATTAGCTTAAGAAAGTATTATTTTTTGTCAAATTCGTGGGATTTTTGATCTAGCTACAACTTTACTCTATTGACACTAAGTAGTAATGTTTGATCAAGGTTGATCGAGCTTGATCCTTTAGTATACTTATGTTTTTTTTTTGAGATGTTGGTTAAATATGTGAGTTAGATTTGGATATTTGGTTATTCTAATTAGACATTTCTATTTTTGTAAAGTTATTATTTTAGAGAGTTTCTCTTTAGTTTATGTTTAGAAAGTGGATAATAAAAGAAAGAGAATTATTGAAGAATAGTTGTACATGTGTATTATATGTTTGCTTTAATAAAATATTGATAATCAAAGTGGAATAAGTAGGTTTTAGGTTCTTTAGGGTTGACTTCTTGAATTTTGAGATCAATAATAGTTTTTTTTCTTGGTGGGCATCTATTTATTTATTTGTTAACAATGACTAGTCAAGACTCATTGTTTAATTTATAGGATTATATTAATCTGTTAAGGGGTTTGGAGACTTAAGGGTTAGCTAACTAAGATAATTAGTCTTTAAAGTGTTGTTATCTTCTTTAGATTGTATCCACTAGGATGACTTAGGTGTGATTTATAATCTTCATGTGGTTTGTGGTTGCTCTTTGGACTTTGATTTACTGGGTGATCCTCTGGTTGGTGTATCTAGTTAAATAATTTGATTTCATGATCACCCAAAGTGAAAATCAATAATCAATTATTGTTTCCATGTGGTTTCCCTATGTAATTATGTGTGTGTATGAATTTATATATATATATACTTCCCTATATACCATTCCTATATACTTACATAATACTTAAATGTTCCTCTAGCTAACTTGTTGCATATTTTAAATGAGATTTTGATGACCTATGATGTATATGGTAAGTAGATGACCAAGTGTGAATTGAGTATGAACCTGTTTAAGGCATGGATGACATGCATGGCACAAAATAGTGATAGTGGTGACCCCTTTTCAAGGTCATATTTATCGTTGAATATTACTTTCATATGTTATGGTTGTATTACTTATTTCATTTCCATTTTACATTTAGTTTTTATTTTATTTTATTAAACATTGATATTTAATTTTTGGTTGAATTTAATAATAAAGTTTGAAATGTTTAGTATTTTAATTATTCTTAGCATCTAGTATAAGCGGGATAATGGTGCCTATTGTAATGCCTCCAATTTTTTTTTTCAAATTTAAATTTTAGTTTTGAAAGTACAAAGCAAAAGCAAAAATAGAAAACAAATAATGATACCGCCACACCTATTATAAAGAGAGTTGTATATGTTCACTTAACCTATGGCATGTGCAATGCTGGGTATGAAAACACTAAAAAACAAGAACATAGTTGTAAGGTAAAAATACTTACATTAAAAAATCTTAATGCCAGGTTACAAAGTCAAATCAAATCAAATATATATAAAATGAGAAAGTCCCAACATGAAACAAAGCACTAGAAGCTCTACTCTCTGAGTCTAACTCAAGCTCTAATAATATATTGATCATGTACGCCTTAATTATTGAAAAATAGTCTTCTCTGTAATAAAGTAATGAGTAAACACACCTAATACTGAACAAATATCATACTCACAAAAATATACTCGCATGTAATAAAAACATCATAAAACCTAGCATGCTACACTACTAGGGCACATAATCACCACAATAGATAGCAATCTCCAAAACATGTTATAATAATACTCAAGCTTTCAAAGACAACTTAATATACTTAAATCCTAGTATGCTTAATAATATTACAACACACAAAGGTGTAACTTCATACGTAACTAGCAAATCACATGCAACATCAAGTCATACATAAACTTACGATAGCATATGTTCCTATATGAAATACCAATTACCATCTCAAATAACCATATAATAACAACAAATAGTGCATATAATGTTATTACTAAAATAATAGTAATGGTAATAAATGGCATTTACTACCAACATATCCACAACATGAGTAATACACATAATGAAACTACAAAAACAATAGCAATTGTAGTACATAGTGGTAACTATCAACATCTTGTAACACCCCTGAAGTTTAGCACTTGAAAATTTTGTTTCAAGAGTTCTTTGTGTAAGCTAAAACATTTAAAATTTTAGGTGTTATCTCCACAATTAGTATACGTCTATTTTCCTCTACCATTTGTACTCTAAATGCTAAGGCTAAAATGTTAATCTGATTATATGATAAAAAAACATAAAAAGCATAATCGAGATTATATTATAGTTTAACATTATCCTAATATGACAAAAGATCGAAAAAAGTTGAAACCATCAAAGAAAGAAAATGCAGAGAGGGACATAAGATTCCGAGGAATATTTGGATCAAAAGATGCTAGGGTCAACCATTTACTTAACAAATGACATTGTAAACATTAGAGAAGTGCACTAATAAAATACCAACCATCCAAAAAATATTCCAAATAATACAAGTAAGGCATGGAGGCAAACACCAAATACAGGTGGAGCACAAAGGCAAATACTGAACCAATAATCTAATTTATTTCCAATAAAAAAATAATAATTACTTTTATTTTAATTACTTAATGAGAGATCATATCAGCTAGGACATACTAAGGTACTCCGATCATAATAGCATAGCAAAGTAGTCTAATATCCTACCAACTATCAACCTAAGGACATTAGGGTACTATAATACCCCAAATTTTAGCTAACCCTAATATTGAGTAATTAATATTATAACCTAATTCTAACTTTGAAATTTTTATTTTTCTATCTTACGCTAACTCCCTAAACCTAAATCTTAGTTTAACCTTAATTTTATTTTGAGTTACTAATATATTTTCTAACCTAAACCTAATCTCGGATAATCATTTAATTTAATTATTCGAATACCATAACCTAAATTATATTTAATCTAAACCCACAACACCACTTCCCTTTTCTCCTTTTTCTCTTTCTTCTCCTTTTCCCTAGTACTTGTTTTCCCCCCATTCTCTTCCCTTTCCCTTGTGTGCACGACTCCCCTTGCCAAGCCTTCTCTCTTCTCCATCAACTCCCCCTCCTTAGCTTAAGGATTTGCATTGAAAACTTTAGCAAATTGAACCCCTATGCCTACACATGTATGTGTATATAAATTAGTCATTTAATTCTCTTACTACCTCTATTCTCTCCCTTTTGATTCTATAAACCAGCACCATCATCTTCTTGCTCCTTCACCTCCTCCATTCCACTAGGAAAATCACCACAAAAATCCACCTTTGGCAATTCCAACTGAATCACCCCACTCCCCTTCGATCACCCTTACCAAGCCTCACCCCTAGCCATCAGCCATAACCACCAGTGCAACCCCTCCCCTTCAGCATCCTTCACTACAACTTCTTATTTTTTCTCTTCCCCCTTGGTTGTAGAAAAAACCACTTCACCACCTCCGTCATCTGTGACAACTTTAACCGCATACCATCACTTCCCTTTGATGGTCCAAATTGGTGCTCCTCCCTCCTTTTTTGGAAGCCTAAATTGGTGCTCCTCTCTCCATTTTTAGCAGCCATCAACCACAACAACACCTCCTCCATCCTCAACCATTCCAGCCGATGTTCCACTCCATTCTTCAACAGCCTACACCAAAACCATCATCACCGCCTTTGGCCATTTTTCACTTAAACCAGCCCACCATCTTCAAGCATTTCCATTGAAGCTACCCCCCCTTTTTGGAAGCACCAAAACCATTACCCCTCCCTCAGCCAACACAACTAAAACCTCTCCTTGTTGTATTATTTTGGTTGAGGCTCCCTTGGTTTTTTTCTCTTTTTATTCACCCTCCCATTACCTTAACCCTTTTTTAATTATGCCATTAATTTCTAATGATGTTTTTTTATTTAATTTTTTTAAGTGATTTTCCCAAATTTCTGGAAGAGACAGATTAATAGGAGTTGCGTTCTTAGAGACCAGAGTAGTTTTTAGTAAAGATACTTACCGTAGTCTAGGGTTTTCAATACTAAGTGTTATTCATGTTTTTGTATCATTCCATGTTATTTTTATTATGTGAATTAATATATGTTTTTAATGCTATACCATGTGATTGATATTATATAATAGAAAATGAGTAAGTAAAGATCATATAGTATTGTTATTTTATGTGGAAAAGCCTTTGGTGTGAAATATGGATATGTCATGAGTTTTTTAACGGTATGATGAATTTGAAATGAGTATGATAAGTTCTATGGAGAAAATTATGGATTAGGATATAATGTTTCCAAACATATAAGATTCGCATATAATAAAGGGTTTATTATCGATAAGCATTTTTTGGTCAACGTGGGCTAAGTATGAGAATCTTGATATTTTAAGGTATTATATCATCTGAAATATGCCAAGAAATTTATATGAAGTGCTTAGAGTAGTTATAAATGACCTAAGTTTAATAAAGTATGAAAATGGTTGATTTAGGAATAGTTACCCTAAAACGAGAAGGCTATTATTACAAGTGTGAAACAATAAAGTTAGACCACAAATTCTAAATATTTTGTTAATATTAATATTCTGGGAATTTATATTAAATTTTGTAGTGGTTTGAGCCCTGTAGAAAAAGATATGATGGATTTGTGAAATTAGGATTTATAAGTTTAGGAATAGTAACTTTTAAAATGGGGTTATTATCGCATATGCAAGATCTATTCGGGTTTTCATATTAGATTATGTTTATGATGATAATATTTGAGGAATAGGTACAAATTTTAATGGTTAAAAGAGTAACAGGAGAAAAGTTATGATAAAAGTGTGAAATCAGGGTCTAGGGGAATATAAGGGTCCTAACCCTAAAAAATGGCCTTATCATCTTATGATGTGCCTTACCTGCTGTAAAAATGTTCTATACTTATAAAATCAATCAAGAATAATATGTTAATAATTTAAAGTGAAAGATCACATGAGTTAAGCTAAATTATTTTATGGGTCTGTTCTATCAGACGATAATAATGGCTCAGGTATATTATCCTTAAAAAGTGTTTTAGTCCATTCCACTGAATTAAGAATAGTGGGGTCCATACTTATCATTAATAAGAATATGATTTGAGATAAGTAATCTAATGGATAAGATAATCTTAACTTAAAGTGGAAAAGTACGTGAGTTAAGACCGAGGTATTGGATGCATTCCACCGAATGATAATAATGGCTCAGGTGTGTTGTCCCTAAGAGGTGCTTTAAATTATTCCATTAGTTTAAGAATATTAGATCAGGAGCATTATACCCTAAGAGGTGTTGGATATTTTCCACTAGATGATAATAGTGGATTATTTATGTTATCTCTGAGAGGTGTTTCAAACCATTATAAGGGTTTAAGAATAGTGAGGTCTCTAAACTCAACATAAATAAAAGAATAAAAATTTATTATATCTAATAAAAAAAGGATTATATCATTCCTTAACTTGTGATGTCTAAGGTGTATCGCATGTGTACTTATTCTTTACTGTGCATGTGTATATTTAACTATATTCCTGACTCAACAATATTTTTCCTCACTCAATATGTAGTGCACTGACCATCCTTTTTATGGGTGTTGCTCATTTTCACAAGTAGAGGATCTTGATGCTTTTGTGCAGGTCTTTGAGGACCAGTTGTATGATTTTGTTGCTTTTAATGCATTATATGGGGAGAAGTGAGTTTTATCTGTATTGGTTGTTTGGGCAAAGAGTCATGTTATCCGAATGATGTTTTACTCGGATACCTTTTGAACTCTTCAATCCATGGTATCTCTTTTTGTTGTATTTTGTTACTATATTCTAGAGTTAATCCCCAAAATAATATTTGTATTTATAAAGCTTCTCTCATTTCTAATTTATTTATTTTATTATGAATACTTTTAGCCTTGTGATTAATGTAAGGATAGTATGATAAACCAAACATGCATCAATTACAGTGACAACACTTGATATTTTGTCTATATGCTTTTTCTATAAAATGAAATTTTTGTAGTAAAATTTGGGATGCTACAGGTACTTTGGTTGCACTAACACACGAAGGATGCACAATACCCTACTGATAAGGACACATAATCCATAAGTATACATACCTTCTAATAAGTTTGAATAAATAAGTAGAATAAGATGTAGAGCCTAATTGGGACATTGAGGGAAAATATCAAAATCCAAATAGAAGGCTAAACCTCATCTTTAGGGTAACTAATCCTAAAAAGCCATCAATTTTTATCTCAATGGCTTTTACTTTAAAATAATATCTTAATAAAGCGATAATAAAATATCACATAATACATAGTAATTCTCAAGTTCGTACTTAACCATTTCCATTTTATTTTTGATTAAATTAACCCAAAGGTTAAAAATTCCTATCAAAATCAAAGTCAACAATAAAAGCCAATGTAGGAATCCACTAAAGTCATCTTATGTCTGATTATTCACATTTAGGCACATCTTAGTCAAAAGTGGCTAAAATTCCATTAAAGGTTATTTACTCATTAAATTGTCACTTTAAACCTATATGTTATTAGAGATAAATGAAGTCCAAAACATAGCTAATAACATGTATATAAACACTTTGCAAACAAATTTAGAATGGGATCCTAAAATACACTTAAGCACATTTATCACAAAATAGCTTAATCATGTATATCTACCATATCATATTCCACATTTTCTCATGATCAACATAATGCAACACATATTAGGTATACATGCTAGAAAAACTATAAAATTCATGCAAAATGATAAAAATACCCCTAGGGTAAACACAACAGAAATCATTTATAACTATATGTAAAGATGCTCAAATCTCAACACATAATATATCAAAATTTAAGTAAAACATGTGAGAAATCTAATGGTAAACTCAAAAATAGAAAAGGAGGCCTCAACAAAGACAACTTTTTCCTTAGCCAAACGATGGCTACAACAGATGCAAAAATATTTTTTAGCACACAATCCTATTTTAGTATACTATCATACATATATTAAAAAATATGTAATTATACTCTACTCCTATATAAATTCACATGGTCGCATGCTTAGAGAAAATAATAACAATATATGGTGCATGAATATTTTTTATGGATTATAATGAAGCATAAATTATACTTAAGCACATTATAGGAAACCCTAAGTACTCTATTACATGATTTTTATACAATTAGTAGGAGCATATGGGTTACCTCATTTCTAAGTAAAAATTATAAGAAAATAAGAATAAGAGCACCACACACCTTGGCTCCCAAATATTCGTCCTTCTCCTTAAAGAAAAAAAAATAGAGACAACTACAACAAAATAATAAGAAAACCACACTAATAAAAAATCAAAAGAAAACATAGAAATACCCAACTATATGGGTGGTGCACCAAAGAGTGAGAAAAAGGAGAGGTAATTCTTTAACCTTTTCTCAAATCTAAAACCCTTATACTTAAAAAAAAATATAATTGTCTAGATAAAGGATTGGAAGAATAAAACCAACAAATAAAATGGAAAAAAGAGAGAGGATGGGAGTCGGTCACAACTCAAGAATAAAAGGGGGATTGTTCTTCAACTCAAACATAACCTTTGAGGAGAGAGGTGGGAGATGAGAGAGTAAAAAATAAAAAGGTTTGAATGAATGAAGAAAACAAAGAACAAAGGCATAAAGAAGGGGTATTGGTGGTAAAAATCAGAAGGAAGAGAGAAAAAAGATTATACCAAGACCTTGATTCATCATAACTTGAATGAAAGGTTGAGTGTAAGCAAAATGTGTAAGAGTGTGGGTGAGAGGTGAAGTGAGGTGATTATGATTAATATTATAGGTAGAAAGGATCTAATATAAGGTGAAGGGAGGTTGAGAAAATTTCAATACAAAACAAAAAAATACAATATAAATAAATGTGTTTCTGCCCAACCCCCTAGTGCTACCCGTTTTTGCCTCAATTCTTGTTTGTTGGGCCCAAAGGCTTTAGTCGACTACCCAACACCAAAACCCTACTCTTTTATTTTAAAATTAGTTAACCTAATCCATCTTTCACCTTAACCCAAACACACATAATTTACACATCCAACACATGTTATTTTATATTATTGCTATAGTAACAATTATAGTATCCACGATATGAAAATGGGGTATTACGCTTATCCACAACATTTCTCATACATATAATGCAGCTACCAAAGCAAGAACAATTGTAGTATACTATGGTAACTACCAACATCTCCATAACATGGGTAGTACACATAATGTAACTACCAAGACAATAAAATACATATATTTTCATTCTTTATTATTTGAGATGATAAAAAAAAGACAACTCAAGAATACACATTGATGTAGGAGCATCCATAGATGATCCTTAAGATAATAATGATTTGGCATACTTGATTAAGGAATCGATCATATTATGTGTCTTTGATAATAATACTTTGACTAACCTTGATGATATTACTTTAAGTCATTCTTGTAGGTATATAACGTATTTGTAGGAAGAAGATCAATTTACTTAAGAAGTCAAGATACTTAAGATTCTCACATGTTACAAGTTATTATAAAGGAAGCTATTGTGCATAAAATTCAAGTCAAGAAGATCTAGTCAACCTTTCACCTCAACATTATTATTTTGATTAGGATTCTTGTTAGTTGTTTTCATGTACTGCTTAGATTACTTTATTTATAATAGTCTTTATTGAGCTATGAATTGTATAGGATATAAATACACTGTTAATACTAGTTTATGTATTAGTTAGCCATTTGTGTGTCATGTGGCTAAATTAGTGTGTTAGTTAGCAATGTTATAATCCAATATGTCATGAGTTTTCGACATTTATAATATGTCGATGGATGATGATATTGAAATCTAATACAAGTATTTCACTTGGTTAATTCTCTCTTTGTGATCGAATAATCATTTCTAATTAGCATCCTAATGATCCACTTAAACATACATTCATACTAATCTTCATCCACCCTTGAAGAATTCTGTCACACATGATGCACATATGTTATATTGGCACATATAATGTAATATCGTACCCTTTCAACTATATAACCCATGGATATTTTAATCCACCAGTTATACCGATGTACATTATGTAATATAGTTATCCCTTAGCCTAGGTCACCTCATCATTAAGTGTACACACCTCTCAAGAAGTCTAAATGACCAAGAAGAGTAGATTATGACCTTATTTGAGATGCTAAAGTACCCGATAAATCACCAAACCAATCAAGGGATCATATCTCATCTCTAGGGTAGCTAACCCTAAAGAGTACCCTATTTCCAACTCAACAAATCAATATAACAATGTATAGCCATGACTAGATACCTATTAAAAAAAATTCAATAAAACAATAACCCACATACATATAGACTCAAACACAAAACATAACACAGAAAGAAAACAAACAAAAGTAGTGTGAGATGTTACACGCAACTATGAGCCAATCAAAATTCACTTTACTTCTTAGAAAAAGACAAGTTAAAGTAGACATTTTTTTTAATATCTTCATTACAAAGAACTAATAACAATAATCCCATGAAACAAGTCCAACAAACAAATCCACCAAAAACTATTACAAGAAATGCTTCATTAAGGGAAGAAAAGACAAAATGAAGAGTCTTCTAAGATTCAACCATAAGATTCTAAAAAGGTCAACGTCAGAGAAACTCAATCATGAGAAAAATTCCATCCCATTTTATAACATTTATCAAGCCACGATGAAACAACAACAACGCCATTGGAGGACACTTGCATTTGATAGCTTAACACCAAAAACACACTCTACATAAAGGAAACAATTACAGGTGCACCATAGGGCAAACAATAAGTTTTTTTTTAAAGAAGAATTTCTAAGATAAATTTATTTTAAAAGAAGGTTTATAAGCTTCTCTAATCTAAATTTTATACGTTGATATCTTAAAAAATATAGAAATATCAAAAGTTTTAAAATTTATATTAAAATTTCACTGAATGGATTTATAATGTGTTTGCAAAATCTTATGATTAAAAATATATACAGTATTATAAATATTTTATATAACTTTTATGTATAAAAATACCGAAATAAAAATTGTTCAGTTTTTTATTTAAAATCTCCATTTAAACAATTGATTTATAGGTATTATATTTTAAAAATAAATAAAATTTTAAATTCTATTATTTATAAAATATTCCACCTAAACGAAGCCTATCTCCTAACAAAAGAATGACTTAGATGTCTCGATCTCCATCTAATTATGAAACAAATATCATGTCATCTTACTTTTGCAAACCAATTTTTCCGAGTTGTGAAAATAACTCGTACCAACTTTTTATTTTTTGCCTTCAAAACAGAGTTATCAAAAAATTAGTTTTTGAAACAATTTTGTTTTTAAGTGAAATCTAATCGTACTAATTAATCAAAACACTTTTTAAATCAAAACTAAACAAGCTCTTAATTCATAGTCATGAAACATTAAAATGCGAGTTGTAAATAAAATATATATCTAAATCTTTAATCAAATAAAATATTAAAAAATATATTCTCTTTGATATCAAATAAAATATTAAAATGTGAGTCCTTAAATGCTTAAAGAAATGTATATTAAATCAAAAGAAAAAATAATTTAAATAAAAATGGATAAATTCTCTTTGGCTACTGTTACCTCTGATATCTAGTGTTTATGATAATTTTACTTACATATCTTTATATTTTAATTTCATTTTATATGAACAATTAGATAATAAAAATTAAACTTTATTTTTATTTTATTTATGTTCTCTTTTAAATATTCAATTAAAACTTAATTAAAATATTAAGATATCTATGTAAAGTTATTAAAAATATAGAGGATTTAAAAAAATATTAAGCCATGTATTAAGAATGATAAGTAAATTTTATTCTAAATGTAAACTAAAAAAAAACAACTTACAACTCGCTTATTATAATACAGATGGATGCCTTGAAGATGTCTCTTCCTGCCTTGTTTGTCGCTTTTAAAATCATGATTGGAATATTGATTGATAACCCCAGTTGTTGCTGCAGCACAATGTCTCGCAATATTGTACTACAGTACTATCATTTCGTGTGGAAGTATACTAATGACAAATTGACGATGAGTAATGACCTCGCCAGTGACGTTTAGTACGAGAGTACGAGCAATAAACGTACTACACATTAGTGCTCAGAGCGAAGGTAAAAAAAGGCCTTATAATTTTAAATTTGAGAGTTGTAAAAAAAATTACTTTATATTTTCTCAGTTTTTGAGGCGGCGAGATCGAAACACATCGGATCATGTGAGAGGCAAAGCTGCCGGCTCTTGGGTGCGTGTGCGACGAGCGTGTAGGAGTGTTGTACGAGAACGGAGATAGGGATAGAAAAATGTGCAAACGTTATTTTTTAAAAATATATTTATATTTAAATAGATTAAATTTACTAAAATTAGGAAAAAAAATAAAAATTTCTAAAATTATTACTTATATTAGTTAATTTTAATTATTAATAATTATTTTTAAATAAAAAATTAATTAAATAATATTTTTTAATAAAAAATTAATTAAATAATTTTAATATAGATTTTGATATCGAAATATTTCTGAATGAAGAAACTTTTCTAGGACGGGGGACGGCACCCGTGCATCTTTGGCCCCTGGTTTGATATACTCCGATTTTAGAAAAAATTTCTTTGTGGTCCATTCAAGTGAAACTAATAGGATAAAAGTTAAAATGGTACTAAAATATTTAGTTTCAAGTACAAAATATCATGTACATATAATTATACTAATATATACATTTAATTATATATAAATTTACACATAATATTCTTTATATGTATATGTATATTAGGATACCAAAAAAAAGGACTAAATACCAAATAGATTGACTAACTTTATTTACTTTGATTCAAATGGACTACCAACTATTTTCCCCTCGATTTTATCTCTTTTTAGTATATATTTTAGATTGATTTTTATTACCGAAGCTTACATGAGTTTTTTTATATAAAAAATATAGAGTTTTTAAATATATATATATATATATATATAACTGTTATTAATAATGATAATAAAAAATGTACATAAATATATCATATTTTATCTAATAATTTTTATATCATATTTTCTACCTTCTTAATATAAAATTATTATATTATATCCAAATATATTTAGTTTTTTTCATTTCTCTTTATTATTTTTGCTTTTAAAAAATTGAATCCTACTTAATTTAATTTTTTAAATGTTTTGGATAATCAAAATGATTCAAATTTAAGAGAATTTTCAAACCAAAATATTCAAAATTCACAAAATTCTAATTTTGAGAATATTGCAAATGATCATTATTCTCCGAAAAAAAAAAGTTTCCAATATCTATGAAATGTTAATTTTCAAATTATGCAATATTATCAAAATGAGGCTAATAACTCACTCAATCCAAGTCTTAAATTCTTTCAACCTTTAAATACCACCCTTCCATTTGATCAGAATATTCCTAATATTCAAAATTCTCCAACAAATGATTTTATTTTTCCTTTAGTCACATCTATTGGTGATTCTAAATTTTCAGAAAAATTCACCCAAAATCAAGTAGAGGATGACGCTATGGTTGAATCTCCCGACAAGATTGGAAGCCGATATTATGGCAAATTGACAGATAAAGAAGAAGAAAATCCTCTTTAGTAGATGGATACATTTTTCAGAGGATTCAAGTCAAGAAAACTAGCAAAAATATAAGGATTTCTAAGGAACAAAAATTATGGCATACTTTGACAATACTGTGGTGGAGGACTAGAAAGAACTATAAAGACACTGATGAATTGGTTTTCTTATGTTAATAAAAATGTTAATCGATTTATTGGTTGTTATAGTCATATTTGTCAACGTAATCAAAGTGGCGTCAGTGAGATAGATGCAATTATAGATGTGTATAAAGAATAAAGAACCAGGTAAAATACACCTTTTAGTAGTAAACATATATGAAAACTTATTAAAAAAACGATCAAAAATGGATGGTAATAAATTAGGGTAGTGGACAAGGTTCTGCATCAAAGCGAACAAAAGTTTTAAATTCGGGTGCATACATTGATTCATCTATCCCTAATACTTTAGAGATTAAATTTCTATTGGAGCGACCTATAGGCCAAAAAGCATCAATTAGAAAAGTGAGGGGAAAGGTAAAAAAAAAAGGTAATCAATCTGAAGGCGAGGTTCAAATATCAATAGGTTCTAGAAATTGCAAGAGAGCAAAATGCAGTATTAGAGAAAATAGTAGTAGATAAGGAGAATGATAGAGCTAAACAAAAATAGTACAGGGCTGAACAAAGGTGGTTGAGGGAAAAAGAATTAGACATGGCTTTAATTTATCGTGGCACGTCTAATATAATTAACTATAAGAAAGTAGATCATCAAATCTTATATGCATCAACTATGAGAAGAAATGATAGAGAATCCCTAATTATTCTATTCTAATTTAGCATATTTGATTGCACAATATATTTTTAATGTATTATTTAACATATGTGTAATTTATGTTTTCATAATTTTATTATGTCATTTATCATAAATTATTTATTATTTTAATGTATTGTTTAATGGATGTGTAATTTATGTTTTCGTAATCCTATTGTTTATTTATTATAATTTATGTATTATATGAAAGTATTAGTTTTTGTAATATTTATTCTTATCTATGAATATTTATGTTTTTGATAAATCAATTGAATGTACCAAACTCATAACATTGATGCACAAATTTATTAAAGTGACTCTAATTATTAAAAAGACAACTCATAGCATTGAGTACATTTTTGTAAAAATGATGATAAAAAAAATTAAATGTTATCCATCCTAATTTTCCACATTGTGATTTTCTTCAATTCCTTCACTTCTTGTTTGAGTTTACAGATATCATCCTTCAAACTTTCAACCAATTGTAAGACATATTTGTTGATATTGCTCAATTAAGGTTGGACCATGAGGTTTAGAGACGATACTGGATATGTCAGCGTAGCCCATACAAACTAATTTCATATCCAACACTTGAAGTATAAATGACCGAGTTACTTTTACTATAAGAAATTCTTAGCTTGGAAATCCTATCACAACAATGACAAGGTATGGAATTGTTACATATTAAATGGAATGACATTTAAAGAAATTGAAGATGAAGACATTGATGACTTATTTGTTTTGATCAGGGTTGAACTTATGAATTTAAGGAAAAAATCACTGAAGTCCATGTAATAATGTACCGTTTGATTTTATTACATATGTCAATCATTTTGGTATCACCTTAGCACACATAAATCACTTAAAGCCTATATGATAATGTATACTTTGGTTTCCTTACACATATTAGTCATTATACTGTCATGTCAACATACATAAATCGCCTGAAGCCCATATGATAATGCACCATTTGATTCCCTTATACATATCTATAAATAGAAAGCTCTCTTACATATATATTCACAACTTACCTTGGATAAAAATAAAAGAAAAATACATAATGGCTCTCCTCACATCTCCTTAAAATATTTCTACATACTTCTCAACCAACAATGTCAACTAATTCATCTTCTGATGACTCCACAACTCTGGATGAGATATCAGTTGCTGAAGTAACGGATAAGACTCTCAAATATGCTATTGTTGAAATTGAGAAGATCAACCGAAATAGAAGAAAATGACTAGTCTTCATTGATCGGGGCCGTGAAGAAGGCATCAAAGATTATATAATGTTCTTGACCGCTCACCAATATTTAATGACATTTATAAAGGGCAGGTACTAGAAGCTCATTATATAGTGAACGACACATAATATCTTCTTAAATATTATCTAGCAGATGATATATATTCAGATTGACAAATATTTGTCAAAACCATACCACTTCCTTAAGGACTAAAGAGAAAGTATTTATAAAGTGTCAGGAATATGTTAGAAAAGATATTGAACGTGAATTTGGAGTGCTACAAAGACATTTTGTAATTTTTTGCAGCCCATCATGTGTTTGGGATATGGAGAAAATGAAGCAGATAATATATATGTGTATCATATTATATAACATGATTATTGATGATGAAAGAGATAAGTATTTAGGTGATTTTTCTCAGAATATTTTTTACTACAATAATAATAATAATATACCACCTCCTATGATTAATCATGGTCTGATAATGAGTATGGATTCATACCTTCAGAGAGTTACTCAAGTTATCAATCGTGGTTTGGCCCACCAACTTGAATTTGACTCGGTGGAAGAAATATAACCATTTGGGTATGATAATTAGTTTGTGATCGTATTACTTCTTTATGTTCAAATATTTACATATATTGTATTCATTTATATTTTCTTAATGTTATTGTGCCGAATTAGATGCGGCTATCATTAAAAAAAATATATAGTATTTGTATTTTCATTGTAATATTTATATAATAGTTTTTATTAATATTATATAGTTTTATTAATTATTAATATCATAGTAGAAAAACTAAAATAAACTATAATAGGTTATTTTAAAATTAATTCAAATCATAATTTTTTTTAAACAATATTAAAAATTCTAAGTAAAAAAAATCCAAAATTGATTTTTGAAAAATTTATAAATGTATAATTAACTAAAATTAATTAAATAAAATTATTAATTGTTATGTATAGATTGATATAAAGTAAAAGTTATATAATATAAAGTGTAAATGATTGATGATGTGATTGATAAAAATAATTAGGTATTGTAAATTTGAGATTGTTGAATGACGAGTAATAAATTAAATATGAGTTAAATTGATAGACACATGAAAGAGAAGAGAGAAAATAATTGGGTGGTATAATTAGGGGTGTAAAAATGAGAATAACATTATAGATGCTCTTAGATATAAGATAAAATAACATTCCATGAGTTTCATGGTATAAAGTATATGAATTTTGTATGGTCATATTAAAAATATTAAAGTTTAGGAAAAAATTTATGTCCTTTTCCTAATATGTAGTAACCTCATACTCTTTTCTAACTTGGGCATTTTCTTACATGTTTTTAAAATAATATTTAATTAAGTTTAATTTTATAAATATGTCATTTACTTTTTTATTTCCTAAAGTAGAGATATAATATTTAAGTATAATTAATACATATAGAAATAAAAAAGTAGACATGATTTTCTGATGCAAAATTTTGAAACTAAGGTGACTTGTTTATGCATGCAAAAGGAGTATTACATATAACACATATTACTCATTTCAATGGAAAGGGAATAACATAATATTATTATTATAAATAAAAAAACTAATTGTTAGATAAGTTTTGTAGAATGACTTATTTTATGAAAAAAGTTAAGAAAAACTTAATATATCTTATATTGTGAAACAGATGGAGTATATAATTTAAGTATAGTTTAAATTAATAATATATAAAATAGTAATATAATTGAGCATTTAGTAGTCATAAATTTGTATATAGATGAGACTATAATAATAATAATAATAATAATAATATACACAAACATAATAATAATACTAATATTTGATGACTTATCTAAACCGAATTAAATTAATATATAATGATATTTTTAGATATACGGATGAGAGTAGTTAATTTTAATCAGCAAAGGATATTTTTATTATAAATCTAAATAATATATATTTTTTAGTATTTAGGTGAATTTGGTGGGACCTATTTATAAAGTAAATTATAGATGATGAGATTTTAAGCATTTAAAAATAAAAAATAAAATAAAAATCTGAAATGTATATTATGAAAGTCTATATTATTAGATAATAAAATTTAATATGAGTATAAAATTATTTTTTTAGCATCCAATGTCTCTTTGTTAAAACTTTGAAATAATTTAGCAGATGATTATGAAATTTGACATAATTCTTAACTTTCGCCCATTAATTGTGCAACATTAGACGTGTGCGAGGTCATGTAATCTAGCAATTTTTTTTTTCGTTCTTGAGATCTAATATAGCATACGAAGTGCACACAAATTCCCCGTCGCTCCTCATGCCTGACAAACCAATTTCAATTTCAGTCCACTGAACTGATCGAAGAATTCACATTCATGCAAGAGAAATGCAATGATGACTACTGAAACAATAAAGAATATATACAACTTAAGAAATGAATACTGCAGAGCATGAGTAAATGCCGGAGTGTACCCGGACTTTCGAACAGCAAACTCAGGCGCCCCAAACAATTGTCCACTGTTACAGGGCGTCCACCATGGGACAGACCGCCGATTAAAAGGCAAAAATGGTGGATGAAGGTGAAATCGTTACCGAAGAGGAACCAATTTTATCTAATTTCTACTGCAATTTTATCGTTTCACACGAATCGTTAGAAACAGCACTAGCATGTCTCTTGGCATCGAAAATCATGCAGCCCGAGCATTCCTAGCGATAATCTCTTCGATCTTTTTCTGTTTGTTATAACAGAGGAAAAAGAAATAATCGAACCAGTGAGAAAAAATCAATTGCGGTACGAGAAAGTGACCCAGCTTGTGAGAGTTACCGTAAGGTTACATAAACTGGGTAAGGATTTTTGGAGCAACTTATGTGAGGTTGTAATACAAGATAATTATTTATTTAGAAAAAAAAATTATTTGAAATAAATAATTTTTATAAGTAAAATCAAATAATAACTTCATTACCATGTTTTACGGTTTATAAGTGTATAATATTAATTACCAAAATTTTGGCCTCCATTTCCCGCCGGCCATGAATTATGTGTTTTCGGTAGCCAAAAATGACACAAGAAAAAAGGGTCCATGCTCCTACATGTTGGATAAAGCCATATCAGCGACCAAACACATTCCTGAATACTCCTATTTTTATAACTTACCGTAAACTTATTATATTCGTCCTTCTTTACATCCCATGATGCTGTAATAATATATTATAATACCTTTTAACTCCCCACCTCTTCACTTCCCTCATTCTCTTATTGTAATTCACCAAAATATTATTTTCATTAATATTTTTATCATATAACGTGTAAATTAATGAAGAATAAATAATTAATTAGATAATTATTACCACAAATGCAAAATATAATATAATATTTTGTAAAACTAATTGTAATTAATAATATTATTCATTAATAAAGTTTTTTTTAAATGTAACTATTAATACTAGTATTTATTAACAACAATTTTGTCACGAACCATGCTGTGGCATTGACTATGACATGGAGGAATTATAAAGTATTAGCTAGTCAACTCCCAAGTCCCTACTAATGGATGATCCCTTACTTATATCCCCCTACTCTAACCCCACATGGGTTGTAGATACTTACCTAAAGCACTTCTAGGATTACTGACTGACCCTACACTAGTTGTGCATACTTACCTAAAGCACTTTTGAGATTAATGACCGACCTTGCATATCAACACAAGTCATTTCTAGCATGTTTTGTTTTTACACACACTTTTTGGAAAAAAAATTATAGAAGACCATCCATTATTGGGCTACTCCAAAATAATTACGCTTAATTGTAAATTTCTCTAGTAATGAATTTTCGAAAAGAAAATTGTATCTTGATGATATATGTAGTCTTATTAATCTTTTTAAGACTCTACCATCAATTACTGATTTAGGATATTACATACACACTCATTTGAACAACTTAACATCCTTCTTTCACTTTGACCATGGGTTGTCTTAATGCGATCCATTTCAAGAATCGTTCCAGTAGGCACTTAATTAGTCATCCAAATTGGCTCTTGGTCATGGCTTCACTCTTATAAATCTATTTAAGCATCTTCCATCAACTACTAACTTAGATTATTACAATATTAATCATGAAAAATGGGAGGGTGTGTTAGTTTGGTATATGATTGGCATGCGTTTGTCTTTGTCCCAAATTACTAGATTTGTAAGTTGCTTTGGTGTGAAGTTTCCATGCCTAATATTTTCTTACATGATGATGAGATTATCATCTTCAAATTCCCTAATGCATATGACTATAACAAGATTGAGGTATGTAAATGCTAGACATTTATGAATCATCCCAAGGTATTGAAAATGTGGTTTCCAAAATTCAAATTCATGTGTGAGAGATTTTAGTATTTACCCTTATGGATCAAGTTGCCTAAACTACCATTGAAATACTAAGATTTAGACTCATCGAGTCATACTACTAGTATCATTGGCAAGCCATTGCACACCAGTGGAATGACATTTTTTGGGGTATGAATCTTATGTATGGATACAAGTTGAAGTTGATGTGACCAAATATTTTGTGGACTTAAGTTGAACTTGAAGACCCTAAAGGTAAAATTAGTCCTCAACCCATATAGTACGAGTGGACACCAACTTACTATATTGAGTGTGATATTGTTAGGACCTCCCCCAGACGTCCTCGAAGGTAATCATTGTGCAGGAGAATCATATAGCCTTGTCACACTTATCCATGCAAATTGCATCAAAGGGAAAATCCTACTCCCATCCTCCCATTGCTCAAAACCCCTTAGGTTGTTTTATTCGGTAACATGTACAAAAAAATTGGACCTATTTTTGTTCTCATCCATTTGGGTTGACAATGAATACCATTACCTTTAATTTGGGGCAATTGCCCACTTTAGAAGATGATCATAAGCACATTTGTCAAACGCTATCCATGTTCTTCCACGAGCTGAATGAATGGTGCCAACACTTCAAGCTTGTTTTAGGCACTAGCCTTAGATTTTAACCAAGTGCATATAGTAGAGGATTCTCTCAATTTACTTGACCCACCTTTATCCCCACTCCTACAATGATATCTCTAGTCAATGTTATAAGGTTTGAACAAACCTCCTAAATAGAAAGATATAAAGAGTTGGATCTAATTATATAAGTTGTCACTTGTGAGATTTTTTGGAAGTAATATAAAAATAAATAAATAAAGTTGTCCACATTAAGAATATGGTTTGCCTTTCCTAAGGTTTTCTAAAAAGCTATGATTTACACAAGCATAACTGAGTTTGATGCGTACGGGATTTTAATAGGTCAAATGTTGATTCACTTCCCACATGCGACCAAGGCTTTCTTCTTTGAGTGAAAAATTTAGCTTTTGGAAGTAATGGCACAATAGTAGTTGTTTGTTGTGCTACAATTACTTTTTCACTATCCCACATTGGTGGGTAGAAGAAATTTTATTTGGTTTTTATATCCCCTCACCTTTGAGTTGTTTCAGTTATAAGTTTTGGTTGTTTTGTATGGCACTAGGTTAGTCTTGGATACTCATATCTTTTTCCTCCTTATTTGCCTATTTAATTTCTATACATTTATTTATTTATTTATTTTGAACTGGCTAGTAAAGATTTTTTATTATGATTCAAATTCAAATGTTTTCTTTTGACCCATATTAATGGAAAACCTTAGACCAAGCAATTAATGGGAATTGATGGTTTCCATTGTCATTGCTCTTTTCTCTAGTTATAAAAAGGGTGTTTTGCTACTAATTGATGTATATTGAAAAGTAAACTTCCATCCCTTCTCCTCTAAATTTTCACATGGAAATTTCTAAGCAATCATTTCGACAATTTCCACTAGTTTTTTTTTATCTTGAGTGCACAAGAACGAAACCCAATTGTGTTAACCTTGGGGGTGAGGTGGCATAAAAATTGCACCCTAGTCTAGTTGAAATTTCACTCTAGGGCAGTGAATTAGTTCCCTATACAATTGAATTGGTAAGTCTTTTTTGCTTCTAATTTTTCTTGTGTATACTACTTTTTCTATAAATTTGAAGAAAAATATCTTGGTATATGCATCATTTATTTTTCTCCAATTTCTCTTGTTTGATCCATTGGTGCATTAGATTCTGATTAACTGCTCTATTCATATAAATTATTCCATATTTGGTTTAAATTTGGTGTTCAAAATTTTCCATTGTTCGGATTAATTCAATTTAATCTAGTGGTTGGTTGTCCAGTTCGGTTCACTTCTTCCATTTTCCAAATAGGGAAAAAATTCTATTATTTTTCAATCTTGTATTCTGGTGTTTTGGAATTATATTTTCTGGTGGAATTTATTTATTGTGTTCGGGTTATATTTCACTATTGTATTGGTTAATTTTGATGTTGTAGTATAGATCTTTGGCACTTTGAGCCCTGTTCTTTTTGGTGTTGTTGTTCCATTGAATTTTGTCTAACTTTATAGATCTTGTGTGCTATTTGTCATGGTTGTTTCTACTATTATGAGATTCATTCCCAATATGTCAAAGATAGAAACATTAGATGGTACTAATTATCGTAGATGGTTTCAAAGAATACGAATTATATTTAAGGCTCTTGAGTTTGATTATATATTGATTACTCCACCCACACCTAAGGGTATTGATACTAGTGTATTTGCTACTCCAACAAGCACTCCTAATCCTACTACAACTAGCAAGATGATGATGTTACAACGGAAATTATCAGAGGGATTAGAAGACAGTCTGAGGTCATCTTCTGCAACACATGAACAACAAGTAATTTGACATATTATTCAGAGTTAATTCCTCAAAGGAAATTTGGGATACTTTGAAAAAAGGTGTATGGTCTTGATGACGTTGAAGTATGTTGTTGGGAACTTGATGATGTTTTATATGGTTAACAATAACCAGTGATGGATCAGGTCTGTGACTATGAGATTCTAGTCACTAAAGTCTTAGGTGAAGAAATGAAAGTGTGTAAGACCTTCTAAGCTAACATGTTGACTAAGAAGTTTCCTCCATCCTTGAATGACTTCAGGAACCATCTGAAGCACAAGAAGAGGGATCTAAAATTACTAGAGTTGATCAATCACATAAATACAGAGGAGACAACCTGTTTGAAGGACAACTATGTGCCCTATGCTCTTGGTTCTAATAATGTTAATTTTTTGAATTTATTGTTCGAATTGATAGGTTTAAGGGTAAAGGAAAGAAGAATTAAAAAAATGTCAACAAAAATATCAAACCAACTTCAAGAAGGGTGATACTAAGATCCAAAAGAAGCAAATGACTTGTTATGTGTATAGTAAGATAGGTCACAACGATGAATAAAAATAACACATCATTTGCTTCTTTCAAATCTCTAGCTCCATAAGCTAATGTTATTGAGATAGAGGAAGTTATTCCTGCTATGGTTGTAAAAGAGAACCTATTATAACAAGACATATTTGATTCTAGATACCGGGGCCTCTAAGAACTTATGTGCCAATAGAGAGCTCTTCCACCTGTTTGAGGATGTAGTTGATGGAGAGTGTATCTATATGGGTAACTTAGTAACTGTTGGAGTTATGGGTAAAGAAAATGTCATTTTAAAACTTAATTCTAGAAAAAATATTATCTTTAAGTGATGTATTTTATGTTCCCTCTTTGCATAGAAACTTAATTTCAGGTAGCTTACTTAATAGGGCTAGACGGAAGCTAGTTTTTGGGGCTGATAAGGTTATATTGACCATAAATGGGAACTTTGTGGGGAAGGGGTACCTTATTAATGGAATTTTATAATTAAAACCCTTCCTATTAAGGAAATTGCATCTACCTCTTCTTATATTGCTAAGTATGTTAATTAGCGGTATGAGAGGCTAGGGCATGTAAGTTTGGCTTTCATTAGTAAATTAAAAAGTATTAACTTAATAAATTTGATGGACACTAATAATTATGAGAATTTTTCATTGTGTGTGGAAGCCAAATATGACAAAAAAAATTTTTTAAACCAATCACAGTGAGATCAACTAAATTACTTAAATTAATACATACAGACTTAGTAGATTTTAAGAACATCGAAAATAGATGAGGAAAACAGTATTATATACATTTATATTTGATTTTCTGAGATATACCAATTTTTTTTACCTTATATCTAAAGATGACACCGAAGGTATTCTCTGAAAATATAAGGCAAAAGTAGAAAACTAATTAGACCATAAGATTAAGAGACTTAGGTCCGATCGGGGTGGTGAATATGGAGCCATTTTCCTAAGGGATTTATTTGATAGGAATGGTATTATACATAAAACTAGCACCCTTTATACTCCTTAGCAAAATGACATAGCTAAAGGAAAGAATAGAACACTAAAAGAAATGATGAATGATATTCTATTGAGTTATGGCATGTCTGACTATATATGGGGAGAGACAATTTTATTTGCTTGCTATATTTTGACCCATATTTTCCATAAGAAACTAGATAAGACTCCCTATGAATTATGAAAAGATTTTGAACCTAACCTAAAAATTTTAAAAGTGTGGGGGGTATCTTGTCAAGGTTATCCTACTAGACTTTAGAAGAGCTAGTGTAGGAACAAAGACTTTTGACCGTACGTTTATTAGATATGCTCAAAATAGTATTTTATATAGATTATTGTGTTTAAATGATAATTCTATCTGTGAATCTAGGAATGCAAAGATTTTTGAAAATGTGTTTTCCATGAACAATAATTCATGTGATATTACTAGTTCTTCTAATACTTCTTATGCTCCACTGTCTTTACCGTCCTCATCTTGTGTTGAAAATGACAATGTGAATGAGCCTAGGAGAAGTAAATGATGAAGGATAGAAATTGGTTTTGGACTTAATTTTGTTACTTCTTTCCTATGTGAAAATGATGACATTGATATGATACAAGTAAAAGAAAGACATTGAATTTTTGGATACTTATTATCCTATAACTAAAATTACCACTATTCACTATTTAGTTGCTTTAGATGCTATCCATGGACTTGTGATCCATCAAATTGATGTGAAAATAGATTTTCTAAATGGTGACCTACAGAAGGAAATTTATGTGGAGTGGTCTAAGGGTTTTGTGGTTTAGAGTTAGGAAAACAAAGTGTGTAGATTAAGAAAGTCATTGTATGACATTAAACAAGCTCCTAAGTAATGGTATAAAAAGTTTAACCAAACCTTAGTAAGTGATGGTTATGTTGTGAATACATCTCATTCATGTGTTTGCTCTAAAATTATTGGACATGAATGTAACACCCTCAAAATTCAATCCTAAAATACTTCATTTAAAAAAATAGGCAGAAGCTAAAATAGAAAATAGGAAATGTTACCTCCTTACCTAACATAAGATAGATGTTCATCATCTACCTCATGCTAGATGCAAGGCTCAAACCCATCCAACTAAAATTTATAAATCATCTATACTGAGAGAATAAATTTCTACAAGGAAATATCCAATGGCAGATGGAAAATAAACATTTCCACCAAATAAAATCATCGCTGATCAAACTAGCGGAAAACCTGTGAAATAACCCTAGATTTTTAAAAGCTTAGTCAAGCAATGAGAACCTAAAATTCAATTACAACACCATTAAATTTTCAATACAATACTTGAAAATTTTCCAAAAGTGGGTATAGGTAACTCTGGGTTTCATACTCTCTCAAAGCCCAATTCTTCAACCGAATAATAGAAATTGATCTCAAACCTACACAACAAGTATGCTCCCCACCATCAGTGGATTATTATAGGTACCGTTCAACCAAGGTAATGTCACTACGGATCTAACACTGAGTAAATTACAACTACCTAACTCATGGAAAGAAACATGATGGATATACAACATGTTAATCTTTAACTTATAATACTCATGCTAAAGTATACACGTGATACAAAAAGTATTCTAATCATACAATTTCATGAAGTAGATGACAGAGTATTAATTTCTCATTCAACAAGTATTAAGGAAACTTTTAACGGATTAGCAAGTTTCTATATAATATTTGTTGTAGAAATAGTGTGGATTTAAAGAGATCTATGCCAAAATCAGAATTAATAAGATTATGCACAGTTGAGGATTCAAACACAAAAGAGAACAATTGAAGGAAAAAATAGAGATATTTATTTGTGCTCTTATATAATTATAGGATGATTAAACTAATCAATCAATCAATTGCACAAATCTATAATTCTCTTTGAATAGATAATTCTATGGAGAAGAACAAGAAGTTGGAATGCACAAGTTTCGACAGCTATAATTTCAACATGTTTCATTTTATAGAAGAAAAAATCCTATGAGATAAAACAACATGTTTTAAAAATAAGGAAAAATACTATCTGTGTTTAAGAAACACGATACCCTCATGTTTATTTCCTTATTTTTGACTTTTGTCCAAAACACATCAAATGTTTCTCTAAGAAACATAAATCATATTTATTAACATGGTACACTCGTCTTTCTTTCATAAAACTCCATACTACACCAAACTTCTCTAACACATGTATGAAACAATACAATATTATGTTGTGCTCAAATACTCAGTCATGCATTATTCTCCACCTTGACAAAGTAATTGGGATGCATGACATGTAATTACCTCTACAAAAAACTCTAGTCCAACAAAGGGCCTCATGGCCTATGAATGCCAATCAAGTCTAAAAAATACTCAAACTTACCCACGATCAGTGTCTTTTTTAGCATATCTGCCGGATTATATAAATTGCCCACTTTCTCCAATACAACTTTGCCCGCACCAACATTACCCTAGATAAAGTGATACTAATGTAAATGTGCTTCGTTTGATGATGAAAAGAATTATGATTCTTCACAAAATAGATAACACTCTAGCTATCACCATGAAAAAAATGGAGTACCATGACTAAACCCCAACTCTCATATTAAACCACCAAGCCACAAGGCTTCTTAAAAAGCCTCTATCATAGCTATATACTCTACCTCAATAGTGGACAAGGTAATCACATCTTGTAAGGAAGACCTCGAGCTAATAGTTGAACAACCAAGGTAGAAAACATATCCACTGGTGGATATACTTTTATCAAAGTCTCCACCATAATCAAAGTCCACAAACCTATATAACAAATCAATTTATCTCCCATACTTAATACATGTTGATATCATTCCCTTCAAGTACCTAATAATCCACTTCACTGCTTGCCAATGAGCCTTTTTCCAAATTTACTATATATTGACTAACAATACTAACAACTTAAGCGACATTAAGCTGGGTACACACCATAGCATACATGGTACAACTATAAACAACTGAATGTGAAACAATCGCCATTAACTCCTCTTCCTCTTTGGATTTGGGATAATCTAAAGTAGAAATTTTGTAGCGAGTAGTCAATGTAGTTCTCATTGTCTTGACATCCATCATATGAAATCTTTCTGTCACCTTGTTCACATAGGAATCCTATAACAAGTACAAAATCTTTCTGCTGTCTCTATTGGTGATAAGGGGTTTGACTCTTATGGCATGGATACTAGTGAGCTGATGGCTCCAGAGAAGGTGCAACCCCGACCCTTGGCTACTTCGTGGAAGGACTTGGTTGCAGGTAATCAATTTCCTCTGTAAGGATCATCTCTAACTTACGTCCCCCCTGATAGGGTTGGGGATAAGATTCAAGTTTCCTTACAGAAAGATAATGTGGAGAAGAACTGTCAAGACTGGCAATGGGCAGTGGTTGGCTACGTTATTGGGTTTCGACCAACCATGTCTCAAATGGTTGGGTATGTGAAGAGAAACTTGTCAGGGGTTAGAGAACCGAAGGTGTTGCTCCATGACCAAGGGTTTGTTGTTTTCAAATTTGATTCTCAAGAGGATAGAGATTGGGTGTTATCAAAACCATATTGGTCTTTCTTCAATCGGTCGTTTATCCTTAAGGCATGGCATAGAAGATTTCAATTCTCTAAGGAAAAGTTTCAATTCATGCCTTTGTGGGTGAAGCTTGTTAACCTGCCTTTGGATTATTGGGATGTGGATTCCTTAAGTAGGATTGGAAGTGCTATTGGTAGGCCTCTTCATTTGGATGGGATAACTTCTGTTGGAGAAAGAATCTCCTTTGTCCGTATGTTAGTTGAAGTGGATATATCCAAGAAACTGGTTGATTATGTGGATTTAGTTGACCCTGATGGAGAAGTCCTGATTCAAAGAATTATATATGAATGGAGGCCTAGTTTCTTTAATGCTTGTCATGAGGCTGGACATTCTACTGATAAATGTAAGAAGGGATCCAGGATGCAGAATGATGACCATGTTGTTCAGTCTGTCCCTAGTGCTGCAGGACAGTCAAAAGGGGAGAAAGGAGGTTCCTTCTAGCGAAAAGTTCCCTTGAGGCAAACAGGTTCTCAGAATTCAGGTCAGAAGGTAGATAAGGAGATAAGGCAGGTTGATCCCAATGTCCCTGGACCTAGCTCAAGTTTTGTTCCTCCTGACAGTGATTTTCATTCTGGTAAGGATAAGGTTGTTGCTCCTGAAGAAGTGCAGACTCATTTTTCCAAGGGTATCAAGTCCTTAACCACTGTTTTCTCTAGGAATAGGTATGCTTGCTTATATTCCTCTGATGATATCCCTCAAGAGCATGCAGATCCTTTGGTCTCTCAGGGTTTTGACCCTGATATTCCTTTGGCTCCCCATCCAATTTCCCATGATAGGAGCCTAGAATGTTAGAGGGCTTAATAAGCCCTATAAACAGAAGGAGTTTAAGCACTAGCTCTCAGTGCATAAAGTTTCCTTGTTTGGACTTTTGGAGAATAGAGTGAAAAGTGTGAATGCTAATGGTATTAATGACAAACTAGGAGCTCACTGGAGCATATTAGACAATTATGGCTCTCATCCAAATGGGAGAATTTGGTGTCTCTGGGATAGTAGGGTTTGGGATGTCCAGCTCATCTTTTGTAATGAGCAAATTCTGCATATTTCAGTTTCTGTTGTTCAGTTTAGTTTGCATTTCTTTGCTTCTTTTGTGTATGGTTTCAATACAGGTGTTGAAAGGAAAGCTCTCTGACAGGCTTTACAAGATTATCAGGTGGTTAATGATCCTTGGATTATTTTGGGTGATTTCAATGTGGTTTTCCAATCTGCTGAGAAATTTCAAGGAAATGCCATTAATTGTCCTGATGTAATTGAAGCAGTTGGTTGTTGCAACTCTGTCTTATTACATGACATTGTTTATTCATGCCTCAAATTCACTTGGTCTAATAGAAGTTTGGGAGATAATTTAATTATAGCCAAGTTGGATAGAATTCTGGTTAATATTCCCTGGTTATCCAAGTTTCCTCTGTCTTGTGCTCAATTTAAAGAGACTCTGTTTTCGAATCACAGTCCCTCTTTGGTATATTTGGATGTTTCTCCACCTTAGTTTAAAAGTTATTTTAAGTTCTATGACATGTGGACCTTGCATCCTCATTTCATTCCTCTGGTAGTTGAATGTTGGAAGAGTATGTCTCATACAAATATTTTCAAGATGTTCCAGATCAATATGCAGACTGTTAAGTCCAAGTTGAAAGTCTTTAATATATAAAACTTTGGAGACCTTTCTTCTAGGGTTCAAAAGGCTAGAGAGAAGTTGAAGAAAAGTCAAGAGGCCTTATATTTGAATCCTGCTAGTTTCTCTCTACAATAGGAAGAGAAATGTAATTTAAAATCTTATGAATTCCTAGCTTCTTGTGAGGAATGTTTTCTCAAGCAGAAGTCTGGGATTAAATGGCTGCAGTTAGGTGATTCAAACATTCATTATTTTTTTCTGTTATGAAGGCAAGACAGCAACATAGTTTCATCAGAAAGATACAGCTTGACACAGGACAGGTTTGTTGTGATAGTGATGCTATTGCACAAGATTTTGTGTCTTTCTACAAAGAGTTGCTGGGCCATAGAGGTGCTACTACAAGTTTGGTTTCAGAGGATGTGTTGAAATTGGGTCCTTCTCTATCTGTTCAGAACCAACATGATTTGTTAAGACCCATTACTATGCATGAGGTTAAAGATGCTCTATGGTCTATGGGAAATCTCAAAGCACCAAGACCTGATGGTTTTACTATTGGGTTTTTCAAGGCTGCATGGAATGTGGTAGGAGGGGATTTGCAGCTGGTGATAAGAAGGTGTTTTCAAACAGCTTCTGTCCCATATTTTATGGGTCAGTCTAAGTTGTTCCTCATCCCAAAATATGTGAATGCTAGTAAGCTAGCTGATTTTCAACCTATTGGTTGCTGCAATGTGGTTTATAAGGTTTTGGCCAAGGTATTAGCTGGGAGGTTGCAATGTGTTTTACCTTCCATTATCCATCCATCACAATCAGGGTTTGTAAAGGGAAAAAGAATTGGGGATAATGTTCTTTTGGCTCATGAATTATTGCATATGTATAATAGGAAGAACATTTCTCCTAGATGTATGCTGAAGATAGACATGAGGAAATCATATGATTCTGTGGATTGGACTTTCTTGGAAAGGGTCTTGTTAGGCCTTCATTTTCCTTTGCATTTTGTTAAGATTATTATGGCTTGTGTTTCTTCTGCATCTTATTCCTTGTCTATCAATAATGTATTGCAGACCCCTTTTAAAGGAAAGAAAGGTCTTAGGCAGGGAGACCCTTTGTATTATTTTCTGTTTGTTATTGTCATGGAGTATCTTAGTAGGGCTTTCCGAACCTTATGGAGTAGGAATGAGTTTCAGGGACATCTTAAGTGTAAGAAGCTGAATATTATTAATTTGAGATTTGCTGATGATCTTTTGGTTTTCTGCAAAGTTGATGTTGGTTCAGTGAAAGCAATCAAGGAGGTGTTAGATAATTTCTCATCTTGCTCAGGCCTCCATATTAGTCCAGCTAAGAGTGTGGTTTTCCTAGTTGGAGCTAAGATAATCAGAGTTTAAAGTAGGATATAAAATCTGTTCTTCCTTTTCAAGAAGGGTCTTTTCCTTTCAAATATTTGGGTGTCCCTCTTGATGCCTCCAGGCTTAAAGCTGCAGATATGTTGGAATTGGTTCATAAAATTTCTAGTCAAATGCAACATTAGGCTAAAAAGCTTCTGTCCTATGCTGGAAGGTTACAACTCTTACAATCTGTAATCTCTGGTATTACTAATTATTGGAGTCAAATGTTCCTTCTCCCCAAGAAGATTATTCATAAAGTGGAGGCCCTGTGCAGAGCTTTCCTCTGGTTTGGAAAGGTTTCTCCTACTAAAAGAGCCCTAGTGGCATGGAGAGTGGTTTGTTTACCAAAGAAAGAAGGGGGTTTAGGCTTATTAGAGTTGTCTTCATGGAATATTGCAGCTGTGGGAAAGTTGTTGTGGCATTTATATCAGGATAAGGATGCTCTTTGGATTAAATGGGTGCATGCTTATTATATTAAAAGATAAGAGTTGATCTCTTGCAGCCTACCCTGACAGCTTCAGGGTTAATGCAGAAAAATTTTTCTTTCAGAGATGTCCTCCTTCCTGTTATCCAGCATTGGCAGAGTGACAAAGTGTATTCCATTGCTGAGGTTTATGATTCTATCAAATTTTCTGCACCTAAGGTGGTCTGAAGAAGATTTGTATGGTCCAATTTTGCAGCTCCCAAACATAAATTTATTTTATGGCTAACTGCCCAGTCCAAGCTACCCACTAAGGATTATATAAGCACCTTCCTACCTTCCATCAACCAGAGGTGTTGTTTTTGCTCTCAAAATGAATCGTTGATGCATATTTTATGTCAGCATGCATAATTGAAGAAAGTATGGTATGCTATAGGCAAGACTGGTGGTTTCAGAATCAGGTATGGTTCCATTGCAAGGGTCTTTACCTCCTTGGCAAGAAGAAGACACATAAAGGATGGATTTTCCCAGTTTTATTCAAGTTTTTATGCTGTGGCACTTTATGAGATTTGGAAAGCTAGGAATAATTGTATTTTCTCTAATAGAAATTGGGACTTGAAAGGGGTATCTTATAAGATTGATTTGACTATGTCATCCCTTTGCCTTCATTCTAGTCGAAAGGAAACGTTTGTTAGTTTGATATGAAGGGTAGATCACTTCTACAACTTCATTTGTACCTTATGATTTTGATATAATATTCCAGTTTCTTTTTAAAAAAAGTACAAAATCTTTTGCTCATAGTTTCTAATGATCTTCATGCTACATATCCTCTTTGTAGCTCTAAGATCCTTCATCTCAAACTCACTCTTCAGCATTTCCTTCATGTTATTATTATCAAACATATCTTTTGTTATAAAATGAATGGCATAAACATATAAAAAAATATATACAAAAGAGCCACCCTCCATCTCCTTCAAATACACACATCTATCATACTCACTCCTGAAGAAACCATGCTCAAGACTAAACTAATTAAATTGTTTATACCACTATCTAGGAGACTACTTTATACCATATAATAACCTCTTCAATAGGCACACATGATCACATATCCCTTTAACCACAAAACCATCAGGCTATCACATGTAAATCCTCTCCTTGAGCTTATTATGCAAAAATTCAGCTTTAACATCCAACTTCACAACTCAAAATCATGTATAGCCACAAGTGCAAGCAAAGTGTGAATAGAAGTATGTCTAAACACAGGAGAAAATACCTCATTATAGTTCATGCTTAGAATCTAAATGAATCCACATGCAACTAAATGAGCCTTTTATCTTAGTCTCTCAACCCCCGAAGCTCCTTGTTTTAACTAGCACACACACTTCCAATCAATAATATTTTTCTTCCTCAGTGCCTTTAGAAGTTCTCATGTCTGATTCTTCAATAAGGACTCCATATCATACTCTATAGTAGTACCCCATTCAATAGAATTAATACTCTCAATATCCTTTGTGAATGATGTTGGCTCATGTACATCAACAACCGTCTCTACACTAGATAAAGCATTTCTAGCTAATTCTTCATAACTATACCTAACCGAAGGCTTGATAATCCTCTGTCATCTTCTTGGAGCAACTCCTCTTTGCTCTACCTTCTACCTATATCCACTAACTTCAGGGATAGTGGGTCTATCAAAAAGGTCTTTATCATCCAACTCAACCTCAACCTTCACTTGGACCAAAGTACTATCCCGCTCCACCTTCTTAGTGACACATTGACAAGGCATAGTTTTGTAAAGGAACACAGACTCATTGAAGGTAACATTTCTACTAGTTAAAAACTTGGATGCAGCTAGGTCCCATAACTTATACCCCTTCACTTTGGATGTAAAACCAAGAAAGACACACTTATTGACTATAGGCTCAAGTTTACCATCATTTACATAAACATCAGCAAGGAAACCAAAGATATGCAAATCAGAGTAATCAGTTAGCTTACTAGACTACAAATCCTCAAATATCTTCAAATACATGGAATAATTTGATGATCAGTCCATCCAATTCATAAGTTATGTTTCCATATGAATGGCCTTAGCCCAAAAGTCTCTACCTATCCCTCCTTATGATAACATATAATATGCCTTCTCCAATAGGGTTTTGTTTATCCACTCAACAACCCCATTCTACTGTGTTTTTCCAATTCAGGTGTGGTGTCTCTATATCCCATGATCTTAGTAGAAATTAGTGAAAATCTGCTGAATAAACTCAAGATCATTATCTATTCTAAAACACTTAACCTGCTTCTCAGTCTACTTCTCTATCAAGGTTTTCCAACATTTGAAAACACCGAAAACATCATTCTTATGCTTTAGGAAATAAACCCAAACCTTTGTAGAGAAGTCATCAATGAATGTGAGCAAGTATCGTGAACCACCATTGGAAACCACTCTTGCTGGATCTTATAAATATGAATGGATATACTAAAGAGGCCCTCTCATACTATGATTAGTTGTTGAAAAGCTAACCTCTTATACTTACCAAATGTACAATGTTCACAAAAGTCTATAGTACTTGTACTCTATCCATCCAGCAACCTCCTCTTAGAGAGCTCAATTAGAAATTTAACACTCTTGTATCCTAGTCTCGTGTCCCAAATTATCTTAACATCTAAGTATAAAAACCTCAATGATGTCACAGTAGCTTTCACCACAACAGTAGGACCCACCAACTCATACAATATTTCAATTGCTTCCCTGTCATCTCCACCAAAGACCTTTTTGTAAATCTTAGAGTACCATCCTTGATAATACATTAGTATCCATTACAATCTAAGGAGCTCAAAAAGATGAGGTTTTTGGTCATCTTTAAAACATGTATCGTGTTAGACAGTATCTTGGCCACACCATCATGTATCTTCACCTTCACTATCCTAATCCTAATAACTTTACAAAAAGTGTCGAAATATTGTAAGATAAATCCACCCTGAGTCACCTCAAATATTTGAAACCAACTTCAGTTGGGACATATATGGTAAGACCACCTAGAATCCAAGGTCCATCTATCATTGATTTTGTTTTGTCTATTAGTTCCCGACAACACATCTCCATCACTACCACCATGGGCAACTACAACATCATTCTTTGCACCAGATACAAGTCATAGTACTGGGCTTCCTAGTAGGAAAAAATTTCCTAATGTGCCCCTTCTTGTGACACCCATAACAAGTCACATTCTTCCGATAACTCTTCAACTTAGATTTAGACTTCTTACGGTCACCAGACTCCTACTCATATGGCCTCCCCTAGCTACCAATCTCTCACTATGTGAGGCCCCATAATCACTGCTTCCAATCAACTAACTATCAATCAACTCTTGTTGTAGGAGATCAGATTTCACATCCTCAAAGAATAACTCGTCTTTCCCATATAAAATAGTTTCATAAAAATGTTTAAAACTTATGGGGAAATGACAAAACAATGTAATAGCCAAATCTTCATCATCTAATTTAACATCTATATTATGCAAATCCATAATTATTTAGTCAAATTCATCCAAATGACTTTTCAATGATTGACCCTTACCTAGTTTCAGGTTATGAAGCCAACTCTTCAATAGTAGTTGATTTGCTAATGATTTTGTCATATAAAACGACTCTAACTTTCATACCTAAGGCAATCACTTTTGATTCTTTTGCCACTTCCTACAATAACTCATTTGATAAAACAATTGTACGGTAGATAAGGCCTTCAAATCTAATTTTTTCAAATCTCTCATCCGTCATCAATTCTAGTTTCTTCGAATGGTTGGATAAATCTTTTTCCAATCTTTTCCGCATCATTCATTTTCATAATCCAAAATAGATGGATTGATTAAACTTTTCAATATCAACTATCCCGATAAACAAATCTTTTTTAGCAATATTGTTCTAATACCAAATTGTCGTGGAAATAGTGTGGATTTAAAGAAATCCACACCAAAATTGGGATTAACAAAATTATGCACAATTGAGGATTCAAACACAAAATAGAATAATTAAGGAAAAAAGAGATCCTTATTCGTGCTCTTGTATAATTTTAGAATGATTAAACTAATCAAGTAATCAATTACACAAATCTACAATTCTCTTTGATAGGAGAATTCAATGGAGGAGGAGAAGAAGTTGGGACTCATGCCTCTCAATGGCTAATCTCTCAACATGCCTCTTTTTATAAAAGAAAAAAAATCCTACAGGATAAAATAACATGTTTTAAAAATAAGAAAAAATATGGTCCATGTTTAGGAAATACGAGACCCCATTATATATTTCCTCACTTTTGAATTTTACTTAAAACACATCAAAATTTCTATTAGAAACGTGGATCATGTTTATTAACATGGTACCCCTATTTTTCTTACATAAAACTTCATACTACACCAAACATCTCCAAAACATGCATGGACCAACACGATGTTATATTATGCTCAAATACCCGGTCAAAACACATAAGATTCATTAAATATTTCTTGACTATTACCACGTTAATTACACATCTTATGAAGAAAAGTGAATTCAAGAGCGGAGAAGATGCCACTAAAGCCTTCAAGATATTTAAGGACAAGTTATGTAATGCACTGGTACTATCTTTTCCTAACTTTGATAAATTATTTGAGGTTACATATGATGCTAGTGGGGTAGGGATATGAGTTGTACTCTCATAAAAAAAAGAGCCATTATATTTTTTAGTGAAAAATGAAATGGTGCTAAAAGGAATTATACAACATATGACAAGGAATTATATGGAATCATAAGAAGCATGTAAAAATGGATTCATTATTTGATACCTAAGCCATTTTTTTTTACATTTGAATCATGAGGGTCTAAAATATTTGCATGGAAAAAAGAAGATTAGTTCTAGACATGTAAAATGGGTTAGTTTCTTATAATCATTCATGTTCTCTGTCAAACATTTTGATGGTAGAAAAGAATTTCATAGTAGATGTATTATCTAAAAGATCTATGATACTTGTTATGGTGGATTTTAAATTATTAGTTTCGAAATGTTGAAATAATTATGTGGAAAAGATGAAGATATCTTTGAAATTTCTAATGAATGTAAGAAAAATAATTGTTGTGGTAATTATGTGCTACAGGGTGACTTTCTTTTTAAACTTAATAATTTGTGTACACCTCATTTTAGTGTATGTGATTTACTTGTTAAGGAAGTACATGATAGGGTATAGCTTGTCATTTTAATATTCATAAAATCATAGAAATACTATAGGATAATTTCTATAGGCCACGAATGATTAAATTAGTACAAGCTATTATTAGAAGATGTGTGACTTATCAAAAGAGTAAGGTTTTCTTCCATAAAGGTTAGTATATTTCTTTACCAAGTATTTAGTTAACCATGGAAGAGTGTTAGAATGAAATTTATCTTAGATTTACCAAGGACGCAAAGGGGAAAGGATTATATTATGGTGATAGTAGATAGGTTTTCTAAAATGGCACATTTCATTCCTTGTAATAAAAAAAATGATGCAGCTTATGTGGTAGATATTTCAAGGAGATAATAATGTTACATGGTATTCCCAAAAGTATAGTGTCGAATAGAGATGTGAAATTTTTAAGTTACTTTTGGAAGACATTTTGGCATATGTTAGGCACTAAATTGTTGTTGAGTGCATCTCATTATCCATAAACTGATAGTCAAGTCAAAGTGACTAATAGATCTTGGAAACTTTACTAAGAGGGTTAGTTAATAAAATTACAGAGGGTTGGGATATAAAACTCTCACATGATGAATTTAAATACAATAGGAGTTCTTCTAGTACAACTCACTTGAGTCCATTTGAGGTTATCTATGGAGTTGATCCTTACTTACCTATTGATATATTGTTATTAAAAAAAGGTGATATTAAAAATTATGATTCTAAAGAAAGAATTGAATTCTTTAAAAAATTTTATGAACATATAAGGAATAATATTGAGAAATCTAATACTAAATACCAAAACCAAGCTAACAAAAATAGAACTATACCAATATTATCATCGGGAGACTTGTTATGGTTGCATTTAATAAAATAAAGATTTTCAAACTTAAAAGATAATAAAATAATGCCAAGAGTAGATGGACCTTTCAAAATATTAAGAAAAATTAGAAATAATGCTTATGAATTAGAATTGTCAGAATCCTATGGAGGAGTTTCTAGGACTTTCAACATTGATAATTTATCTCTTTATTATATTGATGCTAAGTTGAGGATAAATTCTTCTTTATAAGGGGGGAATGATGTAGGAGCATAATGTTTCATTAAGAGATTCTTGTAAGTATTACATATGTTTGCAAGAAGAAAAATTCATTAATAATATCTAATATGCATGACAATGACAATTCAAGGGTTATAAATTTATATAGGAGACAAAGATACAAGATATGAAGCTTGACTATTGATTATTTCATGTACTATCATGATTAGGTTTTATGTAGCTTTAATATTTTATGTAAATTTTGTAATATATTGTTATTGTAATTGTAACTCATTATGTATACCATATGGATATGGGTTGGTTTAACCTTTATATAATTAGGTTAGTTGATTTGGGCTTAGTTAAGGAGAGATATCCATGGTCTCATTGTCGTGTGTGTGTGTGTGTATGCCTTGTAAGTTTGATTGAGGAGAACAACCATAATGAAATCCAGCACTTAATGAACAAAGGAGAAAGAGTTGAACCTAGCTTTCTTTCTTCCTATCTCTCTCTTAAGTGAGGAGTGAACTTTGGGAATATTTCTCTAGAAAAATTAGATATTTCTCTATAGAGGCGATTTTGATCTTGGAGTAGATCAAAATATCACTTTCGAATCAACATTGTAAACATCCAAATTCAAGTCCTTCTTTAATTCTAATTCAACTTTTCTGAAGATCAATCTAAATTCAAAGGTCATGTAGTTATAAAGATATTCATCTAATATCTTACACATCAAAAATCAAAATTCTTGTTTTCAATTTATGAGCCATGATTTAATCCTTAAAATTTTTATAATTTTATGTTACAATTTCATATTCAAATTCGCTTTCCAATTAAGCATTCATCATGCGGCTATGACTTTGCTTTAGAGCCATAATTCATTATTAAATATAAGCTAATTTAAAATTTTGAATCTTCATTACAAGGGGTTTATTTGTTTTAAATATTTCCTTTTCATGAGATTCGAACTCATATTAAGATTTATTAATATTTCATTTGATGTTCCATTTCAGTTCATGGCTATAAGCATTTAAAGATTTTAAAACTAGAATAATCACTAGATCTTCCTGAATTTTCATTTAAGAATTTAAACCTTGAAAATGATATCACAAAGTTGTTTGAAATTTAAAATAATAATGTTTTATACTTATAGCTAAGTTTTTACAATAAGATTTCAATATCCTCTCTAAAAGAAATTTTGATTAATTTGAAATCAAGTAAAAGATAAAATCAAAATATTTTATGTAAATTTTCAATTAGATTTTTTTTCTTCTAAATATTATATTTAAAGTATGCATTTTTTTATATCAAAAACCTTAATATTAATATTTGGAATGAAGCCTTTAAGTATTAATAGTTATTTAGAGTTTTATAAATGGCTTTTACTTCTATATGGCTATTAAAGCCACATTTAACTAATGGAACCTTTGATCATTTTGTTCTATGGGTATATTTCACTTTTGAATATTTATGTTATATTATGTTATGCTATAGATTTTAACATAATGCAAATTCATTTTGATGTTTAGTTTTTTGATTCGTGCTTAGATATATTTCTATATTTTTACTATTTATATATGTGAGGGTCTCAAGTTAAAATTTTAAGACCTTATATAGATATTTTTATTACTATATTTTTGCATTCCAAATTGCGTTTTAACTTAATAGTACATCCTATGCATATGGAAAATTATCCAAAAATATATATTTTGAGTTTGAAATGAGTTAAAATGCTATAGTGGAAATTTTTGTTAATATTATGTTATTGTTGGTATTTATTATTAAATTTTCCTTTAGCCTTAATTTTTTACACTATTGAGTATATTAGAAGTATTTTTACTTATAATAAATTCACAAAAGTTTCTAATTAATATCAAAATATCATTTTAAACATTTCCACAAATTTTAATGATTTTTTGAGCATGCTAGCTTTTTTTATTAACAAATATGTATTTAGATTGTTTTTCTGCCTTTTACAAAACAAGAACATTAGTTTAAATGAAGTTTGACTAAAGGGGTTGCCTCGACCATTTGATTCCTCTTCTCTAAAATTTTTTTAGCCTAATTTACCTCTTCCTAACACCTTTCCAGCTGCATAACCCTTGCAACATACTTTCATACCTCAAAAATACCTTATTTCTTTTCTAAGCTAACCCCTTCATATGTACCTACCTCACTATATCCGAGAATTGGAGGAGAATATGATATCTCCAACCCCTTTTTCCTTTTATCTTATTTCATCTCTCTCTCTCTCTCTCTCTCTCTCTCCCTCAATCCCCCTCTCTCTAAACATTTTAGAATTATTATTTATATTTATTTTCACTATTTGGAAGTAAATTAGTCTTGGTTCAAATTTGGTTTAATAATAAAAATGTTTGGCATAAAAAAGGGCATACTAAGACATAATTAGACCTAGGAGTATTATAGTTTGTTTAATTTTTGGAAAATGATTTTAAATTCTATTTTTGCTTTGAAAATATCTTATATAAGGTAAAAAAGAGTTGTTTAGAGTTTGGTGAAGTAATTATTTAAGACAAAAGATTTTATAAAATAAATAGTGATTAGGGATTATAATGTAAAAATGGTTTTTTAAATGAAAAACTTTACTTAGTGTTGAATAATTAAACTAAGGTGTCCTTTAATTGTCCTTAAACCATATTTTAACCCTTTTTTTTTCTATTTATTGTTAACTTTCTCAAGTTCAGTGTTGATTTTTTGAGTGTTAAAGTTTAAGTAAAAAATTAATAAAAATTGTATGTGTGGAAATATTTCTAAGTTTTAAGTGACGTCTTGACCATTTGTTCATCACAATGGTGCATGATGTAATGTAAATCATAAGTGAAGTGATTAATTAATAATGTTTTGGTGTTAGTAGTAATATATTGACAATATTAAGTGTGTGGACCTTGTGCTATGTTTGGATCATAACCTTTAAATGAGATATTGATAATTAAAGTAAAATAATACTTGTGTTAGGACTAAGGCCTCAATTGCTCAAGATGACCTCAAAGTTAAGGTTGCGTATAGCATATCTTCCCAGTGTTATTGTGCTTATACTTTATTTGTTATGGTAGCTAAGGTTGTACATAGAATATCTTCCCAGTGTTAGTGTGCTCATACTTTATTTGTTGTGGTAGTTAGAAAGACACTAAACTTTTTCTATCTATTACCATAATACCTCAATTTCTCCTAACCCTATTTATTATGTAATTAGACTTGAAATATATTTTTAAAATTTCTTATATGGTTTTCTTTGTCATTCATATTAAATATATATAAACCTTTCACAATTTATTTTATTCATTTGTGGAAAGTTGCATTTTCTATAATTCTTTCAATTTAGTCTTTTTTCACATAGTTTCAACTTGTTCAAAATTTGTAACTCAATCTAAATTATTTATAACATTACCATTTCTTTTTGTTCCATTTTAGTTCACCTATTATTATGGAATAGTTATATTATGAAAATTCTTATTTCACAATTAGAAGATTTTAACAGTAGTTATCTGTTGTAATTTGTTTGAGCTTTAAACTAATTTTGAGATCAAATATTTTTACATATTTGATTTTCTAAAGTCTTAATGTATCAAAATATACCCATTGCACCTTTTCATTATTTATTTTGAGTGTTTGTAGTGATTATCTGATTATGCCATTTTTACTTGTTTTCTATTTCTCAAGATTCAAGTCAACTCTAATATCCAATATTTTTAAATATATAGGTTTCTAAAGTTATTTCTCACTTTTTCATAATGTTTCATTATTTTTTGGGATTTATATGATCTTTTCCAAAAAATTCCTAATTAATTCATTTTTACACAATTTAATTATAATTTTTTTTATAAAATTACCACTCTTGACCCTACTGTTTATCATGTGAGCAACCTACGTCTGTCCAACCAGATTCTAGTTTGGTTATAAAATATAATCATAACTATATTCACAAACCCTTTCAACACCCACAAAGCCTTTCTCACTCAGTCGCCCTTTTTTACTTAAGTAAACTACTAGCTACTTTACATCCATGCCCCTTTTTTTTCATGCCTAACTTGGCACAAAATTATAAAACTCATGTGTGCTTAACCTCCCCATGAAACTCTTCACTTCCTCATTTTGATGCAACTAAAAATTACCCCAATTGTTGGCCCTCTTTTTCTCCCTTTCTGCTTGATTTTTCATCCCCTTATTATGCTTCATTATTTAACCTTTTTTTTCACTACTTTTCATTGCCGATCAACCTCCCCAACCTCCATATTATTTTTTGGTTCAATCTTGTCTTGATTTTAGAGTGTCTTAAAAGTTGTTTTTTTCATGTTTCCCTACCTTGCAACTGACCTACTATGCTTTCTACCTAATATAACACCACCTTCCTCCTTATTTTCCTTATATTTTTCATATTGTTTCTAACACCTAGAAATAACCTTCTTCCTCTCTCCTTTTCCTTTCCTTATACTGGTGAGTTGTAGGGTGATTTTAGGTGGTGAAAGTGATTGGTTATTGTTGTTGTTTTTGCTATAGCTAATCTTCCTTCTCCACCTTCCTCCTCTTTAACTTTTTGTCTAACTCATTTCTCCTTCCTCCTTTCCTTTACCATTTTCCTTTATATTTTTTATAATTTCCTAAACTTTTTTTTTAATTTTTTTGGAAGTGATCAATCCTAAGAGGACAACTGAAGGTTAAGGAGTATTTTATTTGCTTGAAGATTAGCTTATATATAATATAGCATATTCTCTAGATATAGTATCTATGTGCTACTTGTTGTGTTAAGTTAATACTATGGATGTATGATTATTTTAAGCTAAAAATAAGGATGAGATGATGAATATGTTTTAAGCATGAGTTAATTTCATAAGATTTTATGTGAACTTGAGAGTGTGTATATTTATGTTGGGTTAAAAAAAATACTAAGGAATTTGGTGTGCCATTCAACCACCAAGGTGTTGTGTGGGTTGTGAAATACTATCTGGATACTCTAGAAGGGGCGATTATAATATTTTGTATAAATAATGCCAAATTAAAATTTTGTGAGAAATAAGTAGAAGGATAGCAAACAATAAACACATAATTTTTAGTGCTTCAAGAAACTCTACAAAGTTTCTCTACATCCATTACCAAAAAGTTTTTCCTTCGGATTTGAATCTCTCTTTATTTATGGTGGGTGTTTGATGATGATCACTCCTATCTTGGCTTATAAGCCTAAAATCTTAATGAACCTCTAGGATATGATTTATACTTTTCCTAGTTATCCTCTTTAATTTATGAGACTACAATCTCAATAACCTCAAGTAAGAATGCTAGACAACACAACACTCTTTACTTTTATTTGAGATGATGAGTTTGAATGAATACAATAGAAAGCTTCACTAGATAGTATATGAAAGTGAGCAATCACTAGTAATTATATAGCTAGAGAAACAATAATTACAAGTGTGTGAGTAGCCTATCTAAATATGGATAACAAATTGAATCCTAGAGAAGTTTGATTTGAATTTGAAAGTATAAAATTAAAAATCTCTTTTATTCCTTGTAAGATGTGAAACTGATGATTTTAGAAGAGTTATGCTAACTTGATTGATTTTTATTAAAGTCTAACAACTCTTATTTATAGTGCTAAAAGATGAGAAAAATTGATACTAGTCGTTGGGTGTAAAAAGTGCTCCAACAGCCAAATTCCAATGGAAAAAAAGTATTAGAAATTCCTAGATCAGTCGATTGGTATTCAAACCAGTCAGCTAGTTATACTAAACTGGTCAACTATTTTGGACTAATTAGTCAATTGGTGGAATAGTTTTCAGCTATATGCACCTCTATAAAAAAGATTTTAACTTGATCTACGAAGTTTGAAATTAAGTGATGTCATTTTTTCCTATAAATTAGACATCTTAAACTTTCAAAGAGGTATCATTCATTTAAAAATAATGTCTATATAATTTATGGTGAATTTTACAAGTCAAATCATATGCAATACTTCTTAAAATAACATCAATTTAAGGTAACCTTTTTCATAGACACTTGAAATATTTTTAATGAATGAAATAACTTTAAGCACTTCCAAAATGATTTTTGAATAGCATTAGAAATATAAAATCATTGAAAAAAATAATTGGACAATATATAAATCATATGTACATAAAACCTAATGTACATAAAACCTAATACTATAATTTTATGCTTAGGTGATAATAATCTCACATACTTAATAATTTTAGCTAAAATGATATAAAATTATGGGTTTAAATAATGATATTATTTATTTATTTATTTAAATTTATTTTGTGGCTAAAATTAGATAAGAAAAGAAAGAGACGACACAATGTGCCATCCTAATGAAAGAGAAAATGACCATAGTCTCAAGAAGGAAGAAAGACGACCCCTAGTAAAGAAAGAAGGAGGACACAAGAAAAAGAAAAAAAAAAGAAAAGAAAGAAGTCACAGTGCATAAAAAAGAAAGGGGAGAGAGAGAGAGAGAGAGAGAGAGAGAGAGGGTGACAGTCAAAAAGACAGAAGGGAGAGAGGATGGATGAGATAGGAGGACAGAGAAAAGAAATAGAGAAGAGAGGTTGACTTGAAGAAATATGAAAAGAAACACACATAAGAGACAAATATGCAGGACATGCATAGGAGAGACGTGGCAATCAGAAGGGACAGGTGCCTGATGGTGGCATAGAAACAAAGGCAACATAGAGGAAAGAAGAAAGATAAAGAAAGATAAAAAGAGACTGAAAGAATTTATTTTAAATGAAATTAAGCAATTTTTAATTCAAATAAATTGCTGAATTTTCACTCATAATTAATTTTAGTTATTTCTTTCTTTATTTCTGATATATATTTTAAATATATATTTTTGTGTAATTTATTTATTTATTATGAATGGATAAATATTTATTACTAGAAAATAGATTAAAATCTTAGATTATTGTTTGAGATATAATATTAATTTTATTTATTTCATGAGAGCTTTTTTACTATACTTTAATTGCTGTCGTTTATATATGTCATTCTATCAAGTATGATTTATATGGTGCATGCCCCATTCTGGCTTCCTTATAGTGATAGTATGCAGAATTGTATTCTTGCTAGGTAACTATATGAATATGCTAGAATTTATATGTATAAATTATAGTTAGGTTAGATAACAATTCACCTAACAGTTTTATGATCCTAACCAAAGTAGTAGATCATTTAGACAAGTGTGGGTCAAAGGAAAGAAATATAATTAAACACACTTGAGGTACTAGTTTGGATACTTAGAAAGACATCCTTCCACTCGTGCTTAATGCTTTAAATCTAGTTAAATATATGAATCACTTGTTGCAACTATGCTGCTAGCATTTAGTAAGATTTAATGGTGCGTTGTCGTATTAATTATTTCAAGGAAGTAATATAAGGTGTATAAACATGCTTTTGGCTTGCAATATAGTTAGTCTCTTTCTTGTGATTAAAAGATTATTTATAAATTATTATTATATTTTAACCTAGTCTATTGGTGGATTTCAATTTCTCTAGCACATTAATCATATTTGCACCCATATATTTTTATTATTTTATATTTTTAACCCCTAAAATTGTGTTATTATTATTATTTATTTTTGTGTGATTTATTAAATTTTATTTTATTATTTGTGAGCTAGCTAAATAAAGGTGAGCCCTCTCAATCTTTGGCCTAGAACGATACATTTATTTACTAATACTATAATTGACAATAAGAGGGTTTAAATTGCGTGCCGGCAACATCCACATCAATTTGTGTGGTTGTAATTTTTTTTTTGTGTTCTTTTATATTTTAGTGTGTTTTTGAATATATATAATAAAAACTATAATCATGCATATTTTTTATATATTTGTTTTTTGTATATTTAGAGTCTTATGAATCCTTAACTAGTTAATTATGAGCATATCTTTGAAATATAACTAAAAGAGGATCATAAAATCAAGATAAGGTGAGTGTAATTTTTTTGTGGTAATTTATATATAGGGAACACATATCTACATGTATAGATGTGAATGGAGCAAGGACATGTATGATTTTCTAACCATCGACATGACATGTTGAGATTCATCACATTTTACAGTGACCTTTTGAGCCATATATACTTCTTTTTTTGGAGAAAATTCACATGAAATAATCTATATTTCTTGGTTTTAAATTTTCTTTGCAAACTTCATATACATTTAATTGCTTTGATCAATTTACTTACCATATCTCTTACAATGGACTCTAGAGATTACTAGAGCTTACTCATGTGCTAGTCAAATCTTATAGTAGATACATGCTCTAAGTAAGAAAATGATAAAAGAAACATAGGATTTTCCACCGCATGACCAAATAGCTTGAGTATTAATTTTTTTACACAAGATGTACACCCCATAGAAGCCCTTTGGTGCCTATACATCAACCATATATTTTTCTTCATTACCCACATTAAATAACCCTTGGTCCGTATCCTTATCCTTGCCTAGAGCTAGTGGAGAGGGATCAATTCATTATATTATGGACATAGAGTGGTTGTGTATGTGAAAGTATGTAGAAAAAATATATGTATTTATGTTGAGAAAGGATTTGGTTATTTTTGGAGATGGACATGAATATATATATGTTGTTTAGTCATTAATTTTATTTGTTTCAAAAAAATGATCATTAAAAAAAGGAAAAAAAGAAGAAGAAGAAAGTAATATGACATAAGGAAAATAGGGAGATATGGAAATTATTGTGAGAAAGTTCTATTCATGTTCTAATTTTTCAATTATCTCATTGTTCTAATTTGGTGTTAATGTTGAGGTGTGCATTATTGATCATCATTGATGTGGAGTTGATGCTTATATTTCATCTGATTATTATAATTCCCCTAGTTCTTGGCCTTTTAGCACCACAATCCTATATTAATCCATCCCTTTTATACCTTAACCCTATTACAACCTATAGGTAAGTCCTATTTGATTCTTGATATAGGAAGCCCTTAAACTACTGGAGATTTGTCACAAGATTTAAGTATATGGTCCAATCCATTTGACAGTTATTTGATATCCTTGATGAGGTTTTTATTCATAAAAATATGATCTTCCTTGTTGATATATGTGAGTTGTTGTTATTTTTATCATATTATCTCACTGACCTGAGTGTTTTTATATAATTATATTAATAAACCTGAGAGAGAAATATAGAGGGTATCCATAATGAAGATAGGTCTTAATGTAACTAAGGCATGGCAAAGTTTTATCCACAATATTGTTCTGTCCATATCTATCATGTTTATATGTGAACCATTCAAAATTAACCCTTTACTGTCCCAATGATGAATCTTGGTCAAGTGCTAATTTTGGTGCTATGAAAGTAAAATATTCTAGGACAACATTGGTTAAGGGTGTTAGGTGTGTTTTTATTTTTATAATTGAATTGTATGTGATTTTGTGGGTATATCATTTGCAAAACCCTTATGAGACCTTACTCATATGCTAAGTGTGACCTAGGGGTGTAAAGGGTTTGTTGCACGTGCTAAGTACAATCATGAGACCTATGAAAGTAGCTAGTTAATTTTATTTTTATTATTTTCTTTGGTTTAGATCATGTCTTTCTTAAGGATAAGAAATAATTTAGGTGTGGGGGTATTGATGAGTGCATATTTTTACATATTTTATATCCTTTTATTCTTTTATTTGAATACTATATGAGAATAATTATAAATTTGTGCTTAAGTGAATATAATCTCATATATTTTATTATTTGAGCTAAAATGATATAAAATGATGGGATTAAATTATAAGATTATTTATTTTATTTTATTTTGTAGTTAAAATTGGAAAAGAAAAGAAAGTGACATCACAATGTGTCATCCTAATGAAAGAAAAAAATGCCACATGCCCAAGAAGGAAGAAAGATGGCCCATGATAGAGAAAGGAAGGGAAAGCAAGAAAAAGAAAAAAAGAAGAAGTGGTGGTGTAGAATAAAGAAAGAAGACAGAGAGAGAGAGAGAGAGAAAGGGGTGCAGTCAAAAAGATAGAAGGGAGAGAGGACAGATGAGATGGGAGGGAAAATAAAAGAAAGAGAGAAGAGAGAAAAGATGGGGACTTGAGGTAAAAAGAAAAGAAGAAAAAAAATGTGCAAAAGAGATAGATGTGTAGGACGAGTAGGGGAAAGACATGATAGGGAGAAAGGATGGCCACTTGATAGAGGCATGAAAAGAAAGGAATTGCAGAGGAAAGAAGAAAGAGAAAGAAAGAGAAAAAGAGACTCATATAATAAAACTTGTTTAATTTACTTAATAAATTTTGCAAAAAAAAAAATCAATAGTTAAATTTAAGATTGTTACAAGTTTGAATAAGATGTATTTGGTTTCAGACTCATATTTACTCCCTAGTAATTTTTTAATAGTGAATTTTAGGGCATTACCTACTTTTGGGGTTTCTACAATTATAGACATAGAGGGTATGCATACTTATCAATTAAGTGTCCTAGTAATTGAGGAGATTCATGTAGCTAGTTAATATTTCATTAAGATTAACCATGTTTGAGTACTAGATTAGAAAGTATCATTTTAGTAAGGGAGGTATATATCTTTGTTCGAAAAAGTGAATAACCAACGAGCATTGTGGGATCACTAAAAAAGTATTAGAATATAATTTCTCTAAAGTTTTATCTTTATCTTATGAATTTTATGATCATATGTTGTCATCATTTTATGTGTAACATCTTACATTTTCAAAAAACCTAAATCTTTAAGTGGTTAACTTCTTGATCTTACTCTTACCTTCTATCATTCATTATTGATCTTACATTAACCCTTAAAATTCTTAATTTCCCTTAATACCCTTCAAAACCCTTGTCTTGAAATCCTTCAAACGATGGTTGACTGTCTTGCAAGCAAATAAACCATTTGTTTAAGGGGTCTAGCAGTCCAAAGCTTAAGCTCTTTGGTCGCAATTGAATGGAGCTAAGAAATTTTGATTAATCTTGTTTATTTCAATTCCTTTTAACTCCAAATCAATTCATATGGCCAATATTTTCACATTTTACTAAATTATTGTTATAAATTTTGGGAAGTATTGGATTATTTTTCTAATTTTACCTATTCATTAGACTTTCTATATTTGTTCGTGATGACTTATTTAGGCTAGGGCTAATGACAAGATCAACCTCCCATCACCCTTCTTAACTGATTGATCTTTATCCTTTATCATTCAACCACATTTTTTGTCATAATCTAATCACATTACACCTTTCACTAACTCTCTTATACTTTTACACCAACATATCATCTTCTTTCACAACCCACCTCTCCCATGCCTTAAAAGAAACCCCCAATCTTATTTCCCTCCCCTCTCCTTCTCCTCTTAGTCAACACACATAGTGTGCCTAAATCCTGTTAGCCTTCTTTCAACACTTAATCAAATCATAACTCATCCCTCTTTTTTTCTTCTCTTTCCTTGATGTTCTCCTTATTCTTATTCCTATTTTGGTTTTCTTGGATTCACCAAGCCATCCTCCCCATTTCCTCCTCTCTCTTTTTTGCCTATTATTCTCTTATATTTCCTTTAAATTAACTCCTAAACACTTAATTTAAGTGTAGAGAGTTAAGGTTTTGAGAAAGGTAATAGTTATCTTGGTGTTCCTACTCAAACCCTCTATTCTGTTTATTCTTCATAACCTTCATCTTTCTCCTTTCTATTTCAAGGCTTATGATCTCTATTAAGCTTTATTATCTTTATTCTTTTTGGTGAAGGTGATTGAACTCATGATGAAAAAATTGGTTTAAGGAGTAGTTTTAGTTAGAAAATGGTTTTTTACATAAGCTTATACACATATTTAGATTCAAGGATTTGATGATATGTGTTATCTTAATGTATTTACATGTCAGTATGCTTTTTATTTGCAAGTAATGGTCTAGATTATATAAGCATGTATTCATGTATCAATTGTGAATCCATGACAAGCATTCATTTTTATGATTTTATGTAGAAACACCATGATTAATACATGTTAGGTTTGTCTTAAATTTTCAAGCATGATGATGTAACTTGCTATTTTTGATAAGTATGTTGTTAAGTGTTATTTATCATAAGATTAAATATTTTTGTGAATATTAAGTTAATGCTTGGTGTTGGTATTTTTGGGCCTTAGAATGTCTTAGCCTTAGGGTTTTTTGTGAAGGTTTTTGGTTGATTTATTCAATTTAATTATGTTAATAGGTGTTTAATTATGTGTTATTTTGGTGAAGTTTAATAAATGTTGAGTTTTAGGATAAATTATGCTAGAATCAATAAAGAGGTATTTTATCATTTCAATTAGTTTTGAGAAATTTTAAAAATCTAATGTGTTTGGGGGTTATATAAATTTTGATATATAATATGATAGGGTTTGATTAAGTATTGATTAAGTTATGAATTTTGTAAGATTTGATGTCTTTAGGTGAAACATGGATAATTTGGTTATTTTTTGTTAATTCTAGAAAATTGGGTTATATATGTGTTTTTTGTGTTAAAAATATGATGAGTGTGAGATGTGAATAGTTTGGCTTAATATTGTTTAATATTAGTGTTTATACTATTTGAAAATGACTTAGAATGGGATTAGATACCCTAGGGGTATGATAAGTATTTTATGTGCAAAATATTAAACTTTAATGTTGTTTTAGGTTGGTTATGTTTAAAATAATGATTTGAATGTTGAGTTGTGGAGCCTTATGGGAGATGTTACGAGTTATTTAGCAAATTCGAGTTTCATTTGAGCATTATGGACTTCTTACTAGTGCAATGTCTTTAATTGTCCTTGACTGATTTCCATATGCCTTTTTAGATCTTTATATGTGTTATGACATATTTAATATATTTAACTATAGTACAATTTTAAGCACTTAATAGTTAAAAAATTCTTGGAATGAAATCAATAATAAGTGATAATTGGTATGCCATGTATTAAGTGATAATTAGCTTTCCATGTGATAATTGGTAGTATATGTAAAGTGGTATATTCATGAAAGTGAATCGAGTAGTTCCTTGATAAGTGTTGGTTATATGTCTTAAAACACATTAATAATGAAAACGAAATATCACAAGGCTTAGGGCCGAGACTTATCAATATTATTTTATCAAGTTGTTGTGGTACCCAAGATATCCTAGTTGTTGTTATAGCCATAGTGGCATGATGTCTACTTTAAACTTTTTTATTCTACCAACTTATAGGTGTACATATACATAAGAATTAATAGTCAAAAATTAGTGGTCCCTAAGAGTAGGTTACCTTGGAAGGAGCTATGTTTCATACTCTATTCCACTGGATATTAATAATGGTCCATAGATGCTTTATACTTTATAAGGAGATCTATGTCTTACTTTGTTTCTATGAATATTACTAGTGTTCTCCATGTGTATTTTGTCTTGGAACGTGCTTTATTCAATGATACCATTCTATTGGTTATAAGTAATGGAGTCCCTAATCTCAAATGAGTAAGTAAATGGAAGTTTGTAATCACCTACATATGAACTCTAATATGGTTTCTCTTAAGTCATTTCATATCATGAGTAGTATATGCATGTATAATATTTCTCTTATCGTATGACCTTCTGTGTTATGTATACCTTAATCTATAGATGTAATTGCTATCTTACTTAGTATGCAAGTATTTACATGTCTGTTTTATACACACTTGCTCATTCCCATGAGCACGTACCGCTTGTTGTTTCACAAATACTTATTGATTCAATGCCTTAATGTGATTCCTATGGTTATCATTTATCTAGGTTAGTATTAGTATATTATATGGTTATCTAGATCTACCCTATAGACTTTTAGTCCTCTATTTTCTCTGTCTCTTATCTCTTATATCTTAATCTTGTATCCTCATAGTATTAATTTCTTCCCACATTTGATCATTAGGTACCAACTTCTTTTTAGCATTTCACTTATTATAAATTAGATATAGGGAGTACCTTTTCTATATTTGGTGCAACAATATCATGCTATGTGTTTATTTTTGGCTTCTATACAACCTTTTTAAACAATTTTTTTTCTAGTTTGTAAATATGGGGGGTGTTATAGTTGTTTCATGATTCAATGTCTACTAGTGTTGTAATTATATGCATGATCTATGTAATAACGTGGTATACCATTCCTTATATGCTTTATGCATAGCGTAATATGTTTTAGACCATACTATATTACTCAGTACTTAACCATATATACTCACCTTGTTGTGGTCACTACTCATCCGACGAGTAGATGATGTTTGTGATGTGTCATAGGGTTTGATTATAATATTGATGATGTTGATGTTTTCCCTATGGTAGAGCAATCTCTTTAGAATATGAGAATAGAGTCTTAGTTATCTAGTAGTTATACATGTTAGCATTCTTTTGGTCCCAGATATTTTTAACTCTTAGTCCTTTATATTTCCCTCATTTTTTTATGCCTTACATTCCATTTGTTTTGGATTAGATCTTCATACGATTAGTACTTATGTTTATTTCTATGATTATTCCACTACCTATCATTTTTGCATTTGATTATTTTTCTAAAGTCCAAGTATATAATCCTTATATTCGATACAAGAATAAAATGATAACCAAACTTGTAAACACCCTTTAGCTTGTATATAAGATTCTACAATATATATATATATATATATATATATATATATATATATATTCAATAATAAATTTTAGAGTATTACACAAATGAATTAAATTTATAATTCATTAACTCCCATCTCACATCACTTTCTTAAAATTTGCTAAGTTTTGAGAAACTTTTTCTTTTCTCTCTTACCTTTCATTCTACACAAATAATCCCTACTTTCCTCATTTCCTCTTATCTTCTTTGTCCTCAATTCCTTTGTTTTGATTCATTAGTTCTTGTTTGAAGCAATAGTGGATTAAATCTTAGAGAGAGAGAAGGAAAATTCCTTAGTCTCACCTTTATTTCAAGTTCATCCATTGAAATGAATAGTTTAACATTGTTCTCTTGTCTTCTACTCTTCTTTTCCCTCTTTTATTGTGCCAAATGACATTTTACTAATCTTATTTTGTACTTATTTGGTTTAGGTGAGCAAGTAGTAGTAGTGGAAGAGGAAGTACAAGCTTAGGAGTCTACTCTCTTTCTTCTTTACTTTTGGAGCTTGGGTTTTAAGTAAAGTAGTGAAACCTTATATATGTAGAATTTCATGTTATATGTTTATATGTTTTACATATTTTGATAGGTGTGATCTATCTACATGAATCATATGTTTTCGTTGTTGAATTTGTGGAGGATTCATTGTTTAATGATGCATAAGTTTAGCCTTCTTATTCATATTATTGAGAAAAAAGATAAGAAAATGGTTAGAGCAATAATATAAAAAAAAACATCAATTAAGTGAGTAATAAAGAGGATGGCACCATGAAGACTTAGTTTTAAAAGCTTCTACAAATATGAAGGGTCAAGTAATTCCCAACAATGAAGATAACTTTTAATGGAAAAATGAAAGCTTATTGAAGAATAACTAACATTTTAACATAACATTGAAGTATTTAACTAAATCCTATGAAATCACTACAATTATCCTCTACATAAATAATGGAAGGTTAAGTCTTATCAAGGTAATAATTAAGAGAACATTGAAGATGAAATTTGCAAGGAATTGAAGGAACTATTTATAATATTCATGAAGTTTAAGAAGGGAAGGTGTTAGAGACATTAATAATAAAAATAAAAATTAAAGAGATTTTTATACGTGAGAAAATTTTGATAGGTTGAGAGCATAGTTTTAAAAACCGGACCGGTCATCGAACTGATATCATAACTGGTTCACTGGTTTAGTGGTTGAACCAGTGGTTTGGACTGGTCGAACTAGTGGTACATTTTAAGTCAAAAAATATGAAATACATAGAAAATTAAACTATACATGAATTTGACCGGCTCCCAACCGATTTTTTGACCGGTTTTAAGATCGGTTTTTTGACCGATTCACCGGTTTTCACTGGTCCGACCGGTTTTTGACCGGTTTTCACTGGTTTCGAGATCTAAAAAACCGGCACATGAAATCTGACCGATGACCTGACCAGTTAGCCAGTTCACCAGTTGGACCGGCCGGTCCGGTCCGATTTTTAATACTAGGGTTGAGAGAGATGGGAATGGAAATAAAAAGAAATAAAGAATATTGAGAAAAAAAATTATACTTAAATTATGATGAAAAAGAAGGGTATGGAGGAGGGATTTGAAAAGAATTCCTTATATAGTTCAAAGAGGTAATGATTCGTATTGATTACAAGAAGAATAAGCGATGTAATGATTGACAAGATTGCACATTCTATCCACTTTCTTCATTAAATTAGTTTCTTTCAATATTCACACATTTTTTCATATCTCTTTCTAATAGATATGGGGTAGGTATATAGAGATAAGGACACACATTTTATCCCTATCTCTTCCATCCTTTAGAATAATATTTTTGTAATCCAAATTGAGACAATAATTTTGAGTTTTTCCAACTCATAGTAACAAGGGCATTATATCATTGCTTCTTCTATTTATTTGATTTTTGAGTTGATGAATGCTCTTATAATTGTAGCTTTGTGCTTAAATAAAAATATGAAGTGCAAATTACTTTAGTGCTAAGCTGAAGGTATATTTCGTGATCCAAATGAATTAAATGCCACTTATGATTTTGATTCCAATCATGATAACGTGTCTTTTTTGATTGTTCCCCATTGTGTTGTTGTGGAATTTGGCCATTTTTTTATTATCGTTTGAGAAATATTGTTGAGGTTGATAGAATATTCAATATTATATCCATCAATACAACTAGAAATAAAATCACTCAAAAGATATTTGATTGGATTTCTACAACATGAATTCAGCATACATATAGTGAGATCATAGTTTGTGATAGGGTGTAATAACTTGAGAATTCTTAGCATTGCTTGTATATGTTGGTACATAGGTTATGAGTAGTGAAATGGAATCAATAACATTTTTAGTGCATTTTGTATCAAAGAAAACTAACTGAAACCTTATCCATCTTTAAATCTGGACAAACTCCTCTCATATAGTGAGACATTCTCATATGTTTTTATTTGTTTTAGATAATCACACCAATCATCCCATTTTTTTACCATCTAAACATAGATGGCCATATCACCTTTACACTACTCACTCTTGGTCTTTGCGGGATGATATCATCATTTCTAATCTAATTCCATGCATTTGAAGATTAAGTGGATTATATTTTACATCATGATTTCTGTAACCATATTTACGAGGGCATGTATAAATGTATTAGTATGATGAGCATGTTGAGTATGTTTAACTCAAAAGGAGCCTTGATTTCTTAAGTATGATTTTGGCCTCAAGTTGGTTTCCTTATGATTCAAGTGTTTTATCATGTTTCCCATTTATTTAGCTATGTATTAATGTTTTATGTATGTTTTGGTTAGAAATTAGTGCATGAAAATGACCTTAAGGAGAAGGTTAGGCATTGTTTGATTTTTGTTGGAAATTTTGATTTGGTTTGAATGATTTATTTAAGTTTTGGGATATGGAGTATGCATGTTATAAAGGTAATTTAATTTTTTTATGGCATGGTTTAGTGTAAATTCATTTAAGTTATAAATAGTTGTCGTAATTATTGTGGCATTTCAGTAGAGCCAGCAAATTAGTTCTAATGTACCAGTCAACTAGTTAGCTCAACTTTGGATTTTTTGGTTTAGAACTAGAACTAATTAGTTGGTGAAAGTCTTGACCAATCGAATATCTAAACCAATCAATTAGTTCTTCCATAATAATCAACCTATGTATTTATTGTTTTATTTTGTTTCTTTGTCATGTTTGTCCTCTACTAGCCCACTTGGTTGTGGAAATGGTCAAGTAGTATCCTGGGATAAATTTTAGGATTTTAGGATTTAACCCTAGCCTTTCACCTTGATTTTTTTAGCCTTTTGTGTGTTATCCCTTCATTTCGGTTAAGTTATAAATAATTGTGGTATTTATTTTGGTATTTTAGTAGAACTAGCTAATTAGTTCTAATGTACTAGTCAACTAGTTAGCTGAACTTTAGATTTTTTGGTTTAGATCCAGAGCTAATTTGTTGGTGAAATTATTGATTCCATAATAATCAATCTATGCACATGTTGTTTTGCTTTGTTTCTTTATCATTTTTTTCCTATACTAGTCCACTAGGTTGTGGAAATGGTTAACTAGTATCTTGGGACAAATTTATGGATTTTAGGTTTTAACCCTATCCTTTCACATTGAGTTGTTTAGCCTTTTGTGTGTTAACCCTTATTTTCTTAATGAATTAAGTGGTAGTATTATGTTGATAAGTCCCTTCCATAGGAGTATAATTATGGATACTACATTACTTGAGAACCTTCCACAAGTGAATAATTATAGATATAACATTGTTTAAGACCCTTCCATTCATGGATAATTGTGAATACATTATAGTGTGGCACCCTTCTAGAGGTATAGAATAGCAGACACAACATTGGTGTGACCCTCCACGAGTATATAATGATGGAAACAACATTGAGTAAAATAGTGGAGTAATAATATGGATTCATTGTATGGATGGTAGCTACAGTATCTCTTCCTATATACCAACCTTGTGTGTGTTATCGTATGCTTCCATATGCTATATTGTGTATATTATAGTGTTCCTCTTTATGTTTTGCATGCTTAATTTAAGGGTTATACTATTTTCATGCCTTCTATGGTGTATGTTGCCTCCAATAATTGCATTTTATGCCATATTTCTATGAGCTTAATCCTTTCACATATTTATACTTTTCTTTTAAAAGACTAATTTAACCTCTAATAAGCTATAATTATTCACTTGGGATCAATCATGAATAAAATAATCTAAAACAATATTCTTTGGATAATAATAAAAGAATCAATGAGTTTGGAATGCGTGGTTTGATAAGAATAATAGCGTACTACTATGGATAATCAAACTTTCAACTATGGTGCAATCATAATTTGAAAAAAATGTCAAACAAATAGTTATAAATCTTGTTGTCAGCTTTCCAATTAATTTTAAATAACATAATTCCAAGTTTAAATAAAAAACTTATGACTAAAACATTGAACGTGGTAAAAGTGGACGAGAATTGTTGATATCGAGATGTACATAGTGGGCCAGTGTTGATCAACATGATTGTGTTTATAATAATCTTCTTGATGCATAATATTCTTAGTTCCAATATTTTTCTCATTAAAAAAGTATCTTATGCCCAACTAATAAGATAATATAAATGGATCAAAACTCTCCTCCAACACCAATATATAGCTCAATAATTAGAGATACACACGCTATTAGCCTCTATCAAAAAAATCACATCTAGAAAGTTTTTCTTCTTCATCTTTCATCTACCTCCATGATTCAATTCAACCTTCAATAAAAATTTAACCTTTATGTCATAAATTCATGAATCCATCATTTGTACATCCTCTAAATTGTGGTTAAATTCCTTTTCATTAGAGGTGATATTGAAGTCATAGACTATGGTTTGAGATTGTAATAACAATTATAATGTTTTTCTATATATCATGTGATTTCCCTTTAGCTTTGAATTAATTATTATCATTTTTATTTTTAACTCTTTCAAGTATAATTTATATGATTCATGTCTCATTCTAGCTTCGTTGTAGTGAAAATATATAGGATTAAATGATGGCTAGGTGGCTACTAAATATGCTAGAATATATGAATATATATATATATATTTAGGCTCTTGTATAAAGTATTATTTAAAATATAAATATAGGAACCCTTAATTACTGTTAAATCTAGAAGATTGAAGGGCCGAGATTAAAATAAATTTAGGTTTGGTATTTACTGAATCTTGATTATTGATCAAATACTAATCTAATGGCTATGATTAGGTCCTATATATGTATCTTAAAAATAGTGTGTATGGGACCTTCACCCTATATATATATATATATCATAACTAGGTTAAATAGCAATTCATATAATAGTTTTGTGACTTTAACTAGAATAGTGAAAAGTTTAGGCATGTATGAGTCAAAGGTAGTGTAACACCCCTAAATTTTGAACAAAAAAAAATTGTTTTGAAGATAATGTGAAGCATTGTTAAAGTAAAATAGGGGGATGCTACCACCACATCACATATGAGAGAGGTGTGATCATCATATAACCCATACTTAAAGTAAGGCAAAATGTAACAACAGATAAGAGAATGTGTGCTCTAACACTAACAATATAACAATAATAATGATGATAAGGATAACAATAACATAGATACGAGAGAAAGTTACAAAACCCATTTACAAAATCTAAAGATAAGATTTTAAATAATTGAAAAAAATAAAAATATCCTAACATAGTGGACAAAATAATTCTAGTTGGTTAGCCTAATTCTTAGCCAACAGAAATATAACTCTCAATCCATAAACAATGGCAAACTACTACCCCGCGTCATCATTATCAATGTGCTCTAGTCGAGAATCATAACCCTATAATTTTTTCTCTTTTGATTAGAAAAAAAAAAGTTGAATCATTATAGTGATCACAAAAATATAGTATCAGTATGATGAAGTACTAATAAAATAAACTATCTAAATTATGGTAAGAGCTCATGCTACACATTGAGGCCAGACGATTACATGGCATGCAATATGCTTAGGAAAATAGCACATAATATCATGGATAAAATATATGATGTAGAAAGGCCTTAGGGTTCACATATCTATATGTGCACTAGTTTCCATATCAAGCCATATAAAATTAGAACACATAATGTTAAAATTTCATAAGGATAATAGCATAGGACTTCCTTTTCCAACACTATATTACACTAGTGCTAAGGGGATTTTCTCAAGGATCTTTCTCATTTACCATAATTGGTATACTAGGTGAGGAGGCATACACTAAATTTTAGGTCTCCCTCACCTAAAGTACATTATCATGAAATCAACCCATTATTAATTTCCAATACTGGAATGAAAGTAAGACTACAAATCCCACCACTACATCACTTTAATTCCAAGGGGATTTTCTTAAGGATATTAAACATCCACCACACTTGGTTTTCTAGGTAAGGGGGCATAAGTTCAATATTGGATCTGCCTCACCCACGACACTAACACTAGTGCTAAAGGGATTTTGTCAGGGATCTTCAATATCTACCACACGTGATCTTCAAGGCTAGAGGGCACAAAAGATAATCAGATCCTAAGAGTGTATACTAGGAGGCCTATAAGATTCCATTATTCGATTATAAAGATTAAACCAATTTGGTATTTTAAGTGTTGAAAACAAACACAAACCAACATACATAAGCCACCAAATCTGGTGTTTAAAGGAAACACAAACTAAACCATATAAGGCAACACAATATTAACATTTTGATCTATATTAATTTATAGTTAGGCTTGGTCGAAATCATGATTAAAATGTTGTAATTACATGGAAGAGTTAAGATATAATTCACAAAGAAATATCATCAAATAATAAGTAAACATGGTGAACTCAAGTGGATTATTTGATTGGTCGTTAGGACCAGTCAACTAGTTTAATCGCACTAGACTCGAGACAAAATGGATATCTACGAAACCAGTCAACATGTTGGTCCAACTGATCGACTCTTTATAGAAACCATTCGAAGGGTTTGCCAAACCTATTGATGTGTTTAAGTAAAGATTAAAATCTCTCTGATCACAAACCAACCAGTCTATAGGTTGGGTAAACCAATCGATTGTTCATAGATAATAGTTACTGGTTCACCAAACTAATTGACTATTTAAGCAATTAGCCAACTATGGCTACCGACCTAAGTGACTATTCACATGACCAATCGATCGGTTATATCAAAAAAGTGAACTGGTTTGGGTAAAATAGCACCTAGATGCACGAACCACACAAAAAAATACCAATCTTTTCTAAATTAATCCTATCATGCTTCTATGTGGTAGAGCATATAAAAATACATACTCCACATATGGATTTGCATAAATCATGGAAGTTTTCAATACCCAACAAGATCATGCTTGAATCTAAATAAACTCATGCATAATATCAAAATAATTAAACATGCTCTAAAACTTCAGAAATCAAAATATTACAACATGCTCAAATTCAAGAACTCGACATAATACATATACATCACAAAACATACCAAGAATATAAAATGATATCAAGCACCACACTACTTTATTCATATTAGATATAATAATGCCTTACAATTACTCTTAATTTGATGTTCTATACCAATATCTCAATTTCCAAAGGGAATTAAGAATCAAAACCATTAACACTCCTTTTCAAAACTTAATAAAATGAAATTGAAAGAAGAAGAAGGAAAATGGCATAACACAATCTTTCCTCATAACTAAAATCAAAGAGAGAAAAACCAAGATCTTTAACCTTTCTAAAAACCTTAATCCTTCATTACATAAGAGAAATAAGGAAGAGCTAAAGCTAAGATTAGGAGAAGAAAGAAGATATAAGAATCAACTAAAGGATGGGAAACCTCTTTTTTCCCATAATCAAGAAAAAGGGAGAAAAATGAAGATGTCTCAACATTTAACAAAATTTACCAAAGGGAAATAGAGAGAATAAGCAGGTGCAAAAGTTGAGAAGTGAAAATGGATCAAGAATGGAGTGTAAAGAAGAGTTAGTTGACATCCTTAAGGTGGAGAGAGAAAAATGGTTGACTTGGTTGAGTGTGGGCAACCAAGTGTATGCTAAATTCATGATGAGGGGAGTGAGATAGAGTATAGTTAGGGGGTATGGAAAAGGGTTGGTAAGTTAAGAAAAAGGATGTAAATAGTCAAACACGGAAAAGATGATAAATATCACAAAAGTATTTTTAGAGAATGTTTAGCTAAATAAAATTATGTAATGATTTAAATAATGTAAAATAATCCTAAAGTATCAAAATACACTTATTAGTACAAACAAATTCTAATTAAAAGTATTCATAAACATTAGAAAGATATTCAAACCAAAATAACAAAAGGATACAAAATTGTAGGACAACTAATCGATTGGTTTAGGCAAACTTGTTGAGTGGTTTATTGGGAAATAAATGTGTTAGTATCTAAACATACTAATCAATAAGTTAGGATAACTAGTAGACTGGTATGTCTAAATTTTATATTTTTATTAGGATTTCTAGCCAATTTTAAACTAAAACTAAATTATTTTATATCAACATAATTTAAAGTACATGTTAAAAGATTATAGGATGGGATATTATAGGTAGGAAATATAACTCAACATACTTAAGGTATTAAATTAGATGCTCAGATTCACATCCTTTTTCACATGCTCAATGCTTTAAATTTAGTTAAATATAAGAGTCATTTATTGTAAATATACTATAGTGACTCAATATGATTTAATATTGATACTTTATAATATTAATCAATTATTTAAAAAAAAAGTAATATAAAGTGCATTGACCCACTTGTGGCTTGGAACTTAGTATTCTCATTTTTTGTAACAATATGGTTTTCATAGGAGTTGTTGTTATATTTTAACCTAATGTGGTGGTGGAAATCGATTACCTAACACTTTTATTGTATTTTTCTTCATTGGTATATTATAATTTCTTTTTATTATCTTCTATGTTAAACCTTCGTATTTTTTTCTTATTAATTGTGTTCTCATAATTCTAGATTGTTAGTACTTTTTTATGTTAGCAAAATAATATGTGGTCCCTAGAAATCCTCGAACTAGAACAATACTCTTATTCATCAATACTATAATTGTGCACTGTAATTAAAAGATTTTCAAGTGTGTATTGGTTAAAGGAACTCTAATTTAAGATCAACTTATTCACCCCACTTATTTTACAGGTGTTAATAGATAGTATGCAAGGAGTGCCCTTGGTAACCAGGTTTTGTCACCAAAAAGATCCATATGCTAAGTACCTATAACCTATAAGAGGCAGAGGAAGGACACAATCTAACACTCAAAGATTAAAAGGCTTTCAAAGACATGACTCCTTTACTAACACATAAATGAGCCATCAACCCAACTTTGAATAAGAGATAGAAAATAATTTTCAAGTTCCAAATCAACTAACAAAAGGGCATAACCAACGTATTCAAAGTTAATTTTTTAAGGATATGAGATTAGAAGAAATTAAGAGTCGAACCACACTAATAGAGGAATAATTAGGCTTGATAGTCAACAATGTCAATAATGTCAAACAATTAAAGGCATAAGAAGAGCTCCCTAGTATTTTAGTTCCAAATTCAAGTGATGTCATGTCCACATAAGATGATGAGATAGATGAAGAGATGTCTATGGAGCTTATAAGAATCATGTTCAAGTGGAAGAAGAGCCCATAGAAGTAGAAGAAAAATATCTTCAAAATAAGCAGATGTGAATTAAGAGAAACATTTGGATAATGAAACTACCACTTTCATCAACCATGACCCAACATTAGACATCTATTCCCCTATTTTTCTAAGAGATGATCATGAATTATAAGGTAACTATTCAAGACACTTTAATGTTGGTTTCAATAATCTTACTCACTGTTTTTCCTCTTTTAGTAGGCTATATGGATTCAAGAATGAAGAGAGTAATCAAATCATATTGGAAAAATTTAATGAGAAGTGTGATACTCTAAAGGAGAAGTTATATTAGAAACATGCTCTAAAGGATATGGATATAGGAAAATATATTTTCCTTCTAAAGAGAGACCATAATATATTGGCATTGAACCAAAAAAAAATTTCTATGTTCACACATTCCTCAACTTCATGCTAGGTAAAGCTTGTTCTTGGTAGGTCAAGTCTTTTATGGAAACTAATACTTTGCATTTTGCAACTTTATAGTACATAAATGATCAAAGAAGGAGAGTTTTGTTGAAATAGTTCCTAAATGGACCAATCCGCCTTGAGATGATTGAATAAATACTATGCCAGGCTAAAGATTTAATTAAACAACGCTTGGGAGGCAGCATAATATGATAAAGGAGATCCCTACCTCTTTTCAATTTTTTTGTTTGTTTCTGCATGTTTTAAGTTACATGTTGCTTATTTTTATTTTATTACACATAAATGACAATGTGTAATGTAGGTGTGGGGGAGTGAGTGTGTTTTTGTAACACCCCCAAAATTTACTATTAAAAATTTTCATTTAAAAGGTTGGTTACAAAAGCTAAAACAGTAAATTGTGGGGTGTTACCACCATACTTGGTACAAGTCAGGTTTCCTCCACCATTTTGTTACCAAGTTCTAAGACTAGAAGTGTTACTCTACTTAACTTATTAACATAATTATAAATTAGAGTAGCAAGAGAGTTAAATCTATAAATTTAAAATAAAACCAATTGGTAGTGGTTACAAAATGTTAGTGAAAGAAAATACATAAAGATATTAAGAGTTCAGAATCTCCCGGATCAAAAGATACCAGGCAAAACATAGGATTTCCCGAAACTCTCCACCTAAACAATGACCTTCAACTGATCTTACAAGCTAACCTGCAAAAACCACTGCCCATTGAATAAGTAGAAGCCTATAAAATAAAACCTTAAGTATGATGGTAATGAGTAACTCATTATACACAACTAATATAAAAAACCTACATGGTACGTATAAACGGTATCCCAACAATACACGATATAAAACATCTAACTAAGCATACATCAATTGAAGAATAATAATCATTCATATAGCCATGGTCACAAAGCTCATAAGACCACAATAAGAGATGACATACACATAGGTTAATCTTACCGATTCATTTATTATTCTCCGAACATATGGTATTAGTGCAATGATAACTATTTCATGATTTTATTCATGTTGAGTTCAATGAATCCACTATTCTCAACCAGTCGAATGGTAATCAATTACAACATCCATAATAGGATGCTCCTAGCCATTATTCTCACTGGTGGATCAGTAATCATAGTACAACCCTAAGGTAGAATGCTCTTGGCCAATATTTTTATCGGTGTATTGGTAATCAAAGTACAACCCAGGGTAGAAGATACCTGACCACTATTCTCACTACTGGGTTGGGAATTAAGATACACTCTGTTCTAATCCATGATGGTCCATTGTAAGTAATTAGTATCTTACCAAAATTTATTATCATCCAATGTTTTAATCTACTTGAGTTTGGGACCCCACTATTATCATCGGTGGAATCGTAATAGGGTACAACTAGAAGATAAGATGCTCCTAGCCACTATTCTCACCAGTGGATCGATAGGTACAACTAGATCCAACTCAAGTGATCTTCCATTTTAAGTGATTATTGTATTATTCATACATTATTTATTTTAATTTCATCATACAGTCATGTACACCTACTCATGCAAGCCACTATCCCAACTCCTACCCTAAAACAACCCTATTTCCCTTTATAAACCCTAATCTTACAACCCTAGCATATCCCCTCCTCTAGTTCCCATGTAGTCCTCAATTTACCCGATAGAACTCAAAATGTTATTAAGAACCACATATTCAAGATTCATGACCTATTACCCACATTTTACATATGTGATAATAACTAGCCTCTATGATTACTATTCGGATCTCCTCTTAAACCTTAATTTCTCCTATTTAACATAGTCCCTTCTCTAGTGGTTTTCTAGCCCTCAAATTCCATACCCATACATAGAATGCTATTTTTAACCATTAACTCATACATATTGGCCTAACTCCCCATCATACATATGTGATAATATACTACCTTTAGGGTTACATTTTGGGCCTCCTCCAAAACCTTAATCTCCCCTTTGGTCATAACTATCTCCTTAGACCCCATGTGGCTACCAAATCTAGTGTAAATTCCCAAAATGTTATTGTTCATATCATATCTGAGGTTGGTAGTCCAACTCCCCCATCTTGGCATGTGATAATAACTTACCCCTAGGGTTAATACTTGGCCTCCCAAAACCTTAATTTCACCTTTTGGTCATAACTCCTTACCTAATACTCAAATGACTTCCCAAATTTTTATGATTACCCAAGATGCCATCAATAACCTTGTATCCACTTCGTAGTATCAATATCCCACTTTACTCACGTATGATCATAACTTCCCCTGGGTTTTATTAATCGCATTTACGGCCTTTCTCTTCCTTTATTTACCATAAACCCTTCATTTTTGCCCCAATTATCTCATGTACTAACCCTAACCTATTTTGAGTTAGCTAGCCCTCAGTGTACTCAATCTGCCACTTTTTAAACATGTCGACCAAAATATCCCTAGGCTAATAAAATGCCTATCTTTAGGATTACTATTCATAACTCCTATAAAATCCTAATTCCATAAGTTAATCATACCTCTTTCTATGAGATCCATATAACCACTAAATTTAATATTTACTCCCAAAATATTATTATTAACATCATATACACAAATTGACATCCAACTCTAGTATTTTATACATGCGATAATAGCTTAACCTTAGAACTACTATTCACATTTTACCAAAATACCCTAATTCCACAACTTAATCATACTTTTCTCGTGAGACTCATGTGATTCCCACTTTTAATATGCATTTGTAAAATACCAATATCACCATCATATCCAGAAATCAAGGTCAAAATCAAATAATTCCCACCTGTGGTAATAATTTTTCCCCCAGGGTCACCATTTCCACAAAAACCCATTATCCTTATTTATTGGACTTAGACCATTCATATTCACTCCAAAACTTCCACATAATATAATTAACCTATTTTGAACTACTTATCACATTAAAATACCCAATATTCCATTTTTAACCCATATTGACCCAAATGCCCCCAAGGCAACCAAAATACCTATTTTCTACTATAATCACATGATTTCTAATATGAACGACTTCCAACCTAAAATGCCTTCTATCATCATAAGGATTCATAACCATCATCATATATATATATATAGAGGTACTTAATCCATGACATGTATCTTTATACATGGTTTAGCATGCAAAACTTTAACATGCTTTTCTAAAACTTTAAAACACATACATCCATACTTATCAATGAATAAGGCATCCCTACTGAAGTAAATATAATGATATGCTTAAAATAACCAAATTGCCCCATTGGCACACAATAATAATATTCACATTAAGATACGTTTAGGCATGCTTAACATATCATAATGGACATACGTAACATATATAATTTCCTACCGACATAAAACTCATTTTAACATACTTTCGTACACATAGTAGTTACACCAGTTAACATGATCTAGTTCGCCAAATTTCATGCTATCAATTTCAAGCAGATAATTATAATGCAATGAAAATACATAACAAATTTTATATATCAAAAGCCCTAATGTGTTATCATGCTATTTCCCATATTTTATTAGAGTACAAGAATTACCTTTTTTTTTTAGCAAATGCACAGCTTTATTAGTAACCTCCTAAAAATGATTAGGTCCCACTAATCAAACTTTGTACTTAAAAACAATATCATAATTACCACATTAATATTTAATCAATAAAATTATAATTTTTATTAAAAAATACTTATTAAGTGGGAAAATGCTACTACTATTCCTGCTGCTTTAGCTGTTACTGTTATTGTTACTACTCCTCCTCTTGCTGTTGCTCTTGCTACTACTACTACTACTATAGCCAATTTCCACACTACTCATGCAGTGTGAGTTTTAAATGATAGTAGGGTTGAAGGCTAAGGGTTGGTCGATTGGCTAAGTGGGGGTGCTATATAGTGGAGGAGCATGATAGGGGTGGTGAGATGGGGAAGTCAGGATGAGGCTGTGAAGAGGATGGGCAGTGGCAATAGTGGTACTAGTCAAAGAAGTGTGGTAAAGGGGACCACGGGAAAAGTGGCGACAAAGTGGAGGGGAGGTTGTAGTTTGGGTTATGCGGGGGGGGGGAGATGTAGGGACAAAAAAGAACATGTGAAAGGATAGGGAAGGGGTTATTTGGTGCCAAAAAGGAAAGGGAAGGTGGGGCATTTGAATGTAAGATGATATGCAGAAGGGGTAGGGCAAGGATCCGTTTGGTTAAGGGGGGATAGGGGAAAAGGAAAGGAAGAAGGTGACAGGTGGGAGAAGAAAAGAAAGAGGGTGATGGACTGGGCTTAACAAGCTGGGGGAGAAGGAAAAAAAGGAGATAGGCGAGCTTGTATATGGAGAAAGAAAAATAAGAGAAGGAGAGGGCCTAGCTTGGGGAAAAGGAAGGAGTGTTGGACCAAGCATGGAAAAGGAACAAAAGAAAAAGGGAGAAATAGGCTAGCCTAAGGAGAAGGGAAAAATAAAGGAGAAGAAGAAAAGAAAAGAGAAAAGGAAGAAATGGGAAAAAAGGAAAAAGGAAAGGAAAATATATTTAGGGTTAGAATTAAAAACTAGATTAAAATTATATTTTTAGGATAATATTATATTAATTTATCTAATGACTAAGGAATTAAATTAATAAAAATATATTTAGTAAAATTATGGGTTTAGGGTTTGTTCAAATAAAAAGAGTAAGATAAATAAATTATATTAATTTATTAAATAATTTATCTAGATTCGAGGATCAAAAGTTAATAAAAAAAATTAAATTAATATTTAAAGATTAAAATTTTCAGATAAAAGAATAAACGTTTTAATTTAGGGTTCTAAATATTTAGGGTATTACAATTTTAATGTGCTCTTTTTTCTTTTTCTTTTTTTGTAGTAGAAATTTTTATGAAACATGTGCATTTAATTTAAGGTCACAAGTGGAGGAAGTGTTAAAGATCATTTGAAAGAATGAATGTTTGGGAGGCAAGCTATAAAAAAAATAAAGATATTACAAAATTTAAAAAAAACTTAAGGTATTGATGTGGAAAGTTGGGAGATGTCTAAAGACCACATAATCTCTATGACGAGTAGGATTGAACATAAAATGCACCTATTTTTGCTTAAGCATGGATCAAGTGCAAAATAAGAAGAGAAAATGGATGGCCACATACTTTGCTTTGATGAAGTGTTTCCTCTTTTGCATTTGTTGAATAGAAGTGGTGAAAATAATGTGATAGCCAACATGATAAGATTTGTCCCATGGTGATGTTATTCTCTTAATTGTGAAGATGCCTTAGTCAACTTGGAAATCTCAAGAAGAAGAGTCTCTCTACATTGACATGGTTTTATTAGGTTTTAAGACATTTTTGTTGAATTCCTCCCCCCCCCCTCTTTTATTCATCACACCTTAAACTTAGCCCCATTACAACCCTTAATTAAGTTCTATTTGATTCATGAGATGTGTAGCCCTAATTTATTAGAGATTAATCACATGAGCAAAGCATAAAGTTTTGTCCATTTAGTAAGTAGTTGATAACCTTTATGAGGTTTTATAAACACATCTATAAGCCTTTATTCTTGATGTATGTGAGTTCCTTGTTATACAATCATCTTATCTCTCACCAACTTGAGTGTAAATCTTGAATGTCGCAAAAGTAAGGGATTCCCGAGACTATCAGTTATGTGCCTTAGAGTTATGGTCTTGAGATTTTGTATGCTTGAGTTTTCTTTAGAGAAGTTTGAATTTGGTTTTACTAAAAAACTAGCAAAGCTAAGTGTGAGGCACCTATATAAGGATTATCTTCACTTTGTATGTTCTATACTTATACTACACTTTTTTATATGATTTTGTGAAAGAGTCTAATGGTGTTTGCAATGACAAAGTCTTTATATAATTATGAACTATGAGATTTGGTTTAGAGCTATGGTTATCTTGTGTATTTATCTTTGATTCATTTTGTTTCCCTATATCATTTGGACTTTTATGTCCCTTGTAATATCTTCTCTTTTGTTCCACCTTTGGGTTTGCTCTATTTTTGGAGATTGATCTCCTCTAAAAATATTTCTTTATATATTTAGTTATTTTTCACTTCCATTTGTTCTTTATTTCGCAATTATGTTGGTAAAAGTGTTAAAATTTTGCTTGGTATGAAATGCCAAACTTTGTAATAAGAGTGGTAGTAACACCCACATTTTTGCATGTCACTTCCACAAAATAATTTTTTTAAAAGAATTTTTTTCCTATTATAATAATTGAGGTGTTATAGTAGGGCACAAGATGAAGCATAATATTTGAAACTTTTATATAGTGTTTTGGTTGGACCAAGTCATTAGATTGGATCAAAAAAGGGTTAGGGTAACCTATGTTTAGTTTAGCACGGTTTGCATTCTATAAATTTTGGATCTTATTAGAGTTATATTAGTCTCATCATTTTTTAGTGAACATCTAATCGAATCTTGTCAAATTTTGTTAGTAATAGGTACATGTAAACCTAAATTTGCCAAACTTCTTTGTCACAACATAGTGAAATGAGGATTAGTGTTTCTTCTATTTGTAACACTCTCATTTTTACTACTATAAAAATTCATTTTAAAAAGTGTTTTGTGGAAGCTAAGATATTGAAATGCAAGCTTATTGACCTAATCCTTTCAAATAATAAATAAGATTAAACATTTGCACTATGAAATATAATATAAATATTTTGTAATAACTTCAAATTATTTGGTATAAGGAAAAAGATTGAATATGAACAACATATATATGAAACAAATAGAAAATGGACACAAATTTCTATTTTAATTCACCTTAGCATAATAGAGATTAGCTAGTCTGTTGTAAGATAAAAACTACCTCAGCATTTAGTTTTTAAATATCAATATCGTCTAAGAGATTAGTAATATCTTAATAGGTTAGATTTGGAGACTTAACTGATGCATAGAGGAAACTAGGCATCCACAAAATCAAGGGCTTCTACCTCATTTATAAGATATTTAGCCCTAAAAAGTAAATCATTCCTTAACTTCATATATTTCCCTTTAAGTATTAATATTTTATTCAAATAATGTATAGCCACACAACAATGTTCACACTAAGCCACACATAAAAATCACAACTCTTAATAATAATTATTAAATTATCTCTTTATTCCAATTATTTGATGTCAAACTTAAAATCAAAGGTCAAAATTTAAGATCATATGCATGGTTAACCCTTGGGGTAAAACCTCAAAAATATTTAAAACTATCTCGAGGGACTAGTGGACTATTCTTATAAACTAGTGGACTGGCTTGGAAATAGAGCATCAAGAGAGGCAAATAACACAGGTAAACTAGTTGAATGGTATTAGGGAACCCGTGAAATGTTCACACTATTAGATAGTCTAAGCTCCAAAATTAGTGGACTAGTGAAAAGCCGAGACCAAACTCATTTGCAAATAACTTAACTAATGGACCAGTAGGTCTAAACCCATGGAATGGGTTTGATCACTAATAGTGAGTTGTTTCATCGAAAATCCCACAAGCACATACTCAAATCTAACTTATGTATTTTTTTATAAATCATTTGAAACACAACCACACATAATAGCATTCTTTCAAATTTGATATAAATCAAGCACAACATGTATTAAATATTGTCCATGCTTCATACCATAATACACACACATATCATGATATATACGTCACCAAACTTCTGAAAAGATCATAAAGATTCTAGCATGCTACATACATTTAACTCAACTAAATTGCATACAATACATGGAAATGATTAAAATACTTGATAAACAACATGGTACATCCAAGGAACAATAAAATTAGCACAATCATTAATCTAGTCAAAGTGGCTGAGGCATATGTTTGAGACATTAAACACATTTTTCATGCTTAACATATAATCCTTTACTTACTCATTTCAATACTTCAATCATGCTCATCATGCTTCCAAAAGTAAAAATTCTCATAAATATTCATATAACAGACATTATACACAAAACTTTACACCCAAAAAGAGTAGAAAAACTTTACCATAATTCCACAAGCTATACCAAAAAAAATATAAAGAACACCCTCGAAGCCCTCCTCAACACCCTTTCCAAAGCAATGAAATGAACTTAGTAGCTACTCTTTAAACATAAATAAAAGATAAAATAGAAGTGTTGATGAGAGGAGAAAGAGCGCAAACCACACTTTACTTAAGGAGGATGAAATAAAGGTAAAAAAAACCAAGAAGATTTCACCAAAACTAAATTTTAATCCACTTAATTAAAGTAAGTACCGGTGGATTAAGCTACAAGATTTAAAAGGTAAAAGAGTAAATGGATAAAGAAAAAAATGTATAAAGGGATCAATCGAGGTCGAGAGAGAGAGAGATAATAGCTTTCAATGCTTAGAATATATGAGAGTTTTGAGGGATGAGTGGGAGTTGTGTTTCATATAAACAAAATCAATTTAGGAAAATGGTGGGAGACTTGATAAAGATGGAGGACGGGATAGGCTTAGCTTGCACTATGCTTGAATGGAAAGAAGAAATAATGGGAATTTAAGGTATGTAAGTGATGTCGAGTGTGAAGGATAAGGAAGAGACCAAGAATGGACACAAATGATGAGATTAGTAGATTAATTGATGTAGATGTTATCCCATACCAGAGATAAGAGACGTGAAAGAGAGTAAGAGTTTACTTTTCATAATATAAAATCATGATTGACAAGATATTTAGCAAAAAAGTAGTTCTTTTTTCGTGAAATTTTGGTAAATAAATTAAAATAATAATTCAAAAATGATGAAAATAATCTCACAAAAGATGAAAATGTTTATTATCATCAAAATATCTTTACTATAAGGTTTCATAGCTATTTGATCACGATCTGTGTAATAACCCATCTTTTAAATATAATATTAATATTATCAGTATGAAAAATTATTTAAAATTAAATTTTATTATACCCCTTAAATCCTCATTACATTTTTAAAATATTTTGTTCCAAACTCTTAACCATTCTTATAATTTTGATTTCCATAAGACTTTAAAGCCTTTAGGCAAAAAAGTTCTTCAAAATCATTCTAAATTGGTAATATCTAAATTATTTAGATTTATCTATGTATCTTATTCATTTTAAAAATAATAAATGAATATTTAGATAATAAAAAAATAATATGAATCATTTTATTTACCCATAATCATATTTTAAGCCCCAAAATGAACATTTTAGCTAACAAAAATTTATAAAAATTTAGGAGCACATATATTTTAGAGTACTTGAAATAAAAAAAAAAACATTTCTTAATTGTTTTTTAAACATAGACAACCCCACCAATTTTAGGCATAATTAGCCTCTAAAATTTAATTTTCTCTACTCAAATCCATCCTAACTATTCTATATTTGTTCCTATCCTTCTAATTTACCTTTTTTAAATTGTAACCACCCCTCTTGGACTTATTATTCTGAATTACCAACCCCTCCTTTTTCCTTCATTATTTTATTCATTTTTGAACTTTATTACACAAATATCTGATTAAATATCTAACCTTAATCAAAATCTTACCACTTTTATTCTTTATCATTTCCTTCCCCTAGATCCACTTGGAATTCATCTTTATTTCTTCTTCTCCCTCCACTATTGGACTTTAATTCCTTATTTGTACTTCTTAATCTTTGATGTTTAGCTCTTTATTGTTTTTATTGAACAAATTGGAGTTAAAAAGTATAGAGATTGGAGGGAAATATTTCCCTAATTAAATTAAAGATCAATATCATAAGGAATATTAAGATAACTTAGCCTTTATTTTTATTTTGTTGATTTTTTTACATTTTTAACCTATTTTAACTAGTTTTGATGATTTTGTGTTTATAGTTTTCAAGAAGGCGGAAAGCTTGATCCTAGGCTTGATCTTAGTTTATCTTAGATTTTAGGACCTTGTTAAACTAATTATTATTAATAATAGATAGATTTTGAGGTGTTAATTTGTTATATGTGTTGAAGTGTTGAAATGAAATTTTTTTCCATATATAGGGCCATTCTGCCTTTAGGCATAATTTTGTGTGTTTGTTATTTTTATTTATCTTGGGTTATTCCTATGAATTTTTTAGTATTTTTAGATTTAGTTTGGTACATTCGAAGTTTAAAAGTAATCATGTATAGCTAAAGTTATGTTTATTTATAGTTTTGGGCATAAAAAGGGTAATGTGGCCTCTTTTTTTACTTGTAAGTTGCAATTTTGTGTTTTCTAAGTGCACAAAAATGTTATTTATGATTTATATGTTAAGTATGTGAAGTTAATGAGCTATATGTTTATATGTTAAAATTTATGGCATTTTTAGTGTTTTTAGGATTTAAAGGTATTTTAGTCATTACATTTGAAATTTTATTTTTTTATTAACTTTTGGTGATCTAATACTCTAATTATTGACTAAGGATGTTTATGATTTAATTTCATGATTTATGGATCATTTTTAATACCTTAAATTTATGGTTAAAATGACCATTTTACATCTAAAAGATTTTAGTAAGGTATTTTGGGTTAATGAGTGACCTTAATCATTGATTTGACCTTTAAAATAATAATTTGATGTGAATAGTGAATTAACCTGAACATTAAATTCTTGTATTATAGTTTTTTTTAAACATAAGCATCTTGATATACATCTTCATGTCTCAATAATATAAATAGGGATTTATTGTGAATAATGAAATTTCCCAAAAAGTGTATGTGTGATTGTTTTGGGTTGATGATTATTAAAATATTTGAAATTTACTAATAATTCAAATGTAATACTGAGATAAATACTTAAGTGAATATCCTTAGTATGACCTTTGAGGTGACCTTTGCAGTGGATGCACTCATTGTTTATGACTAAATGTGTTTTCACCATTAGCTCGTTAGTGAAGCCTACTCTATAGGTAACATATCGACCATATATTGGGTATCTATAAACCCCCAAAATTTACTACTATTTTTTTTTGTGGAAGCATTAATAATACAATACTACATATCTAACAACTCATCTAAAGATCATATTTGAAAATTAATTGATCTCATAATGATACAATATTACAAAATAGAGAGGAAATAATAGATATAATTGAAAACAAACGACTAAAAGTTTAGAGAGAGTGATATCTAGATAACTATATACTTGAACTAACCCACATAAAATCTCAACACAGGTAATCATATCAAAAGCATTAATCAACAATTACCTACAACACAAGGTGGTATCTTCTTGTGGTAATAAACATCTATAAAAATGATGGTAGATATACATACTATATGAGGTAAAATACACATAGATAGATTAAGGCATGCATAACATAAAATATTCATATGACAAAATGAATACTATACAAATATGAATTCTCATGAAATGAGATGTCTTAAGTGAGAAACCATAATAGAGTTACATATTAGGCACACACACATATCTAACTACTTAGTTACGTTGAATTTAAGGAACTCACTATTCTCATCTGGTGAAACAAACTTAATAATTATTATCTAGTGGAATAGTTGATAAATCTCCCAGGGTGTAATACTCGTAGCTACTATTCTCGTCAAATAGAATAGACTAGTACAACTCCCCAAAAAAAAGAACGCAACTTCCCACTAATCTCATATAATGGAACTAACTTGTACAAATCGGTTCTAACTCACGTGATATTTTATTTTAAATATTAATGTATATAAGATTTTTTATTATCTCATTAATATCATGTATGATTAAAATAACTATACAAGGTACATAAGTCCCAACCAAAGTAGTTTGAATCATTTATCAAGCCAAAATAATACCCCTATGATACCCTAATTCACAGCCAAAAGCCTAACTCTTCCTATAAGACTCTATAAACCACCAAATTTATCACAACCTTGTAAAATATCAATATTAACAACATATCCAAAGTAAATTCCTAACCCTAACATCTCACACATGAAATATTGATGTCACCCCTCTAGTTAATATTCATAAGTTAAGTCAGTTTTCATTTTATCGGACCCATGATATTCATAATTAATCTAAATCTCTCACATAACATATTCGTATATTTGTAATCCAAATAGCACTTATGTAACACCAAAATTTTATATTTAACTTGAAACAACCAAAATAACCTTACCTTACCTAAAATTCTCATAAACTTCATACCACAACACTTAGTCCACATCAACCACAGCCCAACAGATTACCATGACATAATTATTTTTCCACCAAAATATAATAAAAATCTAAATGCCCTTAAGGCCGAAAACCACCAAAAACCTTACAAAACATAACAAGTGCCAACATTGCCAATCTTCCAATCTTCAACATATTTCATCATAATAACACTTAGTCATATTTACAACCATTATCTATAAATATAATTAAAAACAACCAATTATGCCAATATGCTTATGATTACAACACAAGGCCTAGCATGACCTAAAATAAAACAACATCACATAAGCTCATAATTCCACATAAAGACTATTATTTCATAATGTAATACAATAAGATAATTAAATAACACCCAAAAAATAATTTTTAATCAATAGAAATATACTAACATGATATTGTATACTAATAACACATAGCATCAAAACCTATTATAAGACATAAATCCCTACCACAATCTACACTGGTATTTTAGTAATAAATAATTTCTAAACACCTTCTTCTTGCTACTCCTTAGGATAATCTATTACGATAATAAAGTAACAAAAGATAAAATTAGAAAAGAAGGAGATGAGGAAAGGAAATGAGGTGCTAATTGGTTTGTAGATGGTTGTGTGTAAGGCTAGTGGAACAAGGTGGGGATTGTGTAGGATATTTTGTTTGATGGCATTTGAAAACGTCAATGGCAGACACTTCTTAGGTTGTTTGGTGTAAGGCATGGACATAGAGCACAGTTAGTTATGGATATTGAAGGGTGTAAGTTTCACACATAGCTTACACAATAGCATGGATATTATGTAAGGAGTTGACGTTGGTTGCATGCTGAGATGGTGCAAAGTGTTGGTGGTTTATGTGAAGCTTGAAGGCACCTAAGGAGATATAATGTGACCAAATCACATAGGTAAGGAAGATTAGTATCAAATTCATGAGCTACAAAGGAAGAGGTGTCAATGTGTGGTATTGGAGGGGGTATTTGATGTGTTAGAGGTCGTGGAGGTGTTTGGGATTAGTGTGAGACGCTGGTGAGGGTGGTTGTGAGAATGGAGCTAGAAATATTAGTGCACAAAAAAAAGGTTATGAATATGTGTGATTTGAAAGAATAGGACATGGAGGTGCACTTTAAGGGTTGTATGGCAGCGTCAAGGATCAAATTTTTATTGAAAATTGGTTTCATGGGTGTTTGGCAAAGGGTTTTGGGCATTTACATTAGATATGGATGATGTGATGTTGGTTAAAGTGTGTGGTGGATGATGGAGGAATAGATTTTGTTACTTTTTATCATCACCAAAGGTTGGGTGGCATCAGTTTGTCACATAAGATAGGGTTGTAGCATGATGGCGGGACATCATAAGAGGCTTTGGGTGGAATTAGGATACAATTAAGGTGGTGCAAAAAGGTGGGAAACACAATAATTGGAGAGGAAGGAAAATAGAGTGTTAGGGGATAATTTTGGCTAAGAAAAATTAGATAAAAGAGAGAATAAAGCACAATTGTAGGTGGAAAAAAAGAATAACCAAAAAGGGGAGGAATTATGGGGTCGGTTCTGAAATGAATAACCCTAGGGGATGTCTTGAGGAATAAAGGGTAGTAGAGGGGTTTATAACTAGTAAAAGGATGGCATGAAGAAAATAAGGCTATGAGTGAGGGTTAATTGATGGAGACTTGAACAATGGTTGAGTGTGTATTTATGTATAGTTGGGGGCCTAGTTTGGCCAACCAAACTAAGGAAATAAAATCTATTTTGTAAGGGGGAGGTTAAGATAAGATAAATAAATCAAGAATAAGGGTTAGGTAAGAATTAAAGAATAAACACCTAAAATTTTGGGGTGTTATAGTATCAATACTTCATGTTAGAGTGTCCTCAATGGATCGAGGTTTATTTAGCTGGTAGTGGTTTAAATTGATGTCGTAGCCATTGATGCTTTATTTTTAGTATTCTTCCCCTCTAAAATAAAATTTAGAATGTGGTGGATTATATGATAATATAAATAAGGGAAAAAAACCAATAAACCATGTATATGTGTGGAATCTATTAATTTATGTGTTCAATATCATGTTCTAGAAGTTCCATATTTTTTCTAAGTATCACATAATTCTAAGTGTTTGTTATGAATAGTATGAATTGTGTAAATTATTGATTCCAATGAATGTAAGCAAGATTCTTATGTTAGCATGTTTTCTTGTGTTCATTTGTTTTAGCATGATTTTATATGTTGTATGTTTAGTTTACTCAATATGCTCATCATATTAATTCTATACTTTCTTTCTTTTTCTGACCTTAGGTGATGTGTTTGGGAATGTGAAATTATCAAAGATGTAAACATAAGGCTAGATTATGATGGAATTAAGAAGATGAAGTTCCAAAGATAATGAATTAAGGATGTAGTTATTCAAATGTGGTGGAATACTGATGATGATGATTCGATGAAGATGATGAATGATTAAGGTGATTTGAATTTGATGACATGATGAGGATGATGATTGGACAATGATGTGATCATGAAGATGATGATTTGGCAATTAGTGTTTGAAAGTAGAGGGTTTCGTGGGTTAGGGTTAGGGTTAAGGTTTGGTTTCAAAACTTAGGGTTAGGGTTTAGGGTTTGCTTCATAATTTAGGGTTAGGGTTTTGATTTTGTGATGAATTAAGACAATAATTATGGCTAATAATGTCGTGGGTTATGGAGTTTAGAAATATATTACTTAATCCCTAATCCACACAGATGAAGAGATTAAGGGTTTCAAGATTAATTGTTCACACATATTCGATTAAACTTGAGATGAACTCACATAAAATTCAATAACAATACTTGCAATTTTCATTAAAATTCAATTCAATCAATAATATCCTCTTCAATCGTGGGTTTTATGGCTTATATAGCCAAACAAGATATTGTCATCTACTAGCTAAAAGGTATAATTCTTCAAAAGATACCTATTTAAAGACATAAGAAGATAGAATATTCTTTAAAAAGGTAGATTTATTTTACTTTATTCTCTAACTAGTCTCTAACTCGACTAATTAATTAATTAACTAACTAAATCAACTAATATGCACGTAGTCATGGCCCCCATGCATGCCATACGCATGCATGTATATGCTTAGTAGCTTGTATGCTATGTTTCATTTATAACTAATAACATAACCACTCATTTGTCTATAATTTTATGGGAGATCCTTTCTAAATAAAGAACAATTGGTTCCATAATGATGAATGTCAATTATTGAATGTTTTCTCCTACATCGTTAGGTTAGTAGAGGACAATACCGATGAGGACGACGTGGATTATGTAGAGCTTGTTTAAGGGGTGGGTTTAGAATAGGGGTATTTTGTATTTCATGTTAGCCTTATTTTGTATTTGGATATGGATACTCTTTATCTTGTTTTTGTTACCCTTGTCCTTCATGCTTTTGTTTTTGTGTATGGAATTATATCTCCTTTTGAACATCATTTGTTTATTTGTATATATCTCTTCTTGTTGTTTATATATCTTTCTCTATTATTCTATCGTTTCCATTGTTTTGTATTCTTAATATTTTTGCTTCGTGTTTCATATACAAATGACGAAAGAGCCAAGCTTATGGGAGATGTACTAGAAACACATGTGTGTTTGAGTTAGCTTCCATGTTTAGAATACTAATTTTCCATTCATAAAATTCCAGGTGTTATATTGCAGGTCAAAATGAAAGCAAAACTAGACGTGTCATGTAAATCAATCGGCTAGTGCCTTAAAATTGGTCTACCAGTTTCAATGGCTTTGAATATTTTTTTTAAACATGAATCACTCGACTTTTGTATCCCATGCCACCCGATTGATATGCTGGAATGTTAGGTTTTTTTAGTCTTATTAAATTTCAATTACTAATACATATATAAATTATTATTTAACATAATTTGTATTGCTCAAAGGTTTCAAAAAATAGTGCATTATAATATTAAGTTTTAGTCAGATTTATTTTTGATATAATTGGATTGTATGAAGTTATATATACATTTTTATGTTTTAAATAAATTGATCTTTAGGTGAATCGAATCGGATTTCTTAAATTATATATGATTTGTCAACTCTATTTCTAACAGGGGATAGGATTTAGTTTAGTAATGCATCTCATATTGCTTTCAATTTTAAATATGATTTCTCTAGAGTAATTGGTTTTAAAACTAGTTGTTTCCTTGGATTTATATATGGACTTAGAACTTTCAATCAAGTGGTATAAAATATCACTTCTACGGTCTCGTCAATTACTTTAATCGGGAAACATAAAAATAATTAGGGCTTTTTTTATTATTGAATGAAAATTTTCAAGTATCATTTACATCTCATTGGAAATGTCTATAAAAATTATAAATGAAATTTTATTTCTTACTTTCTTAAAAATCCATTACTTGATATATCAAATTAAATATAAAATATAACTCTACTTCAAAAGCTTATAAATTACAAATCTTCCAGAATCGAAAAAAATGTTTTTATTTTCATTTCCATTTTAAATGAATTTTATTTCTTCAAAAAATGAATCACGGCTAGTAGGAAACAAATATACAATATGCCGGTGTATCGTTACGTGGCAATCTCATCTTGCAATACCTACTCAATGTATTCCCCTCTGCACACTGACCTACCAACCAATCCCTATTTGTCCTTATCTTAGGCCTGGTTTGCTATTCTTGTTATTTACGGAATATAATTTTTTTTTTCTAAGATGCAGAAAAGTGGGTAAAGTATTTTGATCACCACGTGATTTTTTTTCTTTTTTTGTAAAATTTTGGATTATTCTTTATTTATTATCATAATTGATAATAATTTTTTTCAGATAAAAAAAACTACGAGATTTAAAATATTGATATAAATTATTTTATTCTTTTAGTTTATTATTTTAACAGTTTGTGACATCAACCATAATGGATGGTAGTGGTGCTACTGCTAATCGCATTCAAATGACTACTTGACTAGTAACTTTATATGGAGTACTTGCTCAGCACTCAACAGTACACAACTAAGACTAATGGTCTGTTTGAATGTCGATTAATTTTGGGATAATTGTATAAATTATTATTTTTAGTTCACTTCGTTTAGTAATTTATTTTATAGCTTAACTTATATTATATTAGTTTAAAAATTAACCTCATTTAATTACTAAATTAATGATTAAAGAAATTAAATAGTTACTTATTTATAAAATTTAGCTATTCACCTCCATTTATCTATTATAATTTATTTATCTAAATTAAATTAATAAATATCTAAATTATATTTTAAAATATTTATCTCAATTTACTTAAATTAACCTCCACTCAAACAAACCCACATATGAATATATCAGAGTTAGGTCAATATGTGATTCGTTCCTTCGTTTAGTAAAAAGAACCTTGATTCCTAAGAACATATGAACTTCTTAATATATAATAACTACAATAATTCGAACAGCTATAATATAGAAATTTGATTCATATTAGTGATTAAAGTGGCTGATTGAGAGAGGCTCCTTGTAGATACCAATAGCCACAAACATATATTTTTTACACTCATAAAATACATGTAATAATTTACCTTTTTTATATTAACCTAAAATACGATAAGCGTATTGTCTTTTAAAAACTAAGCCCATACATAGTATTTGTACTACATACGGTTCAACAAAAGGTGTTATCCAACCACGCAGTCACATGCCAAAGTATCATTACTTATTAGCTACTCTGCGGTGAAGCCATATCAAATATGTGAGATAATTATCAATTAAGAAAAAATATTTGAATTTATATGGATTAAAGAAAAAAAATTAAGTCTAAGACAAGCTTATTAACCAGAAAGTTAAGTCATTATGAAGTATTTGTGTTGCACACGCGTTCACCAAAAGGTGTCATGCAACCACACGTCCCGTGCCAAAGTGGCGTTGCCTATCAGCTACTCCATCGTAAAGTCATCAAATATGTGAGATAATTATCGGTTAAGAAATAAAATTTGAAGTTATTTGGATTAAAGAAAAAAGAATAAGCTTACAATAAAAGAAGAAATATTTCATTTTTATGTTGATTAAGGACTTATTTTTTATTAAAATGATATTATTTTTATATGAGCATAAGGCAAGCATATAACAAAAGTTAGGGGGAGTTGACTGCAAGATTTTATTTTAAATTAATAAAGTAGAAATGTGATTAAATAGGATATATTAGAAAAAATAACATATAATTCTTAAAAATAGAAAAAAGTGTGGAACAAATTGTAATACCCCGTATTTTTAAAATCCAAATTTATTAAGTTAAATGATTTTATTAGCATAATTTGATATAAAAATTTAATTATTTTAATTTTGATTCGTTTTATGGATTTATCGACGATTTCGAATTCATATTTGAATTTAATTAATTATTGTCGTTGCGAACCATTCTAGATAAATTCATTAACGACAATGATTTTATTATATTCCTATGAGTTCGAATCTCGGTTAAAAATATATATTCCCGTTCTTTCTCGTATTTTTATTTTTAATATTTTAGATTCGTTTTCGATTTTAACTTTGTCATGTGATTACGACATTATTTTGAAATTATATTTCGTTGACGAAATATATTATTTAAATTATAGAATTTCTGTTTAAATAGTTAATTTTTTTTTTAATTTTATCCATAGAAAATATTTCCAACTTTAAATTTATTCGTTTTCAGAAATCGTTAATATTTTAGGAAATTATTTATGAATTTCTTTCCGGAATTAACCTTCTTCTGTTTTACGCTTATTGATTACGAAAAATCAATTTCGGAAATTATTTAAACTAGTCTCGGTTTATTAGAATTGGATTTAAATATTTTCTTATTTGTTTTTAAATAATTTTTTGAGGTCTTATAATATATTTCCGTAAATCATATAAATTTTTATGTTCGTTGGTAAATTCTTCCGAAAATGTTTCCGAAATTCTTTATGTAGCTTTTTATTTATTTCAAGCGTTTAGATCGTTTTGAAATAATTTTCGTTTAATAAATTTTAGATAAAATCTTCCAATAATAATTTATAAATATTCAGTATTTTATTTTAGGTATATTTGTATTTGTAAAAAAAAAAAAAAAAAAAAAAAAAAAAAAAAAAAAAACCCACCCTGTCGAACCGACCCCCCTCTCCCTTTTCCTTTTTCTCTTCTCTTCTCTTCTTTCTCTTCCCTCTGCTGCCCCGACCCCTGTCCCTGTTCGCAGCCCCAAACCCTAGCCGCCTCTTCTCCCCAGCTCCTGCCTCCTCCTTGCTTCGCCCCGCCGGTCGACCTCCAACCACCGTCCACCACTGTCGACGCAGCAACAGCAGTCGAAGCCGCACACCAGCAGCCGCAGCAACAACCGCTGCAGCAGCGGCCGAAGCAGCCACGCACAGCAGCAGCGGCGGCGAGCTCGGGCGACCACCGTCGAGCCACCCCCATCCCCCAACGAAGCTTCCCCAGCCTTCCTTTGCCCTGATTTGTCGGTTTTTAATTGGTATAAATTTCTGAAAACCCTAACACCGATTTGATTTAATTGAGTATGATTTAGCTTGTGATAAGCTAAATTAATTGTTTGATAATGTATATATGTGCTGTGAGATTGTTTTGGATAAGTTAATTGTATGGTTATGTTGAGATTTTGGAAAATTTGGATTTTTGGTCGGGTTATGCCCAAATTTTTCGGATTCGTCCGATTTGGCGATTTCGGGTAAATTGATTATACAATATGTTTTAAAATGTATCCAATTTCATTTTGGAACCGTCAATTTGAGAAATTTATGTAGAATTTATCGGAATTTGATTTCTAGGTCAAAATTCGTGTATGATAAAATTGGGTCGCATAATTGAGTCGTTTCACTCAATCAATTTTACAATATCTTTTCAAATGTATTTAATTTCATATCGGAAGCGTTGATTTGGGAAAATTGTGCGTAATTAATCGGAATTGGATTTTTAGGTCAAAACTCTTGCGGGTCCAAATTGGATTGTGTAATCGGGTCGTTTTATTCAATTGACTATATGATTTACATTAGAATACATTTAATTACATTTCCGAACCGTCAATTTATATATTTTAGCAAGAATTGATCGGATTTGCGTTCCGGGCCCAAAAACCCTAATTGTGATAAATTGAGTATTTCTTTTATTGGTTTTGATCAATTGATTATTTGATATGTTATAAAATGTGTTTAATTGCATTTCTAAACATTCAATTTGATTAAATTAATAGAATTCAACCGAATTGCATTTTCGGGCCTAAACCCTAGATTTCAAGTGAAATTATGAAATTGATCATATGTATAATTGTTTTTCTAAAATTAAATTTATAGAAATAGTTGAAATGATCATAATTGCATTTTAATGCCTTTAATTGGAATCAATTGATTTAAATTACCGGAGTTTGTGTCGTGGGCTTTAAAACCCTAATTTTGAAAATGGATAGTCTTAAATTGGCTACTAGGAAGATTGTTTTGAGGAAATTAATTATCTAGACTTATCTAAATTTTGTTTAATTGTATTTTAAAACTATTAATGTGGGGTAATCGAAGTGATTTGGTCGATTCGTAGTTTAGGGATTACAAACCCTAATCCTTGGGGACTGGTTTATAAAATTTATTTTTGCTATGCGTCTTTTACCTAATCGATTTCTGTCTTTGGGTTTTTAAATTATGTTTTAATCTAATCGGTTTGGATTCGGTTCTATGTAAATGGTTGGTTTACCTATTTGGTTGTAAAACCTAATGAATAAGTTATTTTCGATAAATTAACTTATGATCGATTATTCTTTCTCGGTCTTTCCAAATTAATTTGAAATGTCCCAAGTGGTATTTGTATTAATCCGTTTTGATTTATATTTAATCTTAAATCTTAATAGAGGTATGCTTTTAAGTCCTAAGTTTTGGACACGTTTTCCAAAAAAGATCGTTTGTGTTCGTTTGCGTTTATTTAATTATAATATGTGAATTGTTAATTGATAAGATAGTTTCTGACCTAGTTCCAATTTTTATCGGCGATCTAGGAAAGATTTATTGTGGATCCGCGAGCTAGTGATCTCTCTCTCCCTCTTATCTCGCTTAGCTAGCTTCGGATCCAGGTAAGTTTCTACTTACCTCCACTTATGGGTGTTTCGTAAGGGCCTAGCTAAGGCCGCTTATGTGATATGTGATCTACTTGCCTTGGATGCTTCGCATATACATACCATGTCCTGTTGTGTATCACATGTTTGTCCTTAACACATTTTATGCGTAGTACAACTTGGAGTTAAGGTATGTGGTATGTGTTTTTCTTATGACATGAATGTGATATCCGTATGTGGTGATTATAATGTGTTGTGACGTGATGTGACCCTCTAGGACATGCATGCTAGGGTGATTATTATTATGACATGGAGATGAAAGGACAAAAAGAAATAAATGGGAAGTGAGTTGCTAAAAGGGAGTATAAGGGACCCGATTAGGGTTTTGGGAAGAATTAGTAATCTGGAAGAGGCGAAAGTAAAAATGATCAAGGGTGAGTGAGGTGCGGGTTGAGAGTGAGAGTTTATGTTATAAGGAATGATTATGGGTGTTTTGGGAGAGAAGAAATATGGGGTTAAAAGGAGAGGTTACTTGTTGAGGAAGAAAGGTGCCAGGGTTGAAGTGGCCAACTAGGGTTTTTCGGTCATATGTGAAATCGAGAGGTAAAACGATATGATTTGGGATTGGATCTAAATGAGATGAGGTGTGGGACGATAAATGGAGTAATGGTAGTGTAAGTGAGAGAAAGTTGGGCCACCTAGGTCCAATTAGGGTTTCCAAGGGAAAACCCTAGAGGGAGATAGCATGTGGAGTGGATGTCACGAGGTGTTGGGCCTTAACCCACACCCTTAGGAGTTGGTTTTCATTATGTGTAAGCGTAAAAGGGAATGGATATCGAGGTGTGATAAGGGGCGCAAGAGTCCCAAGATATGGGATGGGCCCTCCTGGGAGGATAAGTGTGGATATAGTTAGTCGTGCATGTCAAGGGTAAAATACTTTCAAATAAGATATGTTAAGACACTAATTACTTAAAGAGGAATATGTTGAGCCGGACCCAGACCGGTCCACCGGCGAATAATAGTGGTTAGGGCCGGGGTGCCCTACATGACCGGTCCACCGGCTATAATAGTGGCCAGGCGCGTTTTGCCCTGCATGATTTCCGGTCCACCGGCTATAATAGTGGGGGATTCCGTGCTCAACAAACCGAACGTAATAACGTTAAGACACGGGAAAGATACAAAGTAATTACAGTGAAACATCATGTGAGTCGGGGCCAGACCGGTCCACCGGCAAATAATAGTGGCCAGGAGCGTTCTGCCCTGCATGACCGGTCCACCGGCTATAATAGTGGCCAGGCGCGTTTTGCCCTGCATGATTTTCGGTCCACCGGCTATAATAGTGGGGTTCCCGCACTCACATGAATTGATAAAGACTATGATGTGAATCGATTATATTTACCAAAGATCTAAAGAATGACTGAATGAGTCTACCCGGACCATAGCCAGCTTTTATTATCTGTATTACTACATGCTGCTCATTTCCATGAGCAGTGGACTCGATTTGGCTTGGTTTGATTTGGCGTTGTCCGAAAATGCCCGATTGGTTGGTTTAATATTGTCCATGAATGCTCGGTTAGTTTATCTGAATCTCTTATTGGATTAAGATGTTTGCTGCCACACTTACATGTTTAAATAGGATGTTACATATGTTCCGCATGTTACTATATGTGTATGGTAGGATTTATGATGTGGGCACTGAGTATGCATAATTTTGTATCAACATAATGTACCATGATTTAATATGCGCTTGATGTTGTGGTTTACGTCTCTCCCATAAGATAGGGTAGTGGGACTTACTCAGTATTGGACCCGTACTGATACTACCTTGGTTGAATGGGTTCTGTGATGATCCACTGACGGTGGGGAGCAGACCTCTTGTGCAGGTTTAAGATCGGATACTATTTCGGGGTGGAAGACTTGACTTGAGTGAGTAGGAAATCCAGATATTGATCCTTCGGGATTTTTTTTGTTCAACTGTATTCGTCTTTGGAAGTTACAAGTGTTGTATTTAAATTTCCAATGGCTTTGTAATTGACTTTTAATTTTTCGTACGCTGATATGTTTTAAAATTCGGATTTAATTGTTTGACAGGTTTTAGCCTTGTATCTAACATGAGATAGATGGTTGACATTATCTTGTGTTAGATGTGGCGGTAACATTTCTCAAATTCTCTCCTAGCTTCCGCTTTATTCTTTCAAATTTTTTTTTTCAGGAGTGAAATTTGGGGGTGTTACACAAATTTATATATTTAATTGTATAAAAATATGAAATATCGGAGTTTGTTTGAATTTTGAATAAATTTAAATGGGTGAAAATTATTAAATTATTTAATCAATTAAATGAGTTTTTTTTCTTGCAACTTAATGATTTAGAAGAAACAAATGTATTTCAAAGGAATGGATAAAACAAATGAGTTTGAATATTAAGGGATAATTAACAAGACATAACTATATAACGTAATTAGGGTAAGAAAACTGGGGTATCACACTCATACTTGATGATAACTGAAAATGAATAGGAAGAGGGTAGAAATTGGCTTACAGTCTTACATATTGAAGCATTGCAATATCTTCTTCGGATATTGTGCACGGAAAAGCTAAGTCTTTCTATTATTTATGTATTGTTGAATTTATATCCTTAGAATCTTATTTACAAGTCCCAAGTTATTCATTTTAATCTCCCTAGCCATTTGTGCCTTCAAATATGTGATATGATCTTTGTTGGAGCCTACTACCAACATGTCATCAACATGCAATTGCATAATGATGAAATCAAAATCACCAAATCTCTTGACATACACATAAGTATCTACATATAGTATGTTATATTCAAGGCTCATAATGAAGAGAAAATTTATTATTATCATACCAACACCTTGACGTCTATTTGAGATCATATAGATATTTGTTCAGCTTGCAAAACTAGTCTTATTTTATTTTTCTTCAAAACCTCTTGGTTGAAGTATACATTTCTTCTCTTCAATTTTACCATAAATAAACTTAGTTTCTATTTTTAATTGCTCCAAATGCAAGTCATATGTAGCACACATAGCCAAAACTACTCAAATCATTGTAATACAAACAATATGAGAAAATATGTCATTGAAGTTGGCTCATTCTTTCTTATCAAATTCCTTTACCGCTAATCTGATATGATAGTACTCCACTTAGTCATTTCCATCTTGTTTTATTTCATAGATCCATTTGTCACCAATGATCTTACTTCCTCTTAATTGTAGAGTTATTAGGACGGAATCACCAAAAGAATGGTATACCATGTTGATATAAGTAGTTAAATTAATCCTTATAACACATTGCTCAATTTAAGGTATTATAGTAATCCAACTTATTAAACTTATAAGCAAGCGTTAAGTTTGACTTCATATAAGCATGCAATTAAAAATATGATATTAATTGCTACTTGTTTATTATTAGGACTCTTTAATTTTGTGTTTTTATGTAGACAAAATGATAAAATTTGAAAATTGTTAGTAAATAAGTATGTATGCAGTAAAATTAAGAAAAAATTATAAAATAATATTTTTACAAGCTTTAAATAAATAATAAGATATGTGTAATTTTTATCATTATCATAACATGTTAATATTAAATTTGGTCTTGTTGAGTTGTATCGATATCAAGTAGGGTTGATGACAAGTCATGTTGATAGGGAGTTGAGTTGATGATGGGTTATGGATTAGGTATGGATCGGGTTGAGTTAATTATATTTGGGTTAACGTTGAGTTTTGTTAATTTTTAAATTAGGTTGGGTTGGGTTGATGACTTTTTCTTGTTATGTCGGGTAAGATTTTGCATGGGTCAGATTAAACGGATCCGATCAATTTTTATCAACTCTAATAAAAACTAAAAAGAATAATTCTATATACTTGAATACATACTCCCAAGGGAGAACCAAGGCTTCCACATAGTGTTCTGGGATACCACGGAGCCCTGGCAATAAGGTAATAAATGTGTTTATTTTATAGGCGTTAAATATATATTATACATAAAGGACACCATATCAATAGTTTAAGTTGGGTGAACGGTTGTGTTCCTTAGGTCCCCATATTTTTCAACTACAAGGTCCTGGAAACAAATCCTTATTCAACCATTTTGAGTTATTTTTTAGGTAAAATGACACCGTTTTGATTTATTTCCCGAACACCCTTACCCTTCTCTCACTCCTTGATAGCTTTAGAGCTTCTTGGACCTTCTGGCTCTTGCTCTACCCTCCTTGACCATCTAGCTTCTTTAAACTATTTCACCATCTTCAACTGCTCGACTTTACTACCTCCGGAGATTGCCGTTGGTCGTGTCATACTCCATTAACAGTGACCCTTCCTCTTTGACTTTGTCCTTCTTTTTTAACAAGGCAAGTTTGCAACTTTATCCTTATACGAAATTGTCCCCATTCATCATCTACGTCTATTCGGCATAAAACACAACGGTTTTCCATCATTGTTGCACATACTACCTCTCCATGGCACTGCGCGAGCCATGACTATTGCTACTGAGATCTATCCCTAGTCACAAGCACATGAAATCAAATTAAGGAAGCCACAACCCACAGCCAAGAAGTGAGGAAGAGGAAGGTAAGATTTTCTTTAATTTTTAAATATTTAAATTTTTATTAGTTAATTCATCTATATTTATTTTATTAATTGATTCGATTTTTTAGTTTATAGAAATCATAATGTAGGAACCCTAATTAGTTTGGTAAACCCTAATTTACAAATATTTTGTTGATAGACTGAATTGTTTAATTTATTAGTTAGTTTTTGAATTAATTTATTATAAAATTATAAATATCATCAGCTAAGATTTAGTAAAATCCTTAGTTAGTTCATTAAATTTTTTAATGTCTCAATTTAGGATGCAATGAAACTTTTCAAGCCATCATAAAAATAGCTACCATGAATCTAATTCTGTTAATCAAGTTGTGTTAGAAACTTCCAAAAACTAAGCACTCCCATCTTCAAGCCAATCACAAGAATCAACATTTACTAATGAAGGTAAAGTTGATTTGGAAACTCTAGAAGGAGATCAAGGTTAAGAAAAAAGATTTTAGATTTTCATCCGAATATTCAAGATGCGGTAAGAACTTATCTTTTAAAATACCCTTGTCAACCTTGTACTCATAGCTTTCCTACAAAGGTTATCAGTAAGAAAAATTATCGATTTGTTTCATCTTGTTTTGATGAATATAATTGGTTGAAATATAGTATAGCTAAAGATGTTGCATTTTGTCTACCTTGTTACTTGTTTAAAAGTGAATATGAAGATAATAGTGATCATTTTATAGGAAAATGATTTATACATTGGAATAAAAAATAAAGGTTCAAGGTTCATATTGGTAGTTCTAATAGTTCTTATTTTAAAGCTACTAAAAATGTGAATATCTTATCAAACATAAGCAAAGCATTGAAGTCTCTTTCATAAAACAATCCAAACAAGTCAAATCAAATTATCTTATCTGTTTAGATGCATCTATTTAGGCTATTATATTTCTTCTTGAAGGAGGAATGTCATTTAGAGGACATGATGATTTAGAATATTATATAAATCAAGGTAAGTTTCTTTGTTTTCTAGAGGCTTTGATGCATAATAATGAAGTTATAGCTAGAATTGTGTTAGGAAATGCTCTAAAGAATAATAAGATGACTTCAGCAGAGATTTAGAAGAATATCAATTATGCATTTGCATATGAAATAATTAATGAGATTATTAATAAAATTAGAGATTGAAAACACTCTATAGGGGGTGAATAGGGTTTTGTGGAATGGGAATGACTAAACAAAAATTTATACGTAATGTAAAATAGTTCAAGAGTAAATTACTCTTTACAGCCACTACCAAATGGTTCTCCCTTTTGGATTTTTAAAATAGTGATATATTTTATTGATGATCACTTTTCTCTTGGTTTATGAACCCTATAATCTCAATGACCTTCTTAAGAGATGATTTACAACTTTACCTATTTATCTTCTATAGATTCACTGAATGAATCTCTCAAGAATGATAGACAACACTCACTAAACCCTTTGATTGATTTTTGATAGGTGGTTACAAGTGTTTCTCACCAAAAAAAAAGATATGAAATTGTTGATCTTTGAATGAGATGTAATATAGCTAGACGTAATATATGATATTACAATTTAAGAAAAATTATAGTTAAGAGAAGTAAACAAAAAACACTTTTTAGTAAAAATTCAAAAATATGAAAGTTTATAATATTGAATGAGAAATTGAATGATTGTAGTGTAATAAAGTAACTGCACAATCAATGATCTGAAAAGTTGTTTGTAATAAATGCAGAGGGACCTTATTTATAAGGGGTACCCTTAAGTATGGTCATTAAACAAAATTTTTCAAAAAGTTATTTCGTCCAATGGGTAGAAAATCAACATTTAATGATGACCAATTGATCAGTCTTGAGAAACCAATTGATCGGTTCTACGACCAATCTATTGGTTTGTTCCAACCAGTTAACTGTTCATGCTTTGACCAAAATAGAAAGTTACCGTTGTGTGAACTAGTAAAGCGGTCTAAAGAAACCAGTCAATCGGTTTTACACTGTACAGGGTTGGTCCTAAAACACATATGAACATCGTCCTAATATGGTGATGTGTTCTATGTACCAGTTGATTGATTTGTCAACCAGTCAATCAGTTTAGAGAAACCAGTTGATGTGCTTAAGTAGAGAGCAATTGGGTTTCTGCAGAAATGAGACCTATGGATCAGTTTGTCATACAATTCGATCAGTTCATCAATCAGTCAATCGGTTTGGCAATAATTAGTCGATGTGTTTAAATAGAGAGAAACTGGGTTTCTATAAAAATGAAACTCATGGATCGGTTTGTCAAATCAGTCGATTGGTTTGGCAATAACTAGTCAACCTGTTTAAACAGAGAGCAACTAGGTCTCTACAAGATTGAGACCCATGGACTAGTTGGTAAAACCGGTTGATCAGTTTAGCTAAACCAATCGATTGCTTTGACTGAAATGGTCAATTTATTTAAATAAAGATGAAATAAGTTCCTATAAGATTAAAACCATGGACTGGTTATTCAAACTAGTTGATTAGTTTTTCAACCAATCGATCAGTTTACTTGAACCAGTTGATGTGTTTAAATAGAGACAAACTGGGTTTCTATAATATTTAAATCCATGGACTAGTTGTCAAACTAGTCGATTGGTTCGAGGAAACTAGTTAATCGGTTTTATGCACCCATCAATCCATCTTAGTTTTAACACAACCAATAGCTATATTTAAACTAATCTAGTTGATCGATCTGATGACCAGTCGACTGGTTCCGACTGAAACCAATCAATTTACTTGGAAAATACTTTTAAAGGATTTATATTATGAAATCAAGTCAAGTATTTTTCAACAAAGAGTTTTAAAGAGTTTTTGTTTGAAATGTGATCTTTGTTCAACTTAACTCTTTACAATATATCTAAAACATATCAAATACTTGGCTTCATGTCTTGGTTCCTTTTGTATGTGTTGATTTATTGAATATGCACACCTAAGCAAACACATTAGATACTAAAATTTGTTTGTTATCATAAAAAAAAAGTATAATGATATTGCTTAATATTTGAGTTTAACAGAGATGATTTCTTCAGCATATTAGTAAATGAAGCAAGAGACGCAACTAAGAGAGAACAAATGGTCATTGTCTTTTGTTACGTTGATGATAAGGGTTTTGTTATGGAAAGGTTTTTTGGGGTTGTACATATCAAAGATACAACTGCGGTATCACTTAAGTTTGTACTTGAATCAATGTTGAGTCAGTATGGATTATGTTTATCAAAGGTATGAGGAAAAGGGTATGATGGAGCTAGTAATATGTAAGGTGATCATGGTGGTTTGAAAACATTGATTCAAAATAAAAATCCTTGTGCCTATTATGTTTATTTTTTTGCTCATCAATTTCAATATGCTCTTATTGTTTTAGTAACATATCATAATGAGGTCAATTATTTTCTTAGCAACGTTACATGTGTTGTGACTATTTATGGATACTCCAATAAGCATCATGATTTTTTTTAGATAAATAAGCTACTTATATGGCAAGTACATTGGAAGAAGGTTTGATAGAATCTAGTCAAGGATTTAACCAAAATTTTTTTCTTACAAGGGCCGGTGATACTCATCAGGGTTCTCATTTAAGGACATTTTTTTATTCTCAAAAATTTGTTTTCTCCTGTGATTAAGATACTTAAAGACTTGGAAATTGATAGAATATTTGATAAAAACGAGGATGATACATTATTATCATATGGATTACAAAATTTTGACTTTGTTTTCATGTTATATTTGATGATAAATGTTATGGGAGTTACAAGTGATTTATCTCAAGCATTATAAAAGAATGATCATTTGCCTTGACATTTATTAAAATTACTAAGGATCATTTGCAAGAGATGAAAGATGATGGATGGGAAGGTATTTTGAATGAAGTTGTTTTATTTTGTAATAAGAGAGACATTGATATGCCCAACATGAATGCGCAATATTTTAAGGGGAAGATATCAATACGCCAATCTCCAATTGTCATGAATCTACATCCTTATAAATATGACATTCTCTATAGTATTATAGACTTGAAACTAAAGGAGATTAATTGCAGGTTTGATGTGGCGAGCACCAAATTGTTGAGTTATGTTGTATGTTTGTAACCTTCATCATCTTTTGAAGCTTTTGACAATCAATCTTTAATTAGATTGGCTGCTTTTTATCTTGATGATTTCTCTAATATTGATGTTGTGGTGTTAGACAATTAACTTGAGAATTATATTAGAAATGTTCAGTCAGATAATAGGTTTCATAACTTGAAAGAACTTGTTGATCTTTCAAGAAAACTAGTACAAACCAAGAAGCATAAAAGATACCCTCTCATCTATAGGTTTGTGAAATTGGCTTTAATGTTGTCGGTAGCAACTACAAAGTCGTACGAGTATTTTCTATAGGGAATTTCATCAAGAGTACACCACAGAATAAAAATTATGATCAATAGCTTTAAAATTGTTCAGTAATATTTATAGAGAGATAGGTATTTAATTATATTAGTAATGATGCTATTGTGGATAGCTTTTAAAGTATGAAAACTCGACGAATACTGTTGTAAGACTATATAATGTTTTATAATTAAGTGCAATGTATTGATATAACTTAAGAGTATTATTTTATATTAGGATACCATGAAATTTTAATCCCTATTCTGCCACTACACACACCCTATCAAATTCCGCACATTTGATATTCCACTTATTATTGGATTAAATCTCTACGGACACTCGTTCTTTTAGGAGCGAACACAATACAACTTAAATTATAAACAAAATCTTAATTTTTTAACTACTTTGATTTATAGTTTAAAAACTTATGGTTTAGTTTTAAATTAACAAAATAGTTATGGTTTAAAAAATTAAATTGCGGTATATAAACCACAAATCATATATATAATATTATAATATTACGATCAAGTGAATATTCTTTGATGTAATTTTAATTAATAGGTATGTTGTAAGTTTATATATTTATTATGAATCATTTGCTATTTTTCTTGTTTACATACTTAAAGTTATCAAAAATTTACTTAAAAAATATTATAATTTATGAATTACTTAAATAATATATCATAATATTATAAATTGATGTTTTAAAATTATAAATTAGTTTAGATTGTTTATTCATTCTATTTTTTTATGAAAAAATAAAATAAAAATTAAATTTACTCCGTTTTGTTTTAATATTTAAAATTAAAAAAATCGTAAATCAAATCAAAATATATCATACATCACTAGTATAATTTGATTTAGATAATTTTTAAAACGATTTTATTTAATTTATAATTTTTTCAGTAGCAAAAATATAATTTTAGCTTATTCTGAGACTAAAATGGGAGGAAACGGAACCGTATATACCCACCTTCCTCTTCTCTATATATAATCCCAAGCAATCCCGCTATCTACCCACTCTGCTGATCCTCCCTCTCCTCTTCCCCACATTGCTGGAAATGCCAAATTTCTCAGCGTAAAAGTATAGAAAAAAGTTATTAAAAAAATATTAAGAGGAGGAGGGTGACGTAGAGGCCGAACAATAATAGATTTTGCAGAGATTAACGAAGATGATGATTCGGAGAACGTTCTTGTCCGCGCAATCATTAAGCCGTAATCGGTGTTGTCGGTCCTTCCTCACGTCGTCGGCGTCGGCAACGGCGGAAAACGAGGTGGTTAAGATTCCTAAAATACCACCGTTTGATTACACTCCGCCACCGTATACTGGTCCTTCCGCCGCTGAGATTGTTCGCAAAAGGAAGGAGTTCCTTAGCCCTTCTATGTTTACCTTTTATAAACAGCCGGTAATTAAGCTCCTGTTTTCATTTTTTGTCGTTTTCTGTTTTGATCGTGATCCTTTTGTTTTCCGCCAAAATTTCGGAATTTTATATATTTGATCGAGTTCAAGTCGTCTAAGCTCTTTCAATTTTGGGCGTAAGTTTTCATACTCTAGCGTAAATGTTTTAGCTTATTTTTTATTATTATTATTTTTTAAAACATTGATTATTTCTTATGATATTTTGAAGGATTTGCTTTATTCTATAATTTTTGCATTGCTTAAAATGAAGCTCAAGCGTAGTGAAATTGGACTCGAATACTTTGTGCGGCTTTGGAAACTTGATTTTAGGAGAATGATAATATTTTTGTTGATTAACCCATTAAAAATTAATTCGTTAATGAGGTTATTCCTTCAAAAAAAAAAACTAAGAATCCCATCGCATCAATCGATTTGGGTTAATTATGATGTGACTTTTTAATAATCTTCTAAACAGCTGATACTGAATTTAATGGCTTCCAAATACAGTTCATTAGCGTCATGCATGAATGTAAAACTAAGCATCATTTGGATGGGCAGTTTTAGGAGGAATTACTGAAATACATATTGGGACTATCTCATTGAAAAGAGACATAAAAATCACTACGCTTGATAATTTGATTTTAAGGGCGACTCTCGTTTATATTAGCTGCCGCTTCCACTTTCATACTTTCTTTTTTTTTTTCCTTTTGCTGTCAGTCGCCTTGTCCCAAAACAGAGAGATCAGATCTTGAGAACTTAAAACTTGAGATTCCATGGCCAGATATGGTAGGGAGTTTGTGATGGACAAGATTTACACGTGGCCATGTGTTGTGCTATGGACCCCACCGCCATACTCAAGCCCAGGACCCAGTTTTCGACTCCATTTGTTGGGAGATCATTAGAACTTCTTTTTCCTTCAATTTATCAGAAAATCTGACTGGATCATAAATTGATTGTTTTGGGTGGCAGTTGAATATCGTAGATGGAAGGATGCAGTACTTGTATGACGATAATGGTCGAAGATATTTGGACGCATTTGGAGGGATTGCTGTGGTGAATTGTGGGCATTGCCATCCTGAAGTAGTTGATGCAATCGTCAATCAAACCAGGCGCTTACAACATTCAACTATCTTGTACCTTAATCCTTCTGTTGCTGATTTTGCTGAAGCCTTGGCCTCTAAGTTTGCCGGTGATCTAAAAGTATATCATCTCTTTAATCCTACATAACTTCCCAACTTTTCTGTTTGAAGTTTGTGGATTTACTTTGGTTTGTTTATGAATTGATGTCTTCAATTTCATGTTGATGCATTTAGGTCGTCTTTTTCACGAATTCTGGAACGGAGGCGAATGAATTGGCAATGATGATGGCGAGGTTGTATACTGGTTGCCATGATATTATCTCATTAAGAAACGCTTACCATGGGAACGCATGTGGGACAATGGGTGCAACTGCTCAGTGCAATTGGAAGTTCAATGTAGTTCAGGTGATATTATGGTTGTCATGATATTATCTCAGTAAGACTTTTTGTTTGGTTTGTGCTTCGCTGACTGGCTCCTCCACAACAGAGCGGAGTGCATCATGCCATGAACCCTGATCCTTACAGGGGTGTATTTGGGTCGGATGGTGAAAAATATGCGAAGGATGTTCAAGACCTGATTGACTTTGGAACATCAGGTCATATCGCAGGGTTTGTTGGTGAAGCAATTCAGGTTCTACTGCCCCATTTCTACTTGATTCAATCTTTTCTATAGAGGCAAAAGTTTCCTCATGTTTAATGCATATTCCAAAATAAAGATACTTTTGCATGGTAGGGTGTGGGCGGAATTGTAGAGTTGGCCCCTGGTTACCTTCCTGCTGTCTATAAGACGATAAAGAAAGCAGGAGGCCTTTGTATTGCCGATGAAGTCCAGTCTGGATTTGGTCGCATAGGAAGCCATTTTTGGGGATTTGAAGCCCAAGGTGTTCTGCCTGATATAGTGACAATGGCCAAGGTTAGTGATCATTTTAATTTCCATGGCGGAAATTGAAATTTCAAGTCTGCTAGCGAGTCCAGTGCCCAGCTATGTTTTTAGTACCTTGCTGGTTTCCACCTGCCTAGTAGTGGCTTGAAGCTGGAGCTGAGATTGATGTTTATTTGTGATTTTACGTGAAATATATGGCAGGGTATTGGAAATGGTATTCCTCTTGGAGCTGTTGTTACCACACCAGAGATTGCCAAGGTTTTGACCCGACGCAGTTACTTCAACACCTTTGGCGGAAATCCTGTATGTACTACTGCGGGGCATGCCGTTCTTAGGGTGATTGAGAAGGAAAAGCTCCAGGAAAATGCATCTGTCGTGGGATCGTACTTGAAAGAGCGGCTCAGTGCATTGAAGGACAAATATGATTGTAAGATCTTTTCTCCTACTACTACTACCCTGAAATAGAACAAACATAAAGAATAAACGTTGATTAAGTAAATTCTTACCGGTTGTCTGGTACTTGTATCTGCAGTAATTGGTGATGTGAGAGGTAGAGGATTCATGCTTGGAGTTGAGCTTGTGACTGATCGCCAAGAGAAAACTCCAGCAAAGGCTGAAACAGTGCATTTAATGGATCAGATGAAAGGTTTGGAATTGTTACTTCTCATCATTTTTCAACGCTCTGTATTTACTTAAATGATTTACGTAAAACTGCTATATCAATATGAATGCAGATATGGGTGTGTTGATCGGTAAGGGAGGATTTTATGGAAATGTTTTCAGAATTACCCCTCCACTCTGCTTCACCAAGGAAGATGCTGGTTAGTACATTTTCCTGTTTCGCTTTTTGTTTGAGAATAGACTTGATCATCAAGATAGGCTTCCTTGATTCATTAAAAGAAGTCTGTATAACATAGCTGCTACATCAGAAACTGAGTGTGTGCTCAACTTAGGCGAATAAGCTAAAGTGGAGCTTTTACTTTGAATTTGATGGCCTTTTTTTGTATGTAGTTCGCTTTCGTTTACTCTTGTTCTCCAGGTCTTACAAACTATCTAACTTTGAAAAAATTTGCAGATTTCCTCGTTGATGTCATGGACTATTCATTGTCAAAGATGTAAACTAAACAACTCGATCAACAAAACTCTGGTATTCGGGAATGATGAAAATGTCGAGGGGAATGGATAGAAATCCTGTTCATGCTCACACACAGGGCGATTGTTGATTGTTGATTGTTGATTGTTGATTGTAAAGCAAGGCAGAGGGAGAGAAGGGAAGAGGGAGGGAGAGGGAGTCAACACCTCGTTGTCTCTCTTTCTTCGAGTGCTCCCCTGTCTCTATTGTGAAGTAGTAAAAAGTTGCAATAAGTTACCTCTTTCTTCACTTATTGTCTCTATTTTACGTCTTTGTCTCAATTAATAGATCCAAAACACTTTATTTCCCTTAGTATTATTATTATTATTAGTTCGTTCCTATCCGTCCATGACCCTTCAACCACCCATCTTTATCTTATATACGGTGAAAACCGAAATCAACTTGGTTATCTCATGCGGAATTTTTATAAAACATACTTCATCTTTATGTAAATAGATGTCATCACATATTTTTATAATAAGTTTTAATTATTAATTATTAAATTATTTTAAATATATATATTATACATTAAAAATATAAATATATATATTATTATACATTAAAAATCAATAAGTTTATATTAATATATATATATTTTTTAAAAATTTATATAATATTAAATATATTTGTATTTTATATTCATTATATATGTAAAAACTTTACTGGTGACTACTGTGTGTTTTGTGGTGGGTGACGGGGCATGGATTTTAAAGTGTGGAATTATTGGAGGTATATACTATAACATTCATCTCATAAAAAAAGAATAACATTTTTTAATAAATTATAATGTGCTGATGATAATGGGTTGGGTTTGAGTGGATTTTAGTTAGATTCATACTCAATACTTAAATTTAAATTAAATTTAAATTCGTTGGTTTTAAAAGTTTAAATTTAGATTCAAACCTATGGATTTTAGTAGATAAATAAGTTCGATAATTTTTTTTAAAAAAAAATTAGCATATTGATAATAATAAGTTAGGTTTTAATCATGTTTCATTATATTTAGATTCAGATTTATTTATAGTGTCTAAATTTAGATCCAATTTATATCTATCAAGTTTTAAAATTTTAGAATAAGATCCAGACTTATCAAATTGAATGGATAAGTTCTAAATTGATCCAATTATTTTTCATACATATAAATGCTAACTTATTTATGTTTTATATAGCCTAATATGTAATTTTTGTTAAAAAATATTTTGAATAAAAATATAAATATTTTAAATTAGTTACTTTAACTTTTTAAATAATAATTTAATATTTTTAGAATAAAATATCACACACATTATTTTAAAGTAAATACATTAAAATAAAAAGAAATAAATAAGCGTTCAAATAAGATTAAGGAAAAAAATGAGCACACATATCTGGCCAATATGTGATAGATTATCATCTCCATCGTCCCATTTTATACACACCAATCACACCGTCCTTCTCAAAACCCTGATCACCTTTTGATAAAGACCTAAAGTGGTTAGGTGCGTTGTACGCACATAACTTTATAATTAGAACAAGGTGCATTGTACGGACTAAACTTACTTATATGATTCCACTATATAAGCAGATAATAACATTACTATCATAGTTACGGTACCACGTGATTGAACCGCCGAAAATGATAAATTATTTGTAAGATTATTTCGGTCGTCGGACATAAATTTTTATTTTTATTGTATTATATATTTAAATTATTATTTATAAACTATTTAAATATAAGTTTTTAATAAATTAATATTTTATATTATATTAGAAGTATTTAAATAAGTTATTATATATTAAATTATTTTAATAATTTTAAATTTATCTTTAAAAAAAAAAAAAAGACATATTATTTAGTAGTAGATATGAAGGTAATAAATATCAATATTTTATCATAATTTAATAGTAACTTGATTTAAAAATATATATATAATAAATAAATAATAAAAAATTATCATACATGATTTTTTTAGTAGATTTAAAAATTTTCAATAAATCATAAGTATTTTTTAACTTATTGGTGATATTTTTTTATTTATCAGCAATACTAATTTATTGATGTTAAATATATAAAAATTAAACAGTAATGAAACGATAATTTTACATTACAACTAATTTAGAATCCGCTAAATGATGATCCTTGCACTATAGTGATAATGCTATTTAATTGTATGTATATAAGTGTGGTGATGATTAAATACAAAATTATTGATAATTATTGTAGCTTAAATGGATGGCTCCTCCTTGCTACAATAATTAAAGACAAACGTATTTTTTTCCACTTATAGGTGTATGATTACTGTAGTCTTAAGTGATGATAATCATAGTTTTAATAGATGAATATGGACATGAAATTCAGAAATCTGAGTACAATTGATCAAATTGTGATACATACATACATATATATATATACACACACACATATGATAATTAAAATTGTATATTATTAACAATTAAATGCTATATACCTAGAGATTAAACACTAAAAATGTTTTGCTTTTTGCATATGATTATTATACTTTTGGTTGATAGTTATTGTTGTTGTAATTGATTATTGTTGTTGTTGTTGTTGTTGTGTTATTATTATTATTATTATTATTATTATTATTATTATTATTCTAGTTTTACTTGATAAGTATTGTTGTTTTGGTTGTTGATTATGGCCATCACAATTAAAATAATATATAATTGATGATTAAAATGACATATATGCTAATTAAAATTGTATTTAATTGATAATTAAATACTAATATGCCAAAAGATTTAACTATAGAATCTTTACAATGAAAATGACATATACAAAGTGATCAAGCTAATTATATTTGATATTCATGACTATCAATTTTTATCAGCCCTATAGATAAGGTTTCCAGGTAAGACATAGAGGGATTTTCTTTCCTTATTTTTGTCAAACTTCTTTTGAATATTTTTAAGCTCGATTTAAAATATGAGAACACTCTTGCTTCTTATAATGATAATTTATTGCATCTAAAATTTCTAATTGTTCATTTGATTGAATTAAAATATATCATATCTATATAAAAAGAGAATTTAGAAATATATTAATTTTGTTTACCTCCGCCGGAAATTTTCTAAAATTTCTCATATAATACAATTCTATTTATGTGTTCATCATTCATAAGAGAATCATCATCCAACGAATTTGATAGTAAGACTAATTGTAACACTTTCATTATTCATACAAAAAAAATTACATTTTGAATTGATTTTAGTGTAAAAGTTAAACCAAAATGTGGGGTGTTATTGTCGTATCTAGCATAAGATATATGTCTCAACACCTATTATATATTAAATATAAGGCTAAGATAAACTACAATCAATATTAAAGTTTAATGTTAATATATATATATATATATATAATAGTAAACTCCAAAATAAAGAGAAATACAAAGTGAATGGCCCACATGCCAAAAACATACAAACAAATCAAACAAATCTTACATTGATGGCATAAAATGTTGGGACACAACTCTATCTTTGGCCCCAAAATAATCTGTTAGATTATACCTACTTGTAGTCACCCAGTACTATACCCCATGATTATCCAACATCATCATGAACATCTCAAGGGCCCATTTTAAAATCATGGAAGTGGAGTATAGATCAAATCATGCAAATATCATTAATAATTTTATTATTATATACATAGACATATATACACCACATGTATTAAAATCAAGCTTGACTCATGTATCAATCATGTAAAGGGGACATGATCTTCAAATACCATACATCAATCAATCTAGTGACATTTATGCAATATCATTATAGTTACTTTTAGGTACAATCAACTATATCAATTTATAATTTATTTCATATTAATAAGGTGATCAAACATCACATTCATTTATTTGAAGTTATTAGTTCCACATAGTTAATCAAAGTCCTTAACTGTAGTCCATATTATGATAAATGATAGGTCTTATATCACCTCAAATATCAAAAGACTAACATCAAACCAATTCAATGTAACTATATCCAACTAATCAATTTCATATGAGGTTATTTGTTCTTTGAGTCAACAACTCCTCCTAAGAACACCACAAGCAATAAAAGCCTCAAAATATATAAAGTCGCAAAAGAATAACCTCATTCTATGCTTGGTCACTATATATATAGGCCTTGGCCTATGTTGGATCACTATTAGGGTTGTTTGTTCTTTAAGTCAACAACTCCTCCTAAGAACACCGCAATCAATACAAGCCTCAAAAAATGCAAGGTCACAAAAAGAATAGCCTCAGCCTATGCTTGGTCACTATATATATAGGCTTTGGCTTATGTTGGATCACTATTAGGGTTATAAATGAACTGAGGCAGCTCATGATTTGCTTGACTTGACTATTTAAAAGATCAATCTAACTTATTTTTTTAGTTAAATGAGTAAAACCCAAACCTCAATTGTAGTCTTGTTTATTAAATGAGGTAAGACCGAGTCCTAAAAAGTTTAGCTCGACTCATTTATAACTTAGGCTCATGGTTTTGGCTCAGCTCAACTCGTTTAAAATTTAGTTTGACTCATTCATTTAGTTAAACGAGCCAAGCTTGAACCAAAACCTAGGGATATTCAACTCAGCACAGTTTATTTACAACCCTAATTTGTAACACCCCCAAATTTACACATTTTTTTTTAAATAAGACCTTTAAATTTAAAATCTGTAAATTCTAGGGATGCTACCACCACACTTAGTAACAGACCGGTTCACTTGTACCATTTCAGTACCAAGTGCTAAGGTTGAGAAAAACATTTCTATCATCACACATTAATACGTAAATTAAAGTTCGCAAATTGATAATCAAAGTACGAATAAATTTTGCATAATTTGAAATACTAGAGATAGTTTTTCAGAGAAAAAAAATAACTACAATAATAAAATTGTTTCTTCAAAAGTGCATCCAGACGTAGTGTGTGCTGGTTTTCAATATGGTAAATCACATCGTCTCCCTTTTCGAAAGTCTATGAATCATGCTTCTACGGTGTTTCAGCTTGTGCACTCTGATTTTATGGGACCAACCAGAACTCCAAGTTTTAGTGGCTTCTACTATATGATGGTTATTATGGATGATTACTCCTTCTACAGTTGGGTATATTTTTTGGTAACCAAGAGTGGAGCTCTCACCCACTTTAAGCAATTTAAGATGATGGTAGAAAGGGAGTTTGGGTCTGTCATAATATGTTTGCATACCAATAATGGTGGTGAATTTTTATCTCATGAATTTTCAAAATTCTGTGAGGAGAATGGTATTCATCATTAGATAACATATCCATATACCCACAACAGAATGGGGTAGCTGAGCGCAAGCTGGCATACCTTACAATAGTGACTTTATCTTGGCTACAAGATAACAATCTTCCTAGGGAACTATAGGTAGTAGCTATGCAATGTGCTTGTCATGTAACTAATTGATTACCTCCATGGCCAAGTACCTCAAAATCTCCCTTTGAGATGCTTTATGACATTAAACCTGATGTGAGTTATTTCAAAAATTTTGGTTCACCTTGCTATGTTCATATTCCTAAGCATGATCTTACTAAGCTTAACCCAAAAGTTAGAAAATGTGTGTTTGTTGGATATGATGCTCATATGAAAGGCTGGAAGTGTTTGGATCTTGTCACGAAGAAGATTGTTGATTCTTGTGATGTGGTTTTTGATGAGATTTCTACCTTATATCCTACTTCTACACATGGAGAAAACTCAGAAGTTATCTCTCTTATTGGCTCTGATACCAAATTCATTCATTTTAAGAAATAAAAAGTCTCCTTCCTCGCCTTAAAATTATCCTCTATTTTGTTATACCAAGGGCATTCTATTCCGACAAAGTATTATAAATCTGTCACTTCATTTCTCTTACATTTCCATATAGTAATTACATTCTTGTTACACGCCCTAATTTACTACAAGAAGACATATGAAATTTACAATCGTGAATCCCGATTAATTGTTATGTATTGCTCCATCATTGTGGGGGTTTAATGGTATCTAGGTTTTCTCATCTTTATTATGTTGTTCTAGTATCAAAACACTTGAATTATCATGGTGAAGATGGAGAATCATTTACGAGGAACACAATGGCCTCTATGTTTAGGGACGCAACCACTATAACAACTGCATTTAATAGTATGGTTTTTTTGCCGTAGACTGCAGTTTTGTATGAACTCTGGCATTAGGAATTTGAAACTGGCATTCCCGTTCGGTTTGCTAAAGATGGGTTGGTTCCAAAATGGCGACCTAGTAATCGCGTAAGCTTTCTAAGCTCTTGAAATCATAGTGTACCTTCAAACAATGTGAGGAATGACATGGAACAATGATGAAAAATACAATAAATAAATAAATAAAATAAAATTCCATATCACAACTTTTAGGACTGTTTTTGTTAACAACTAAATTTTTTGTCTGCCACTCAATAGAATTTTTCTTTAAAACTATGCTAATATATTTATTTGGACCTTTGCAATTCTGTCAGTTTATGTGTAAGAGAATTTATGTTCAATTAATGCTCATTGAATCTGCAGATGTGTCCTTCCTCCATTTTGTTTTCTTATTTTAATTTTTTCTTTTCCCTTGAACGCTATATAAAGTTAAACAATTCTTAAGCTCGTTATTTCTTTCTAACTTAACTTAATTCCTTCTATAGCCCAAAACTGGAGTGATAGCTCTTATCTTATGTTTAAATATTAGTGTTGAGCCTCCTGATGTTGCTAAGATATCTCCATGTGCTAGGATGGAGTGTTGGATAATTATGATTACCTTTTACTGCACAATTGCTTGTGACGAAATAGATTTGATGTTATTCATCGAATTTCACATTATCTGAGTACACTTCTTGATGTCAATTCTCTCTCCATTCTAGAATAAGAGTTGGATTAAATGGTTTGTTTCTCATTTTATTGTGATTTGTGTTAATACTTTGGCATTTTGTGTTTAGTATTTATAAGGAGTTCACAAATTCGCACTCAATTTGTTGCTTCAATGGTTCCACAGGTCATCATTATGTTATATCTATCTATGTCTCTTTTGTGTTGTGCATTGATCATATAATAGTAGTTTTGTTAGGATTCCAACCAGTTATACACCTATATGTCTATAGTTTTTATTTTTCCCTTAAACAAAATTCTGATGCTATCTTTTCCCTTTTAGGAAGGAAAGGGGGTCTGATCATCCTTGTGGTAATGAGGATTTCCAAGTTTCAACTACCAGGCTTAGGGAAACTTTACAACTAGTACATGATTTTTACAATTTTTTGTTAAATTTACGTTCTTTTTATTTTTCTTGACATATTTACTCTATCCTTTTCTTGTTACTTTAGATCAATTCTCTATAAGACCCAGAAGGTAATTGATGTAATTGGAAAATCCCTTAGTTTACAAAATGAAACACGGCAACCTAAGGTTAGAAACTTAAAATCTAGCTTCTACTTTTGTTTCATTGTGTCAAGAGGAATATAAATAATCAATTAATGCTTCAATATGAAATTTCTAGCTCTACAAAATTGTTTCTTCCTCCTCCCTGTTATTCTTCATAAATTAACTTCTAATATATTGGTAGGCTCCTTATATGCATCTACATGACCCCTAGTGCTAATGACGTGCAAAAATTTTGTAATACCTGCCTCCGATTTGTGAAATCGGATAGAGTTCTATTTCACTACAATGGACATGGTCTACCGACTCAACTTCCAATGGTGAACTTTAGGTCTTCAATAAAGTAAGTTTAAGTCTATCAGCTTCTAACATTTTGTTTCTTTAATAGATGTATCATGTACATATAATTACAGGTCCTAATTTTTAGCACTATATTCCAGTTTAGGCCTTCAATATATGTTTTTGACTGCTCTTCGTCATGAATCATAGTCAATACATTCATTGAGCTACCTAGAGTTAGCTACATGCTATTTAAGTTCCATATCTAGAAAATTCCTTCAAAATGATAATGTTTAATTTTGATAGCTTTAGGATGCACGCTCATCCTCTAGATCCCTGATGCACTGTCACATATACAACAAATTTATTAAATAAATCCTAACTTCCAAATACTTAGTATATGGCAAGAAGGAGTCAAACCCACAAGGAAGGACGGTTTAATCACTAATTTTGCAATTGATGTTATAATCCCATTTATACAATTTCATTGATTCTAATACTAAATCTAATTATACTAAGTTTTAATCACTATTTGACAAATAGGGGAGGAATGAATTGATGATGGAATCAGAATGTCAAATATTCAAGTAAGAAGAATGATTCTACACGATTTAATGTTGACCTTTGGAAATTCATATTAACACATTCCTTTGCTTTCTCTCAACCTTAATAAATTGAATATGCTCTCAATTTATTTCCTAACCATTTAATAACCTAGATTAAGAACGCTAGATTCAATTAATGGCAGCATTATGAAGGGAAAGCAGCCAACTACAATCATAACCACATAAGCTCGGATTATGCAATTGCATGAATTAATGGATAAGATTAACAATTAATCATCTTGCTACTTTAGACAAATTAATTAACAATTACGGATTAATTGCATTGCCTTAGCAAAGATCAAGTTCTAAACTAAATAGGTGATCAATCTAATTAGTTTGAAATCTTAATCTATGATACGAAATCATTCAATTCGATACATTAATTCAAGTAAATTTCATCTAGAATCAAACATTCAAAATATTCTATTGTATTTGAGACATAATTCTATCCTCAAATCATCCTACCCTGTTCGATTTACTCTAACATCTGCATATTTAAAAATCACACTATTACATATAAATATTAAAAATTAATGCTGACACCACATTCACAAAATCCACTAGTAGTACAATAAGATAACAATATAACAAACAAAAGTATAATTGCAGATAATCTACTTATATTAAACAAAAATGAAGAGACTAAAATTCATAAAGGAATAGAGAAGACTTATCAATTGAAGTGCAGATTGTCAATTGATCACTAGAATTCAAGAAGATCAAAAAGTTAGAATTGTACATTACATGTATATTATAAGGGAATAGAGGAAGAGAATTCATTCCAAAATTGTTTCGATCTATGGTAAAAAACCCTCGAACCCTATTTTGATAGAGGATATATCAGAAAAAGGTCGCGCAAACAGTTATAATTTTTTAATGGAAATAAGGTCTGTGTTTTGGAAACATGGGACCTCCATGTTTTCTTCCAACTGCACTGCCAACAGATAGATTTTAAATCAATGCTCGATATATTTAACACGGCCCGTGTTTATGAAACACGGGGGTACTGTGTTTATGAAACACGGGGGTACCGTGTTTTCGGTTCTTCCACTATTTTCCTTTTGTAATTTCACCATAGCTTCTCTTAGTGTATTTGCTTCCTTTCCAACTTTGCTCCCCTTGATTCAGTATTTCTTGATGTGTTCTTCACTTGATTTCTTCTTTTCATTAATTTCTCCTTGAATTTCTTCAATTTTTTTTCTTTCCTGTAAAATATATTCAAATGAGGAAAACTCGACGAAAAGATTAAATCTTATAAAATTAATGAGGGATAAATGACATTTTTAAGCATGAAAATAATCTATAAATCTCATCTATCAATCCTCAAGGGATTGCATTCTTCTTGCAGCATGTGAAGCACATGAGACTCTTCTACAAAGTGCAGAATTGCCTGATGATGTTTTTACTTCCTGTCTCACTACACCTATCCAGATGGCATTGGGATGGCAAGAGTTCTTTTTGCCTATCTTTTCTTTCTATCCATGATATATATTGCCCTTCGTTTGAGTGTTACTATGGTTGTATCACTATTTGGAGAAATGCTTTCGAACATTTTGTTTGGTGTTTTTAGCAATACTAAAAAGCCTAGTAATGGAAATTTTCCTATGAATTCCTATGGTGAAGATTTGAACACTACTCGATCAGTGTTTCCAACATTTAGATGTAGCATGAATCCCTGTCCATGCTAAGCTTTGAAATTTTAATTGAGGTATGCTTTTGCTAGGATGTACATAGTTTGGTTCTGTTCAGTTTTGGGCTCAAACTAATCCAAATCATAAAACTATAGTTTGGAAAAACCTCAAACCAAGCCTAACCAGTTTTTCACATTCTAGAAACAAAACCTAACAATTGTGGTTTATGCACACTAAACTTCAAAAACCATTATATTACTTGTCTTATGCTAGAAAAATCACATTTTTATAATTGAGAATAATTTTATGATGTGCCTTTAAATTATAGCCAACCAAAAATACTAAGTTTCGATAATTGAGTATAACTTTTAAAAGAAGACAAATGTATATAGAAATTGAGTATGTGATAACATGACAAGAAAGGAAAAAGTAGGGTTACAATTTATAATTAACCACTTCTGAGTTTCAAGTTGTTCTAAAAAAATTATTAAAATTATTAATATCATATATATAGTTCATCACCAAATTTTAATTTCCAAATCTATAACCAAACTATTTCATAAACACTAAAACAAACCAAAAATTTTCAAACCATAAACCAAATCAAACTATAAAATTATGGTTTGATTTCATTTGATTTATGGTTTGGGCAATATTATGAATACTCTAAGTGTAGTATTTGATAAGAGAGCTTGTAGCATTGATTTCCTTAGTCATCTAAGGTCTCTAGACTGACATTTTCTTTGGAAAATATGAGCCACGCTAAGATATTTAGGTGTTACCCTTAGTGGTATAAGATATCACCAATAAGCTTATGGTTTAATATTGTTAGATTAATTTTTTCAATATCAAGAAAATGTGATATTTCTTTTCTAAAGGAAGTTAATAGTATGGATTTCTTTGTGGCAGTGCCCAATATATCTACTGATACCCCAGTGAAGGATCCTTTCTCTTTTATCTCTTATGATGCAAATGGAGCCTTGAGAACATCATATATATATATATATATATATATATATATATTAAATCATTTAAGATTGTGATACTTATGCCATCTCATTTCTTTCATCTACTTTAGATGAAGAACATTTAACATGTGTCACATATGGATGTTTTTTTGGGCCACACATGAAAGGAGATTGATGAAAATGTAACAAGAAGGTGAATTTGGAGGGAATATTGAGGGAGAATAATAATTATAGATGATACACAAAAATTGAGGGACATTAATGAGGAGAATCAAAACACTAATTTGCATAGCTTGATTCATCGACCGTAGACCAATAGTCGAAGGCATAAGCTTGTTATTTATAATTAGTTATAGGTTTGATAGGTAATCTATCAATCTAATGCTCCCTCCCTCCTCCCATGATGTTTTCTTATTTTTTTTTTTTTTTTGTTATCTCAAAATATTTTCTTGCTTTCTATTTTTTACACAATAAATTACTTTATTTACCTTTTATGCCCTAATAATCATAACTTAGATGTCTTTTTATGTGAATAAGAAATTTATTTCCACCTTGCAATAAATGGGAGCTAAACAAGTTAAGGGTTCCAATAAAAGTTAATGAGGGGTGATATTTCCCTATTAATGGTACCATTACTGTTTTGGTTACCAAACATTACAAAATGTCAGTCGTCGTAATTTTTTTCCTATCTTAGTCAATGAAGTTTAAATTTTTCATATTTGATCATTGTACTTTTAAAAATTATCTTATTTTAGTCACCCTAGTTGTGATTAAAATAGGAAAAACTTTTAAAGTACAATGACCAAAATAAGATAAATTTTAACTTCAATGACTAACTTAGGAAGAAAAAGAAGTGCAGTCACCGACGTAGGACAACTGTAAAAGTTGGGCAACCAATTTAATATTTGACTCCCTATAATGGGGTCAATTAAAATTAGAGAATGACATAATTGTTGCTTTACTTTTCTTGGCTAATTTTTTAATATGCTTGATTTTTCTAACTCATGCAAACATTTCTGGGAAAAGGGGATTGTTAAATAGTTATAAATAGTTAGGACCTCAGCCTCACTACCCTCCTTTCCTCTATCATTGTGATATTTTATCATACCTACTATGATTTATATTTCCGAGCTAAAGAAGTTAAATGTTATTAGTAGAGCTAAGCTTTCTAGGTATGAATCATTTCAATCAGTTAGCTTCTTTGGTTCATTTGATATCTGAACAGTTTTCAAATTATTATTGCAACATAATGACCTAGTTAATCAGTTTCTTCCGACAATTAGTTTGTATTTCAAAAATTCTATCCTATTATTTACCTTCTCTTGTGAGTTAGCTGGTAAGCTCAAAGAGGGATTAATGGGAAAATGGTTTTAATTTTACTTATGTAATCAAACAATCTAGACTATCTGAGGGCCTAGTACCTCTAATTTCCAACTCTGCTCCCCCTCCCAATTGTGTAAGCTCATATATATATAGTGACCCTTTCCCCCTTAATACACGTAACTAACTATAATAAAAAAAAAACTAAAATAAAATGGAGGTAATATAATATTTCCCCTTAATAGACTCCACAACTCAACTAACCAAATGGCAGTAACAGAATGGGAAGATGTGGAGCTCAGCCCCCTACTTCTCCCCATGTGCCTATCGACTTCTTATCTCCCTTAATCATTTTTCTTCCTCCTAGCATACATATATTTTATGAGGGATATATCAATACTCCCCTCCCAAAGTTTCACCTTGTCATCAAGGTAGAATTCAAGGAACTACTTATTGAGATTATCAAATCCTTCCTAAGAAGATTCGAAGGAAGGTAACCCTTGCCACTGAATCAAAACCTCCAAATATCCCTTAGAGTTATGTCGTAGTCCTTGGATTGCCTTTGGCTAGACCCTCCACTCTAAATCTTCGGTGAGAATTTAAGGAATAGGCTGGGCTTGATGGCCTACCCCTAAAGCCCACTTCACCATGGAGACATGAAAGATTGGGTGGATTGTGCTGGAAGCTGGTAGATCTAGGCAATAAGCCACATTTTCCACTCGTGATTTCACCTGATAAGGCCCAAAATACCTCAGAGATAGTTTCTCATTTTCACGTTTGGCCAGAGACTTCTGCCTATAAGGCCTAAGCTTCATATACAACCATTCCCCCACTGCCAACTCTATGTCTCGCCTCCTTCTATCTATTGCCACCTTCATCCTTTGCTGAGAATTTTCTAAGTGGCTCCTAAATTCCTCTAAAATTAGATCCATTGCCTTTAATTCCTCATCTACAGCTGCCACTAAAGCCTCACCCTAATTATATCTAATATGGAATAGTGGTTCTCGATTATATACAATTGTAAATGGAGTGGTGTGGGTAGTAGTATAATATGAAATATTGTACCAATATTCTGCCCATGGTATCCATGTTACCCACTATTTTGGTTTCTCCCCAGCAAAACACTTGAGATATGACTTTATTATTCTATTCATCACCTCTAATTGCTCGTCCATTTGAGGATGGTAGGTTGAACTCTTCTTCAAGGTTGTGCCCTGTAATCTAAAAAATTCTTCTTAGAAGTTGTTAATGAAAACCTTGTCTTTATTATATACAATTGATCGAGGCATCCTATAGAAATGAACCACTTCTTGTATAAAGATGGTGGCAATGGTAGGGATTGAGAAGGGATGTCTGATTGGAATGAAATAGCCACATTTACTTAATTGATCCACTACTATTAGTAAGCAGTTGTACCCCTCCGAATTAGGTAGTCCTTCGATGAATTCCATGGCTATATCTTCCCCAATCCTCTCTGGTATGGGAAGGGGTTGTAATAATCTAATGAGGGAGAGGGTAGAAGTGTTATTTTTGTTGGCAAACCAGCATTCGGCTACATACTACTAGATTTTCTTTCTCATCCCTGGCCAATAAACTTCCCTTTCTATGTGCCGATATGTTTTTAGTGCCCCTAAATGTCCCTCTACTTTCCCCCATGAAATTACGCAAGGATCAGTGGAATATATTTGGACCCGGCTGGTAACACTAGCTTACCCTTAAAGAACAAGTTTTCTTAATGAACACTAAATCCTTCCTTCCCTCCTAGGGCTTTCAGCACTTCCTTATTTAATGGCCCTAAGTAAGGGTCTTTTTCTATCTCCTCGGACAACCCATCCCACTTTCCTGTCCATGTCACTGCTAGTTTCAACACTGCACTGTCTCCTTCCACCCTAGATAAAGCATCTATTGCTTTGTTTGTGATACCAATGCGGTATTCAATATCAACCTGATAATTCCAAAGTTTAGCAACCCATTTTTGTTGTCCCTTTGCCAGTTTCTTCTACTCTAGGATATATTTCAAGCTCCTCTTATTTGTTCTAATCAAAAACCTCCTTCCCAAGAGGTAATGCCTCCATTTTTGGACCGAGAGGACTATAGCCATTAATTCTCGCCCATAGACTAACTTGAGGTGCGCCCTCGGTCCCAAGACCTGGCTATAGTATGTAATGGGTCATTATTCTTGCATCAAAACAACCCTTATGCCCACCCCAAAGCATTAGTATTTATGATGATTCTTGGAGAAATTAGGGAGAGCTAATACTAGTACTAAAGACATGGCTATCTTTAGTGATTGAAAGGCTTGTTGGGCTTGAGGGTTCCACCCAAAATTATCCTTCCTGGGTTGGTATGTCAAGGGTGCTACAATTTGACCATATACAATTTGACCATATCCTTGCACAAACTTTTTGTAATACTCTATTAGCCCTTGAAACCCCCTCAACTCCTTAATGTTTCAGGCAACAAGTCATTCCTTCATTACTCTAACCTCTCCCGAGTCAGCTACCACCCCTTTCTCTTGAAATTATGTGTCCCAAATATTCCAACTTGGCCTTACCCCATACATATTTCTTCCCATTTACAAATAACTGATGTTGTCTTAAGATCTCAAAGACCCTTTGTAAGTGTTGCATGTGCTCACTTTCAGATGAGCTAAATACTAATATGTCATAAAAAAACACCAGCACAAATTTCCTCAGATAAGGCTTGAATACCTGATTCATCAGAGCCTAGAATGTTATTGGGGTGTTGGTCAATCCAAAAGGCATGACCCAAAACTCATAGTGGCTTCATGAGTACAGAAAGTTGCCTTGTGTATGTCCCTGGGGTATACCCTGATCAGGGGTAACCAGAATGAAGATCCAACTTAGAGAATCTAACAGTCCCATGGATTTCATAAAGTAATTCTTCAATTACGGATATGAGGAACTTATTAGGAATGGTAGCCTTATTCAATGCTCTATAATCTACATAAAACCACCAGCCCCCATCTTTCTTCATTACCACTAAAATTGGACTAGAGTCTTACTAGGCTGTATTATTCCAGCCTCTAACATTTCCCTTACCAGCCTTTCAATCTCATTTTTCTGATTATGTGGATGCTTGTATGGTCGAACACTCACCGAAGCTGTCCCTAGCTATAAGGTAATTTGATGATCCAATTTCCATATGGGTGGAAGGCTTGTAGGCTTGGCCAGTATATCTGAGTATTCCTCAACCAACCCCATAATTCCCTCTTAAGCTACTTACCTTACCACTTCTTCCTTTGACACCTCTACCTTACAACACTCCAAGAGGATCTCCTACATTATTTTGGTCAAGATGCGCTGCATAGTCTTGAGAGAAAATTGGGCATAACACAGGTTGGGTTCCCCTCTTACGCTCACTAGTGTCGACCCCAATGTGAACTTCATTACCAGAGTCTTCCAGTTCACCGGCATCATACCCAGCTTCTCTAACCATTACATTCCTAGTATTACCTCAACATTGCCCAAATCTAAGGATAAGAAATCATCCACCACCTCGACTTCAAGGAGCAACACTTGAACTCCCTTACAGACCCTGTTGGTAGTGATTGAATTCCCCGTTCCCAGCAGAACTCCATAAGAGGCTGTAGGGGATACTAGTAGCGAGAGTTTAATTACAATCTCCCTGGATATGAAGTTGTGTGTGGCTCCACAGTCCATGAGGACCAGCACCCTTTCTTTTTGAATCTACCTTTGTAGCTTCATGGTGTGGGGGTACTGATTCTGACCACCACGTTCAATGAGAATTTCACTACCCCTTCGACTTCCTTTGGCTCATCTTCCTTGATCTCTCGCTCCTTGCCTAGCTCCACTTCATCTCTAGTTTCCACCAGCAATACCTGAAGAGAGCAGCTCCTGCACACATGGCCAGGTGCGAACCTTGTTTCGCATTTGAAGCACGGTCCCTTCTTGCATCTTCATTGCATCTCTTCCTCACTTAGGCGTCATGTGGTGACAGGCCTTTTAACTATCTATTTACCACTCATTTTAGCGGGAGCCACCACATTTGGGCTTTGCCCAATTATTGTGAATCCAGTGGGCCTAATTATGGTGGGAGTTGGTAACGTTTGCATCCTAGGGTTGGGTTGCTAAAAACCCTGGCTCGATTGCCTCCACCCTATAGTCCACCTCAAGTTGTCAACTGTAATATGATACCACCCTATTTTTGTCTTCCACCATTTGAGCTGCCTCCATGAGCTCATCTAGTCCCCTTGGTCGCAAAATCCTTACTTCCACTCTAATTTGAGGCTACAATCTATTGAGATATGTACTCTCTAGGACCTCTAGGGACAGGGGACCTTGAAGTACTAAAGAGAGTAACTCAAACTGCTCAATATATGTCTCCAACGAATCAATTTGCCTCACTGCCAGGAATCTTGCACAATGATCCTTCATGGCGCGGCCTAAATCTAGCCTGAAGAGCATCTTTGAAGCTCTACCATGACTCAAAACGCCTACTGTCCATTACATACTGGAACTAGGCCAAACTTTCCTTCTATGTCCATGGTCACTGGCTCCAATTTTTCCTTGTCTCCTACTTGATTCATGGCAAAATACAACTCCACTTTGAATACCCAACCATCAGGATCACCTCCATCAAAGAGCGGAAACTCCAACTGGTGAGGAAGTCTAGCTTCCATTTTGAGTTCCGACAGACCTACTAGCGGTACTGAGATGTGCACAGCCTACATCTCCTTTTGTTTTCCGGTGTATTTGATAGAAGAGCTGGACACACTAGGTTTGAAATACTAATTTAACCTCCCTGCCAGTTCACCCATCCATTTCTCTATTAACCGAATCCTCTCCCCCAATTTCATATTCTCACTCTGCGATTCTCCCCTCTCCCCTACCAATTCCTCCTGCAACTAGGCAAACTTCTCTTCTAACACATCGATCTTGCTAGGAGCCATGGGTTGGTTTGGAATCGAAGAGAGCTCTGATATTAGTTGGTAAGCTCAGAGAGGGATTAACGGGAAAATGGTTTTATTTTTTCTTCAGTAATCAAACAATCTAGTCTATCTGAGGGCCTAATACCTCCAATTTCCAACTCCTCTCCCCCTTCAAATTTCATAAGCGCATATATATATAGTGGCCCTTTCCCCCCTTAAGACACAAAACTAACTATAATCAGAAAAGCTAAGATAAAATGGAGGGAATCTAATATTTCCCTCTTAACGGACTCCACAGCTCAACTAACCGAATGGCAGTAATAGAATGGGCAGACGTGGAGCTCAGCCCCCCACTTCTCCCCATGTGCCTCCCGACTACTTATCTCCCGTAATCATTTTCTTCTTCCTAGCATACGTATATTTGATGAGGTGTCCATCATTTTCTTATTTGTCATGTGATGATATTTAGCTGATTAGAAAGTTTTAGTTTGATTCTAAATATGATAAAGATATACTGATGATTTTTCCTTCTTTCTTTGATTTTGAATTAATTGTGCTGCATTGGTTGATCCATATCTTGTTGTGCAGGTTCTTCAAGCGGTCATTATTTCATGATTATCTTGTTTACTTGCTTATAGATAAAATCCCTGGTCGCCTAAATGACCAGAAAACACTTCTTGATGAACTCAACTGGATCTTTACAGCTGTCACCAACACAATTCCATGGAATGTTCTTTCACATGGTAATGGTAGATGATGGCTAGTTGCCACCTATTCTCTTTTCTCCACTTTTTCTTTATTTTTTCTTTAATAGTGTATTTATCCAATTATATATGTTGCATATGGCATATTAATTCCAGAAAGTATTTAGACAAGATTTATTATTATCTAGTCTTTTCTGCAATTTTTTACTTGCTCAGTAATTGGCCAGTAATGACAATATAACTCCTGAATTCTCTTTCTCTTTCATTATAAATTTGGATCATCCCTAATGGGTGTTATTAGATTTTGATTTAGTGATGTGAATGAGGAAAGGCTTATCAGACCTGCGACTACATGCTGTTACAGAGCAATGTTGTTTTGCAATTTTTGTTGAGTGCGCTGGGCTGGGTGGGTTGGTTGGTTGGAGGACCTAAGCGAGTTTGGCATTGGTGTTATGGTGGGGTTCATAACTAGATTCAAATTCTACTTCTTTTCATGTTGAGTGATATAAGACATAATCAGCATCAGTAGCATCTGATGCTATTGGTCTAAATGGTGCGGTCAGGATCATTGGGGGCTGTAATGTTGTCATGGTTCATTGAGTCTGCCTCATTTTAAGTGGTGAAGACATGTGGTAATCAAACTGTTGCTCATCATGAGTCAGCTATGTTGGTTAGAAGTCAGTTAACTAAGTTGACCATAGTTAGCGATAATCAAATTGTTAATATGCAGTCAAATGGTTGTTAATAATGTTGTCATTGAACTGTTAGTAAGATAACACATTGTACGTATATAAACTTGTAAACTGCTGATATAATACATCAGAGAGTAAATGATTTTTCTTCTCCTCCAAATACTCAGCTGCTCGCATCTATCTTCTTCTTCCTTGTTTAATTCAGCTTGTTGACTTCCATGTCTTCAAATCTTCTACATTTCAGTCATAAAGTTGAAAATAAAATCAATACTTTACTTCTGTGCATTTATTATCAAAATTTAACACGCAATTACTGTTAATGTAGTATAAAAAACCACTACAATGTGGCCTTTCTAGCTTATTATCTGTCCTAGTGTCGCCTTTTCCCCTCGCTCTTTTTAGTTTGAATATGTCATGGAGTTTGCTAACAGCTTCTTCAAGCTGGAGAGAAACCTATTTGTCATATCTCTAGATATACCATTTTCTTCGACAATAGATTTGTTGTGTTTAAAAAAAAATAGATAGCTACACTGTGTTATGTCTTGCTTTCTTTCTGCAATTATGTTACTGGTTGTCTATTTATGAATATTATATCTTTCTTTTGCTTTTGCTTTCTTCTTATATTTCCGATCACTGTTTTATGCATCAGGTTCTACTTAGCCAACGCCATCATCTCCGCGCGCTAATGCTTCTTGGGCGCTTCCTTGATATGGGATCCTAGGCTGTAAGGTTGGTAGTCATTTGGTACTTTTCACTTGCTTGTAAATGCCCATAACATTTAATTCCCCACCCCCCCAACACAAACCCATAAGTGCTTCGTTTTCCAGTGTACAAGTATGAAGAGTCTTTGTGCTTCTTGCAGGCTTTATCTGTTGGGATATTTTCATAAATTCTAAAGTTGTTGCATACCTCAAGACCGGAAGTATGGAAAATATTAGTGTTCATATGGACTAAAATCCTCGCACTTGATAAGGTTGTTGATGGGAATTTTGTTTAATCTTTAGTTCCTAGTCATATCTTTATTGTTTGATTTTTCCTTCTGAACTAGATTTTGGAATCTGGCAGTCATGTCAAGTTGATTTGGTCAAGGATGGGGGCCACACACATGTTATCAAATTTCTCGACACAGAACCATACCCTGAGCAATGGGCAACGGATGCGTTTGTTTTGGCTCTTATTGTAGGAACAGACGGGGTCAGGAGGCCTGTATTGAGGTTGCCTTATTGCATGTTTGTTTGAGGCACATTCAAGCTTCAATTGCAAAACTGCTCAAACTGAAACCATTGTCTCTCCAGTGGGTTTGTCTCTGTCTCGGGAAGCTGTGGGGAGGATTTTCCTGAGGCACAGATGCTAGGTTTCCAGGCAGATGCACCTTCTGGTTGTGCAGCTTCTTTGGGAGCAACCCAGCCTGAGGTTTCTGTCCGAAGACATACTAGCATTACTTTCTTAACTCCATATTTTAATCTTTATATGTAAAAGAACTTTGTTTCTTTATTTTGATAGCCAAAAGAAATCGCTTTATTTCAGGTCAGAGCATCTGTTGTTTTTGCATTGGGAATGCTGCTTAATGTCTGTTTTCACTCATCTAGAGATGCTGTTGGCGGTTATGAAGAATGTGATGATGATGAAAAGCATAAAGCTGAGGCTTTTATCATTAGAAGTCTTTTAAATTTAGCTTCAGATGGAAGTCCGTTGGTCAGGACGGAGGTTATTGTGGGTATATTAGCTGATTTGCTTCAGATGGAAATCCGCGCACAATACACAAATCCCAACCCCTGTACGCAAGCCCCACAAACAACTCTGAGCACTGCAATAGCAATAGCAACACAACAATTTTAAACAAAAGCAGCGTCATGTGTAGGTGCGTAAGCCACCAACATGTCATATTGCGCAAACCACGGTCTTCTTTTTTCTAATTTTTCAGAACTACACATCTAAATTTTCATATACAACACTCTCACTTTCAGATCTAGTTTATCTAACAATAATCACCAAGATAAAAATAAATTGTAAAAGATGCCAGCACGAGGGTCGTGCAGCACAAAAAGAAGAGAGAAATGATACCAATGAAGGATAGAGGATAGGTAAAATTAGAAATGGGTTACACTTTTTTGTTTTATATATAAAAATAAAAAAATTGTTTCAATTAGTATTTTTTTTATTGATTAATCTGCCTGATAAAAATAATTTCTAGCATTTTTGAATTATTAACATAAACTTTTGGGCTTTTAGATTGTGTCATTTATATACTTTATTTTATATGCATACCTTTTTAAATCTAATCTAAGTTATCAAGTAAAAGCAATGTCCTCTTATATACGTGTAGTATTTTTCCACATTGTCTTAAAAAAAATAAAAGTGGAAATTGATAGCATTTTGGTAAATAGTAGTGAATATGTTCTATGAAAATTAGGTAAAACATGCATCCTAGCATAGTTTACTTAAATATAACACCACACTCGTAAATATCACCTGTCAAAGTTTAAAAATACATGGAATCAAATATGTAATTGCATATTCTACTTAGTACTGAATTAGATTATCTTATTCTCTTTCTAGAAAATATAGTCGACTTCATTAATTTCTTCATGTTTTTATCTACTAAGAAAAGCTTGGTTATATGTATTGGGGATAATAAATAAAATGAAACTTTCCCCTACTATGCTTAGACTTTCACTCATTATCATCTCATTGCTTTCATGTATGCACACCGCAGTCCCATCCCTATTTCTTCTCTCCCTGTTTTCTGCATCCCAGCCTTACCACATGACTTCACTTCTTCACTCCCTCACACAATTGACCATGTATAGCCCCCTCTCACTCTTTACAACACCATAAAATCTATTTATTTTAGCATAAGTGTATTATAAAATTAGTTGGATGTTACCACTATACTCGAAATAAGTCTGGCTTACTATACCATCCATACATCGAATATCAGGCAAAAATAGTTAAGACTTAAAATAAGATTAACAAAGAATAAGAGAGCTTTTATAATTTAGATAAGAGTTTGGAGATTAACTCTGAGTACAATATCCAAAATATATAAAAATGATACATTGGAAGTTAAGAGTTCCAAAAAGTATCAAAACCAAAAGCGATAACCAAATAACATGAATTTACGTCCAACACCGATACAAGATAATCACTACACAAGGAAAACATCATATGTAGTAAAATCGTCCAAAGAGTCATCATCGACATGCACAAAAGCATATGGGCCCTCTACTCAAGCATCATCCATGAAAAGGATGATCGATACGCTGTGTACTGAGTAAAGTAACAATACAGCTAAAGTAGGGTTATAAAGAATCATATAAGTTCATATAAGAAAATAAACATACATGTGTGTTAACATAAAACAATGCAAGGTAAATGCTAATTCCATAACTCATTACTATATGTAAACATATCCAATCTTTTATTGACTTTAAGTTCAAGAACCCCACTATTCTTAAAATAGTAGAATAGTCGAAAGCACCTTTTGGAGAAAAATACATCTAAGCCACTATTATCGTCTAATGGAATGAACCCAATATATATTAGGGTAACATGATCCTAACCAAAATTATTAAACAGGTGGAACGGTTTGAAACACCTATCAGGGAAAAATCCACCTTAGCCACTATTATTATTCGCTGGAACAAACACAACACCTTGATCTTGACTCGTGTAATTTTATACTTTAAATGATTAATATCGTACTCATATATTACTTATCTCAGGAAAATATTTCTCATTTATGTTGAGTTTAGGGCCCCACTATTCTTAATTAGTTGGAATAGACCGATGCACCTCTTAGAAAAAAAATACACTTGGGTCACCATTATTGTCTAGTGGAATTGTAACACCCTCAAAATTCACTACTGAAAAAATTCGTTTTATTTGAAGGAATTAGCAGAAGCGGATTATAAAATCGTGAATTCTGGGGATATTACCGCCACACTTAGTACCAGACCGGTTCACTCCTACCGTTCCAGTACTAAGTGCTAAGGCTAAAAGAAAATGAAATACAATTTGCAAGAAATTCAACATACTTAAATCAGAGTAGCGTATCAAATCATTTACAAGCATAAAATCTACCAGTGGTGGTTACAGTAACAACATAACATTAAAACCAAGAATTAAAAGAGAAAGAGAAAACCCTAACGGTACCGGATAACTCCTTACTCTCTTTCCCATTGCCCACTTGAGTAGCACCTGAAAAGACTTGTAAGGGGCACTGCCCATTGAATAGGCAGGGGCCCATAAAAGAAAACCCTTCAGTACTATGGTGTTGAGTAACCCTTTAATACCACACTTAAAAATAGGCCCGCAATACAACACATAATGCAAGCTATATACATATGTAATGATAGGTGCATACATAACATTCACATACATAACAAGTCCATTACATATCAACAAGTTACAAAGTATGATCGATACATTTTGGCCTTAAACCATCAGTCCATTATTATTCAATCATCTCTTTGTTATAACCAAGTGAGTGCGGGAACCCCACTATTATAGCCGGTGGACCGGAATACATACAGGGCAGAACGCTCCTAACCACTATTATTGTCGGTGGGTCAGTCTCCAGGGCAGAACGCTCTTGGCCACTATTATTCGCCGGTGGACCGGTCTGGCCCCGACTCACAAGGTGTTCCACTATAAGTAATTAATATCTTTCCATAATTTATTCACATCCAATAATTGTTTTCTTGATCTCGGGACCCCCACTATTTTAGTCAGTGGTTCGGAATATATATAATCATCATCCAGGGCAAAGCTCCTGGGCCACTATTATATCCGGTGGACCTGTACTCATAATTACTTGTCAGGGTAACACGCTCCTGGGCCACTATTATATCCGGTGGATCGGTACTCCATATCACTTGCCAGGGAAAAACGCTCCTAGGCCATTATTGCAACCGATGGATCGATACTCAATATCATAAGTCAACTGGGCCTGGCTCATTAGTCTTTCACTTTCATTATTAGTATCTTTCCTTTCCTTAATCAGCACAACAATTATATTTATTTGCCTCGGACGGGAGATCAAGTGAAATACCCCAAAATCCTAATTTTCGAAATTATGGCCAAATAAGGAATTATTAGAAAAATCAATTATATAAATTCATTTATTAAAATGTAGAGAATTAATTAAGGTAAATTAAGAGGAAAATAATAAAGAATTTAATTGGAAGAAAATTTGGGTATTTTTCCTAATTAGCATGGAGGTTAAGGAAATTTATCTAAAATAGTCTAAACTAAGCAAAAAAGGAATTTATTTAATATTTTATAAATATTAATATTCTGAATAGCCCAAAAATATTCTAAATAATTTATGCAAAATCCAAAACCCCAAATAAATCCTTTCTTTTCCTTTTTCCCCTTTTCCTTCTTTTTCCTTTTTCTTCCTCCTCCGCCGAAGTTGGGCCTCGCCCGGCCCAACCCTGCCTCTCCTTCCTTCTTCTCGCCCGCGGCCCAGCAAGCCCAGCCGCCTGTGGAACAAAACGCTGCGTTTCGACACTAAAGTCACCGAAACGCCGCGTCGCAATAAGAAAAAATAACCGTTGCCAGACCGACGAGGACGTTGCGTTTTGCCCAAAGATTTCCCCAAAACGCCGCGTTTCATTAATGGGGGAAATAACCGCCGCCGCCCGGCCGGTTCCCCCTCCCTTTTTCCTTTCCCCTGGACTACCGGTCCACCCCCTTTCTTCCCCCTTCTTCTTCCCCTGCAGAAGGTAGCAGCGACGCACGCCTGCATTGCCGGCGCTGCCCTGACACCGGCGAGCTTGCCTCTCTCTCTCTCTCTCCCGTCGTTTTCTTTCCCCATTTTGGCCCCAACCAACATTGTCCTACCTCCTGAGAAGCCTACAACCCTTCTTTTTTTTTCCTCCTGCAACCGCCTGCCGCCTGCCAGCCAGCCTGGTGCCTGCACCCCCCTTGTCTTCTTCCCCTAGCCTTGCCCGACCACCCTGCCTATAAATACCCCCCATTGATCACCTGGATTCGGGATTTGGAACCCCGAAACCCTATATTGCTCCCTCTCACCGCCGCCCCATCAAAAGCGTCGACCGCCGCCGTCCCCCAACACCGTCGGTCTAGCGCTGCCCAGAACCCCACCTTGCACCACCCTCCACCTAACCAAGCCCTCCTCGACCCTCGATTTACCTTGCACGAGCCACCCTAGGCCGTGCAAAAGTGTCTCCTCGAACAGCCTGTTCCAGCCCCTCGCCGCCCTTGCGCCTCCTTCCACCGCCAACCCAGCCGCCACCAGCGCCTCCTCCACCCTCCAAAATGTCCAGCAGATCTCCCTCTACCTTCCCATACCTCCATCTTCCCCTGCCTCCCTCTCCTTCTACCTCCCCCATCTTCCACCTCTCTCCACCACCCTCGGCCGCCGCGCCAACCACTGCACGCCGCCACCCTCATTCCACTCCCCTTCATCTACTGTTTCTTCCCCCACCTCAGACTTTTATTTTCCTCCTCCCATCTAACCTCCACCTCCATTTTTCCCCATCTTCTCCTCCTCCACCGCTGCCACCGTCGCTGCCACGCGCCGCCGCCGGACCACCACCGACCTTAGGTGGTTTCCAACTCACCCAAACCCTAATATCTCTTTTCTATAACTGTTATTAATTTTTAACTACTATTAATGATATTATACTTAATATTATCATTATTATTATTACTTTAATTACTATTATTATTATTACTATCATCATCATCATCATCATCATCATCATCATCATCATCATTATTATTATTATTATTATTATTATTATTATTATTATTATTATTATTATTATTATTATTATTATTATTATTATTACTACTATACTACTACTACTACTACTACTACTATACTACTACTACTACTACTACTACTACTACTACTATCTACTGCTAATGATATTATCATTATTAGTATTACTAACAACTTAGTGTTAATATAGTTACCTCCTTTGTTATTATTATTATTATCATTACTATTATTACTATTACTCAACCTAACCTTATGATTTTCCTAACCAATAATACTATTATCATTAATAATGGTCTAAGACTTTAGGGTTAATGTGATTAAGACTTCCCTCATTTACTATTATTGCCACTATTAACCTCACTATTATTTTTACTAATAATACTAACGCTAGCCATGGTTTATTATTGTCTTTATCTTTACTATTATTATTATTATTCCTATTATTGTGACCAAAAACATTGAAACCCTTATATTTTTACTATTCAAAAATATACAACTTTTATCATTATCATCTTTCGGAATATTTTACTTGTTGGTATTGTAATTAGTATATTATTATTTTGTCCCTAACACTATTATAAGACTTAGCCTTAAAAACGCTAGGGTTTCTATCACTATAAACATTAGTGTCACTATTATTAGTTTTATTATTATTATTATTATCACTATTTTTCTATAGTTAGCATGAACATTACTATTATAAGAATAGGGCAAACGGGTCTAATAATAATAAGTGTAACAATAAGTATTAAAAATAAACATATTTTGACTAGTAATATTTAGTATACTAATTTTAAGGTAAAAACCCTAGCTTTTGTATAATAACCCCTCTAGTAATAAGAACCTTAATCCTAAACTAGAATAAGGGTTGATGGCACTTTTGAGGGAAACTAATACTTAGTATTTTCCCCTTTTATAGGTAATCCTAACCAAAGCCCTAAGGAGTTAGAGGAGCGTGCTCCAAGCCCAGCGTCGCCTTAGGTAAGGACGATGCTATGGCCTTGTGTTATGTGTGATGTGACGTGTTGATTGTTGTGCATACCATGCTAATGTGTGTTATATGATTTATGGATAACTTGTCTCATGTGTAGCGCAGCTTGGAATTTGAGGTATGTCGTGTGTACCTTCTATGATATGAACATGACATGTTTATGTATGACATTTATGATGTGTTGATACGGCCCTCTAGGACATGCATGCTAGGGTTTCGGCATGGTAAAATGGGACTAAAAGAATAACAAGAGAGGAATGGGAAGTGAGACCATTAAGGGGGATATGGGGTTGACCAAAGTACATCATGATCCATGAGAGAAGATTTAAGTGGGAAGAATGTGCAAAATAAACGAGAGTTGGGGACCATGCATGGGAGTCGTAAAATTTGCATGGTGACTTGGGGTGTTTGCATGGGATGGCTAAATCTTGCATGGGGGCGAATCTTACGTGAGAAAAGTTGAATTAGGGTGTAAATAAGAGAATGGGAGAGTTGTGGAGCGATTAGAGACTTGGGATGAAAAATAGTACGTAGGTTGGTGCAAGGGTGTATAAGGAATCCGATTAGGGTTTTTGGGAGAAAGTGGAAATTTGGGAAGTACAAAAGTAAGAATGATTAAGGAAGGGTGGAGTATGGTTTAAGAGTGAGATTTCATTTATATAAAAGGTGAGTATGGGTTCCCATGTGGAAGAAGAGACTTTGGGATGAAAAGAGAGATGTTACTTGTGGGAGAAGAAAGGTACTAGGGTTGAGGTGATCAACTAGGGTTTTTCATGGTTATGTGCTGAATCGAAAGGTAAAGTGATATGTTTTTGGGAGAGGATCTAATTGAGGTAAGATGTGGGGCGTTGAATGAGGTAAAGGTAGCGTAAGTGGGAGAAGGTTGGGCCACATCGGCCCAATTAGGGTTTTCAAGGGAAAACCCTAGGGGCTGATGGGAGGTAGAGTTGATGTCATGAGTGTAGGGCCTAACCCACACCCATAGGGGTTGACTCTTTCATCTAAAGGTAAGTGTAAAGGGAAGGGATGTCGGGGTGTGATAAGGGGCGCAGGAGTCTCAAGATATGGGACGGGCCCCCTAGGGAGGATAGACGTAGAGGGTAGTTGATATGCATGTCAAGGGTGGAAAGCTTTATTTAATAAGACACGAATAAGATACTAATTACTTAAAGAGTAAGATTGTTGAGTCGGGCCCAGACTGATCCACCGGCATAATAGTGGCCAGGTGCCAAGGTGCCCTGGAGACCGATCCACCGGCATATAATAGTGGTTAGGTGCGTTATGCCCTATAAGTGACCGATCCACCGGCTATAATAGTGGGGTTCCTGTACTCGCATGGATTAACAAAGATTATGGTGTGAAATGACTTACAAATAAATCATGGAAAGATACGTTATAATCACAGTGAAACACCATGAGAGTCAGGCCCAGACCAATCCACCGGCATAATAGTGGCCAGGAGCGTTCTGCCCTGGAGACCGATCCACCGGCATAAAATAGTGGTTAGGTGCGTTCTGCCCTATAAGTGACCGATCCACCGGCTATAATAGTGGGGTTTCCGCACTCTCATGGATTCATAACTATTATGATGTGAATCGACTATAATTATCAGAGTTATGAAAAGAAGAAGTTGGATTGGACCATAACCGACCTACATCATCCATAATATTACATGTTGCTTATGTGATTGTGCTGTGTGTGTTATGTTGTATGATGGTATGCTTGGCCTTAGCGCACCTGCGCCCTTACTCAGTATTGGACCCGTACTGATACTACCTTGATTGAATGGGTCCTGTGATGATCCACTGATGGTGGGGAGTAGACTCCCTGTGCAGGTTTATGATCGGGTACTATTTTGGGGTGGAAGGCTTGACTTGAGTGAGTAGGCGATCCGGATATTGATCCTTGTCGGGATTTGTTTTGTTAGCTATATTTTGTATTATGTTTCCCGTTTTAAAGAAAAAAATGTATTATGGGGTTGTAATCCTAAACCGTATTCTAACTTCTGTTTGACTTATATCTTATTAATGATTTATGCTAAATGTCGTCTTGCGTTTTATGATACTTCGTACTTATTGATGATCGGATTTAGCCTTAGCACTTAGTACCGGAACGGTAGGAATGAACCGGTCTGGTACTAAGTGTGGCAGTAACGCCCCCGAGTTTACAGTTTTATCCTTCGCTTCCGCTAAACCTTTTGATTTTAAACGAAATTTTTCAGTAGTAAATTTGAGGGTGTTACATCAAGAACCCGGGACACAAAGGTATACCGGTCGTACCGGTGCATACAAGCTACTCAGTACCCTTCAACCACGAACCCAAGGACGCAAAGGTACCCTGGTCGTACTGGTGCATAAAGCTACTCATTACCCTACCGACAAGGACACCTAATCCATCAGTATGCATACCCCCTAACTAGGTCCGTAGAGCGAGATAGAGTAAGATATAGGGCCTGGTTGGGGCACAAAGGCACACCAGCAAATACCAGAGTAATCGTGGACTAAACCACGTCTTTAGGGTAGCGACCCCTAAAGAGTCACCATTCCCGATCTCGAGGTCTTTTACTTTAAGTATTAGTGTCTTAATTAAAGTGATCACGAAAAGAATGATAATCAGATACTTGTTCACTTTCAATCGTTCTGATATCATTAGTCGTTTCTTATTTGGGCGATTATCCAGGATATCATAGAGAAACCATTAAAGCCATCATAATCTCATCTAATTTCGGATTAGGATTCGTTCTCGTAATACTTACTAGTTATCAAATATTCTTAACTTGCTAACCATCATTACTTGAATCATATTATGAAATTTCACAATCATGACGACATGTTAGGTAATTACTTATTTACCCCTTACTTATATAATTGCTAAGTCATCCCTTCCTTACTTGACAAATTACCCTATTACCCTTTAGGTTGCATAATTACCAAATTACCCCTATCCAATTTAGGTTACCAAGTTATCTCCTACGCTTTTTAGATCACCATTCACCCCTCATAATTGCTACACTTAACATGTCTCCCATTTAGTTGGTTAGATTACCAAATTGCCCTTCTCCTTTGTTATAATTACTAAATTGACCTTGAGTTGGATAAATTACCAAATTACCCTCCTTCATTATCATGATTACTATTTTGCCCCTTTAGTTGGTTAAATAATTACCAATTTACCCTTTAGTCGGTTAAATTACCAGATTGCCCTTTTTGTTGGATAAATTACCAAATTACCCTCCTTCATTATCATGATTACTATTTTGCCCCTTTAGTTGGTTAAATAATTACCAATTTACCCTTTAGTTGGTTAAATTACCAAAGTGTTTTTTTGTTGTGATAAATTATAAATTGCTTACCTTCTCCTTTATCATAATTGCCATTTTACCCCTCTCGATTATTATAATTGCCATTTTACACTTCTCTATTATTATAAATACCAATTTACCCTTCTCCATAATTATAATTATTATTTTACCCCTCTCCATATTTATAATTACCAATTAACCATTCTCCATATTCATAATTATTAATTTACCCTTCTCCATATTTACAGTTATTAATTTACCCTTCTCCATATCTATAATTATTAATTTACCCTTCTCCATATTTATAATTATTAAATTACCCTTCTCCATTTTTATAATTATTAAATTACCCTTCTCCATTTTTATAATTACTATATTACCCTTCTCCATTATTAAAATTACCATAATGCCCTTTAATTGGTTAATTTACCAAATTACCCTTCTCTAGTATCATAATTATCCAATTGCCCTTCTATAATCATAATTTAATTACCAAATTATCTTTTGTCGTTATCATAATTACCAAGTTACATCTTACTCCCAAGTTTACCATAATATCCTTTTATTTACAAAATTACTCTTCTACCCTTTACTCCCAAATTACCATAATATCCTTTTATTTACAAAATTACCACAATACCCTTTTACTTATAAAATTACCATAACACCCCTTTTACTTTACAAATTACTATTTTACCCTTTTACATCTAAAATTACCATCTTTATCTTTCCTTACAAAATTACCATTTTGCCCTTCTTTTCCAAAATTACCATATTACCCATTTACTCCCAAAATTATCATAATACCCCTTGCTTATAAAATTACCATTTCGCCATTCACTTATAAAATTACCATATTATCATTTACTTATGAAATTACTATTCTGCCCCTCTACCTCCAAAATTACCATAATGCCCCTTTACTTAAAAAACTACCATCTTTTCCTTTACTCATAAAATTACAATAATACCCCTCACTTCCATAATTACCACAACACCCCTTTTTCACTTGTAAAATTACCATATTGCCCTTTTCTTCAAAATTACAATAATACCCTTCTTTCTCGCAACTTACAATTTTATCCTTTTACTTATAAAATTATCATTTCACCCCTTTCTTTTGAAACTACCAAAATACCCTTTTACTTACAAAATCACCATTTTACCCCTTTCTTTCAAAATTACCAAAATACCCCTTTACTATAAAATTTCTAAAATACCCTTTTTACTTATAAAATTTCCACTTAACCCCTTTATTACACCACTTTTATGAATTTACCACCACTACATAAAATACTAATATTAGCACTTCATTCTTATCATTTAACTCCACCAACTTGTCATTATTCAACATAATACTCATTAGCAACTACATATATTAGATCACCTACTTACATAAGCATATTACTAAAATACCCTTAGACAATAATATTACTCATGCACTAGCAACATAATACATCATAGACAAGCATTTAACATTTCCATCAAATATCAAAATCATTCCTTAAGTATCTTCTCTACACATGGCACAAAAGCTATCATAATTTTCCTTTCTTTTCTTTTTATCAATCAATATAAGCAACCATATATATATCATAATAGGCAACACAAAACATGCATAAAATCATACTAAAATCCTTAATGTGCTAGCATACGTTTTTCTATGTGTTTAAGTGAGGTTTAACGATTACCTTAATCCCAAAAAAATCGAACCTTACTGGTATCCCGTTTAAAGATTCAAGCTTAATTAGCAATTCAACACCTAAAAATAATATCAATAATTATTATGTTAGAAGTAAGAAATTAAAAGGATAAAACTTTATAAAAAAAAATTATTTAATAATAATACACTTTAATTAATTATTAATATACCTCAAAATTTAGATAATAAATTTCCAAATCAAGTAGGAGCTCACGCTGCATGAACAGCGTGAGCCACATGCAGGATAAGGGGGAGAAAAAAGGGTCAAAAGGGGTGAGATAAAAGGGAGGAGAGATGGCTCGGTTTAGGGTCTTTAGGCTAGAAAAAGAGGTAGATGGGGGAGGTTTCAAGGTAAGAGAATGGTGCAGGAGTGAATAGGGGGTGTAAGTGGAGGCTAAGGATGGGTTGTTGGCGGCCAAAGGTGGCGGAGACGACGGCGGCGAGGTGGCGAAGATGGCTACCGAGGCGGGTCGAGGTGGAGAGGCCGAGAAGGAAGGAAAAGAGGAGGGAAAAATGAAGGGTTTCTAGGACTTGTTTCGGCCAACCAATGTATGGGGATCGTAGAGGAGGCTGTAGGGTGTCGAATGGTGGGTTTGGTGGCGGCATAGGCGGCCGGACGACGGCGAACGGGGTGGTTGTAGGTGGCTCGGCTATAAGGGAGAAAAGTGGGGAGAAAAAAAAAAGAAGAGGGGGAGAAGGGAGGAAGTGCAGGGGCTCAAGGGGGTGGCGTGATGGTGCAGGGTAGTAGGAGGTGGTGGCAGAAGGCGGCGCAGAGGGTGCAGTGCGGCGGTGTAAGCGGCGGAGGGTGGCGGTGGTGCAAAAAATGGGGGGAAAATGGGAGAGAGGAGAAAGGAGAGAAGAGGCTCGGGGAAGGAGGAAAGGGCTCAAAATTATGGGGAATGAAGGGCTGGTGAGGGTAAGAAAAAGAAGAGGGAGAAGAGAGGGTAGGTGGCTGGTCGGAGATAGGAAGAAGGGTGGCAGGGAGATGTCGGTTGGCAGGGGAAAGGGAGGGAAGAAGAAGGAAAGGAAGAGGGCATGCAGGATAGGGATGCAGGGTTAGTTTGGTTCGAATTAGGAAAGAACATGACGGGGAAGAGAGAGGAAGAGAGAGCAGGTGTGGTGGTAGGTGGCAGCAGTTGCAAGGCGGCTCGGTGGTGGTAGGCATGGGGTCGAAACTTGCAGGTGGTCGGGTGTAGGGGTTGAAGAAGAAAGAAATAAGGGAGAGGGAGGAAGACCAGACCGGACCGGCGCAGGGAAAAGAAGAAAAAAAAGAAGAAGAGTTGGGCTGGTCCAGGGAGAAGGAGAAAAGAAAGAAAGAAAGGAGGGGTGGGCTATGGTGCTACACCAGGGAAGGGAAGAATGGGCCATCGGCCCAAGCGCAAGGAGGCAGGCTTGGCATCCCGAGCCAGGAGAAGAAAAAAAAAAGAAAAAGAAAGGAAGGAGGAAAAGGAGAAAAGGAGAAGGAAAAGAAAAGGAAAGGAAAATGGAAAAATGGGAAAATTTAAAATAATTAAACTTATAAAATAATAGGATATAATATTATTGATAATAAGTTTATTTAATAATTTAATTTAATATGATTAAATATATGGGCTTAAAAAGGATAATTATGGTAAAATACTAGTTTGAAAATTTATTTAAGTAAAAATAGTATGGTAAAATAACAAAATATTTATTTTTAATTTATTAAATACTCCTATCCAAATTTTTATACTCAAAACTCCATAAAATAATTAAACTAAATAATTTTAAAAGCTAATTTATTTCAAATAAAAGTTATTTATTAAATTATAGGTTTTCTAAAATTTTGGGGGATTACAGGAATGGACACACAAAATACCTTGGCCCGACTCATGTGATCTTTTACTTTAAGTGATTAGTACCTTATTCATAGTTAGTTATATCAAGATCATCATACATGACTCATGTAGATAAGCACAACACATAGTTGAAAACATGTATGGTACACCCATATAGTTATCAACGTAGTTCTTATGGAATATGTCCATAATTTTCATAAGAGAACCCTAATTTCACAAGGTGGCATGTCATCTTCCATTTTTTTATACTTATGCTACACATAATTATCCCGAATATCATGAATATCATACTTAGCGTATTTGAAGTCTATCCCCTTTTATAATAGCCAAAATTCCATATTTAACCCTTATTGACCAAAATGCCATTATTGTATCGAAAGCCTCAATCTCATATTAGATTACCTATCTTTTACTCAATCATCATTGTATCACATTACTCATGAAATAACTTATAAAACCCTCAAAGATTATCATGCCATGAATATTTCCCATCTTAACATAAATTGACCAACATGCCTTTACTATAACTAAAACACTCATATTTTTCCAAAGTCCTTACAAGTCCTGATATTAATGAATTCCAACCTCTAATATTTATATTATCATGTTTTTAGTGGAACTGATTATCTAAGTGAACTGCCATGAGATTCCGTGTTAGCGTGTAATGCAAATTCAAATATAATTCATGAATTACATTATCTTCCATGCCATTCTTTTATAATGACATATTTCTACTACAATAATATATTCGTCTATGAATTCATGCTTAATTGAGAGTATATGTTTTGTATGGGTTATGCATTGATCTATGGTCGTGTTCTCTTGTTTAGTAAGATATTCTATTTTCCATCATCTTATATGAGAGCATGCCATTTATGTTTTATTAGTTATTTCATATATGCAAATCTATATGGACATGTTATCGCTATACGTTGATGATGCAGGAGAAAATGATCAAGACTTAGCATTTATTATGTTGGAGCCTATTAGACGAAACTTGACGAAACTTGCTAGTTATTGACTATATTTAGAGAGGATCCCCAAAAATTAGAAAATAAACGGATAACTACATTGCTAGTTATTGACGAAACTTGTAAAATAAGTCGCTAGCAATAGAGACGTGTGCATGGCATGCATAGAGGGCATGAATACATTGCTAGGAAGGAAAGAATATGGCATTTGCATGAGAAGAATAAGTTGGACGTGTGAGATTAGTTTAATTTAGTTATTATGTTGTTAATTGTTGCTTTAATATTAGCTAGTGGATAAAGAAGTTGAATTAGTTAACAAAGTAGCTCAATTCTATCTTTTTAGAAATTATATCTTCTAGTTTCTTTATCTAATTAGATAACCTTATCTTGTACTAGTAGAGACAGTTTAAAGAGGCTATAAAAGCCATAGAGGCAAACAACATTAAGCATTGAGTTGGATGAATAAAATTGCAAGTATTGATTATTTGAATTCTGTGTGAGGTCTTCTCAATTTAATCAATTATGTGTGAGTAATTATTATTGAAACCATTAATATCTTTGTCTCTGTGAATTATAGAGTAAGCACTATCCTTCAAACACTCCACAAACCCCTGCCATCATCATCTTAGCCGTCGTCCACACCCATCATTCTAACCCTAACCCTAACCCTAACCCTAATCCACGAACCAAGCGGTCCAAAACCATCATCATTCGAGCATCATCATCGTGATTTCTTCTTTGTCGAATCATCATCATCATCATAATATCTTCATCATCTTTGAACCATCATACTCCTTAAATAACCCTAACCAAATAATATTACCACCCAAACCATAATTCCATATTACCACACACATCAATTTTAGTATCAAAGTATAAGTTTTTGATCCAGTTCGATACACAAGATCAAGATCCAATCTTTCCTCTAAGATTCTTTCAAAAACAAATACCTACTTCAAGATTATTGCAAGAACTCATCAAGAAGGTGCCAAGATTTGAACTATGGTTGATTTTGAGAAGATGTTTTTAGAAGCACGCCATTTTTTGGGTGTAAGGAAGCATAGCGAGTCAAGATGATGAGCTAGGAGATGTTCTTAAGGTATTGGTGGAGGAGATCAAGGAAATTAAACTGTGTATAGGTAGGATGGAAGCCTCACAAGCCCAAGGATCACATTTCCAACATTAAATCTGACGAGATCAAGTAGAAGAAGATTATGGAAGGGGAACACATTACTGAATGGGGGAAAGAGGAGAAGAAAGTGCAGGGAACTATAAACGACCTCATGACACTTCAAGGTGATTATATGATGATGTGGAGAAGGGGATTTGATTTGACTTACCTAATTTTGGAGGTAATCTCGATCTAGAATCTTTCATTAAATGGTTACAAATTGTTGAATCTATTTTTGAATATAAAGAGCTTGATGATGAGAAAAGATGCCGAATTGCCTTATTAAAATTTAAGAAGTTTGCTAAAGTATGGTATGACAATTTAAAGAGAAGAAGGAAAAGAGACGACAAAACAAAATTGAGATCATGGGAGAAATTAAAAAAGCACTTAAAAAGAAAATTTATGCTTAGAGAATATGAGCAAGAGAATTTTATAAAGACAACTACTTTGAAGCAAGGGTTGCTTGGAGTGGAGGAGTACATTAGAGAGTTTGAAAGATTAGCTCTTATTTGTGATGTTCAAGAAAGAGAAGAGCAAAAATGTACTAGATTTATTAGAGGTCTAAATATGAATATTATAGAGAAGGTGTAGGTGTATCCTTATGAATTCTTTGAAGACCTAGAAAAATTAGCAATCAAATTTGAGAAGCAATTGAAGAGAACCAAGCCACCAAAAAAATCAACCAATATACCATATGGTTTGAATTTCAAGGGGGTGTTGAAGCCATCAACCTATCAAGCCACAATTCAAGACAACATTAGAAGGTTCAATCATAAAGAAAAGGGAAAGGACGGGGATGGTTGATAAGGTGAACAAGTAATGCTTCAAGTGTACAAGCTATGGTCATTTTGCTCAGGATTGTCCAAATCAAAGGGTATTAACTTTGAAGGAGATAGCGAGTATGGAATCTTGTGATGAGGAAGATGAAGATCTTGATGAAGACCTTGAAGAAGGAAGTGAAGATCTAGAATATGCTTTGGAAGAAGGTCAAGTAGATTTCTATGTGTTGCAAAGAGTGCTCCAAGTACAACAATAACCTCAACTTACTTAAAGGGAGAAGATCTTTAAAGCCAAGTGTATAGTTGAAGACAAAGTGTGTGAAGTCATCATTGATAGTGGCTCTTGTACCAATTTTTCTAGTGAAAGAATGGTGAGCAAGCTTGGATTGAAGACCATGGATCACCCACGACCATATTCCCTTCAATGGCTCAACAAGGACAAAGGTGGATGCTTATCATATTTTGTTGGAGAGACCTTGGCAATTTGATAGGAATGTTGCACATGATGGAGTCCTTACTAAATATGTGGTGTGAAAAGGAAAAAAGAAGTTTAGATGGGGAGAGTTTGGCTATAAGGAGTGAAAGTTAGGAAGAGGTAGAGGGTAGGAAGCAAAAAAAAAAGGAGAAAAGAGAGTTGAGGGTGAATGGGAGGAAGAAAAAAAGAAGGAAGATGTCAACGGTAAGGGAGGAAGAAAGAAGAGTAGCATGGAGTTGTTGATTCATGAGGAGTTAGAGATGATTGTAGCTATTAAGAGTGAGAAAGTATGATATACTTTGGTGGTGAAAGAATTTTAACAAGGGGGTGTGCTAACACGGATCTAAAATTGCAACAAGTGTTGAGAAGTATGTAGATGTTTTTCCATATGAGGTGCAACCTCCTTTGAGAGGTATTAAGCATGCTATTGATTTTATGATAGGAGTTCCATTACCAAACAAGCTAGCTTATAGAAGCAATCTAGAGGAGTCTAAAGATTTGTAGAGACTATTGCAAGAAATATTGGATCGAGGCTATATTCGAGAGAGCATGAGTTCTTATAATCTCCCAACTTTATTGGTGCCTACGAAGGATGGTACGTGGAGATGTGCATTGATTAGAGCAGTCAACACTATCACAATCAAATATAGATTTATGATGCTAAGATTAGATGATATGTTAGTTGAGTTGCATGGAGCAAAGGTGTTTTCAAAGCTTGACCTTTGAAGTGGATACCATCAAATGAGGATAAGGGGAGGGGATAAATGGAAGATGGCTTTCAAGACTAAGTATGAGTTGTGTGAGTGGTTGGTGATGCCATTTAGGCTATGTAATACACCAAGTTCATTCATGAGGTTGATGATCAAAGTACTTAAACCTTTCCTTGGAGACTTTTTTATTGTTTACCTTGATGATATTTTGATATATAGCAAGAGTGAGTTTGAAGACATGCATCATTTGAAGAGATATTTGATAAAATTAGGGAGGTGAAGCTCTATGGTAAAATGGAGAAGTGTGATTTTATAATGAATAGTGTGGTTTTCCTTGGCTACATTGTGAGTAGATATGGTATTAGGGTTGATCCTTCAAAGGTGGAAGCTATTCAAACATGGCCTATTCCTACCAATGTTCATAAGATTCGAAGTTTTCATGGTTTGGCTTCGTTTTATAGGTGTTTTATCAAAGATTTCTCCACAATTGTAGCACCTATTACACAATTGATGAAGAAGGAAAAATTCCAGTGGAATGAACATGCAAAAAAAGCTTTTAAAAACTTGAAGATAAAGCTTTCAAACATACCGATATTATCTTTACCTTACTTTGATAAATTATTTAGAGTAACCTGTAATGCTAGTGGTGTAGGTATTGGAGGGTTACTTTCACAAGAGAAAAGACCAATTGCATTTTTTAATGAAATTTTAAATGGTGCAAGACTCAATTATTCAACTTATGATAAGGAGTTCTATGCTATTTTTCATTTTTTTGGAAACATGGAATTATTATTTGAGGCCCAAACCTTTTTTTACTTCACTTAAATCATGAGAGTTTGAAGTATCTACATGGTCAAAGGAAGGTGAACCTAAGGCATGCCAAGTGAATCAATTTGTTACAAACATTTCTGTTCTCCACAAGATAGATGGATAGCAAAGAGAATGTGGTTGCGGATGCATTGTCTAGAAGGACTATAATACTTACAATGATAGATGTAAAGCTTTTGGGGTTCAAGATGTTGGAAATTCAATATGCCATTGATGATGATTATTCTTTGATTTTCGAAGATTGCAAGAAACAAGGAAGTCATGGAGATTATGTTCTTCAAGATGGATTCTTATTTAAGCAAAACAAATTGTGTGTGCCAAGGACCTCAATTCAAGATTTGCTAATCAAAGAGGTGCCTGAAGGGGGTATTGCAAGACACTTTGGAGTTCAAAAAACTTTAAAGTTGTTGTAAGAATATTTTTATTGGCCAAGAATGCAAAGGGGAATGCAAGCCATAGTTGCTAGGTATGCTACATGACAAAGTAAGAGTTTTTTCTACAAAAGGGTTATACGTGCCTACTCAACCATGGGAAGGAGGTAGTATGGATTTTATTTTGGTATTGCCTAGAACACAAATAAACAAATATTCTATCGTGGTGGTGGTGGATTGATTTTTCAAGATGAATCATTTAATTCCATGTCACAAAACCGATCATGCTACTCATATTACAAATTTATATTTTAAGGAGATTGTGAGATTGCATGGGATTCTAAGGATTATAGTTTCGGATAGAGATGTGAAGTTCTTAAGTTAATTCTGGAAGATATTATGACATATGCTAGGAATAAAGCTTCTATTTAGTACATCACATCATCCTCAAATAGATGGTCAAATCAAGGTTACTAATAGAACTTTGGGTACTTTGCTAAGGGGATTGGTGAGTAAGAGTTTTAATGATTGGGATGTTAAGTTAGCACATGTAGAGTTTTCTTACAATCATAGTCCTTCAACTACAACAAGCTCTAGTCTATTCGAGATAGTATATGGTATTAATTCATATATATCAATTTATATGGTGTCATTGAAGAAACGAGAAATGAAGAATTATGATGCACGAGAGAGAGTGGAGTTCTTTTAGAAACTTTATCAACAAATCAAGCACAACATTGAGAAGGCAAATGAATTATACAAGATAAGAGCAAATAAGCATAGGAGTCAACATGTATTTCAACCAAAGGATTTGGTATGGTTACACTTAAGAAAGGAGAGTTTTCCTAATATAAGGAAAAATAAGCTTATGCCAAGGGCGGATGGTCCTTCTAAAGTACTTACAAAATTTGGCAAAAGTGCTTATGAACTAGATTTACTATATTCATATGGTGGGGTGTCTAGAACATTCAATGTTGGAGATATTAGCTCTTATTATGGAGATGCAAATTTGAAGACAAATTCAAGTCAACAAGGGGAGAATGATGTAGGAGTAAATGATCAAGACTTAGCGTTTATTGTGTTGAAGTCTATTGTCCTATATTTAGAGAGGATCCCCTACAAATTGGAAGACAAGCGGATAACTACATTGCTAGTTATGTACAAAACTTACAAAACAAATCACTAGCAATAGAGACGTGTGCATAGCATGCATGAAGAGCATGAATGCGTTGCATGAAAGGAATAAATGTGGCATTTTCATGAGAAGACTAATTGGACATTTTGTAGGTGTGAGATTAGTTTAATTTAGTTATTATTTTTGTTAATTATTGCATTAATATTAGCTAGTGGATAAAGAAGTTGAATTAGTCAACAAAGTAGCTTAATTCTATCTTTTTAGAAACTATATATTCTAGTTTCTTTATCTAATTAGATATCATTATCTTGTACTAGTGGATATGGTGTAAAGAGGCTATAAAAGCCATAGAGGCACACGACATTAAGCATTGAATTGAATGAATAAAATTTCAAGTATTGCTTATTTAAATTTTGTGTGAGGTCTTCTCAATTTTAATCAATTATGTGTGAGTGATTATTATTGAAACCCTTAATCTATTTGTTTGTGTGAATTAGAGATTAAGAATTGTCCTTCAAACCCTCCACAAACCCACACTAGCCGTCATCCACACCCATCATTCTAACCCTAACCCTAGTCCACAAACCAAGCTGTCCAAAAATCATTCAAGCATCATCATCGTGAGTTCTTCTTTGTCAAATCATCATCATCATCATCATCTCTTCATCATCTTTGAACCATCATACTCCTTAAATAACCCTAACCGAACCATATTACCACCCAAACTATAATTCCATATTACTACACACATCACTTGAGTGTTGTTTACTCAGTACACCCTCGCACTGATGCTATACTTGTGTAGGTACTCTAATTTGGGGTTGAGAGATAAGCTAACCAGAGTTTGTCACTTGAGAACTTTTGTAATTATTTTAGATATTTTATGTTTTTAAGAAGTTCTATTGAAGTTTTATTTAAAGGACATTTATACTTCTATTGTTTGATTAAGATTTTAGAGCACATGTTTTTCGCTGATTTATTAGCAATGATCTTACGGGGTTTCTTATTGACTTTATTAGTGAAGATTTTTGGTTTGGTTTCTGTTTTGGTATTTGTTACATAGGTTATTAGTCTTGCACCTATCATGAGATAGTTATTGGACATATATCGTATGATAGGTGTGGCAGTAACACTCCCCGTTTCTTGTGTGTGTTTTTTGCATTATATCTTTATAAACAAAAATTTTTTAGAGTGAAAATGGGGATGTTATAGATAGGGTCTTCACAATGGTTTTTTTGAACAATAAATTTTATAATTTTCAAAAAATCATTAATTTTCTAGTTGGTTGTCACAATAGTACAACTCCCGTAGTCATAATACCCTTAATACAAAAACTAATGTCATCACAATAACCATTTTACAATAACCTACCCTACAATATTTTTCAATTTCAAATGAACATTATAACAATGACTTGTCATTACAATATCACCTCATATTGTAACAACTTGAGCCGTCACAAAAATATGTCGTTGTTGTATCCCATTATTGTTGTAGTGTAGGGTTGAATAATAAGATAATCCTTGGTGAAATTCTCATTCCCCTACTTATAGAGGTGGATAATCAGTTTGAGGTTTATTAATGGTGACAAGGCTATAATTGTAGTCATTGTTACCTTAGAAGCTTAGATGGTTATGCTAGTAAGTAAGGATTTCCTATAATAAATCCTAATTTGAGCCAACCAAATTTCTTGTTCTGGGCAAGTGAAATGAAGAGATTGGTTTAGTCATGGGATTGTTGACCATTTGTATGCTTGTTTAGCAAGGCTCGGTCACTGGGTTATTCGTGGATTGATTCATGGTATTGGCCTAAACTTGAGGATTTCCCCTTTTGATGCTATCAAAGTGAATTGGGTCACAAGGTCTGATTCTTGCCTCCATATATTGGAATGTAATTGTGTTTAACATGGTAAAATATAGAAAGAACAAATATATGCTAATTAATAATATATATCTTTAATATTAAAGGAAGTGATTTTATTTTGGAGGAGATACTTAGTATTGGATATGTTACTAATGACCGCAAAATTGTGTTACTAGTTTGGATTATTTTCTCTTCAACTATTTGAATTTTTGAGGGGCTTGTGTATTCTATATAAAACTTAAAAATACTTTCGTGCAAACCACATTGAATATATATAAATTTGTAGCTTAAATTATAATGTTAAACAACAAAATCCTATTCATTTATTGCTGGATACTCATAAACTTTTTTCCAACTTTTTATATTTTTTTCCGGTTCTCCATTAATTTATCCTTAATTTTTTTTAAAAAGAAAATCTTTGGGTTGTAAATTTCTTTCCAAGTGAGGATGTTCGGTAATAATTTGTTAAAACTTGAAACAACAAAAGACGATCCTCTTTGTGATCCTAAATCTAGAGATTTCGATTTTCAAACTCAAGGCATAGCCTATACTCCCTCTAATTCAAAGCTTGATCTAAAATTATTTTTAACCTTTTATCATACAACTCGTATTGATTTTGAGGTAAAAAGAAATCTTTTGTCATTTTAAAGTGTTCACTGCATCCCTTCTAATATAATTATTTAGCGAGCAAAAGTTCAACTTTATTGTCCGATTTGATTCATTGAGTCGGTCTAATTTGGATCAATTAAGTAGGTCATTAAATAACTATTATTTTAGATTTTCTTATCAAAACATAAATTTTTAAATAAAAGGTAACAAACATCATTTTCATAAAAAAAAGAGTAGATAAAAACTTCAACTTAGAATATCTGGTATTAAGAAACAAACTTTTATCACTAGATCAAATCTAATTTGATAATACAAACATAATTAAAAAGAAGATTTATCATATTATTTTGCCAATTATTATTACTGGCCACACTTTTTTACTACACCTATTATCTTATTAGATGGGTAATGTGGATGACTAATGTTTGATCCAACAAGAGCACATACAAAAATAAAACCTTTAACCTCCATTAGTCATCATTTTTTTTAATCCACGTGAAAGAATCAATAATAAAACTTTGACCGTATTCATCTGTTGACTTATGACGGTATTAATTCATATAATAACGGTAAAAGTAAGGAGTTAGCTTTATGCCTTGGGACGGGTAACCGGTCATTCGAATCTTAACGGTAGCAAAAGGAGAAGAAAAAAAAATCTGGAAAGAATATTGTCTCAAGTCTGAACACACCAAAAATTAATGAATCCGAAACATAAATAAACGCAAAAAAAAATCGACCTCGGTTTCCTCCACCTGAATCTCGTACCTTTGGATTCTTCTCACTACGTTCGTTGCGAGCCGCCACTATTATATGCGCCTCCACTCACATCATTAGTACCTTCTTCCTCACCCTGCAGGGGGCAGCTACAATCGATAATCAATAATCAACGATCAGAATCACGCCATTCTCGTAGGGTTTGTCTCCTTATCAGTTAATGCCATTATTGGACTAATCCTTGTTTCACCGGCTTAAATCACCGGGTTATTCGAGCTGGATCCGCTCTCCTTCTCTATGGGCTGGTGGTGCACTGGCTTCGTCGATTAATTTCAGCCCCTGCAAGAAAGTTGGGAGCTTGTTATCTTATTTCTTTTACTTTCATCAATTTATTGTTGCACACCCTATTTTATTGACAAATCAGGGCATGAAGGAGTGTCAATTTGGATTATTGCGTTTGCTTAGATTGGTTGTAGATAGCGATTAGGGTTTGATTTGGATGGCATTGGGGGATTTGATGGCGTCTAGGTTTTCTCATTCCGCTGCTGCTGTGGTTGTATCGAACCACTCGGATGATTATGGGAGCCGTGAAAATGGAGAATTTGTCAGGAGGGATCCGGAGGCATCTAGTAGTACTGGTGTTATATATGGAAATGCGACTCTGGCTTCTTCTCCATCTAGTACTATGGTTACAGTCACTGCCACCACAGAGGCTACCAGTATGGCCTATTTGCCTCAGAACGTAGTTTTATGTGAACTACGGCATGAAGCAATTGAAACTTGTGTTCCAGCTGGGCCTGCTGAGGGTGGGCTGGTTTCAAGATGGCGACCTCGTGAACGTGTAAGTTTTGTTTTTCTCTCCGATCGCTTTATTTTGCTCCTTGATGTCATTGTTTTGAAATGGCGTATCTGGTGGAACGATGCGAGCGTTGTTTTGGGCACCGATTGTATGAGTTAAATGACAAGTCTTGCTTTTTTTGTTTGATATTTGTTGCATAAGGTCGTGCAGAAATGTCAAAAAACAGTAATTTTCTACCATAATGATGTGGCTAGGAAACGTTTGGGATTGTTTATCCCAATTTTAGGCTGCTGTTTGAGTGTTAGCTGCTCATTTCTTCAGTTGTTTTACTCCCTTATTACGAATCCCACTTTGAATTTGTTTTTTCTTTCCACCTGAAACATTAATAAGCTAACCTTGTTAACTGGATTTATAGTTGAAGCCTTCTTACATCTGGTGTATCATCCTTGTCGGTCTTGCATTGGGGAGATATTCTTGAATTCTTTGCATGATACTGTTTGTTGGTTTTCTTGATGATGGTATTATTGGAAGCCATATGTGAAATCAAGGCACCTTTGAAAATGATACTGTGAAGAATATCAACTCAATTCTCAATCGATGAAGTTCTAATTAACTCTACTCCTTTTAAATTTAGAAGTAATTTCTGACACTTTTTTGTCTCTCAATTGGTATGTGTATATATAAAGTAATTTTTAAGAAAATAGGCTAACAGCTGGAAAGAAGACAAATTGATGAATATGTTTAGAAAGTTAGATTTCCACATAGACACAAATGAGCAATCTTAATTGCAAGATTCTTGAAGTTTACTTCAGAAGTCTTCTATCTCTGAAAGGTCTGCACTTGAAGGATCTGAAGTAAAATGCAATTGGTCCAATAGTCTGCAATTTCGTTTTCTTCTCAAAAGGATTTTTCTAAGCAAGAAGCTTATTCTTCACCTTAAGAAACATACTGATGACATATTTAGTTGATTTCTAGATTCCATAAACTTCTAGCAGTGGAACAATGTAGAATGAGATGATCGGCAGTTTCTGCATGCCTTTGCACTTATAGCCCTGATTTGCTAAAACACTTCCCCGCTTTTGCAAATGATCCATAAATAGATAGCTCTCTAACTTAAATAAAACTGCTACTGTTATGGGCCACAAACTTGGTTATTATTCACCAAGGGACGTCGACCGCACTTCTTCGTAGTGCTTAAAAATGACATTGTAACATTGTTTTATCATAGAGGATTCTGATTCTGTTAAACTTCCATTTTGCTTCATTGTATTTTAATGAAACAGAAGAGAACTGCTTTCTAGACTTTCTTGCTATAACTGTTTGCGTGTTTGTGTTTTATTATTTTTGTGCTTCACCTTCTTGGTTGGCTGCTAGTGGTTTCTCCCATCTCATGTCCCATCAAGGAGGGTATGTGTGGTGGAAAGTATATTGGTTTGAGAATTTGATGGTAGATGACTTCAAAGAGTTGAGTTCTAGTCTAATAATTGGATGCTGATTAGTGGCTGAGGATGTGGTACTGATTCTTGAGTCTAATATTGAGTATTCTACTGAATGGAAGTTGAACAATGTTGCTACGAAGCTTAGAGAAAGTGGCGGAAGCTGATTCCTTTAAAGTTGTGATTGCTATGGATTCGTGTGGGAGTTGTGATATAGAATCAAGTATATTTTGGTGGATTGGCCAGTTTGAGTTTGTTTATAGTTAGAAATACACAACGTTATTAGATCGTGGACAGTGCGGCATCTTCTTAAAGTGAGCCAATCACCTAGTTTGTGATGAAAATAGAATCTTATCTCCCATGTTTATATCTTATGCTTGTTACAAACCTCTTTGCTGGGACACAAGAATGCATTATTAATAAGCTAGTAATATAGAGGGACCGATTGGAGGCAAAAATGTATCGGGCTCTAACATTAGGATTGGAACAAAAGTTGTAGCAAAGAACAACAATTTTAGATATCTTATGCAAGGTAATGTTGAGATTAGTGAAGATATCATAATCATATATAATGTGAATGTTGTGTGGTTGAAATAGAGTAGGGCACCTGGAGTTTTGTATGATAAGAGAATACTAGTTAATCCTGAGGAAAGTTTTATCAAGTGATTATCAGCTTGACTGTCTGTGGGGCATAATGGTGGCTGGTTAGCATACCCTAGTTATTAAATTGATGGTAGCATAGATGAGGATGCTTTGTTGAATGTGAAACCTCACTAGAAAGGAAAGATTCAGGAATAAAGGTGGGGTGACTTCTATTGAAGGTAGGGTGCTTGAGGCAAGACTTAGGTAATTTAGACGTGAAGAGATGAGAATCGCAAGAAGATTATTTTAAGAGATAGTAAGAAATAGAGATAAACTTAGGAAGAATCGGAGTAAGGTGATTGGGCAGAACACGACATTATTGGGGCTTGTTGAAGGCAAACTAGGAAACCTTATATATCTTTCTAGCCTAGGATGTTAAGATGGGGCGCATCTTGTTGTCAAGGTTATTGTTACCATGTTTGTTGCTACGTTTGTTGTTTTAATTATCATTTTTGCTCTTGTTACTTATTATTTTATTGTTTCTGCCATTGTTTGCTGATGCTACTATTAGTTCTTTATTTATTTATTTATTTATTTATTATTATTATTATTATTATTATTATCTTTCACATCATCTTATTTATTTATTTGAATTTATTACTAGTACCATTGTTGTCATTTCTTCTACATCCTTTCTTCATATTTTTTTTTTCTTCTATTACATTTAAGCATAGAAAAGAAAAAGGTTTTCCAGTACTAGCTCACAATATAGTAGAAGTAAGGTTGTTGTGGGATTCCCACACATCAAAATCATATATGAGGGGGCTGACAGATAATTGACCTTGTGTGCCATCAAATTTCTAAAATCTTGATATCTAGGTTGTAGAACCTTTCTTATGATGAAATAAGAATTATTTTATATAATATTTCGGCATAGGGTTTTTACATATATTGCACTATATACCCTTGTGTTATAATGAAATTACACCTTATTTAGATCCTTTGTGGTATATACCTTATGTCAATTGTTATCACACTAGATACCCTTGTGTAAATTAAACTACCAATGTTAATTATTTAATTAAATTCCCATTTTACCCTTAGTCTACCCATATAATTGTTAATTAAAAAAAAAAAACCTCTTCTCCCCTATCTACTTCAAATTTTCATTTGTCTTTTTTGTCGAAAAAGACTTTTCATCATTTGAGTATGTTCCTTCTACCATTTTAGAATAGATCTTCTTTCTGACTAAAAGATTGCTCAAGAGCCCACAATGACATAATGTGCTGACCCCTTTGCAAAAGTTATGTGTCTAGTATTGAGGTATTTTCCATGTTACACCAAACTATTTTCTCGTTCGCCATCACCCTTGCAACACTAACCCGTATCCTTCCCATCCTGTGCTGCCTTGTGCCAACTGCAAAAGCTTGGTAACTGCCAAAGAAGGATTGGTGATGAGCAAACAAGGAGATAGCTAGAATTTTTCTATAATATCCTTACAAGCACCAAAGGGACAATGTGTTGACATTGAGTTATGTTTCTATTATTGACTGAGAAAGTTTAGATAACTTGAAAAATTTAGAAGTTAATCCCTTTCTTCCCTTCCTTCACTCTTAACTCTTTCTCTTCTTCACCCTGATTTTCAATTTTCTCCAATTAACTAAGAAAATAAAAAACTTGTCCAGATTAACTGGTGGTTAGTGAGGGTTATGTTTCCAAAAGAATTAAAGGGTTGAGCTTGTGGCTTATTTGGTGATTGTGATAGTACTCTAGATGCTCAACCAATTGAAACTGAATTCGAACTGCTTGGGATTAGCCATTCTGCTTTGGAAAGAATTTGAGATGAAAATTATGCGAATTGAAGAAGAGACAAAAGGGGTTGAGGGAAGCCTGACACTAATGGATGGAAACTCTGTTTGACTCAGTGTTCTCATCCCAGAAACATTTCCCAGTTTTTGTTTTCTTGTTCCCATTTCTTTAAAATGTACATATATGTACTTTATATTTTGAAAAACTGTTTTCCCTTCTCTTTGTCCCCATTTAGGCATTTATCATCCCCTACCAGCCCTGGAGTGGGCATTGAGGATGTAGAAAGTCTTTATTATTATTATTATTAAAGATATGGGTATTTTCCTTAGGGGTAATTTTTTTTTTAACTTAACTGCTATGTATGTATAAAATATGGAAAATTTAACGGGACATGTAGTGTAAAAAACTGAACTGTTTACACAGGGTTATTTGGCACCAAATAAGGGTTGTGGGTATATTATATCATTTTGCTAACTTGAGGTACATGGTGCACTATTCGTAGTGTCTATTTAAAAAAGCATTTTGGCAATAATGATGGTAGACAAATAGGCTAGATAGTAAAAATAGTAACTGTAATTATCTTTTAGATTATCAAAGTGCATGTCTGCTGGGTGTAGGCAGAAAAATATCAGTCCTTCTCTGTTGCGGAAAAAGGATCGGTTGATAGCGGAAGACCTTTTCCTTCTTTGTGTGTGATTAAAATGGGCAAAACAAAGATAGTAGAAATAGAATAATAAAGACACCAAATTTTACGTGGAAAACCCTTAAAGTTGAAGGAAAAAACCACGAACCTTCCATTATGATGATAATAGGATTACAAGTAATTCTTCTCTAGTATGAACTAGAGGCTCACTCAACTTCTTTATCCAAAAGAGGATGGATTACAAAGGATGGACTCTCTCACCAACTAAGTGGTGGAACACTCAAACTTCGCTTGAGAAAATATGAGAACTTTTCTCAAGCACCTCACTTTTGTAGTGGCTCTTACTTTCTCTCTTTTTGTAGAGGATTGCTTGCTTTGCTTGATGCTCTAAGCCTTCCCAAAGACCCCTATTTATAGGAGTAGAAGGGGGTAACCCAAAAGCTATAAGATGACTCTTGAATGTTCTTCTATTAAATTAAGCCAATGAAACTTTGGTAACTTACACATGATAAAATGCACTTGCCTTCTCAAATTCCCAAGAGTTACAAAGTATTAACCATCTTTGTAACTCATGCATCATCCCCATTATTATTTATTATTATTATTGTTGGAAACCCCTTTAATTAAAGAGGGACCCCAACAATCTCCCCCTTCCCGACTTAATTTAGGGGAACCAGCATACCAACACCTTCACTACAATCTTTAAATTTCTTGGTTGTTATTGTCTTGGTCATCATGTCCGACCAATTCTTGTCGGTATGAACCTTCTCGAGTTGTAGCTGCTTCTCCTCTAGCACATCCCTTATCCAATGGTATCGAACATCGATATGTTTTGTGCGAGAGTGATAGGCTGAATTTTTGCCAAGTGAATGGCCTTCTGATTATCACAGTACAGAGCATATTTTTCCTGCTCATGACTCAACTCTCGAAGGAAAATTTTCAACCATAACATCTCCTTGCATGCTTCTGTAGCTGCAATATATTCGGCCTCTGTAGTAGATAAGGCCACACATTTCTAGAGCTTTGATTGCCAAGAGATAGCTCCCCCTGCAAATGTGGTCACATATCCCGAAGTGGACTTTCTCGAATCAGTATTTCCAGCCATGTCAGCATCTGTGTATCCCTCCAACACAGGTTTCCCATTGCCAAAGCACAGACACCTCTTAGATGTACCTCTGAGGTATCGAAGTATCCACTCGACAGCTTCCCAATGCTCTTTTTCTGGTTTAGACAAGAATCGACTCACAACTCCAACTGCATGGGCGATATCAGGCATACAATTAAATATCGGTCCCGATACGCAATATCGGCCGATATTTATCGGATTTTGGGTCAGCCGATACGCGAAATTGGCGATACGCGATGGATTTAGAATTTCACATATTTATCGGCGATATATCGGTTATCGACCGATATTTGCCGATATTTTACCGATATTTACCAATATTTGCCGATATTTGCCGATATTTACTGGTATTTGCTAATATTTATTGTAAAAAAAAAATAAAAAATCACGCCGCGACAACCGCAGCATATCAAATATCGTTCGCGACGCTCCGATACCGCGATACCGCAACCGCATCCGCAATCGCGACTGCGACCGCGATTTTATTGCTTGATATCAGGCCTGATGCAGACCATGGCATACATAAGACTCCCAACAGCAGATGAATAGGGAACATTCATCATTTATTCCTTCTCTTTCTTGCTTGTTGGACTTTGGCTCTTGCTCAACTTGAAGTGACCAGCTAGTGGAACATTTACTGGCTTTGCCTTATGCATGTTGAACTTCTCAAGCACCTTCTCGATGTAGTGCTCTTGAGACAACCATAAAAACTTCTTGGGTCGGTTTCGAATAACCCTCATCCCAAGGATTTGCTTTGCTAGACCCAAGTCCTTCATTGCAAAGGCACCACTCAATGCTTTCTTGAGTGCTACAATCTTCTTCATATCATGCCCAACGATCAACATATCATCAATATAGAGAAGAAGGATAATAAAATCATCACTTGCGTACCTCTTCATGAAAATATAGTGGTCGGTGTGAGTCCTTTTAAATTTGTGTTGTGTCATGAAGGTTTCGAACTTCTTATACCACTGCCTTGGTGCTTGTTTGAGTCCATAAAGACTCTTTTTGAGATGACATACCAAGTGCTCTTTACTTGGAACCACAAACCCTTCAGGTTGTTCCATATATATCTCCTCTTCCAAATCTCCATGTAGAAATGCTGTTTTGACATCGAGCTGTTCGATCTCAAGATCGAGACTAGCGGCAAGACCAAGAACTGCTCGAATTGAGGACATCTTAACCACTGGAGCGAAAATTTCTTCGAAATCAATGCCCTTTTTCTGATTGCACCCTTTGACCACGATCCGAGCCTTATATCGAGGCTTCGAGCTATTTTCTTCACTTTTGATCTTGTACACCCATCTATTCTTCAAGGCTTTCCTTCCCTTGGGTATCTTGACTAGATCATAAGTATGGTTCTCATGCAATGAGTCCATCTCCTCTTGCATGGCTTTCATCCATTCTTCCTTCTGGACATCTTTCATGGCCTCGATGTAGCTTTGAGGCTCCTTCTCCGCAGAGAGTATATATTCTCTTGGATCATACTTAGAGGAAGGTTTTCTTACCCGAGTTGACTGTCGCAACTGAGGCTGTACCACAGGCTCTTCTGTTATTGATGGCTCAACTGATTCAGCTGCTTCTGAATCATTTGACTCAAATGATGACTCCTCTGTTGTACTTCCATTTTGATCTGGTTGAGAACTAGTTTCATCATTGATGCTTGTCTGTTCTCGTGATTCATTATGTACCACTAGAGATGGCTCTTCCTGAGGACGGGTGCAAACCCTAAGCTTGGGTTTTTCTGGCTGCTTGAAGTCTTCTATTGTTTGGTCCTCAAAGAATACAACATCTCGACTTCTTACAATCTTCTTCTTCAAAGGATCCCACAGCCTGTAGCCGAACTCATCTTGAGGTGATCCAACATAGATGCATTCTTTTGTCTTTGAGTCAAGCTTGGATCGTTCGTCCTTAGGAATGTGGACGAATGCTCGATACCCAAACACCTTGAATTGGTCATATGATACTTTCTTTCTTGTCCATGCTCCCTCCGGTATTTCACCATCCAAAGGACCTGAGGGTGAGTGATTTATGATATGGACAGCAGTCTTCACAGCTTCTCCCCAAAATGACTTAGGTAGCTTGGCATTTGAGAGCATGCATAGAACTCTTTCTTCTATTGTGCGGTTCATTCTTTTAGCCACACCATTTAATTGTGGTGTCTTAGGAGGTGTCTTCTCGAGCCTGATACCATGTTGCTTACAATATGCCTCGAATGGACCACGATATTCTCCACCATTGTCAGCTCGAACACACTTGAGCTTTCTTTCTGTCTCACGCTCCACTCGAGCATGGACCTCCTTAAATGCCTCAAGTACTTGGTCTTTAGTCTTCAACAAAGACACAAATACCTTTCTCGAGTGGTCATCGATGAATGTCACAAAGTATAATGCACCACCCAGTGATCTCTCTGTCATCGAGCATACATCGGTGTGCACTAATTCAAGAACATGCTTTCTTCTACGAGGAACATTGCTTCTAGAAAATGAAACTCTATGTTGTTTGCCAGCCAAACAATGAGTGCAACGGTCGAGGATTTTACCTTTCACATCTGGGAGGAGCTCTTTTCGAGTGAGGATTTGCAATCCCTTCTCGCTCATATGCCCCAACCTGTTGTGCCATAGCTCTAAACACGAATTATCATGGGCAACATTAGTCTCCCCCTTGCATAACTTGGCTTGTGTAACATACAATGAGCCTTCTTTTCTTCCTCGAGCAACAATTATGCTACTTCTTGTGAGTTTCCATTTTCTAGCACCGAAGCTATTCACGTATCCGGCATCATCGAGCTTCCCGGCTGAGATGAGGTTGAGACGCATGTCCGGAACATGTCTCACGTCCTTCAACACGAGTTCACATCCTGTGTTGGTTACCAAAACGATACTTCCCATGCCCACGATCTTGCTTGAAACTTGATTTCCCATCTTCACATTACCAAAATCACCACCTTGGTATGATGAGAAGAATTCTTGATGTGGGGTGACGTGGAAGGAGGCACCTAAGTCAATAATCCATGAGCTATCATCGTCGGCGACGTTAAGATAATTGTCTTCACCAATGAGAAAGATATCATCTAGTTCAGTTGTCGCCACAGCTGTTGTGCTCTTATCTTCTTTCTTCTTCGGGTCGATTGTATCGGTCTTAACGGTCCCGTTCTTTTGATCTCTCTTGTAAATTCGACATTCGGATTTCTTGTGGCCTGGCTTATTACAATAGTAGCATATGATCCTAGAACGAGATTTAGACCAACCTCTTGAATTTTTATGACCCCTAGTCTTACTCCTTCCTCGAGTCTCACTTCTTCTTCGATTCTCGATGACATTGGCCTCGGATTGGACAGAGATTCCACGTTCCTTTCTCCTTGATTCTTCATTCAATAGGCTGTCGGTGACGCTATCCATGAAGAGTTTTCCTTCGGGAGCCGAGTTACTCAGGGTGACGACAAGAGTATCCCAACTCTCGGGTAGCGAACTAAGGAGTAACAAAGTCTGTAATTCATCATTGATCTTCATCTCAATCTTTGTGAGTTGATTTACGAACCCCTTGAAATTGTTCAAATGCTCGATCATACTTTGGCCACCGTTGTACTCCAGCTTGACCAATCTTCTAACAAGATGAGCCTTGTTTCGGGGTGTTTTCTTTTGAATCATTGATTCAAGCTTCTTCCATAACTCATAAGCATTTGTGTAAGTTGACACATGCTCGAATAGGCTTCGATCGATGTACTTACGGATCATAGCAACCGCCTTTCGATTCAAGAGTTCCCATTCTGCGGCATCTTTTTCTTCTGGCATCGTCTCCTTTATAATGGGTTCATATAGATCTTTGCAATATAGGTGATCCTCCATCATAGGCTTCCAATATGAATAATTCTCGGCGGTAAGCTTGAACATGTCACCATCACGAGTGATGGTACCCTCCATTTTTAATCACACAAGAGAATATGATAGCTTTATGAACCAAACTTTGATACCACTGTTGCGGAAAAAGGATCGGTTGATAGCGGAAGACCTTTTCCTTCTTTGTGTGTGATTAAAATGGGCAAAACAAAGATAGTAGAAACAGAATAATAAAGACACCAAATTTTACGTGGAAAACCCTTAAAGTTGAAGGAAAAAACCACGAACCTTCCATTATGATGATAATAGGATTACAAGTAATTCTTCTCTAGTATGAACTAGAGGCTCACTCAACTTCTTTATCCAAAAGAGGATGGATTACAAAGGATGGACTCTCTCACCAACTAAGTGGTGGAACACTCAAACTTCGCTTGAGAAAATATGAGAACTTTTCTCAAGCACCTCACTTTTGTAGTGGCTCTCACTTTCTCTCTTTTTGTAGAGGATTGCTTGCTTTGCTTGATGCTCTAAGCCTTCCCAAAGACCCCTATTTATAGGAGTAGAAGGGGGTAACCCAAAAGCTATAAGATGACTCTTGAATGTTCTTCTATTAAATTAAGCCAATGAAACTTTGGTAACTTACACATGATAAAATGCACTTGCCTTCTCAAATTCCCAAGAGTTACAAAGTATTAACCATCTTTGTAACTCATGCATCATCCCCATTATTATTTATTATTATTATTGTTGGAAACCCCTTTAATTAAAGAGGGACCCCAACATTCTCATAGGAAAGGTCCACAATCCTGTGGCAAATATTAGAATGGTTGGTCCATTAATATCATATGCTCTGACCATTAACCCCCCTGTGCTTACTGATCTTCTCTAGTAAGTCATATCATTGGCATTTTAGCTCTGTCCTAGCGTGGCAGAAAATGGTTGTAACTTCTGGATAGTTAATGGTGTGGCAGCTATGAGTTATGTGTTATGGGCTAGTAGAAGGATGTAGCACGGTAAACTTCGTGAATAGCCTGTCACAGTAGGGAGCTCCCAAGAAGTAATCCGTATATCCTTGACGATCATATTTGAGCTATTTGACACTTAATAGCCCTTCCTTGGGGAAATTTCCTGATGCATGCAGTTTCAGAGTGTTCAGGACTCTTTTCATGCTCTTTACAAACATGGATTTAAAGTCTTTGCTTTAGGTGCATTGGTACTTGCTTCTATTTTTGTTCCTTTGTTGGATTCTGTTGACAGCTTATATCTCTTAAAGGTTGTTCCTTCTGGCCTCTGAGGAGTTCCATATATTCAAGCATGATGGATGGTGATGTCTTCTTTGGGATTTGGGAACTTTGAGGCCTTCAAACGGATGGAACCCCTAGTAGCAAATGTTCTATCTAAATCTTGTATGAAGTGCTTAGATTGATGTGATGTTGTGTATTGAGATAGGGATCAAGCGCATACAATTAAATATTGGTCCCGATATGCAATAATGTCCGATATTTATCAGATTTTGGGCTAGCCGATACGTGAAATTGGTGATACGCGACGGTTTTAAAATGTCACATATTTATCAATAATATATCGGTTATTAATTGATATTTGCTGATATTTATCAATATTTGGGCAATTAGTTAGTGTGATGCATGTACATGCTAAAGTCGTCATAAAGAATCAATAGAAGGCTAAAAGCTGGCATATTTTCCCTCCCATATCTTACTCTATTAAATTGGGATAATATCCATGGAGTTGTAAATGAGTAGAGTTGACTCACCTTATTTTATTCATTTAGTCAAATGAGTTGAACTCAAGCATCTCGTTTATTAAATGAGAAAAGTTAGGTTCGGTTATTTGTGAAATTTGTTCACAAGTTCGGTCATTTGTTCATGAGTTGACTTGCTTATAGTCATTTATAAAGGCTTGTTTAGAAGCTGATTCGAGACTCATTAAAAGCTCATTAGATGCTTGTTAGTGGCTTATTTATTAGTACAATATTATATATAAGAAGCGTTTATGTATTCATTTACAATAATTAGTTTCAACTAAGTATTGTGTAATATATAATCTAGCCGAATATAATCAAGCTAAGATAATGAGGCGTCTTATTATAATCTTAAATTTAATAAAAAGCTTTTGCATATATAAGTTGAGCCAATAATCAAGTCCATAATGGAATGAATTAAGATAACTCACTTTATTTTAGTTATTAAAGTTGACTTGTGAATTTGCTTGGCTTGGCTTTTTTATCAAAGGAGTCGAGCTTGTACATTCATGTTTAGATTCATCTAATAAACAAGTTGGTTTAACTCAATTTGTTAATTAAACAAGCCAAGCTTGAACGAAGGGTGACTCGGTTCAGCTTAGCTTATTTATTATAGGCTCCATGCTGCTGCTTCATTGTATCTGATATTTGAGTTCAGATTTGTCTCACCTTAAAAGCCTTTTTTTTTTCTCCCTTGCAGATGAAGACAGGAATGGTAGCTCTTGTTTTATGTTTAAATATTACTGTTGACCCACCTGATGTGATTAAGATTTCTCCATGTGCCCGGATGGAGTGCTGGATAGGTATGATTACCTCTTGTTGCTCACCCTGGCTGATAATTATTTTGGGTTTGCTATAATGGTCAGCATAACAGTGTATACGCGTCTCTCATGTAGAAGTATTTCTTCTGCTTACAGATGTGCATAGTGCATCCTGTCTATAGTGGCCATTCGTTTCAGATCCCTCCTAGTGTAGCTAATTGACTGAGTGGTGACCTTTGCCTCTTTCCTCAGCCAAGCAAAGGGAAAATTGCAATAACCTTTTCAAGGCAAGCTGAACACCGTTACTGACCATATCTGGGCAAATACTATCAGATCCCATATGTAATTTGACGTTGCTGTGCTACCACTTTTATATATTGGTGCCTCAAATATTTGATATTACTTTTCATGGATATCATGAAATATAATTCTTAACAGGTTCATACTTGCGTGCAATCCATCTTACAATTTGAGCCTCCTTCATGTGAAGACATCAGTGAATATACTGGGAGATGCATTTCCAGTATTTTTTTTTTTGCCATGATGGCTTATGAGCAGCATTATTTTGTGATATGTCATACTATGGCTTACCTTTCTGTCCCTGAAACACCTATCCATGGAAAGAGAAAAGTGAAGAAGAAACAATATATATTTATTGTGAGACAGTTTTTTAAATATTATTTTCAACATATATAAAAGCTTAGGGTGTGTTTAGTTTGGGAAAACAGTTTTCTATTTTCCATTTCCAGTTTTCAATGAAAAACAAGAAAATAATTTTCCATGGAAAATTAGAAAAATATGTTCATTTGTCTATATTATAAAACTACTTTTTAATTTTAAAATTTTTAAAATATGATCATCTTCTTCTAGATTGGATGATGATGAAGCTGACTATGATAATGACAATGACAACGATGATAAAAATAATAACCAACATTATTCATAATAATATTAATTTCAATAATAATATTATTAATATGTTAACCTTGAGAATAGTTATGATAATAATAAGATTAATTAAAATAGGTATAATAGTATCAATTATAATAATAATGATATTGGTGTTATTATTAATATTAATAATTAATAATATTATTATGGAAAATTATTATAATATTAATGTTATATGTAAGAGTAATAATATTATTATTTATGTAAGTAGTAGTAGTAATAATAATAATAATAATGTTAATAATATTATTTTCGTTCTTGTTACTATTATAAATAATAATATTTTTTTTAAATAACAATAATATTACTAATATCATATTCTTAAAAATAATATAATGAAAACATTATTATTATTATTATTATTATTAGAAATATTAATAAATATAAATATTAACATTAATAATAAAGGTATTATTGATATTAATGAAATTAATAATAATAATAATAATATTATTATTATTATTCCTACTACTACTAATAATAATATTAATATTCATAATGATAATATTATTAACTTTGTTAGTAATAGTATTGCTAGTTACTAATTAATATTAATTATTAGCATATTAATATATAATGAATGTTAATATAAATTAATAACATTATTCATATTAAAGTTAATAATATTATTATTATGAATATTAATGTTAATAATAATAATAAATTATTATTATTATTATTATGATCAAAAGTTAAAAGTTAAAAGCATAATAATAATAATAATTTTTCAATTGAAAAATATGTAGAGAACAAGAAAGTACATTTATATGGAAAACTTAGAAAACATAGTATATGATGTTTTCCAGATTTCTTTACGAAGTTGGAAAATTATGTTTTCCAGTTTTTCAATCAGAAAAATGAAAAACAGAAGCTATGCACATGTTTTCTAAATTTCTAGAAAACTGGAAAACATTGTTCGGAAAAAAATATTGTTTTCTGAAACTAAACGCTTCCTTAGTGTTTCCACTGTCAGGATTTCTATTTTCTGTGGGACTAACGACCTGTTTTCTAGTTGAAGTCCTGCTGGGGATGGTTTTTGGTTAATTTTTATATATGCTTGTTGTATAACTAGGTTAGGTCTTATGATTTCTTCATATGTTAGTAACATCAAACAAGGAGGGTCTTCATGAATGGAGTCAGAATCTGCAATTATGTGTCTTGTGTAGGACCTTTGCTTGCGTATCAGCAGACAAAGTTGCCTTTTGATGACTTTCAGGGCTAATAGTGTGCAGTATGAGGTTAGCATGATATTTCATCAAGCTTCTTCCATATAAGAGGACTATCCCTGAAAATTTATTTGTTTGCCGCATGCTGATGCATTTATAGTATTTGGGAGTTGGAATTTGGTGTTCACTTCGTTGGCTCAGACCTCTGCTGGCCAAGATTATGCTATTTAATCTCCTTGGGTTTATGCATATAATAAGTGATAAGCCATTGGTGAAAGTGCACGTATGTGAGTAATAAGCTGAGGTAAGAGTGCATCAAAATTGGCATGGGTTGGGGCTTTTGATGGGTGCCTTAATTACTTTCCTTCCATTTGGTTATTTTGTTATTGCTGAGTCACAGAGTCTGTTAGAATGTGCTGATGTCATCTAGTGCTTGTTATGCGCCTTTTAGCTGAGTCATCATACTGTTAGAAGGGAAGGGTAACTATATTTGGGAATGGGTTAATCATTAGAGGGCAGAGAAGGAAGTAGTGGGAGGCTCTAGGGTCCTCGAAACCTTGGCTGGGGGACTTTTATTCTTTAGTTTTGCAATTGTTATATTATAACACCTGATTGCCCTCTAAATTGCTGTGAGAACTATTGATTAATTTTGGAGTCTATTATCTGGGAAAAGTTGATGAACCATCCATGAACTTTGTTAGATGTCAAACAAGCCATGAAAGAAGACATCACCCAACCAACCGTAGGCTATTCTGTAGTCATACTACCATCCTTCATTGCTTTTTATTTCAAAATAGTACATCCATATAGTACATTTTCACCCTTATTTTTCAATATGTAGGGAGTAAATTGGTGTAAATTTCTCAGTGTTTGCATTAACATGAAATGTTGGAGGATGGTTTAGAACTTTTTCTTCTTTCCAATGGGTGGTTTTCTTATTTTCAGGGACTGATTGTGTTCTGAAGTTTTTGCCTAACAAATTATGGTTTTATTAGGCTCTCAACCATTAACTGAGCATGCACACCTTTTTTTTTTTGTTTTTTTTTGTCCTTCTGTGGTTCTTTCTATACTGAAATCTCAAATCTAATCTTTCAGGGAGGGGGCTCTGATCTTCCCTTTGGAGGCTGGAGCCTCTCTTTGTTTTTTTTGGGGGGGGGGGTGTGGTTTACTGCTGAACATATTGCATCTGCTGTGTTGGGATGTATTATCATTGTATTATTATAAGTATCTGAACTCTGAAGTTTTCTTTCTCATCATATTATTTCAAATGGGCCTGTTGTGTCAGATCCACTCTCTATGGCACCCCAGAAGGCTGTTGATATGATTGGAAAAGCCTTGAGTTTACAGTATGAAAGATGGCAACCCAAGGTCAGAAACTTTATCTTTTGTTTCTGCATATTCAGAGGACCATAATAATCTTCTGACCAATGAAATTGAATTTCTCTCAATCTATTTCTCCTGCTCTGTTCTTTTATTGGACATCACTTACTGATATCATGTCAGGCTCGCTATAAACATCAACTTGATCCTTCTGTGGAAGACGTGAAGAAACTTTGTATTACCTGTCGTAGATTAGCGAAGTCTGAGAGAGTTTTATTTCACTATAATGGTCATGGTGTGCCGAAACCAACTTCCAATGGTGAAATTTGGGTCTTCAATAAAGTAAGTTTAGATCTTTGTACACCTTTTTATTTTTTCAAATTATTCCTGTAACTCTAAGGGCCATTTTTCAGCAGAGTTATACACAGTATATTCCCTTGCCAATAAGTGAACTTGATTCCTGGCTGAAAACACCTTCAATCTATGTTTTTGATTGCTCTGCGGCGGGGCTCTTAGTCAATGCCTTCATGGAGGTACCTAAAGTTACCCCTATCTTATTTGGATAATTGTACATAATTTTCCATTTCTTAGGAGTTATGCTTTTAAGTTGATATTCTTTGATTTTGTTAGCTTCAAGATGCCGCGTCATCTTCTGTGTCCCCAAGAGATTGCATCCTGCTCGCAGCATGTGAAGCACATGAGACTCTTCCGCAGAGTGCAGAATTTCCTGCTGACATATTTACTTCCTGCCTTACTACGCCTATTCAGATGGCATTGAGATGGTAAGAGGTGCTTTTGCCTGTCCCTCTTTCATTCAGATGCCTTTCATTTGCTTGTTCTTAGATGTTTGGTTTCATAAATATGGCCTTTTGCAGGAAAAGCACCTGTATGATTGGTGTTTGAGCACAAGCCCTAAGAATTAGCCTTTTGTTCTATTGGCCATTTTCACATGAATTTATGTGCTGAATTTTTGACACTAATACTGCCTTGCTGTCATTACTTGATTAACTGATATGGAAAATGGAACTTTCCATTAATGCAGTCCACATACCCCCTCATTGCAGGGCTAATATTTGTAGCCCTAGTTCTCTACTAAACTATTAAAATGACGTTCATGTCCAAGCAGATACACTTCTCTCCATTGTCCTAACAAGCTCAGGGGAAATAGTTAGTATTTAGGTCTTTAGTGTTTTCTTGGATTTATTATTATCATTTATTGTTTAGTCATATGAGTTGTGATTTGGGTCTTTCTTTTACTTCCACCATTATATTCAGAGGTATATAAGGTGTTTAATTTTGTTTCACAATATAAGGTCTTTTATGTAAAGTATCAAAAATTATATGTTGTGATTCGAATTCTAATATTATATTATTCCCTTTAAGAAAAATATCAAAAAGGTGTATGAGGTATTGATATGAGGGTATAATAGTATAGTAGATAACTTCTTCTCTAGATTTGTGTGAAAAACCTTATACCTCTTAGATTATGAAACACTCCGCCTATGAGTATACCTAGGTGTTAATGTTTTGATTTTATTCAAGAATAAAGATTTGGGTGAATTTAGTTTAGTTCTGTGTGGTAAACCTTTAGGTACGTTTAGCCTGCATTAGTTTGGTACGGAGCCGGAATGCTGATGCTGTTGTTGGTGATTTTGGCAGTATCCATCAGCAAAACCAAAATCCAGGCACTGTGCTTCCCTCCACCCAATCAGCCAAATCAGCAAGCCAACACCTCATTTTGTAGCTTCCACAAACTTATGGGACCTAGCAATTTTAGTTGGTATTCAGATTTAGATTTCCCTGATTTAATATTGTCTTCCATTATTTAGTCATATCAGTTAAGTTTAAAGCCTATCTTGTATTTGTTTTAGTGCTTATCATGCTAGGTTATTTGCCTACAAATAGACCTGTATGTATGTTTTTTAAGGTATTGTCTTTACTGAGAAATAAAGATTTGAGTGAATTAAGTTCAGATTTTGTGTGATGATCAGGGTAAAAGACTACAGTGCGTCACATATCCACGTATCTGCTGATGTTTTTAAGGCCCCATTTGGTAACGGATCATTCACTTCAGCTAATTTGACCCATTAATTTTTTGAAAATTTTCAAAACTACCTTTATATTCTATTCTAATTGGCAGTGTTATCAAAAAGTTATACTAGATATCCCTAAATTTGATACACATCATTTCTTTTTATTTTAATATATTGATTTTCCAAATGTTGCCTAGTATTGTATCAATCTTGCTGCATTGTAATCAACTACCTTGCTGTACAGGTTTTGCAAGCGGTCACTGCTGTGTGAATCACTTGATTACTCGCTTATAGATAAGATCCCGGGACACCCAAATGATCGGAAGACACTTTTGGGTGAACTAAATTGGATATTTACAGCGGTCACGGACACAATAGCATGGAATGTTCTTCCACGTGGTAATATCTGACAGCTTAATTTTTGATAGCAAATTTTTTAGATTTCTTTCTCCTGCCATCTTAGTAGTTTGTTCAGCCATTGATTTGGTGTCATGCTCGACAGAACTATTCCAGAAATTGTTCAGACAAGACCTTTTAGTGGTCAGTCTTTTCCGCAACTTTTTACTTGCTGAGAGAATTATGCGCTCTGCAAATTGCTCCCCTATTTCCCTTCCAATGTTGCCTCCAACGCATCAGCATCATATGTGGTAGGCACAAAAGTATTGATGCTCTCCTTTTCCCTACACTTTCACCTGTTTATCATTTTCTATGCATGCTTTATAGGGATGCTTGGGACATGGCTGCTGAAATCTGCCTTTCTCAGCTTCCATTATTAGTTGATGACCCTGGTGCAGAGTTCCAGGTACCTGTTTGCTTTCCTTGTCAGAGCTCTACATTGTCATACTGGAAATCATTGATTAAAATTGGCGTCTCTCACATATTTTCAGCCCAGTCCTTTTTTTAAGGAGCAGCTGACTGCTTTTGAGGTATGGCTTGATCATGGTTCGATGCAGAAAAAGCCCCCTGAGCAGTTGCCGATTGTACTTCAGGTAGTGCTATTCATTAAAATAATGGTTATCTCTCTCACATTGATATCTTGGATGTGGTTTCTTTTATGATGATCTTAAGCTGAATCAACTGATGCTTGTGAGTTTCAAGTTCATGATTCTGTTACTATCTTATTGATTTCCAGCCATTATGAAGTTGGTATAGGATTACAATTTCCAAGTTTGAATGAGGAAAAACTACCAGCTGCTTTTTATGCCTAAGATCAGGGTCAGAGTCTATGCTATTGTTTATATACATGGACTTGTATGCTCTCCTCTTTCCCCTTTCTGTTTTCTTCTTTTGTCCCCATTCTTTCTTTTTGTGGATTGAAGGTGGCTCAGCTCAGTGAAATTGTGGGTAATATTATGGTGGTAGTTATAAGTGCCTCTTCTTCCTTCTTAAATTAATTAATTTATTTTTCTTTTGGTGTGGTTATATAAGACATAATTGTCACCAAGTGTGCCTAATAATATTTTACTGGAATGGTGGTTTCAGGCAGTTGTACCTGATCATGTTTAGAACTTGACAACCAAATTAGGTTGCCTAAGTATTATTTGTGCTCAAAAATACAGAAATACTTGTATGCATACAAGAGAGGAAAATACATAGTCATGTATATATTTTAATTTATTTATCACCTCTCAATTTAACCCTGAGAAAACACGGTATATTGCTGTGGGGAAAGACTAAATTTGCCTTTCCGATAGACCTCCAATGAATATAACAGCAACGCTCCCTGCAGAAAATAGAGCGGATGTGCAAACTATCTTCAAGAACCTACTCATGCACATTATGGTGATTGATGCCAACATGTTTGGTGCGATTATGCTGATTAACAGCTAAATAGGTCGCACTAATGTTAAGGGGAAATGGATTCTTCAAATAAACACCCAACTCCCTCAAAACCAGGTAGTTGCAGTAATAGCACATGTATTTAGCTTCACTATTAAGGTCAGAATACACTGGGTTGCTTTTCGGCATTTGAAATGTAATTCAACTACTGATAGCCGACCATTAAAATGCTTATGGTAACCTTAACGTTGTAGGCGTGCATGCTCTTCATCTCTTACTTTAGCTTTGATTGGATCTAGGCATATCATTGTATTTCAGTGTGGTGTGTGCTTTCTGTTTGTTCCCCACAAATAGGTTGTGATAACTCTATCTTTCATGCTTGAAGCACTTTCTGTATATAATTATGTTAATATTATTATTCACATTTCTTCAGTTGGCTGTAGTAATTTTGATGCAAAATTTCTGATAAGTGCTATATTTATCAGGTTCTACACAGTCAATGCCATCGTTTCCAAGCACTGGTGCTTCTAGGACGCTTTCTTGATATGGGACCTTGGGCTGTTGATCTGGTATTTTTTTGACACTTGGTGCTTGTGTATGTACATTACTTTCTATATATAATACCCCCTTTCAAAAATGCTTTGAGTTTTCCTGTGTAACTGGAAAGAATTTGTGCTCGTTGCAGGCCTTGTCTGTTGGAATATTTCCATATGTTCTGAAGCTGTTGCAGAAAACTACACCTGAACTGCAACAGATACTAGTGTTTATTTGGACTCAAATTCTTGCACTTGATAAGGTTAGCAAGTAGTGTACCTTTTCAGTCTCGTATTACATGTCATATACTTTTTTCTGATTATTTGAGTCCAGACTTGTTTTTCTGGTAGTTGCAGTTTCTTGGACTTCTTTTTTCACATTACATACTTTTTTACTGCTTTGATTTCTGGTTATCTTAAATATTGATAAAGATTTCCATCTTTGGTGTCATGCGGTTGTTCCTATCTGCTGCTTTTTTTTTTCTCATGCTTCATTCTTGATTTGAAGAACTTGTGTGTCTTCGAGTTTGTTGATTCATGTTGCATTCTTTTTGAAGCTTTCTCTGGGATATTTGCAGTCATGTCAGGTTGATTTGGTCAAAGGTGGGGGCCACTTATATTTTATCAGATTTCTTGATAGTTTGGAAGTGTATCCCGATCATCAACATGCTATGGCTGCATTTGTTTTGGCTGTCATTGTGGATGGACACAGACGGGGCCAGGAAGCCTGCATTGAAGCTGGCTTGTTGCATGTTTGTTTGAGGCACCTTCAATCTTCAACTCCTGATGATGCTCATACTGAGCCCTTGTTTCTCCAGTGGCTTTGCCTCTGTCTTGGGAAGCTGTGGGAGGATTTTACAGATGCACAGATGTTAGGTTTGCAGGCCGATGCACCTTCCATTTGTGCAGCTCTGCTGGCAGAACCGCAACCTGAGGTTCACTTTTGGATCCATTCTTGCTTTGTTTTCAGACTTTGTATTTTATGCCTATGTCAAAGTGCTTTATTTCCGTGTGGAAAATCAAAGGGAATCTTTTTTGTTTCAGGTCAGGGCATCGGCTGTCTTTGCATTGGGCACATTGCTTGATGTTGGCTTTGACTCTTCTAGCGATGGTGTTGGAGGTGATGAAGAATGTGATGATAATGAAAAGCTTCGAGCTGAAATTAGTATCATTCAAAGTCTGTTAGAGGTTTTTTATGATGGAAGTCCACTGGTCAGAGCAGAGGTTGCTGTAGGTATGTTTGCTTCTCTACTTTTTATCTGAAGCAGTGCATGATCTCTGCTTGCTGGATCAAGTGAACACAGTTTTTTTGTTCATTTTGTCGTTGAATCACTGACCTCAAATATATCTGTATCTTTTAGTATCAGTTGAAGGGATAAATAGGGCGAGGGAGATATTTTTACCCAGATCAATCATTTAAAGCTGCAAAATTTGACAAGGACATGTTTTATAATCCACGTTTGCCCACAAAATCTTACTGCCTCTGTGTGTTTGACTAGTTTACGGCCTCTACTTTGTTTCCTAGCCAAACTAGAGATGGAGCCTAGGCTCCCATGTATGTGTTGGAAAATGTGAACTCAAAAGGTCTTATTTATTTGGCTTCTCTTTTCTCATTTGACAGCCTTGGCTCGGTTCGCTTTTGGCCACAACAGGCACCTGAAGTCCATCACTAGGACTCATTGGAGACATCATCCAGGCTCTGGGTTGGGTTCCTTACATTTGGCTCATGTAAGAAGTACAGGAACAGATTGTAGTCCTAGCCACTATATACCCAGTGGAAGTATCATTGGTCCTGTGTTAAGAGTTGGAGGTGACAGTGCATCCGTTGTCCGAGATGGAAGGGTTTCCACCAGTAGCCCCCTTGCTATTTCGGGAATGATGCACGGGTCTCCATTATCTGATGATTCATCTCTGCATTCTGATTCTGGCACATCAATTGATGCAGCGAGTACTGGAGTCATGAATCATGCAAGGCATAGACTTCTGGACAGTGGTCTATATACACACTGTATACTGACTATGTGTGCTCTGGCCAAGGATCCATCACCTCGCATTGTGAATATTGGACAGAGAGTCCTTTCCATTATTGGGATTGAACAGGTGGTTGCTCGACCTGTGAGGTCTTCTGGTGGAATTGGTAGGCCTGTTGATCCTTCAACATCTGCCAGCCCTAGCCTTGCTGGACTTGCTCGTTCTTCGTCATGGTTTGAGATGAGTAAAGGTACAGATGATTTGGGGCTTTCTAGTGTTTTTCCTATAGAACTTATTATTAATAATCTGAACCTAGGTAGATATACATGATAAGCTGGCTGGCAGTTTGCCTATAATTTTAATGTATTTTTATCTTTGCCAGCTTATATATTGAATGTGACTTGATCTGTTTTATCAGGTCAACTGCCTCTGACTCCACCTGTTAGTCCCTCTTGCACAAATTACCTTACAGGAATGCGAAGAGTTTATTCTTTGGAGCTCAGACCTCATTTGCTGAACTCTACACACACAGGGTTGGCAGACCCACTTGTGGCTGGAGTGCCCAGCAATCCAGAACGTAGTTTTCTTCCTCAATCCTCTATATACAAATGGAGCTGTGGGCACTTCTCCAAGCCGCTTCTTACAGCACCTGATGATAATGAAGAATTATTAGCTAGACGAGAGAAGGAAAAAGCTACACTGGATCTGATAGCTAAATGTCAACACTATTGTATGTCATCTCCATGATTTCTGCAGTCTCCATGCAGATTAAGTTTACTTTTTTCACTCAAACGAGTGCTGATATCTTCTCTCTCTCAAAACAGCTGTTAGCAAGCTGAATAACCAAATTGTGAATTGGGATACAAAGTTTGAAAGCGGTACTAAGACAGCTTTGCTGCAACCATTTTCTCCCATTGTGGTTGCTGCTGATGACCATGAGCAAATAAGGTATAAGTTTGTTATTTTTCCTCAATTTGTTTCTAACTAAAGCACAGAGTGTTAATGTATGCACTCTCCGCTGAGCTGTTTCAATGAGCATTTCTCACTGTTACCCCTGATATTTCTTGTTTACTTTAAAAGTTTATGAAATGATGCCAGAAAAATCTGGGAAGATAAAACACCTGTAGTGTTGACATTTATCATATTGCAGAAGTGGCAGGGTATTTTTATCCTATCCTTTTATTGCCTGATCATGGCTGATTTAAAGGCGTTTGGGAGCCCTTTGGATGGAAATGTATTCTCACTTTTGACGTGCTTTTTTTATGAAATGGAATCCCATATTAGCTGGTTTGAAAATTCTGTCATTTGCTTTTGAGAGTTGCAGCTTTGAAAATTCTGTTCTATTTTAAGATATGATACTGGAGATCATTTTGATAAGGGGTGGGCTAATTCCTCAGCTCACTCAAGTCATCTATTTAGTTAACATCCCCTGTTTAATCTTCTGTGTTGCCGTGGATATGATATTTTTCAAATCTTTTTATTTTCTTTCCATGATCCCTTTTTTCCCATTTAGCCAAAGGTATGCTGGTTCTTTTGATGCATTATCTTAAGTTTAAATTTGGCATTTATTTGTGCATTTTGGTGCATATAATTGTGAAATGAGGAAGTATATGGTCCTAAAATTGAAAATTTCATTGGACCAATCATACAAAAAATTTCTCTATTTTTTTGATTGATTGATGCATTCTTCTTATTGATCAGTGTAGAAGGTGTAAATTTGTTAAAATCTGTTAATTTTTCAAATGAGTGCTTCTTGGAGGACTCTATGCGCTTCAGGCTCTCTTGATAAACCAGATGAAGTTTCTCAAGGATCATTATGTTTTAATTTGTGGTCTCTCGTTTCAGGGTATGGAATTACAAGGAAGAAACCCTTCTCAACAGCTTTGAAAATCACAACTTCCCTGATAAAGAAATATCAAAGCTTTGCCTTGTGAACGAACTTGATGATAGTTTGCTCCTCGTTGCTTCAGGTAAAATGTTACATATCTGTCACAAGGTGTGTATTATTTAATTTGCTTATTTTTCTTATATTTTCTATCTGTGAAGGTGATGGCAATATTCGGATTTGGAAAGATTACTGCCAAAGGGGTAGACAAAAGCTTGTAACTGCCTTCTCTAGCATCCGAAGTCTCAGACCTGGTGTATACAATGCCAATGCAGTTGTTGATTGGCAGCAGCAGTCTGGATATCTAGTGTGTGAGAAATTACTTTGTTTTTTAGATTATACGATCCATTCAAACACTCGTAACACCTTTTTGTTCCCTAGTACGCATCTGAAGAGGCGTCACCAATCATGCTATGGGATCTCGGTAAGGAGCAGCTGACCAATTCTATTCCTTCGAGGTCAGAGAGTGACATATCAGCACTGGTGTGTTTCTCTTCTTTGGTTTGGGTTGGTTTTGGTTTACCTGTACTCTTTTCAATTTCACGACCATTCTTCTTTGTGATCTACAAAACAATTAATTTATTCCTATCTAATTCATCACTTTTCTAACCTATGAGGAAAAAAAGTTGGATGATTTGCGTGCTCATTTAGAGAGCCTATTGTCCTCATCTAAATCTAAATTAAAATTTTCAACAAGTTATTTCTATTTTACTATTATTATTGGCATAATTATTATTTTCCTCATTAGTATTATTACTATTGTTAACATGACTGTCAATATTATAATTATTATCAAAATTTTGCTGATATAATCTGATAAGTCCCTAAAATAAGCCCTTAGTTTCTGGCATCAGGTTTTGCAGCTCTTGAATCTTTCTTCAACTCTTGTATGCCATGTCTGCACGTTATGGTTTCAATTCTTGCATTATTTTGTAACTTTATTAATGGGTTTGATTATGAAGTGCCTGGAGACTAAAGTGGAAATTTCAGTTTTGTAATCATTACTGAATTATCATCATGTCAGGAGGTAGTATTTAGGTTCTGTTTTCTTCTGTTAAGTTTACTAGTGAGATCGGTTATATGAAAATTTCCAGAATCCAAGGATAAAACACCACATTTGCCAATATATATTATGGTTTGAGCTTATTGCTGATACCGTGTTCAAGTGGCTGAAGTTTGGCCTATATCATTCGTATGGTTTGATTTCATATTTTCTTGTGCTTTGTGCTATGGAAACCATATTAGCATATATATCATCGTAATATATTATTTATATTTTGGTTAAAAAAAATAAGACACAATAGGAGGATTGTATTTGTGTATGAAGCTGCTGCTGCTTCTGCTTTTAATTTACTAGATCTCTTAAGTTTCATTATCCTTGGATTAAGACATTCATGAGTACTTGGTTTGTGGGTTGTGTATTGTTATAAAATAGATGTCTTGACTTCGGAGTTACACACTTAGTGTAAGAGCTGCATATAAAAAAAATAAAAAGAATAATAATACTCAATGGCTGCAACAAACTATTTATCATATTCAACACTAAGCCCTTGTTTGGAGCTAATTAACAAAAGTGACAATGCGAGATCATCACTTCTTTTAATTAGTTCCAAACAAAGTATATATCAAAGTCCCTCTGGGCTATTACATTACATGATAGTGTCTCCTATTTCCATCATTTTTGTCTCTGCTTTTGGCGACAGTTTAAGGCTATATAATCATGCTGCTTTTGGTTGTAATCTTTTAATGAATTTATCGCCATGCTCTTCCATCATGGTTGAAATAATACCTGGCACATCTTCATGATGCAAGGCTGCTTCTCCAGTTCATGGGGGTAACTTTGCGGCTGGTTTTGTTGATGGTTCTGTCAGAATATTTGACATTAGAACACCTGAAATGTAAGTTCTTGTCTGCAACATTTTTTGCTTGTTCTTGTTCCACCGATTTCTGGTTTCTATTTGTATTTTTTATCAAATATTTTTGATATTCTTTTCCATGATTCATGGTGATATTTTCTTGTATCTGATAACCTTTATTTATGAGTTGTGGTTTCTTGGTGTTGAAATGCAATGCTTAGGCTTGGTGGGGCAATTAGATTATTTTCCGATTATTATTTCAATTCAAATAATGCATTATCAAACAAATATTAAGTTATTGAAGCGAATTTCTAAAAATGTGTACACATCATTTACCAAATGTTACCAAAGTCATCCTCAAAGAACAGTAAATTGTGCCCACTTAACCAAAGTCATGATGGTTAATCCTCCCGTTTTTAAAAGGAATTCCTTTTAGTATTTACACACTATTTTAGTAAGTAATAAATATGCTTCTAATATGACAATTACAACATAATGCATAGAAAAATAAAGAGAAAAAGTGGGGATAGAAATGGAAAATAGTCATTGACTATTCTAAAAGAACCTTGTTTTTGAAATAAAATTTTCATCTGAAAGGATTTTCTTTCAAAAACAAAGAGAGTATAATATATTATCAAAGTTTATTTGAATTATTTTTCTCATAAGTGGCTGCTGACTCTAGTGTTCGATATGATATCAGTGAGTAGCAAATAAATCCTTTGTATGTAGATTAACTCCTGCCCCCAATTAAATGATTGGAAAAATGATAGAAGAAGGTTGGGAATTGTCTATTTGCAAATTCCAGAACTATGAGCATTTGGCCCTCTTTTATACATTGTTTTAAAACAAATTTTGTTGAAATAAAATTTTGAGTTTTAGGAAGAAAATCTTGCTTCAATTGCTCTTTGTTTCTCATATCAATGTTTTGCTTGTTTATCCCTCATAATAACCTTTTCTTGCTCCACAGGCTTGTTTGTGCTACCAGACCACATATTCATAGAGTTGAAAGAGTTGTCGGGATTGGATTTCAGCCTGGTCTTGATCCTGCCAAGGTTAGTTTCGAATCATAGAATGTTATGATTGATGTCAACGAATAATAGATCTATATTTATGGCATATTCCACAGTTTCCACTTGGTTATTTCTTCTGGTTTCAATCCATGAAGGAAAATGGATCTGTGCTGCATGGATTGCATTGGTCCATCACTACCTTTTTTCATGACTTCATTTTCTTTCTATTTTTTCTGTCAGATTGTCAGCGCCTCTCAAGCTGGGGACATACAGTTCCTCGATGTAAGAAATTACAAGGAAGCTTATCTCACAATTGATGAACACGGTGGCTTGCTGACAGCTTTCTCTGTACATCGCTATGCCCCAATTATTGTGAGTGGCTTAGCCAATCAGCTAATTAAAGTGTTTAGCCTGGAAGGGTCACTGCTAGGAACTATTCGGCACTACCCAACCTTCATGGCCCAGAGGATCAGATCTGTCAGATGCCTCGCATTCCATCCTTTCCAAGTGCTGCTTGCCGTTGGTGCTGCAGATGCTTTTGTCTCCATTTACGCGGATGAAAACACCCCAGCAAGATGATTGTGCATTCTTTGTGCTTCACATCTGAAGGCAATGCTGCCACATCAGATGCTGGTCGATATCGTGCTCAATGTTTTTTATTGGGAAAATACGAGTATGGCACGGGATTCTCTCTAAGTGCCCATCAGAAACAATGTATTGACTATATAACTAGGAAGTGGAATCACACGCTTCAGATTCGTTAGCCTCCTGCGTGAAGATCAATCATAGCTACAGCTGGAAGATTGCAACTTCCATGGAGGCTTCAGCAAATAATATGATATATAGGTAAAACGTTTGTAAATGGTCTCCCTCCTTTCGTGTGTTAGGAATGCATTTGTGAATATTGTTCAATTTGTAGCATTTGTTTTATTTTTGAATTATTTAGATAAGCAGTGATATTTAGATAGGAATTGAGCGTCCAACCCTCAAAAGTGGGGTTCTCGACTCATGTCATATTTCTGATATTTAGGTTGAAATCTGTCGCTTATCAGATGGGTTTATAATTGAAATGCTTTAGGATTTGGATTGGGGTTGTGTAAATTGAAATTTCTCTAATTGTGAAGTATAGTGGCATCCCTCAAGTGATCCTAAATTGTTAAGATGACCCCACCCTCTGTGTCTGAATTTTTGGTATCATTTGCCATGTGCTGTGCCGCTCATTTATATTCTTTTATTGGGCGAGAGGGCTCCTGGCTTTCTAAACAGATTAATACCCTGCCTAAAGGGCACTATACAGGTCATCCAGCGATCCTAAATTGGTAAGGACCTATTTCTTGACATTTTACGAAGTAAATGTGACAGAGACATGACCAACGGAAGAGGGCTTTCAAGTTCTGCTTGAGCAATCGGAAATAGTGTATATTCTGCACGGTACTCTCATGTATGATATGATATGATAGCATTTTTAGTGAGCTATCATTATAACTATTATCATAATGTTTTTCCTTTTAGTATTATTACTATTGTTATTATTACTATTATTATCAAAATTTTACTAATCTGAGCTTATTTGATCTGATAAACTCAGAATAAGTTGAGAAAACCAATTCTTTAATGGTTTACATTTTTAGGGTTCCTCTGAGGTTGGGCATTTCTGATTGTTCTAAGTTGGTTATTATACTTTTCTTCTCTGGATTAATTAAATTTATCAGGTTTCAGTTCCTTATTTATTCAAATAGTAATGCTAAGCGTACAATTAAGTATCTACAATTATTTTTACAACTCTCATGATTATGGGTCTCATACATATAGTAGATATTAAGTGGGGTACATTAAATTAAGATGGTTGTAAAAATGTTGATAGCATGCTTAGCATTTTAGTCATTTAAGATTTGTCTGAAGTCGATCAATTACATGTCAATACACAAATAGCTAAAACAAAATGAATTTAAAGTTCTACGATCAACTAAAAAAATAAAGAGTAATTTAGGACTAATATATGTTGACTAATAACTTTAATATTTCTATTGATGTGGGTCCTAGTGATTTGAACCACCGTATAACCTATAATCTGCAATAGATTGAACCACCGCATAACATATCATTTGCAATGGAAAGCCGCGAACAAGCAATGCCCCACAATATATTGAGGCTTTATAAATTTGTGAATGACTAAAATTTTCTGGACTGGATTTTTTCTTAAAAGTAAGATTCCTCCTAAAATTATCCCATCAAAACAAAGCTTAGCTAAGGATCATAGCATAACATACAAAAGGTTCCCATGTTTCCGTACGATCAAGTGTAAATCATGAGTGCCACCAAAATTTCTAGCGTAGTAGTGCTCCTGAACTGGACTCCACCGAGTCATTTCTTGTCATTGAACACATAATCCCTTGGAGGACTGCCAATCTGTTTATTTTTATAGCTCGCGCACACACATACGACATCCAGGGGCGGGACTGATCCCGAAGGAGGTTTTTCTTTCTGATTACACAACTATTATTTTTTCATCATCTTCGAGTTGTAATGAACTCGGCTACTATAAACGACTCGAAAATTTAATCAGAACTCGGCTGCAGAAAATAAAAAACTGCCATAACGACTTGTAATGAACATCACCAAGGTGAATCACTAATCTCAAACCTTGAAACCTGAAGTAAACCCAATAGCAAAGGCAATATACACTATATTATTCACAAATGGTTTAACCTGTCTGAGATGTACAGATCATAATCGCCAGTCTGAAGATATATGGCTCCTTATTACCTTCTTCCACCAACCATACCCTGACCGGAATTTCCTGATGCACTGGAGTACGGGCCATGTTTGAGTTTACCTTCTGCGCTGCCAAGTACATTAAGATCTTCAAACAGTCTATAGGAAGGGATGAAAGGCTTCTGTCCTGTAGGGGTGCTCGCAGATGTGGCAGTCACCCGTACATCTCCGTTCATAGCTACTGTACTGCTTGCCTTATTAGGAAAAGAATTCGTGTGATGCAACGTTCGGACCCCTTGAGCTGGCACAGAAGAATTCATAGCAGTTGAAGTAGAAAATGTGTTCAGGTTGACAGCTCCTGGGTTTTGGAATGAATTCACTTGCTGCAAAGATCTGACCCCTTGTGCTGATGCACGAGTAGAATTCTGTGCGGTGGAGTAAGCAGGCTGATTTATTGTCTGTGGATGCTGGACCGAGTTATGCATGATGGACCGAGCCCCTTGTATAGGTGCTGAAGACCAGCTCTGCGGGGCTTGCACAGTAGGATTGACACGCTGATCTACATACTGTGTGTTTTGGAGGGAGTTCATTCGCTGCAATGACTGGAGCCCTTGCAATGGTGTGGAATTCGAATATGCATATGGGACAGAATCTAAATTGTAAGTGTTGCTATATCCAGGAGTTCCTGCCCATGGTGGAGGGGGATAGGCAGAAGTATCCTGTGAATGGCCAGGCTGCTGAGCTTGCGACTGAAAATACATCTGCTGTTGATGTTGACCTTGATGTTGAAGATGAGGCTGTAAATGCTGTTGCTGAGATGCTGCCTGAGCTTGACTCTGAGGCTGTGCCCAGGGGGCAACATAATTGTTAAATGGCACTTGGCCATCATTTCCAGAGAAACTTTCTGCAGGAGCTGATTTGGGAGTCTGTGGTGGGTCAGCAGTTGACAGAACAATGCTCAAAAAGTCTACCATGTCAAGCTCTTTGGTAGTCTTCACAGGTGCAGGAGGATCAACCAAAACTAAGGCGTTGCTTTCAGCCGTGGCTGAGGCTTCTGAAGTGGAGGCTGCTGTACCATTGCTGTTGCTTGAGGAGGCCATGTCTTCGCTACTTAATCCAAGCGCACTTTGTGAAGATGCTGCACCCAGTTTTGTGTGCCTACATATGTAAAATTAGACACGTCATGTCAGAAGGCAAGGAGTACCACTAAAACAAGACCAATTCAAATAAATAACATGTCTTCAATCAATAATGTACTACGTAAGTCACCAAGCTTATAGAAAGAGAAGCTAATAACATGCCACGTGCGATGCCGTAGAGATAATGATATGGAATGAGTAGAAAGATGGCTGTAGTAGCATGTATTCCCAGAGTTTTGATTGAAGAAATGCAGAATGTTGGCAAGAACAATATTTAACAGAAGAAATGCATCTGAATCTATCACAACATGAACTTGTAGCCCTTATTGTTATTCATCATCGTCTTCTTCCTCTTCATTTGGCAAAAACAATATTTAACAGAAGAAATGTACCAAAGAATTGAGGAAGAAAAACAACCTTCTAGCAAGCTGTGCAAATTCATCATCCTCGTCTTCCTCTTCCTCGTCTTGAGCCTTTGCCATCGATACATTTGGTACAGAAGACTTGGGAATTGATGCTGGACTTGCATCAATAGGCTTGATGCTGGATTGTGGTGATTCATTTGGTTGAGTGCCAAAACTTGCTCCATGAGTTGGGAGGGGAGAACCAGAAGCTATGGCATCATGTTTTGCAAGCACAATCTGTAAGGCATCATTCAGCTCAAGGCCCTGTGCAAGAAGCTCCTCATCTCTGTCAATCAGAAAAGTTCAGCATGAAATTAGGATTACAGAAATGCCATCCACATACCAGACTTTTGTGACCTGCTGATCCTTGTGTTTTCAATGCAATTCTTGGTGGAAGTTAGTGTGGTTGGGGAGAGGGAAGGGGGGAACAGTCTCTAAACTTCTTGAAAAGTGGTAATAGAAAAATATCATTTCAAGAGTACTGACACAGTAGTGGTAAGCATTTGCATCAGCTTCTTTTGATTAGAGCGACATCGGTCCACGAGATCTACTATGACTTCATCTTTCACAGCCTGCAAACAGGGGGGAAACAGAAAATAAGCTTGAGAAAGAAGGGGGGGGGAACACACACACTAGTGACAACAAATTAAGTCCAGATCATAGAGCAAAATACCATGCGATCACTTGGGTTCACAGCTCGGAGCATCTCAGACAAGAGATTCATCACATCCCTCATAGCTTCCATGCTTGATAGACTGCCAAGAACAAAATTTCACAGATATTAAGACAAGCCTTTACCTTGCATTCTGGCAGAACAAACCTCATCCCTCCCCGTTTCACAGCACATGAACTCAGAAGGGACAAAAATGTAAAAAAGAAAAGGCTCTTTGCAAGATAATCGTGATCGCGATTTAACTGAAATTCCAATCAGAAAAAAAAATAAAAAATTACACCTTAAGCCATCAACTTCGGCTGCCATTGCTTCATCGAGCCTCCTTGAAGTGTCTGTTGGCATCCCAATGCCCGGTTGAGGCTGCCTAGACAGGTGTGTAACCGGTGGTGTAAATATTGGGGCAGTTTCAACTGAACGTGGGGGAAACTGAACTCCAGAACGCTGTGGTGGGCAGAATATATACATCAGTAATTTGTGGAATTTAGATTATCCAATTTTGCAGAATTTGTGTTTCAAAACCAGAAGAATGGATTCTTTATATCTTTGCTACAGCATTTCTACGCATGTTGATGCTGATAATAGCAAGAATGGATTCAGAGGGAATGCAAAATGTATTCCAAGTCTGAATTTCAGGGGGCTAGGAGGGTTATTGCAATGACAACAGGCCTAGACTTCCCAAGGCTTGGACTATTAAAGAGTGCAATAATCCAAAAATATAACACCTGCCATTAAATATGCCAGAGAAATCATAAAGGAGAATAACAATATTTTGTCACAAATAATGTACTTACCCTCAGCTCATCACACGCCCAGTAGTATTGGGCATGCTTTCCCCCAGGTCCACCAAATGCTTCTTGCCAGGAGTCTAACAGTACCAAAACCTTATCCCTCACTTGCATATCAGCCTACATGATTGATTCAAAATTCAAAAAAGTCGATGAATTAGCTTAGCCTATCATTGTTATGCTTTTATATAAGACAAGAAGGAAAACAAAAAGGGAAAATTCAACCCATTGGTATACTTATGAACACACAGATCTAAGTTCATACATAACATTAGAAGGCATTGGAATTTAATATTAAGATCATCACTTGGAGTCATAAGTTTCAGTCAACTTGAAGATAATGTTGAAAGACCCATACACAATCAGGAATCTCAAGTAGGAAGTACTCTTTACTATATGAAAATAAGTTCTAATCAAGCCATGAAAACTATCCATGGCATGAATGCAGCCGAGTCCATTGTGCAAATCAAACGCAAAAAGTAAAAAAAAAAAGGAAAATTTTAAATCCAAACTATACTACTATTCCTATCTGTCCACATCCATGCCTACTACCAAGACAAAACGTGTGCAAGATAGGATCTGAAAATTTCAAGCCGCAAGCATAATACTAGTGAAATAGCTACAATAGATTTCTTTTCCCCCTTTTCCTCTTCCCTTTTCCCCGAATTCCCGGCTCCTCTACATATTTGCAGCTCATAAGCTCCATTTGACATCTGGATTATTCTAATTATTACTTCATCCTTTTGAGAAAAATCCAAAACTAGTTTTACCTTGATCGCAATTTATCAGATGGGGCCATATTATTTCAATCATCTTTATTCCCACGCAACATTTACGGAATGGGGCAAAAGAATCTCTGTTTTCAGGAATTTCATGCTTCCTTTTGACCACAACAAGAATATACTAGAAGCTCAGCACATGCTCTAAGCTAAGCACATCATACGGTCTCATCTGATCACAATAAGCAGTCAACCATCTGACATGTTTTATGTGAGCCAGTAAAAAAGGCCTTTGTTGCATCATAAATGTACATCAAATTTCAATTCAGCAGAATGATAACATCCCAGGGTAGAAAGCATGGTAACGGACAAAAAATAAAATCGTCTTATCAAGTGCAACAGCAACCACTGTTTCCTTAACGATTCTGTAGGTGAAAAATTCAAAATAACCATTCAGGCATACTAACTGCAACTTCTTAATAAGCACCAAATATCCAAAATAGAGGTGCACGTGAGCGGAGAAGAAAGGGTACAAACCCTTTTCTTAACAATTTTGATCATTTCTTCCAAGATTTTCCTCTCAGCAATGTGGAAATGGATAGAATCACCACAGTTCTTCACCATCGTCTCCAACAGCTACATAGTAGAAATACAGAAATCAATCAGCAAATACACGGAGATAAAATCAGGCACCAAGGAGAATTATAAAGGGTGTTGGGGTGTGTATTTCGGGGGGGGGGGGGAGATCATTAAGCTTGAAAAGGACAGAAAAAGCAGAGCATATACCGTAAGAGCCAGCAATTGAACTCGTGGATTTTTGTGCTGCAGCCTTTTCTTCAGAGCTTTTACAACATCTTTTGCCAACCTTGACAGTTCAACAGAAAAAAGCAAGACCGGAGTTCAATAACTAAAGAATCGAATCAATCTCCACAGGATTCAGCTCGATCTACGTAAATTCAATTATTCGGCAAGAAACAACAACTATCAGCATGATTGCACTTCCCTAACCTAATTTGATGGTCGATGTAACTAGAAAACGTTAACGCCAGAGCAGGGAAGAAAATCCTTCAGAGATGACAGCTAAAAATCACGTTGACAAGCAAGTTTAGAAGACTAAAGCAGCTCCTATTTGGAACAGCATACATCCAACAGGACAAAATTCGTCAATCAGCGGTTATGAAAATCCAAAATTCATCATCACGTTCATCGGGGGGAGAGAGAGAGGAGTGGGGGAGGAGGAACACTTTACACAATCCTTCATTTACCGCATCAGGCACAAAAATCATAAGAAAAAAATAATCGTAGTCATCGATCAAACCAGTAAAATTTTCCATAAAGGAAAACAAAATTAGCAACCAAAACATCCTGGCTTACTTACCACGCGAAAGTCAACTCCAACACAAGAAGGAACAAAAAAACACAAACAGCAAAAGTAAATGTTCATCCGCAGAATATAACAGAGAACAAAATTATGAGCGAATCGAGAAGAAAAAAAAAATTACCAGTTGTGAGAATTAACAGAATCACAAATTTCCATATTTATAGTCCAATCAGGTCCGACTAAGAACTCGCTGGTAGCTTTCTCAACCCTAACTGAAGCTGCCGATGACGGCGGGGAAAACGATAACGAAGACAACATCTTTTTCCTCTCTTCTCCTTACCTCGCCGGAAAGACGAAAAGGGATTCAATTGCAGGAGCGACGACGACCAAAGGGAACAAGAAAAAAAAAACAATAACAATAACAATAACAGAAGAAGGGAAAATATTGGTGAAGCCGCAGGATAGAGGGGAAAATTGGCAAGAACGGAGAGAGAAAAAAGATAAGAGTAATCAACGGGAATGTATCGACGACTGAAAATAAAATAAACCCTAAAGAGACCAGAAAAAGAAGCTGCGTGGAATTTGTGAATACGACCGGCACCCCCACCACTACTGCTTTTATCCTCTCTCCCTACTTCGTTGTTTTCCTCCCGCAGCTACGAATTGGAATTCTCGTGTCTTTTTCTTTCTTTCTTTATTTTTTAATTTAACGAATATAATATATACATCATACATACAGGTTATATATATATAGCTTTGTTTCTCGCGGAAATTTCGTAATACTTGGCCTTCATTTTCTCTCTACACTTGGTCTTTCGTTTCCGATGAGTTAATCGGGGCCAAAAAAAGAATGAGAATTCTGTTTTTCAAACTTGGCTGCCGTGTCGCTCGCACTGCTTGCTCGGCTACTTTGAATTTATCCAGTCTGACACGTGTTGCTTTTCCAGATGCCGTACATTGATGTAGCCATATGGGTTTATTGTGTAGAATTTCCGTGAGCCGGGAGTCCCGACGTCTAACTTATCCGGTATTTATTTATCCAATTTAATATTTAAAAAAAATTAATTTAAAATAAATAAATAATTTATTTGATTTTTTAAATTAAATATTTAATTTGATCAAAAAAATTTTTTAACTATTTGAATTGATAAATATAAATAATATTCGATTCAAATATTTTTTATAATTTTTTTTATTTTATATACAATTATCTATAAATAAATTTAGATATGTATGTGTATATACATATAATTTTTACTTACTTGATTTAGTATTTGAGCCAAAATTTATTTTAGTTGAAACTATATTTTTAATATAATTCATTTTTAGATCTAATATAATCCAATTAAATATTATAATGTAGCAGCTTTAATTTTAGTTTCAATATCGGATATTTATTGAGCAAGTATGATCTTTGCTGAGCGGATCAGATATATGCTCATCAGATCAGATAATATCAAATATATTTCTGATTTGGTGATTTTTTTTATATTTGAAATTTTATTCGGATAATATTGGTTATATTTGATATCTGATTTGAAAATTTGAATATCCAAAGTGTCAAATCAAATATCAAATATTATTTTTAGATATTTAAATTTTCGGATATCCAATATTTCGGATATTTAAACCATGAACAACCCTAGGCATAGTTAATATTGTGAAGGCTTTGTTTGCTACAATTTTCTAGGAAATTTTTAGCACGGTTAATTTCGTAAGTTTTATCTTAATAAAGGCTCCTAAATTTTTTGTACAATACAAAATTAGGTCATTTAAATTGTGAAAACTAACATTATAAGGTATTGATGTACACTTTTTTTCCTTACACGTGCATTTTATTAATTTATATCTGGACAAATTATAAAACGTATATAAATCATCAATTAGGTTTAATGAATGACTAAATTTGAAACTTCTAAATATGTGACATAGTACTGACTATTCTTCTAATGAAATTAGGCACGCGACAAGCATCATGTTGAACACACAATTATTCCTAGGGTTGTAAATGAGTCGAGCCGAATATCTGTGGACTTAGGCTTGGCTGGTTTAACTAAACGAGTTTAAAATAAGGCTTAGGCTCGATGCATTTAACTAAACAAACAAACCAAACCGAGCTCACGAGTCAAAGTTAAAAAATGAACCGAACCTCACTTTTTTGAGTTTGAACTCGGTTTGTTTAATAAATGAATCTAAAAGTAAGACTCGGACTCGAACCATTTAACTAAATAAACAAACTGAACCAAGGCGAACCGAGCCGAATATTGAACTGACTCAATTCATTTACGATCCTAATTATTCCTATTTCTCAATAATACGTACAAAAAAATTATCATCAAACTTCTATGCAGTTGTTTATATTTCATCCATCTATTCGTCCAAGTGGCTTGAATGAGTTTGCGTTGTCATACACTAGTAATGTGCCTGCATCCAAACACACACATTAATACCTTCCAATTTTATTCTATAGTTGAGCATTGTAAAAATAAGAAAGGGATTATGTTTGCCTCATTTTAAAAAGAGAGAGAGAGAGAGAAAGATATATATACAGGAAGTCAGATGACACAGAGACACAGAGTAACGACTCCCCGATTATTGGTTGTCAGTTTGTCACGGGTTTATTTGCCCGAAAAAGGAAATGATGCCGAGGAGAAGCCTAGTTCACCTAAACATTGCTTCATTAAAGGCACCATCGTCTAGCACCTCATGACTTTCCCATTCACCTTTCGTATACAAAAGGGCTTAGTTCGTGTCATGCTTGTAAAAATTGGTTAAATGGTCTCTCAACTACGACACTTTTTGTAGGGTCGGGGATAAATAGTGTCGGATTAACATACCTCGCATATTAGGGGTCCGTAAGTTGCAATTTTGAATCCATTTAATCTACACTAACTTTATTAGCTGTGACATGCCACTAATGATTTCCAACTTCACCCATATTCCACTTCTCAATATCCCCCAAATTCGATCCGTACTCTTTCTTTAGATGACAATATATAAATCATAAAATATTTGTTCATTGTAGGGGTCAAAGCTGCATCTAGGTGTAATACCCCAAATCTTTTGACTAATTTTTTTATTTAAAATCATAGATATGTGGAAGTAAATATCAAAACATGGTTATTACTGCAACTCCCAACATAAGTCTAATTATCGTATCATTCTTATGCTAAAGACAAAGCTAAAATAGTTGACAAATAAATTATAAAATAGAGACAACACAAGTCTGATCATCAACTCCTAAAAATATACAACAAAAGGGGAACCAAACATAATACTCTAAAATATTCGGTATACAATAGTTTCCAAAGGCAACACCAAATAATTCCAATAGTAAGTCCCCACCACTATACAAAATCACTCTTACCTAGGCACATCATTATATAAAGTAGCATCATCCTCATCGATTACCTACAACAAGTCCATTGCAAGTGTAGTCTTAATACACCGATATACTAAGTAAACAAGACCTTCCCTACAGAGGTAGCATGCGTCATATAGGGAATGGTGTAAAAGTGGTAAAATATGGAATACACTTGAATACATGATATCACAAAATACTTATACCAAACTTAAAGATCAAACTGAATAATACTCACATATATCATAATCCCATATTTAATCCATAATAGGTACCATAACTATAACAATTCCATATTCAAATAATTGGATTGCCTATAACTAGCCTGTAACACCCTATAATTTATTACTTAAAAATTTTATTTTGTAAAATCATTAATTACATAAAATAACGGTGTTATCGCCACACTCATTATAAGTCTGGCATCCTCTACCCTCCTTATACTAAGTGTTAAGGCTAAAACGTTACTGTAAGTAAATAACATTTACAACGTAAGCACAAAATGTAGATTTCATTACAAATTACATTATTCTAAAAAATAAAAAAGAATCCAGCAAGCCCATTTTAATATGATAAAAGGAAAAATAACAAGGGACTTAAGAGTCTGAAGAATATCCTGATCAAAAGATATCAAGGCAAGCATCGAATAGTCCTAACTCTCAACCCTCTACTAGAAGCTATCAAACCAAACCCTCAAAATATTCCTACAAGATAAATACTACCTATTGAATAAGTAGGAGATCACGAACGGAACCTGCCAGTAATATGGTATTGAGTAAAGCATTACATGTCACTAATATGCAAGGCCATAAGGGGCACAAAATAATAACATGGCATAGATATATTAAGGAAATCATACGATCATAAAATGGTCACAAACTGATATAATCAAAAGAAGCCCAAATATCGAGGTAGGTTACTAAAGCAACTACCAAATCAACCCACCCGGTAGAGCATTGAGGCAACTACTAAACTACATGCCAAAACATGTAGCGCACATGAAAACTACCAAAACAGTAGTATAGAACAACCTATTAATATTTTCACACAATAATTATTTTTCAATTTGAATTACTCAAGGGGGATATAATAATAATCTAGAGGCATAAAAAATACATCGATTATACCAGTGTACAAGGCAACACGATATCCTCCAAACATCCAACCCAGAGGCATAACAACACCCTGGTCATACTAGTGTATAAAGGCAACACAATACCCTCCCAACCTATGATAACTAATCCTTAAGTATCGATACCCCCCATAGAGCCTATAGGTCACCTATAGAGTAGATCAAATATACCATCTCGAGTCAATATGGCCACCCAGGGGGCTACCCTAGAGCGCATTTGGATTGATCGGCTAACCACACAGATCAACACAAGTCCTTCCAGCATGCTTTTTTCCACTCACGCGTTTGCTGAGAATTTTTTTCAAAAAATTTTGAAATTTTCTAGGAGGGTCAACCATCCTGAAAATTGTTCCATGTCTTGTATGCTTAATTCTGAAGTTCTTAGGATGATATCACTGAAAGGATGGTATATCATTTTGATATAAGTAGCCAGATTAATCCTAATAATACTCTGATCAATTTTGGATATTACATTCACCTCTACTAAAAGAATGCAATGTCCACGTTGCGCCTCAATCATTAATTGTCTCAATATAGTTTTATCTCAAGAATAGTCACGTTAGGCGATTGACGGCATATCACAGCTACGGTTTCACTTTACTATTTGTAACACCCCAAATAGATACGACCATGTTGGGGCTACCTTGGAGTACTTTTAGATTAATAGGTTGACCCCACAAATTAACACGAGTCCTTCCAGCACACTTTTCCCCCCACTAACATGCTTTCTAAGAAATTGTTAGAAAATTTCGTAGGAATTCATAGGACGGTATCATCAAAATGACGGTATACCATGTTGATATAAGTGACCATATCAATCCTTATAATACTCTGCTCAATTTGGGGTATTACACTAGAGCCTTAATAAGGCACAATGACACACCATTGAACCAAATAAATTGAGGGCTCTTACATCGTTTCTAAGGTAGCTACTCCTAAAGAGAAATCATTTCCGAACTCGAGGTCTTCTATCTTAAGTATTAATATTTTATAAGGTGACCATAGAAAGCACATATTACATAATTATTCCCATTTCCATGATGATCTATTTTTCCTTTATTTCCAATTATTCAAGTAGACCCTAAGGTCATTGGTATATGTCAAAGTTAAAGTAAAAAATAAGGTCAGCCTATCAAAAGTATAAGGTCATCCTATGTCCAATTATTCACAAAAGGTGCATCAGGTCAAAAATGACCAAAATGCCCTCAAAGCCCTAATTCAACCATTTTATCCAAATTCTGAACCAATTATCATTATTACGAGCAACTTGTCATGAAGAGGATAAAAGTAAATGATTCATATTATTTTAGCTCGTAGTTAATCTTTGCGATCTAATGATTAATTATATTTTTTTTTTACTTTTCATGCATTTAGTAAGTTACGTCTACAACCCCTAATCATGCATTTCTAATGCGTTATATATTCCATGCAACACATACGTACATACTTATGGTACTAACAAGGTAATTAACATCCCGATACATATGAGGAGGCATCCCTAACCTTAGATCATATGAATAGTAATTATGATATTCTAACCCTAATCTTGCATGCATGCTTTTATAATATCAACCCTAGATACCATGAAATGATATTCATGGAACACTTATCATGGAAATTACAACATAACTTAACAAGGTTACAAATCCTATCAAAACCCTAGACATGCCTATGGTAATTATTCAACAAAGTACACATGCATATATGATACGTTGAATTCATGCTAATTATTTAATATAGTACACTCATGTTTCATGCATATTCATCATGCTTGCATACATAATATAAAACTTCAATGTGTGACACATGCATACAACCTTTCAAAATTCATGTATAATTCATATCTTAACACATAACAACTTTTATGTGTCACCATATGATTTTACATCTTAGTAGAAGGGTGTGGTTTACTTCTTATCCAAGTAAGAATTTAAAGCAAGATCCACCCAAATTTAGTCTCCCCTCAACCTCTTCAAAACCCTTACATCAACACACAAATATATTAGCATTTCATATAATACATCAATAACTAAGACCAAATAGAGGAGAAGGTTAGAAAATACCAGAAGGGAAAGCCCTCAAGTTAATAATGTAGCAAGGAACAAGACACATAAGGAGATGAGCGATAGTGGAGGAGCCAAGAAAAAAGGGGGAAAGCTTCGAATAAAAGGGTTGAAGAGTGAAGGGAACAATGACAATATGTGCCGTTGGGAGGGGGTGAGCTACTGTGAAGAGAACTGAAGCTAAGGAAAGGGGATCAGTGGCTATAGACAGAGTTAGGGGAATGTGACCGATGGTGGTATGTGTTGTGGAGAGAAATGGTGAAAAAGAATGGGTGATGGTGGTGATCAACAGGGTTTTCTCTAGCTTGAGGGGGCTCAGGAGGAAAAAGAAAAACACAGGCTTCACTTGGGGTTGATGCATGTCACAAAAAAAAATAAGGGGATGAAGGGTTTAAATAGGATGGTGGCATGAAGTGAAGAATAGAGAAAAATATGGGGAGGGAAACATAGAGGAGAGGGAGGCATGGTGCCGGGTTATGGTTTGAAGGGTCTCGTCAAGCAAAAACAAGGGAGTAGGGGTATGGTCAGAATCTAATATAGGGTAGGGGTAATGATTTGTAAAGATTAACTGGGGTAAAACATCTGATTACCTGGAGTAGGTTTACTCGATATTGGTTAAGGTCTGAACTAGGATTAATTTAATAACCTAAATTTTATCCTAATTAAATTGATATCTAATATGCCATAATAATACACATATTAATAGCACATTTAGTACAAAGCCTCCTAAAATAACTATTGTAACAAATTTTATATAATTATCACTTTAATTATAATTAAGGTTTTTAAAAATGGTGTATTACATAGTTTGTCCAATATAGATGATTAGAATAGCTCAACACAATTAACATAGATGGATTGTCTACCACTAGTTAACATAATATAGATATTTATCATAGTTCAAGTAAAGGTGGATTAAAATCACCAGTTAATCCAAGATATATAGTTAACACAACCCAAAAGATAAGGTGGATTGGAACCACCAATTGACCTAATATAAATAACCAACATTGTTCAGAAGATATAGTGAAAAATATTAGTTGGTCTAATATAGATAACCATCACTGTTCAAGGGATAATGTTAACTAAAACCATTACCTGATCCAATATATATAACAAACAATGCTTATAAGATAAGGTAAATTAAAACTACTAGTTGACCTAATATAAATATCCTACACTACTCAAATACTATGATGAACTAAAATCATTAGTTGACCTGATATAGATAGCTAATACTTCTCAAATAATAAGATGGATGAAAATCACTAATTGATCCATTAAGGGAAGTTAGCACATAATTCCACTATCTTCCACTTCAATTATACAACACTTAGTCCATCAAAATACTCTCAATCCATGCTTCATCCAAGCACCACATTTTCTCATGAAAGAAAAATGAAAATCTATTATGCTCTTCTAACCATTTTCATACTTCAAAAACTTAGGCATGCTTTTTACCATAACTTGGTCATGGATTCATGCTAGAAAACAATCAAACACATAACACGTTAATTCTCCATTTAAATTTACCCATCAAGGAAGAAGACCAAACCACAAATGCTACTCCAACCACCTATAATTCTTACTTACCTCATCAATAATTAAAGAAAATATTTTGCAAAATATTTAGAGATTAAGGGAGAAGGAAGAAGGTTAGAATGAACAACTTAAGGGAGAAGGAAAAAGAAGAAAGCTTTGGAGTTTCTATAAAAGGAGACAAAAAGGGCTTTAAGGTGTTGTAAGGGATCAACTGAGTAAGGAGATGAGGAAGAAGGTGGTATGATCATGCACAACAAGGAATAGGAACAAAACAGGCTAGACATACTTGAAAGTGAGAAGAAAAGTGCAAAAAGCAAGGCTAGGGTGTAGTGGAAAAGACCAAGGGCTAATGATCTAGACTAGTTAAGAAGGGGATTAAAAGTGGGAATTGAGTTTCAAAATGGGATCTACGACACAACCTCAATGAAGGAAGGCATGTAGTAGGAAATCAAGGGGGAAAGTGGAAAAATGTGTTTTTGGGTGTGGTAATTATGCCAAGTAGGTTTAAATATGAAAATTAGTTTAGAATGAGAGTTTTAAACTCTCTAAAAAATTATTTGCAATCAAAGTATAATAGATTCCTAAGGGTAGGTGAATGGTTAGAAGGGATTTGAGTTAAAAACCATAGCATAGACCGTGAGTTCTAGTATAACCAATTAACTAGTTTTAGTGTTGCAGTTGACTAGTTTATCATAACCAATAAAAAAAACACATCTTACCATTCAATTGAAAAAAAAATACGTTTTCTATGTGTGGTATTACACTAGTAGCCAATCCACTAATGAAGATAGTGAATGGGACAATTCCCTTCCATAGCCTAATAACACTTACAAAACTTATAGATGACCTAACGACATATCATTCCTGATCAAGTAATTTCTCATCCCCATAACTCTTTTTAGTGATACTTAACCTCAACAATATCATCCACTATAGACACCATGATTAGTTCAAATAAAATTCACCATAGTAATACTAGGAAGAACCACATGAAATTTTGAGCCTCCAAGGTAGTGGAGCTACAATAGTGTCTCCTTTTTACTTGTAAGCCACCCTAGGTGGCCGGTTTTTTTTTTTATAACACAGGACAAGTTGCTATCTCTAGGATCATTAAATCTTCAAATAACCAAATGCTCTTTGCGCTTATTAATTTACTCTAGTAGTATTCTCTCCTCCATTCATAGCTTAAGGTATTTTGTATTCCCTACTCATGATTTCACAACTCCAACATAGAACCCTTATCCTACCACCTTGAATGATGATAGTCTTGTAGTCCCACAATTTGGTAACTTTAGCTAAGCCTTCTCTCTCTCTCTCTCTCTCTCTCTCTCTCTCTCTCAATGTCCTATATCATTGGCATGAACATCCGAGTACCTCTAGGCCAACATCAAATTAATGCCTTTCGGATGCTCTCTTTATTTCTCTTATTTTTCAAGCCTATTCTAGATCTCCTTGTTTTCCTAATCTATCAATCAATTATAGATTCAAATTTACACTCGCCACTCAAGGTGGGTGTACCAAACAATAAGAAACTTATGCAAGACACAATAATCCATATGAGCACTTTTTTTGGTAATAGAAAAATTTGGCTCCTAGGCACCTATATGCCAAAAAATAGAGTTCAATAATCGTAATTTCCCATGTAAGATAAAAGTATAGGTATCTCATGGGAAATTCTTATACTAATTTTATGCCATGTTTTTAATTATGTAGAAGCACTAAAACGCCACATTTGGATAAAAGTATATCCCCAAATCATAGAAATACAATATTTACCTAGCTTTTGATATATGAAACTATTTAATTTAGTTTATAGGCATACACATTTTGATATTATTTTTCAATATATTAGCATATATATATTAAAATATATGATATGAAAACACACGTTTATTACACAAGCCTATAAGCAAGTAATAATAAAGACAAGTCACAAATTTCAAAAATTAGTAATATTTAATAATAAGTTATTTTATATTATTAATAAATTTAGTTGTTTATTTTAGTATTATCTTAATGATAATAATATCTTATTATCAATTATTATTATTATAATAAAATAATATGATTAACTATTAATATTTCTATTGGTATTATGCCAACATTAATAAATTACTACGAATTATTATGCATATTAATAATAAAATATTACTTTTAATTATCATTGATTATCAGTAGAAATTATTACTAACTATTATTATTTTTATGTAAGTATAATAATAACAATAACAATAACAACAACAACAACAACAAAAACAACAATAATATATTATATGCATCGATCAAATCACATGAGATCATATACATCTATTTTAGATTATATTAGTAAAAATCAAATGATAAAGAGCATACACAAAGAACATAAATGAAAATGTGTTTGCCAACTGCCAAAAGACACCGGTTAGGAAAATAGATGAATGTCGATCACTCTTCAATCTTTGCTACACTACTGATACCAACATTAGATCATTCTTAGTATGATTAGAATTTAAACTTTGTAATTTGTATTATTCTCATCCTTGAGTGAATTCTCATGTTATTGAAATGTCATCATTTGAGCGACCTAACCATAATACACTATTGAAAAAAATCCTAATTAAGATTTATCAAGGTGAATACTGTCATTTAAAGTGGTTTAAGGTGGCTTGATATTTTAATTTATATTAATTAAAAAAACATTAGTAACATTTTATTTTTATAATTTTAAAGTATCATCATCATCATTGTTGTTGTTGTTGTTATAAAATGGTGGATCATTGGTTGATAAACTAACAAGAAGTGACTAATTTTGTTATCCTAAGGTTGGTGGTTGAATGGAGGTGTAACACCCCCAAAATTCACTACTGAAAAATTTCGTTTTATTAAAAGATAATTGCGGAAGCAGATAAATAAAACGTGAACTTTGGGAGTATTACCGCCACACTTAGTACCAGACCGGTTCACTCATACCGTTCCAGTACCAAGTGCTAAGGCTAAGAAAATGAAATACACCTTGAAAGAAATTCAACACACACATATCAGAGTAGCGCATCAAATCGTTCACAAGAATAAAATCCACCAACGGTGGTTACTTTAACAACGTTAATATTTAAAACCAAGAATTTAAATGAGAAAGAGAAAAAGCTAACGATACCGGAAAATTCCTTACTCTCCTTCCCGTAACCCACTTGAGTAGCACCTGAAAATACCTGCAAGGGCACTGCCCATTGAATAGGCAGGGGCCCCATAAAGGGAATCCCTTCAGTACTACGGTACTGAGTAACCCTTTAATACCACACTTAAAGACAGGCTCGCATACGGCACATAATGCAAGTCACACACATAAATAATGAGAGGTGCATACGTAACAATAACACGTAACACAAGTTATAATTCACGATCGATATCTTTGGGCCTTAAGCCATGTCATAGTGTAAGATCAGTACATTCTGGCCTTAAGCCATTATTCCATCATCATTCAATCAATATCATATTTTATATCCATGTGAGTGCGAGAACCCCACTATTATAGCCGGTGGACCGGAAAGTATACACTCAGGGCAGAACGCCTCTGACCACTATTATTGCCGGTGGACCGGAAGATAAACACACAGGGCAGAACGCACCTGACCACTATTATTTGCCGGTGGACCGGTCTGGCCCCGACTCACATGGTGTTCCACTATAAGTGATTAGTATTTTTCCATAATCTTATTCACATACATAACCGATTTTATTGAGCTCGGGACCCCCATTATTATTGCCGGTGGACCGGAATACAGATAACTCATCATCCAGGGCTCAACGCTCCTGGCCACTATTATAACCGGTGGACCGGGATATATAAAGAATCATCATCCAGGGCACAACGCTCCTGGCCACTATTATAACCGGTGGACCGGGATACATACAAATCATCATCCAGGGCACAACGCTCCTGGCCACTATTATAACCGGTGGACCGGTACTCAATATCATAATCATCTGGGCCCGGCTCATTAATATTTCACTTTCAATAATAGTATCTTTCCTTTCTTTAATCAGCACATCAATCATATTTATTTGCCTCGATTGGGAGATCGATAACCCGGGACACAAAGGTACACCGGTCGTACCGGTGCATACCAGCTACTCAGTACCCTTCAACCATGAACCTAAGGACGCAAAGGTACCCTGGTCGTACTGGTGCATAAAGCTAGCTCAGTACCCTACCGACAAGGACACCCAATCCATAAGTATGCATACCCCCTAACTAGGTCCGTAGAGCTAGAAAGAGTAAGATATAGGGCCTGGCTGGGGCACAAAGGCACACCAGCAAATACCAGAATAATCGTGGACTAAACCACGTCCTTAGGGTAGCGACCCCTAAGGAGTCACCATTCCCGATCTCGAGGTCTTTCACTTTAAGTAATAGTGTCTTAATTAAGGTGATCACGAAAAGCACGATAATCCGATACTTATTCACTTTCAATCATTCTGATATCATTAATCGTTTCTTATTCAGATGATTATCCAGAATATCACAGAGAAACCATTAAGGCCATTCTAATTATCAAATACTCTTACTTGGCTAATCAGCATTATTTAATCATATTAATGTTTCACAATCTCAAGGACGTATTAGGTACAAATTACTCATTTTCCCTTTACTTATATAATTGTTAAGTATACATTCCTTACTTGATAAATTACCACATTACCCTTAAGGTTGCATAATTACCAAATTACCCCTTGTCCACTTTAGATTACCAAATTGTCTCCTACACTTTTTATATCACAATTCACCCCTCATAATTACTACACTTATCATATTTCCCATTTGGTTAGTTATTTTACCAAGTCGCCCTTAAAATTACGAAATTGCCCTTGAGTTGGATAAATTACTAAATCACCCTCCTTCATTATCATGATTACTATTTTTCCCCTTTAGTTGGTTAAATAATTATCACTTTATTCCATAATTGGCTACATTACCAAATTGCCCCTTTAGTTGAATAAATTACCAAATTACCCTTCTCCTTTATCATAATTACCATTTTACCCCTCTCAATTATTTTTAATTGCCATTTACCCTTTTCAATTATCATAAATTCCAAATTAACTTTCCTCATAATTAATTTACCCCTCTTCATAATTACAATTACCAATTTTACCCTTCTCCATATTTAAAATTACCATAATGCCCTTTAATTGGTTAATTTACCAAATTACCCTTCTATAGCATCATACTTATCCAATTGCCCTTCTACAATCATAATTTAATTTCTAAATTACCTTTGGTCGTTATCATAATTACCACGTTACCCCTTACTCCCAAGTTTACCATAATATCCTTTTATTTACAAAATTACCATTTTACCCCTTACATCCAATTTTACCATAACATCCTTTTATTTATGAAAATTACCACCATACATCTTTTACTTTACAAATTACTATTTTACCCTTTCACATCCAAGATTACCATCTTTATCTTTCCATACATAATTACCATTTTTCCCTTCTTTTCCAATTTACCATATTACCCCTTTACTTATAAATTTCCACTTCGCCATTCACTTATAAAATTTACCATATTACCCTTTACTTATGAAATTACGATTTTGCCCCTCTACCTCCAAAATTACCATAATTCCCTTTTTACTTGAACAATTGCCATAATGCCCTCCTTCATCCAAAATTACTATTTTACCCCTACTTCCAAAATTACCATTTTACCCTTCTTTCTCACAACTTACAATTTTATCCTTTACTTGTAAATTATCATTTGACCATTTAATCATAAAATTTCCATATTATTCTTTTATCTCAAAAATTACCGAAATACCCTTTCCACTTATAAAATTTCCACTCAACCCCTTTATTCACCATTTTTATGAATTTGCTAACACTACATAAAATAATGATATTAATACTTCATTTTTATCATCTAAGTCCACCAACTTGTCATTTTTCAACATAATACTCATTAGCAACTATACACATTGATTTATATACCTCATAAGCATAATTACTAAAATACCCTTAAACAATAACATCATTCATGCATTAACAACATGGTACATCATAAACAAGTATTTAACATTTCTATCCATATTCCAACTCCTTCTTTATTTAACATACCTACATATGGCACAAAAGTTATCATGTTTTTTTTTCTTTTTAACAAACAATATAAGAAGCCATAAACATATCATGCTAAGTATACAAAACATGCATAAAATCATACTAAACCCTAAATGTGCTAGCATGCGTGTTTCCATATATTTAAGGGAGGATTAACGGTTACCTTAATCCCGCAAAATATCAATCTTACCAAGCATAATTAGCAACTCAACACCTAAAAATAATATCCATCATATTTATGTTAGAAATAAGAATCCAAGTATAAAACTTTATAAATTTTAATTAATAAAACACTTAACATAAAATACCATTATACCTTAAAAATTATCCAAACAATTTTTAAAATGAAGGGGAGCTCACGCTGCATGGGCAGCGTGAGTTTCATGCAAAACCCATGGGGGAAAAAGGCTCAAAGAGGGTGAAGGGAGCAAAATACATTATTTTCGGGTTAGGGTATTTAGGCTAGAAAAGAAGGTGGTTGGGGGAGGTTCTAAGGCAAGTGAATGGTGCAGAAGTGAAGAGGGGTTGTAGGTGGAGGCTAAGGGTGGTTTCGAGGTGGCTCAAGCGGGAGACGGAGGCGGAGAGGCGAAAGGTGGCTACCAAGATGAAGGTGGCTACCAGGGAAAGGGGTTGTGAAGGAAGGAAAATGGAAGGAGGGAAAAAGGGGAGGGGTGCAAGAGTTGGTTTCGGCTAACTAAGACATGGCGGTTGTAGAGGGGGTTACAGGGTGTCGAACGGTGGGCTGGGTGGCGGCAGGACGGCGGCGGAGAGGAGGCGGTAGGTGGCGGTTGCAGGGTGGCTCGGGGTAAGGGGGAAAGTTGGGAAGAAGGAAGGGAGGAGGGGGGAAGGGTAGGGCTCGTAGGGGGCTGAAGGGGTGGGTGGTGTGGGTGGTGCAGGGTGGTAGGCGGTGTGGCAGAAGGCGGCGCAGGGGCTGGGTTGGTGGTTCGAGCGACGGAGGGCGGCGGAGAAAAAGAAAAACGGGGAGCGAATGGAAGGAGGAGAAGAAGAGAGAGGAGGGAGCTCGGGAAGGGGATGATAGGCTAAAAAATGTGGTAATGAAGGGCTGGTGGGATGGAGAAAAATAGGAGGGAGAAGAGAGGGGCAGGGATTGCCGACGATCGGCGCTGCAGGTGGCAGGTGGTGGTCGGGTGGCAGGGGAAAATTGGGACGAAGATGGAAAGGGAGAGAGGCACAGGAGTTGTGGTCCAAGGGCCAGTTTGGCTCGAAAAGGGAAGGAAAACGACGGGGGAAGAGAGAGAGGGAGAGGGAGGGAGGCACGGGAGCTGCAGGGCTATGGTTGCAGGCATGCTCGACCATGGCAGAGGCGCTGGTCGGACGTGGGAGAAGAAGAAGGGAAGAAGGAGACTAGGGCGGCTGGATCGGCGCAGAAAAAGAAGGGAGCCGGCCGGTCCAGGGGTAAAAATAAAGGAAGGAGGCGGGCTGGGAAGACAGGCGGCGCGCGAGGGAGAGAAGGGGGAGACGGGCCGAAGGCCCAATGAGCGGGGAGAGGGTTGGCCTGGCAAGGCAGCTCGAGGGAGGAAGGAAAAAGAAAAAAAAGAAAAGAAGAAAGAGGAAAAAGGAAAAAGGGTAAAAAGGGGGATGAAAAAATAGGGAAAATAATTTAATTTAATGTATAAAATCATAAAATATAATATTCTTGGTAAATTATTTAATTTAATAATTTAATTTATTTTAATCTAAAATATTAATTTAAAAAGGATAAAGTTGGTAAAATATTAGTTTGGAAAATTATTCAAATAAAATAATATGATAAATAGAAAAATATTTATTTTTAATTTATCAAATAATTTTATCCAAATTTACATACTCTAAAATCCATAAAATAATTAAAATAAATAATCTAAAAGCAATTATATTCCAAATAAAAGTAATTTATTAAAATATAGGTTTTCGAAATTTTTGGGGTATTACAGGAGGGCTACTCAATTGACCACTTATCCTCAGCAAATGGCTGACTAGCCTACAAGGGATGAGTAGTTTTAATATCCTAAGGTCACTACTAGAATGGAAGGCTAGCTCAGTCAATTGATCATGACCTAGGATTTTTATATTTCCTATTTTTGGATAAAAAATATATCAAATAATTTTATAATTTAAATATTTCCATATATTTAAGTTAAAAAATATTATTTTATGTTTTTTTCTAAATTATTCTAATTTTGGCATTTGATATTTATCCAACTAAGTATCTATTTTATAGATTTTTCCTCCACATTTTTTTTAAAGTTATGTGGTCTGATTAGGCCATGTTCCATGTCGATTTTTCTGGCTTCTACTTCTCTCCCATCATCTTGTTATCAATCAACCAAGTGTATAGGCATGTTTCTTACACGCTCCATTACCAATAATCCTTTATAGTTAACCATTTTTCTCTATCTTGTGGCTATCAAATATTTGAGGGATTATGATGCTAATTTTTGTTTATATTTTATGCCTTAAAGCCACTTAATCACCATTTGTTTCATTTGCCAAAACTTGCCCAAGTGTTGGAGCATATTTTTAATTTTTTCCCTCTTGTTTTATGCCTTGATCGACAATCCCCTTGCTCTCCTTCTTTATTTTTTCCCTCTACGTTCTTCTCTTAATCCTTAATCTAAATATTTTATACTAAGTATAAGATATTTAGGCTTTGGAGAAAAGCTGAATATTATCATGTTCTCCTTCTTTTAGTTTTGTTGATTTTGGGAGAGTATTGAGATTTTTATCTTAATCAAGGAAGATAAGCCCATGTAATTTTCAAAAGCTTATAAAGCATATATTTATGATAATAAGGGAATTTTAGTCATTATGTAACTTATTGAAATTCTTTTAGAAATTTGGTATTTTATACCTTCAAATATTTACCTTTGGTTATAAATGTGTAAAGTGTGTGAATATGATAGATTGAGCTTTTTTTGACCCTAGTGGACTTTTTTTTCACTTTTGGTTAGCCTTTAACATTTTTTGTTGACATTGTTTAGAATTAACAATTGAGTTTTAGTAAACATTTCCTCTTGTTGACTTTCAAATGATTGCACTATTTGAATAATTAGACTAAAAAATAATTACATAAATGTTTAATGTGGGGCTCTTTAGTGGTGTAATAGAGTATGTATATATATAAAAATGGTGTTCATTGTAGATCAAATGACTATGTGTCGGAGTTTGAATGAATATGGAAATGGTTAAAATTGTAATGCCTTAATGCCTACTCTTAAGAATAAAAGAATAAGCATGGATAGGTTTGTGGTGTGATGCCTTATGTTGGGCCTTAATGGCATTATTATGGTTGATGTGTTCCTTTTTGGTCCTTGGTTTAACCTTTCATAGTTTGGTGGTTTATCAATTTAATGATCGCATGGTTAATAAGTGGTTTAATGACTATTAATTGACTAGGTGACTAGTAAGTGGTAAATTGGCTTCTTGTTAAGTGTGATCACCTTTGTAAAACATTAATATTTAAAGTGAAAGAGTTTTCAAATTGGGTCTAGACTTCTCCTACACTAGGGTAATTATCAGGAGTTAGTTTGGGGTAATATTTTTTCGTTTCCTTAAGTTGTCATGGTGATTTGTTAGAGGGTATGCATACTTAAGGATTTGGTTACTTAAATGATGATCGAATATTGACATAATGCCCATTGGTGCAACAGCATGGTTCTTAGTTAGATATAAGAATAATGTTCATGCCTTGGTATAATGTTATTGATATTTGGTTAGGTACAAATTTAATGCTATTGATATTTGGTTAGGTATGGATATAATACCCATATCTTGGCATAATGCTATTATCACTTGGTTGATTGCCACAACTCTTGTTCAAAGTGGAGATATGACCCTTATTCTCAAACATAATATGTAATTAGAATAACTATGTATGGTTACGATGCTGGTTATGATAAGTATATTAGTTAACTCAGTAATCAATTTATTAAGTGGCCTTAAGTAATGTCTTAAGTATGAATGCTATTATCACATGTATGTTTCTTATGTGTTATCACTTGAGTAGTGGATCCTTGTCATTGTATGTGTAACATCCCAAATTTTACTATTGAAAAATTTTGTTTTACAGGGGAAGTATATAGGTAAAATATTGGGGGTTACCGTTGTAATTAACATAAGTTGGGTTTATGCAACTATCCTTACATCAATCACAAGGCTAAAACATTTATAGTAGCACAAGGAATTAGAAACAAAAGAAACATTTATAATACAATAATGAGTTTGGAGTTTAACTTCGAGTTATAATACACAAAATATAAAAGAAGGGAATGCCATGGATCAAGAGTCCAAAAAAGTATTTGGTTCAATACATCTACCGGATAATATTACTCTTCACCCAACCCCTAATATAAATGAAGTCACTCATCCCCACATGAGGCATCATAGTCAGCATAGTCATCTAGCAGATCTTCTGAGACATACACATAAGAATTAGGATCTTCTGCATATGGGAATGAGCAACACCTATAAAACAGGTAGTCGTTATGCTACGTACTGAGTAAGGGAACAATAATATTGAAACAAGATACAATTATCACATACTTTCTCAACAGATAATAGATTTACAAGAAGATAAATGAAACATCTCATATGACAGACAATGATCCAGATCTCTTTAATAAGTATAATCCATTTTTCTTCTTTTATATACATTGAGTGTATGAACCCCACTATTCTTAAATTGGTGGAGTGGTCTGAAGCACCTTATTAGAGACAAAACACCTAAGCCACTATTATCATCTAATGGAACAGATCTGAAAACATCACCTTTTTGGGGCAGAATGCTCCCGAGCCACTATTCTCCCATGTGGAACAGGATATATATATAAAAACAACACCTTGGTCTTGACTCCCATACTCTTCCAATTTAAACCATTAGTATATTTTCTATAGGTTATACTATTATATTTTGATTTCACGATGAGTAAGGGCTCCACTATTCTTAATCCGATAGAACGGACTGAAACACTTTCTTAGGGTAAAATGCTTCTAAGCAACTATTCTTTCTGGTGGAATAGTGATTAAAAATATCACTTTCTTGGGGTAAAACACTCCTGAGCCACTATTCTCCCCGGTGGAATGGGACATATATGTATGTATATGAGTGTATATATATATATATCACCTTAGCCCTACTTACGTGCTCTTCTACTTTAAGTGATCAATATCTTATTCAGGATTGTTTCACAAGCATCGAACACATTAAGGCAAATAGACACATAACTCAGGTCACTATCCTTAAATATTTTCAAATCCTAATCACACACCCATAGCATTCATCCTCGCATATTGATTATTCTACCACAACTTATATTATATCATCCTCGAATCTCATCATTATTATCATACCCAAAATGCACAGTCTAACACCCACCTCATACACATATGTTAATAATCTTATCTAAGGTAAAATCCTAATTTCACATATTAGCCATAATACCTCTCATGAGACTCATATAATTACCAAATTCAATATACATCTTCATAATGCCTACATTAGTATATATATATATATATATATATATCTTGAAATGTAGATCAACCTTAGGGCTTACACATGGAATGCTAAGATTATCCTTTCAAACTATTATGCCCTAATTAGATCATAATTTTATTTAAGGAACCCAAAACAAACAATAATACTTCCAAGCATTTCTCATGATATCATTATCATATTTTAATCCACCTAACACATACAAATACCAAATCTTCTCTATTATCCCATAATGACCAAAATACCTCTAAGGACAAACAATAACCTTATTTTATAAAATCTTGTACCTTCCACACACATTATTTTCCAAATCCAAAAATTATCATCATATCTCATAAAAATACTTATGTCCACTTATCACAGCTCATTTAGCCTATATTTCATGTCATAAGAAATGTTCTCACAAATATGTCATTTTCACAACAAAATCATAATGATATCTCTTACCCATTCTTACTTTCTTTCAAACATAATATCTATACCATCACAATATCATCACAAAATATCATGATCAACATATATTAAATCATATATCAACAATGTCATGAAACACACATAACCATACAAGAAAATAACACGAAAACCCTAAACATTGAATAATATCCTTACCAACTAGGACACCAAGCTCCAAGCACGTAAATCATAGACTTCCTCTCCGAGGCTACTGGAATACCATCTACAAAAAATAATAAAAACAATTGTTAGACTTGATGAGTTTAACTAAAGGATAAATTAAGGTAAAGAGGGTAAAATGAAAATAACCATAATCAAATGGAAGCTTGGGATGTGTGGTGAAATATGTTGTGGAGCTATGGTAAAAATTTGGTGATGTTTGGACAAGGTTTGGGGTCAAAATAGGGGCGTATGACTGAAAATGGGTGGTTGCACGACTATGCTATAGGTGATGCACACCTAGGTAGAGAGGAAAGATCGTGTATGGCTAGGTGGTGCGAAGTGGTATGGCTGTGCTCGATCATTGGGCAAACAGGTCGCAAGTCGAATAGGTGTACACAAGCATGCGTTTGGGCCTTACGCGGGTGAGCGAGGGTGCACGGGCAGGCTATGTTGAGTTACATGGGCGTGTGGTGGGAAATTTTAGTGTTGCACGACCGTACTTGAGGTCGTGTGTAGGCCATGCATTCCTTAAAAATGCTATGGGAAAGGAGAAGAAGAAGGAAAAAGATGTGGTGGTTGGCAACTATGGCCGGCGACGGTGCTGGGGAAAGTTTGGTTGACCTTGGTGGTAGATCCACAGGTTAATGGGCGGCGAGTGGTCGCTGTGGTGGTGTATGGTGGTGGAATTGGTGGTGCGTAAGCAAAAATAGGGCACACATAATATGAAGAAGAAAGGAGAGGAAAGAGGAGGCTCATGTAGTATTTTTGGACATAAAAATGGTAGAGTGGAGGCCAAACAAAGAGGAAGAAGGGAGAGTGTGGTGTATATATATATATATACACACACACATACACATACACACACACACACACACACACACACACATATATATACACATACATACATACATATACATGGGTGCATATGGTATGAACGAGAGAGAAAAGAAAAGCAGGGGAGATGTGCGATGAGTGATGGTGCAGGTCGGGCATGAGCGGTGGTGTAGGGAAATGATGGTTGAGTGTTGGGAAAATGAAAAAGGGTGTAGTAGGGATGGTGATGGTTGTGTGTGTATATTGCGTAAGGATAAGGAAGAAAATAAATTTCATGGTGCGCGTATGGTGGTGCAAATCGGTAGGGATAAGAGAATAATAATAATAATAATAATAATAATAATAATAATAATAATAATAATAATAATAATAATAATAAGAAAAGTTGATGGATGATGGATGGCTGTAGAAAGATGATGGGTGATGGTGCAACTGGAGAAGGGTGCAAGTTTGCAAGGCAAGTTGCATCCAATTTTAAACATTGCGGCTAAGTAGATGGGATAAAGGAAATAAAGAAAAGAAAAGGAGAAAGAAAAAGGGAAAAGAGGAAAAGATTTAAGGATAAGTTTAGGTGGTTTTAGATTAGTCAAAGTAGTTAGAATTTAGCAGTAATTTTTAGTGAGTTTTGATTTCGGTTTACAAAATATGGTTTATCCAAGTCAAGGGTTTTGATTAGATTAAAATTTTAGATTAAGAAATTAGATTAATGCTAAAATAATATTTCTTGAGATTATAATCAAATTAGGGCATTAAATTAAGGATTAGGTTAAATAAAATTTTGGGGTATTATAGTATGATCTTGTTAATGTATAAGTTATTGATATCACATGAAATCATAATTATTGTATGTTATCTCATTATCATACATGTTCTATGTTTTGTATCATTATTGTGTTATTGCATGTATCATCTATAGATGTGTTTAGGGTGTAATACCCCAAAATATTATTTAATATTAATCCCAATTAATTTATATTTAAACTTAAACATTAAATATTAGTTTAATTATTTTGTTAAAATTTGAGCCACAAACCTAGATAAATTCTTAAATTAATTTATCCTAATTATTTTATTTTTTATATTTAAATTCACTATAAATTGATAAAATTTACCTAGTTTATTTTTCCTAATTGGGTTCTGTAAACCCGGATAAATTAATTTTACTCTAATATAAATCTAAATCCAATTCTAATTCTAATTTTAAATTTATTTTCTTTTTCCTTTTTCTTTTTCTCCTTTTTCCCTTTTCTTTTTTTTCTTTCCCCCCTCCCTAGCTTACGCCCATCCCACTTCTTTTTTTTTCTCTCATTTCTGCCTATCCATGCCAGCCCAACCCATCCCTTTCTTTTTTTTCCCTGTTCGAACCCCATCCCACCTTCCTTCTTCTACCTTTCTTTTTCTTTTTATTTTTTCCTCCTTCTCCCTCGACTAATTCACGTCCTCTATGTCCCCAAACATGCCCCAAATGTGTTCCCTTGAACCACCCTTTCGCCTATCTACTCTCCTTTCCTTTCCTAGCCAAACCAGCCCTTATCTTTTCCCCCGTGTGCCCCATTTCCCTTCCATTCCTGACTTTTGCGCCAACCCCATACAAGCCATGTAGCTTCCTTGCCCCCACAGCCTGACAAACCTACGTCACTAGCCCAGCCTACATCTAACCTACATGCATCATCCTTTACCACCAACCTACCCTTCATCCCTTTTTGCATCGCCTAACCATCACCCCAATGCCAGCTCCAACCATCCACCTATATATTCAACCCCACACTCATATCCCTTTTGGTTCGAGCCCTAGTAATATGCTCCTTCTCCATTTTTGTGAGGTTTTGCCTCGCTAAACCACCCTAGCTAACGAAGCCAACACACCACCGCACCACCACAGCCCCTACTTATGCACCTCTTTTCCCTAAGCCTTGCATTCTTCTTCTTCTTCTTCCCCTTCCTTTTCCTTTATTCTTCTCCATTCCCTTAACTCTATTTTTTTATTCTCCATTCACCACCCTACCATCATCACCACCACAACACTCTTCCTTGTAACCAAGCCTGCACCCCACGCACCACTAGCCTCGTTGATTTCTCCCTCTCCCCTGCATCATGCCTCCCTATCTTGGCCTCCCCTCTACATTGCCCTTCCCCTACCTATTGCACCAACACCACACCACCACTTAAGCATGCCATCTCCATTGCCACCACCATCCAACCTTAGCCACCAGCTACCCTCGCCACTATTGGCCTCCCTCTTCGCTACAAATGCCACCCACCGTGCACCTCACCTCCACCCAGCCTTCTCCAACCTTCCCCTTTTTTCTAGATATGAGGATTTCATTTAATTTTTCCCCATTTTCAACTTGAGGGCATTTTGGTATGTTTTCCTTTAATAATTATTTTAATAAAAACTATTATTTTATTTGTTAGCTATTATTATGTTAATGTGATATTATTTTTAGGTACAAAAGTTTAATTTGTGGGGCCTAATAAATTTTAGTAGGCTACCCATATTTTGTGCTTTTGCTAAAAATTAGGTAATCCCTATAATCTTCTAAAATATGAGATATTGTATGATATCACATTAGGGTGTTTGATGTACAAATTGTATTAAGCATATTTGTTACATTATAATCATTTGCCTAATAATGATAGTTTGAAATTTGGTACAATGAATCATGTTAACTTGTGTAAATTTTATTGTGTAAAAAAGTATGTTAAAATGAGTTTTATGTTGGAAATAAGTTATATATGCCATATATGTCTAATATGATATGTTAAGCTTGCTTAGGCACATTTTTAATATAATTAGTACTACTAAGTGGCCTAGAGGCAATTTGATCATTAATACGTATCATAATATTTATTTTGGCAAGAATGCCTAACATGTCACAATTATTATCAAGTATGGATGTATGTGATTTGATATTTTAGAAACACATGTTTTAGTAGGATTATTGTTATTATATGCCCTAGAGGTATTTTTGGTTATTTTAAGTATAAGATGATATCTCGATAAGTATACCTAATATGTGTTATTTATTATTGAGTATGAGAATATGTAATTTAATATTCTAGAAACACATGTTAGGATTTTACTTGTAAACATCATATATAAGGGCAAAATGGTTATCTGGCCCATCTAGTAATTTATATGCATATTAAGTAATTTAATTGTTGTATTTAATCATTTTCATGATAAATTAATAAATAAAATAAAATTAGCATTTAAAATGGATGATAGTGTGGTAATAATGGCCCTAGGGCCTTTTTGGTTTCATTTGACCTAATGCGCCTAATATGAATAACAGGGCATAGGTTGACTTTAGTATGGACTTTGACTCAAACTTGGACCATTGACTATAGTTATGATTTGAATAATTGAAAATAAAGGAAAAATGGTTAAGTATGGAATCATAATCATTGTGGAATATGTAATGTTCTGTGATTACCTTATTAAAATATTCATATTTAAAGTGAAATACCTCGATTTTGGAAATGGTTGCTCTCTAGCAGTAGCTACCCTAGGGATAAGGTAGGAGCCATTAGTTTGTTTGGTTCACTAGTGTGCCGTTATGCCATAGTAAGGCCCTAGTCTACCCTATAGGTAACCTACAAGTCCTATAGGAGGTATCGATACTTAAGGATTAGGTTTCCTAGGTTAAGAGGGTATTGTGTCACCTTGTGCACTGGTATAACCAAAGTGTTTTTATTTCTTAGATGGTTGGGAGAGTACTATGATGCCTTGTGTGTTGGTATGACCTACATACTTTTATGTCTCCATTTTGTTATTATATCCCCTTGAGTAATTAAAAAAATAAAAATAATTATTATTGGATCGAAATGGTTATTGGATTGGTCGGTAGTAGCCTTGGTGTTTATCTATGGTTTGGTAGTAGCCTTGGACCTACTTGTTTTTTGTATGGTGCCTTTGAACCCTATTTATGATATTATGGAGTTTTATTAGTAATGCACCTTTGAGCCCTTCTTATGATGGTATGGATTTTATTTGGTATTGTGCCTTTGAATCATACCTGTGGTATTACAAATATTATTGGTTTGATACTGAGGTATGAGATATATTGTGAAGATCATGCTTATTATGTTGAAATTGGTTCTAATCATTACTTTTGAAATCCTTTCTTGTACGATTCATTGGTAAGCTTCATTATGAATGAATGAGTATGAGTGGTATGTGGTTTTGGTGATTCTAGTATTTTGTTTATCTCATATATATTTCAATATTTCATACCATGTTTTGTTGTGATACCTTTCACGTGTTTCATACGGGCTTTTCATATTAGTATTGTATAATGAGTTAATCAATACTATAGTACTAATAGGTTCCATTTCATGGTCATCTGTCTATCCAAAAGGCAACCTTTACCTTTCAAGAGTACTTCGAGGGTTTGTCCTAACGAAATTTGATAGGGGTTGAGAGTTAGAACTATCTAGGGTTTGCTCGACATCTTTTGATCAGGATTTTCCTCGAACTTTCATGTCCCCTTCTATTTTTCTTTTTCTCATTAGATTATAACTCTTTGTCTACTGTTTTGGACTATCAGGATAATGCTACTTTGTATTGAAATCTATATTTTTGTTTTTATGGTTGTTGTTAATTTAAGTTGTAATCTCCCAAAATTATAAAAACCTATAATTTAATAAATAACTTTTATTTGGGATAAATTAGCTTTTAAAATTCTTTAATTTAATAGATTTTTGAGTATATAAAATTAGATAGAAATATTTAATAAATTAAAATAAATATTTTATTATTTTATCATACTTATTTTATTTAAATAATTTTCCAAATTAATATTTTACTAAAATTATCCTTTTTAAACCCATATATTAAATTAAATTATTAAATTAATTTATTACCTAAAAATAATACACTCTATTATTTTATAAATTAAATTATTATAAATTTCCCTATTTTCCTTTTCCTTTCCCCCCTTTTTCTTTTCTTTCTCCTTTTTCTCCTTTTCTTTCTCTCTTTCTTTTTTCCCTTTTTCTCCCATCGGGCTGCTCGCACCAGGCCAGCCTCTCCCCTGCACATTGGGCCACTAGCCCATTTCTCTCCCTTCTCCCCTCCTTCCCCTTTCTTTCCCTTGGCCCAACTTCCTTTCCCTCATCTTCTTCTCTCATGCAGTGTCTCCCGTCCCAACACTCCTTTCTTTTCCTTCCTTCTGCCCTAAATCGGACTAGCCCTCTTCTTTCTCCCCCTATGCCTGGTTTGCTGCTTCCCTTCCTTTCTTTCTTCTTCCACCTCCTTTTGCCATGCTCGAGCACGCCGACCACCACCTGCAACTGCCATGCCCGATCACCACCTGCCTCCCTGCTACTCCCTCTCTCTCCCCATCCCTTTCTTCCCTTTTTGGACCCAAACCAACCTTACACCCCAGCCCGCATGCCCTTTTCTATTCCCTCTTCTTCCCTTCCCCCCTCCTGCCATTCGTCACCTCCCTGCCACCCTACGACCAACCACCGACCAGCCACCTGCCCCTCTCTTCTCCCTCTTCTTTTTCTTCACCTCTCCAGCCTCTTTCCTACACCATTTTCGAGCCCCATCCTTTCCCGATTCCTTCTCTCCATTTTCTTCTCATCTCATCATCTTTCCCCTATTGTTGCACCACCGCCGCCCTCTGCCACTTACACCATCGCACTGACCCCCTACGCCGTCTTCTACCACCACCTGCTACCATCTTGCACCATCACACCACCCCCTCGAACCACCCTGCAGTTCCCTTCTTCTCCCCCTCCACTTTTTCTCTTCTTTTCCCTCCCTTCTCGGCAGCCACCTTGCACCACCTCCTTCCGCCGCTGTCTCGCCGCCTCTTCAGCCACCAAAGCAACCAAGTCACTCCCTACAACCTCCTCTACCACCCCCACACCTCCTTTGGTTGAGACAAGCCCCCTCACCCCTTCATTTTCCTTCTCCTTTTTCTTCCTTCTCAGCCACGCCCACCTCGACAACCCCTTTCGCCGCAGCTGCCTCCACTTCCCTTGCCCGCTATTAACTTGTTTCCGACCACCACTTACACCCCCTCTTCACTCCTGCACCCTTCCCTTGCCCTAAATCCTCCCCCATCTACCTTCTTTCCTAGCCCCAAAACCCTAACCTAAAAATTGACTACCTCTTCTTCCCCTTATGCCATTTCGAGCCATTACCCCTCTTATTTTTGCATGCTGCTCATGCTACAAGAGTAGCATGAGTTGCTGCATGACTTGGTATATTTTGTTTAATATGTTTTGAGGTATAATAATATTTAAGTTAAGTATTTCATTAATTTAGCTTTATAAGGTCTTGTGCTTTGGTTTCTCACTTCTAATGTAATAAATATTAATATTATTTTTATGTATTGGTTTTGCTAATAAAAGCTTGAATATTTAACCGGGATACCGGTAAAGTTCGATTTTTGCGGAATTTAGGTAATCGTTAAACCCCACTTAAAGGCATGAATAAGCATATGTTAGCACATTATGGTTTTTAATATGTTATTATGTTTGATATATATTTGTTAATATAATTTATATATTTTCTTGTATTGATTAATAAAAAGGGAAGTGTGCTATTTTATGTGCTATGTGTGGAAATATTGTCTAAGGAAAGAGTTTGGCTACTAATGAAAGTGTTAAGTACTTATCTATGTTATATTATATTCTTGTGACCATTTATGCTTGAATAATATTATTGTGGGCCCTAGGGGCATTTTAGTAATATATCGTGTGCAAAAATGTGGCCTAATATGTATGGGTGCTAATAAGTATTATATTAAAATATAATAGTGTAACACCCCAAAATTCACTACTTTTTTTAAAAGTGAAAGTATTTTAAATTAAAACCCGTGAATTCTAGGGATGTTACCGCCACACTTAGTACCAGACTGGTTCTCTCCAATCATTCCAGTGCCAAGTGCTAAGGCTAAAAGAAAAGATTAACATTTAAACTTAAACCAACAGTTCATAAAGAACTAGAAAGGATCATACATCAAAATCAGAGTACGTGTAAAGAATTATAATTCATATTAAAAAGAGAAATAGCTTACAACCGATAAAAGATTCATTTAAATCACTCAATACTAGGTAATAAATCAAAATGGATAAATCCGATACAAAAGAAATACAGAAGGAATAAATCGCATAATAAGTAAATTTGGCCATGACACTCTCAAACTTGGAGCCAAAACATGCTCAACACACAACCCCGACTGATGTTTTGCCCACCTACACAAAGTCAGAAGGGCGTACTACTCGTGAGAATGAGCAGCACCCATGAAAAGGGTGATCAGTACGCTATGTACAGAGTAAGGTAACATATGCAGTAAGGCCAACACATAAGCACATAAAATCATGCAGAAGAATAAAAGAGCATAATCATGTTAACATAGATGCATATGACCATCCAGGTAAAAGTTACAAAGGCCCATTTATAGTTTAGATTAATTACTTAATTAATCTCTGATCAGATCTTATTTCACACCATACTTTTTATCAAGTCCATGCGAGTACAAGAACGCTCCACTATTATAACCAGTGGGACTGTCACACATAGAGCATCATGCCCTAACCACTATTATTACCAGTGGATCGGTCACATATAGGGTAAAACCTTAACCACTATTATAACCGGTGGATCGGTCATATATAGGGTAAAAACCACCCTAACCACTATTCCTAACTGGTGGATTGGTTTGGCTCATGCTCACATAGTGTTCCACTGTAAGTAATTAATTGTGGTTTATTTTTATTGAGCTCGGGATCCCCCACTATTATAATCGGTGGGCCAGTCACACATAGGACATTATGTCCTAACCACTATTATAACCGATGGATCGGTCGCACATAGGGTAAAAACCCTAACCACTATTCCTGACCGGTGGATCGGCTGGTCCCGTCTCAATATCTTCCACTTTAAGTAATTAATATCTTAAGTATCTTATTCAGAAGCTTTCACCCTAGACATGCATGAATCATTCCCTTTATACTTCACACATCACAATCATAGATTCCATATTCATCATCATACTTTATTCACCAAGTACACATGTGCTTCCATCAAACCCTAGTTAGCCATATCCAAACCTTAGTTAACCACCACAACCCATAGTTAATCACTCCAAAACCTAGTTAATCATAACACACCATTATTAGCCATTCCAAACCATAATTAGCCACTTTAAACCCTAGTTTAGTCTCCTACGTACCCATATAATGTTCTACATACTATTTTCCATCCAAAGTGTTCAACCACCCAAACAACGCTTACATTACTTTCCTCACATCCCAAACCAACGTTCCATATGTAAATTTCACTCCATGAAGACGTTATACATCCCATGCCAACCCTAATACCACTATACAAACCTTAATACCACCATACAACCATTAATACCACCATACATCCATTAATATCATCATGCAAAACCCTAATACCACCATGCAAAACCCAATATTCCGTTATACAAAACCCTAAATTCAATCCACACAAAACCAAAGATTCATCCATACCAAACCCTAGATTCAAACCATATAAAACCCAAAGATTCATCCTTAGCAAACCCTAAATTCAAACCATATAAAACACAAAGATTCATCCATACAAAACCCTACATTAGATCCTCCTATACCAAACCATAAATTAAATTCTCTCACACAAAACCATAAATTGGATTATCCCATACAATACCATAAATTAGATTCTCCCATATAAAACCATAAATTAGATATTCCAATATAAGACCATAAATTAACTTCTTTCACACAAAACCCTAAATTTCTCATTTTATTCTTCCACTCAGGGATCATTAAAATACTTAGGTCAACTCACATCCCTTGGTCAACTTATTTCCCCATTCTCCTTTTTCATCCTTTCTCCCATATAAACCACATTAACATCCTCACATACATGTCTTGTAGGGTCACAAGCCATTCATCACATATACATAATACATATGCCAGGCAAATACACAAAAATATACTTCAACTCTACGTCATACCACATATGAAATAATTAATAATGATAAATATAGAATACATAGCATACAAAGCACATAATGCACATAAGCATACAATAGGCCTTAGAAACACCGTTACCTAAAATGACACCGGTCTTGGAGCACGCTCCTACGCTTCCATAGGGCTTTGACTGGTCTCACCTATTATTAGAGAAACGCTAAAATTAGATTCCCTCCTACCAAAAATACTATTAAGTACTAAATTATTCTAAGACTAGGCTTTTGATAAAATACTAAAATAATAATAGCAAAAATACCAAAAATAATATTAAGAAGAATAATAAAAAATAGTAACAATAATAATAAAAAGGGCATTACTCAAAAACATAGTGAAATAAAGGCTTTGACCCCTTTACCAAAATAATACTAATAATAACATTAGTAAAGTGAATAACCAAATTTAGTAATAATAATAATAATGAATTAATAATAATAATAATAATAATAATATTAATAGCAGCAAAACTAATAGTAAAGTAGTTGTAATATTAGTAATAAAATAATAATAATGGTAATTCAAAATAGTAATAATAATAATAATAATAATAGCAGCAAAACTAATAGTAAAGTAGTTGTAATATTAGTAATAAAATAATAATAATAATGGTAATTCAAAATAGTAATAATAAAAATAATAATTATAATAATAAACACATAATAATAATAATAATAATAATAATAATAATAATAGCAATAATAGAAACAATAAGAATAATAATAATAAAATCGAAATAAAAATACAATAGGGCTTTAACCCTCAATAGAAATAATAATCAAAACATTAATACTAATAATAATAATAATACATATTAAAAAAAATTATTATTATTTATATTCAAATAAATGAAATAAAATAATTTAAGGCTTATAAAAATAGGGAAAAGGGCTGAGAGAGTCTAGGGTTCAACCTTAGGCTGGAGGGGATGGGCGGCACCGGCGGTGGTGCTTGGAGGCGGCGGTGTTGGCCAGAAAAAGGGAAGAAAAGGGTACAAGTTGAAGGCTGGGAACAAAATAGGGAGAATGAAAGTGAGGGTTGGGGTGATTATGGTTACCTAGGAGGAGAGAAACAAAATGGAAGTGGCGGAGAAGCCAAAGGTGGCGGTGCACGACGGCGGTGGTGGTGGCCGAAGGAGGAAGAAGAAGAGAAAGAGAGGAGGAGAGGGAGGGAGAGGAAAAGAAAGGTAGGGGAAGGTAGAGGAGGATCTGCAGCACAATTTGGGAGGTGAAAGAAGCGGTAGAAGCGGTGGAAGAGGTGGCTAAGGGTGGCGGAGGCAGAAAATAGGGTTGATTATGAAGGCTAATTTGCACAGCCGGGGTGGCTTGTGCAGGAAAAATCGAGGAGGATGGATGATTTGGTTAGCTAGAGGGTGGAGTAAGGAAGAGTTTGGTGGCCATAGGTGGCGGCAAAGTTGGCCAGAGGCTGCGTACGAGGTGTCTAAAGGGGCAGCGGCGACAAGGAGAGTTTTCTGGGTTGGGGATGAAGAGCTCAATACCAGGGCTATTATGGGGGTATTTATAGGCTTTAGAAGAGAGGATAGGGTTTTGTAGGTCGACTACGGGGTAAGGAAAGCAGGGTTAGGGTCACCAGCGGCGATGGTTGGCCGATGGCAGCAATTTTCGGGGGAGAGGATTGACTGGCTGGGAGAGGGAGAAATGTGCAAGGAGAGGAGGAGAAGGATTGGTCTATGTATTTGCCGAATCGGCGGTGAAAATCGAGGGACAGGCGACGGTTGCAGGTGCTTGACGTCGACGGTAGGTGCGAAGGAAGAAGAAGAAGAAAGGGGTGCGGGAACCAGTCGGCCTAGGAAACGAAAAGAAAGAAAAAGAAGAAACCGGGCCGGTCGGCGTTGGGGCTGAGGTTCTTAAACCAAACAACGAGTTTCAACAGAAAAATAAGGGAAATGTCGCGTAGTGAGGGAGAAAGAAGAGGATCGGCTACGCTAGCTGGGCCACGTGAAGGAAGGGAAGAAGAGGGGGGACTGGGCCGCTGGGCTAGCCTAGTTTGAGGAGGAGAAAAAGAAAAAGAAAAGAAGAAGAAAGAAAAAGAAAGAAAAAGGAAGAAAGAAAAGGAAAAAGGAAAAATGAAAAGAGAAAAATAGTGGATTAGGTTAATTAAATTAATTGGGATATTTGGAATATTTAAAAATAATAATATTTAAATAAAATAATATTTAAATCCCTTTTTAGGCTAAATTAGGATTTTTGAAAGATTTTTCATAAATTCCATTTTAATTGGCAAAACACCCTAATTTTCTCCAATTGAATTATTTATAAAATTTATATTAATTTGAAACTATTTTATCCTTCTTACTTTAAATAAAATAATTTATTTAATTAATTTCCAAAATAAAATCCTTAATTAGCTAAAGTACCCAAAACATTTCTAATAAAGAAGTTATTTATTATTTTCTTCTTAAATAGCCCTAATTAATTTCCTTTTTATTTTAATAAAAATAATTTATTAAATTAAATTTTCTAATAAAACCTTATTTAAATATAATTTTTAAAATTAGAAAATTTTGGGTCATTTTAAATAGTTGGTGGAGTTGGATAATGTGAATGGAGAATTAATATTACTATTTAATGTAGTGATGTTAATTTAATAAAAGTGGTGTAATAAGGGAGGAAGATGGTAATTTTGGAAGGAAAGGGTGAAATGATGATTTTATGAGTAAAATGATAAAATTGTAATTTGTAAGTAAAGGGGGTACTATGGTAATCTTGAATGTAAAGGGAAAAATGGAAAATTTGGAGCTAAGGGAATTATGGTAATTTTAGAAGCTAAGGGTATTATGGTAATGTTGGAGGTAAAGACGTAAAATGGTAATTTTGTAAGTATAGGATAAAATGGTAACTTCGTAAGTAAAGGATAAATAGTAATTTTGGAAGCAACGTGTAAAATGATAAATTTGGAAATAAAGGCTGAAATGGTAATTTTGGAGGTAAAGGATAAAAATGGTAATTTTATAAGTAAAAGGGTATTATGGTAATTTTATAAGTAAAAGGAAAAGTGGTAATTTTATAAGTAAAAGGCAATATAGTAATTTTATAAGTAAATGAAAAAATGGTAATTTTAGGGAAAATTGGTAATTATATAAGTAAGGGGAAAATGGTAATTTTATAAGTAAAGGGTAAAATGATAATTTTATAAGAAAAAGGGCATTATAGTAATATTGAAAGTAAGGGGTACAATGGTAATTTTAGAGTTAAAGGGTAAAATGGTAAGTTTATATCAAAGGGGTAAAATGGTAATTTTATAAATAAAAGGACATTATGGTAACTTTGGAAGTAAGGGGTAAAATGATAACTTTACAAATAAAAGGACATCATGACAAATTTGGAAGTAAGGGGTAGAAGGGTAATTTTGTAAATGAAAGGATATTATGGTAAATTTGGAAGTAAGTGATAATTTGGTAATTACAATAACGACGAAGGATAATTTGGTAATTAAATTATGATTATAGAGAAGAGCAATTGGATAATTATGATAACAAAGAAGGGTAATTTGGTAAATTAACCAATAGAAGGGTATTGTGGTAGTTTTAATAATGGAGAAGGGTAATATAGTAATTATAATAATAGAGAAGGGTAAATTGACAATTATAATTGATGAGTTCATATTTTGACACATTTTTTACCCTTATAATCTTAGTTTTTGGTAGTTTATTTAACTAATATAGGGGAATAATTATTATTTTATGCTTAAGTGGTAAAATTGCATAAAAATTATTATTTGAGCTAAAATAATATAATTTAAGTAAATTTAGAATAAAATATTATTTATTAATATTTATTAAATTTTATTTTACAGGTTATATTCTTCTAATAAAAGAAAAAAAAACCGGACCTTTGGACCAACGGCCGAAGGCCGAAGGCCCAAAGGCTAAGGAGCAAAAGAGACCCAAACGAGCCGCTAGGGCACGAGACAGTCAGCCGTCAGGGCTGACGTGGCACGGAAAGGGCCGCACTTTATAAATAAAGGATAGCCATAGAGCAGAAACGGGAGAGACGAGACGCAGGGCGCGTCTGGGAGTAGGCGACAGAGCCTTTAAAGGCTTGGTCAAGCGCGCCGCAGGACAGAGGCAAAAGGAAGCGAGAGCCTTCAAGGCTCGACGCTGAGGAGAGCAGTAGGCTCGGGCAGGGCGCGTCACGAGTGCGGCCGAGAGCAGCAGACAGGGAGCAGCACGGAGTTCGAGGCAGCGGCAGCACAGGTCGTCCACAGCAGCCAACAGCCTCTGTCAGCGTCGAATAAAGAAGAAAAAGAAAAAGAATTGTGCACGGAAATAACGGCCGAGAGAGAAGAAAAATAAGAAGAAATTAATACCGGTAGAATTTATTTCAGATAAAATTAATTTTTATCTGAATAAATTCTTGATCTTTAATTCAAAATTAATTCCATTTATTTCTTTCTCTTATTTTTAATTTATATTTTAGATATATATATTTCTGTGTAATTAATTCTTTAATTATGGCTGGCTGATTGTTTATTGTTAGGGAATAATTTGAAACCCTGGATTGGAATTTGAATTATAATTTTATTTTCTTTGTTTCGTGAGATTGTTTATTGAATCTATATTAATTGCTATCGTTTATAAGTATAATTCTATCCAGTATAGTTTATTTGGTGCATGCCTTGTTCTGGTTCCTCATAAGTGACAGTATGTAGGATTATTTGCCTGCGAGGTGGCCATCTAAATATACTAGAATTTATGTGTATAAATTGCAGCTAAGTTAGATAATAATTCACCTAATCGTTTTGTGATTCTAACCGAAGTGGTAAAACGTTTCGATACGTGTGGGTCAAGGATAGGAAATACAGCTAGACATGCGTTTTGTACTATTTTGGGTACTTAGATTGACAGCCTTCCACTTACACTTAATGCATTAAATCTAGTTAAATATAGGAGCCGCTTGTTGTTGCTATACTGCTAGTATTTAATAGGGTTAATATAGGCACGTGGTCGTATTAATTAATTAAGGGAAGTAATATAAGGTGTATGGACCTGCGTTTGGTGTGCAACTTGGTCGATCTCCTTCTCACGATTAAAAGATGACTTAGAAATAAATATTATATTACGACCTAATCTAGTGGTGGATTTTTATTTCCCTAACATATTTCTCATATCTGCGGTTTCCCATTATTTTCATTATTATTTTATTTTATTTTATTTGTTCCCTTTATTATTCTTATTTTTATAACCCCCATTTAGTATTTTTCTTATTTATTTATTTTGTGTTATTTAGGATTTTTATTTTTATTTTTAGTTTTATTTTCAAACTAGTTAAATAGAAGTGAGCCCTCTCAATCCCCCGGCTAGAACGATACCCTATTTACCAATGCTACAATTGACAACAAGAGGGTTTAAATTGTGTGCCGGCTACGGTCGCACATAGAAAAGAGTAAAATAATAATTATAATTATGGAGAGGGGTAAATTGGTATTTATAATAATGGAGAAAGGCAATTTGGTAATTTAACCAACTAAAGGGTAAATTGGTAATTATGATAATAAAGAAAGGTAATTTGGTAATTTAACCAATTAAAGGGACAAATTGGTAATTATTTAACCAACTAAAGGACAGATTGGTAATTACGATAATGAAGAGGACAATTTGGTAATTTATCAAACTAAAGGGCAATTCAGTAATTAGAACAAAGGAGAAGGCAATTCGATAACCTAAGCAACTAAATGGGAAATGTGATAAGTGTAACAATTATAAAAGGCGATTGGTGACCTAATAAGTGTGGGGTATCTTAAACTGAGTAAGAATGTGGCTAAAAACAACTAAGTGGGTGTTATATGCCTCGTGTGCCATGTGTTATACCACATTGTGTACTTATGATTATAATGACTAATTATTTGTAGCATAGCTTGAAGTTGGGGTATGCATATGCGAATTTCTTGTGGTATGTGTATCACGATGATAAGTGTTGTGCTTATGATGTTATATGATGTGACCCTCTAGGACATACATGTTAGGAAGTTAATAACAGGATATGGGGTGAGAGAATAAAAAGGAACAAATGGTAAGTGAGTTGACTAAAGCGACATGAGATTGATCTTAATATCTCATGATCCATGAGGGGGAAAATAAAAGGAGATTATGATCAAAATGAGTGAGTGATGCAACTCTTGCATGGGAGAATTCTAGGATGATCCTTACGTAAGAAAAGTGTTAGGGTTTGAGTGGCCAACTAGGATTTCTCGGTCATATGTATAATTGGTGAGTAGAGTGATGGGATTTGGGTTTAATCTAAATGAGATGAGGTGTTGGACGATATAAAAAAAGTTGGGCCACATAGGTCCGATTAGGTTTTCAAGGGAAAACCCTAGAGGGTGATAGTGAGAGAATTTGAAAGTCATAAGGTGATAGGTCCCAACCACACCCTTAGGAGTTGGGTCCTTTTTATGAGTAAATGTGAAGAGGAATTGATGTCGGGGTGTGATAAGAGGCACAAGGGTCTTAAGATATGGAACGGTCCCTCTCGGGAGGATAGAAGTAGAGGTTGGTGACATGCATGTCAAGGGTGAAATACTTTTGAATAAGATACGAATAAGACACTAATTACTTAAAGTGGAAGATTATTGAGCTGGGTCCAAACCGATCCACCGGCATATAGTAGTGGTTAGGTGCATTTTGCCTATAAGTGACCGATCCACCGGCTATAATAGTGGGGGATCCCAAGCTAAATAAATTGAACGTAATAACGATAAGATATGGGGAAGTCACAAAGTAATTATAGTGGAACACCATGAGAGTCGGGGTCAGACCGATCCACCAGTATAATAGTGGTCATGAGCGTTCTGTCCTGGAGACCGATCCACCAGCATATAATAGTGGTTAGGCGCGTTCTGCCCTGTATGTGACCAATCCACCGGTTATAATAGTGGGGTTCCCGCACTCACATGGGTATAAAATCTGAGAGATGATTGAATAATGATGAAGTAATGGCTTAAGGCTCAAAAGTATTGATTTTGTATTATGACATGGCTTAATTCCCGAAAGTATCGATTGTACATTACAACCTATTAATATCTGATTGAATGTTAAGTATGTGAATGTTATGTATGCACATCTTGTTATATATGAATATAGTGTTGTATCATGTCTTACATTGCGGGCCTGCTTTTAAGTATATTTTTAAAGGGTTACTCAATACCATAGTATTGAAGGGTTCCATTCGTGGGGCTCCTGCCTATTCAATGGGTAGTGTCCCTTGCAGGTCCTTTTCAGGTGCTATTCAAGTGGACAACGAAAAATAGCGTAAGAAAATTATCCAGGTGTTTAGGGTTTCCCTCTTTCTCTCTTACTCCCTGATTTGAATGTATTCTTTGATCTTGTAACCGCCATTGGTGGATTTTATTCTTGTAAATGGTTATTGTGCTACTCTGATTTTTAATATGGTTTGAATTTATAGCAATTGGTATTTTATTATCTAGCCTTAGCACTTGGTGCTGGAATGGTATGAGTGAACCGGTCTGGTACTAAGTGTGGCGGTGATATCCCCAAAATTCACAAGTCTTGTTATTTCACTTCCGCTAAATCTTTTAATAAAACGAAATTTTTTCAGTAGTGAATTTTGGGGGTGTTACATAAGTAAAGTAACTTTTAGTCTTAACATTAAGTATAAGAACGGTAAGTTATGCTAAACTTATACTAAAAGTGGCAGTAACACCCACTATTTTTGTAACTAATGCTTCTGCTAAACAAAAATTTTTAAGCATTAATTTTGGGGAGTTATAGTTTAGATATACTCAGCATTATCCATATTGAAATTATATTGGAATTGCTCCACTACAATGATCACATCTTTTGTCAGGGGAACAAATGACTATGTGTAGTTCTATGTTAGTGACCAATGATAATTGTGGCTTGGGATATTTTGGGCTAGAGAATGGGTTATTTGGAGTCATTTACCATTTTGGAAAACCTATTTAGATATATTAGAATCTAGGGGATATTTTCTCATTTCTTTCGGTATTTATTTAGTGTCAATACATTCGATCTATATAACTTTAACTTATGTTTTATTATTATTCGTATTTATTTTCTACCTTATTAAGGTTTTTAACTAGATTGCAATTTTTAGCCTTGTAACTAAATCCTAATTAAGCAATCGAAGCTTGAATAGAGTCTTCCACAATTAAATTATTTAAATAAAAATTTCTAATAGTAAAAATTGAGGACGTTACACTAACTAACCCTACACATGACTATAGATATCAATATTGAATGCCTAAAAAAATGATTATAAATGGCCTATACTATACTATGTTAAGGAAGCTTTAAATATATTATCTTGATCTTTTGTAATGTAACTCAAACTAATCCCTTCAATTTATTAAAAAAATGAACTTTGATCATATTGAATTTTATATTATAATTTTTGGTTCATTAAAGTTTTAAAAGGACTTTTATACATTTACATTTTGGTTTAGAGAAGTTTTTCCTACAGATACTTATGTTAATTGCTTATTTTAAAAATTAAACTATATATTTATGTTTTAAGTCGTAAAGCAAAATATTTAGGTTTTAGGTATCCCCAAATGAGGCAATCTTATTTTAGCCACAACTAATATTTCATCCCTTTAAGATGCACTAATTATAATTTTTACAAATTACAATATGAAGTTTTTGAATATGCTATTATGTTAAAATATTCATGTTTTTAAGTAGTTGGTGTTTGTCCTTACATATATTCAAATATTTTGTAAAGATAATAGACCTCTCTATATAAAAAAATTTGAACAAAATGATAATATTTGAAAATAACTTTAAAATTACACATGGATATTAAAAGAATTAAAATAAATATATATTTGCATAAATACACATATTAAAAAAACTCTAAACATTTATCAAATAATGGAAAAAGATCCGCAATACACATAAAATATATCATGGAGTGCAGATTTTAACAAATTATGATGTCATATATATATATATATAGTAAATACATTAGAATACAAGAGTTGTTGGTAAAATATCCACAAATGTTAATTTTATTTTTACCCATGTAAAAAGTATAATAGAAAATAAGATATTCTTAGTATAAAAAAACTAATTCTAAAATAGTTGAACTTACTAAGAGTCATTAATGATACCTCTAGTCACAAATATTAACACACAACCATGAATACTTTTTAACGACAATAGTAAATACTCAGTTAATGTGTCTTTTTATAATAATATAAACTCTACAATCAATATATTTATAAAATAGTTGAATTTACTAAGAGTCATTAATGAGACCTCTAGTCACAGATATTAACACACAACCATGAACACTTTTTAATGACAATAGTAAATACTCAGTTAATGTGTATTTTTATAATAATATAAACTCTACAATTAATATATTTATAATTTGTTTATAACTACCTCATACAGTGTAGGTAAAAAATTATCATGTATGTGGGACCCATATTTTATGAGTAGATTGTAAAAAAATTGAAAACTTTTGGCATAACACTACTCAACTTTTTATATTTCTTATAAAAAAAAGGTCTTTTTGACAAATTGTCCACTCTTTAAGAAGTTATTTTGTAAAAAAACCATTATAATCTAATTACACCACTCATTGGTAGCTATATAGTAACTAATACATGGAAGATAATGTAAAAAAAAAAAGTTATGGCAAAAGTGGAAACCTATTTTTACTTTTTCAAATAACATTATTTTTCTTTACCAAAAAATTACAATTTCAAAGACTATGTTTTTATATGGATGGAATATTTTATTAACAAATTATGTATTTAGTAATAAATAATTTGCCTAGTTCTTTCCTCGAGATGATATATATACATACACCAAGCTTATATTTCTCTCATTATGCACAAGATTTTTTATCAAATTAATAAAATGTATGGACTATGGCTAGTTTAGCTCAACATTTCGGTCCTTTGTCAATAGGGCTTATATCAATGACATAGAGGAAGAACATGGAAATCTTAAAATATTTTAGTCTAATATCCTAACCACATTGAAGTGAAATTTTTTGACTCACTTGATAATATTTTATTGTAAGACAAACCTTGTATGCATAAACATTCATAATATAACCTACATAGATATAATATTGTCCTCATGAGATTTTAATGCTCGTAAGTATAGACATATAAGCCTACGGTTGGTTGAGACTCAAATGACTCAAATTACTCGTCTTAGTCTTGACTGTCAAACTAATACCTCAACAGTTAACCTATATTTTATAACAATCAAATCAAGATTTTGTTAGCTTAAAATGTGTGTATTTTCTACATTATTTTTATAGTAAATTACAAGCTAGGTTACTTTTTATTTTTCCACTAAGATTCACAACTTTTATTTTTTCCACTAAGATTCACAACTTTTTTTTTTTTGAAAATTAGGTTGTTTTTCAAATAAACATTGCAAAAATATACCATTTAGATTATTATATACCTAAATATCATAACAATCAATAATGAATAATATATTAATTCCTTAAAGTGAAAGATTATGTGAGTCAGGACTGATATGTTGTGTCTGCTCCATCGGCAATAATAGTAGCTCAATAGTGTTTTTCCTTGAGAGGTGCTTTATACCGTTCCATCAATTTAAAAATAGTAGTCAAGAGCGTGTTGCTCTAATATATGTTGGGTCTTCTCTAGCAGACGATAATAGTGACTTAGTCCATTCTATTAGATGAAGAATAGTGGGTTCCCTAAACTCAACTCAAATAAGAATATAGATTGTGATTGTATCTAATAATGGGCTTTCGGAATTAGAATTATCTTACATCATATTATTATGCTCACTTATTCTTCTCTATGACTTATGTATTCCGTGTAACTTGGATATAATTGTATCGTCACCTTATTAAATATATAGTGTATTAATAACCCTTTTTCATAAGTGCTGCTCACTCCGACGAGTACATACCAAATTTTTTTGTGGGTGATTATTGATTACTACTTTTAAAGTGCTTACTTTGGTGAGCACTAAATCAAATTGGTATAGGCTATAATTATTCAGATATCTCTATCTCTCTATGGGATCTTAGTCATCTATTTTCACTACATGTTCCTTTCTCTCTATTTCATATCCTGTATCGTAGTAGGATCAAGTGCTTCCTACACTACTTGGTTCTTAGGTAAGAGGTTAGTTTTGCCTTTCACTCAACATAGATTAACTCTAGGGAATGCCTCATCTATGTTGAATATGGAATGACATCTCTGCATTTTTTGTTTTGGCTCCCACAATTAAATCCGTAAAAAAAAAAAATTGTCCTAAAAATGAGAGTGTTATAAGTACATATGCTAAATATGTTTTTATTTTAAATATCATTTCTAGTAAGTAACTTTTTCTTATAACTAAAACAAATACTTTTATGGATGACATTCCAACGACTACACAAAAACCTAAATTTTATTTTAATATAACATTATTTTCAACCAATATCATCCCTATTTTATTCAAAAGATTATATTCTACTTACTGCATTAAAATTTCATATAATCACAATGGGATCCAGTAAATCAAGTGACAATGATAAATTGTGAAACATAATATTAATTTTTATTTTTTAATAAATCAAAATTAATGTTTTTATTTTGTTAAAATAACTAATGATTAATTATTATTATTATTATTATTATTATTATTATTATTATTGATTTGAATAAAATGTTATTACTTGATTAACATGGATCATAATTAATTCAAAATTATCAAGTATTTAAAAATAAATATTTTAGACATTCAAAATCTACAAGCAAAAAGTGAATTTTGATTGAGTGGGTCACTATTTATCAACCTACAAGAAAGACATAATTTTCACTATAATAGTCAAGTGGGACTTGTGTGAGATCCCAAAATTTATTACTAAAAAAATTATTTTTTGTAAAGAATCATAAACATAAAATAGCAAGTGTTACCGCTAAATGTAGCAAAAGTTTGGTTCGAACATTTCTTATACCAAATACAAAGGTAAAGCATTTATGATATAATACTTAAACAATGGAAAAACAAATAGATGAAATAGCAGAACACTTTAGTATATATAAAATAACAATAGGCTAAAAAGATAAATTCCAGATAATGTAATAAAGGAGATAAAGCGAAACATAATTAAAAAGGATGAAGAGTCAAACAAAGATATTTTGGCTCTTGGGCATAAAACATAAGTCACCTTGGATAATTATAACTCTATGTTCTAACCCCAAGTTATTACTCCACTAAAAGCACATCTTTAAAGTCAGCAGGGTTGTTATCGAACACCTACAATATATCATCTGCAAAAGTGTAGTCTCAGTAGAGATCTCATGCCAAGTAATATAACTAATTCTAAAGAAATATCATAAAACACATAAAACCAACATCTGATAGTGATAATGATAAAGCATACAAAAGATTATCAATAGGTATTTGATCTAAGAAACATGCTTAAACGAGATCATGGGATATAAACAACACCAAGGCCACAACTATAATACAAACTAACTATTGTATTCCATTAAGGTGGTTACACCAATTTAATTATTAATTGACTTGAGGATAAATAGTCAATTAATCTATTATACATTTGACATTTGACCTACTAGAGACGGTCCAACGTTCCCATCAAAATACTATTCTAGTACACAAACGGTACTAGTTTTGCTATTGTTTATGGATTTATTTTTTTCAATATTTAGGATGCATAATATTTTAAGTATTCATATCTCTTATAGCTTATAAGGCCTTTATCATCTGTAGAGTAGATATTGGGCCTCTCCATCCCTTATAAGGAAATCAAGTCAAAGTGAGAAACAACGAAATGACATAGAAGTCAAACCTAACTTGGAAGGTCAATCCCGAGTGATACCATCCCTATTTAAGACTTTCTTTCACTTTTTAGCGACTAATAATTTATTTAAGGATTTAACCAAATACATAAAATAAGGTTTATGTAGTAACACTTCATATCTTCCATCATACTTAATCTATTTCCTTCATTAAGATGTATTATCAACTACACACTTGATGTACCCACCAATCATATGACATAAATATTTAATATTATTCGTCACTATTCATAAGGCACAACAATATCCATGAATGAAGTCATGCTAAAAATTGTATTAAAACAAGATGAATATAGTTATTTTATGGTTGATTAAACAAAATCAATAAAGTTGATGCAGGAGGCAGAGATCGTGACTCAGCGTTCTTAATTATGGAGCCTATAGTAATTTGCATACATATCCTATAATTTAAAGTCTAATTGGATGACTACGTTGCTTATTATTTGTCATGGAGGATGTTTAATTATCATATGCAAAGTGTTTGCATGGGTCAGATTAATGGAGGGTTTTTTTTTATTAGAATTAAATTATTTTAGTTTGTTAGATAATATTTCATGTTAGTATTTTACCTATATCTAGCTATCATTAGCTGTCGGTGGATATCTTTTAGGATGATATAGCTATTAGAGATAATTGGCTGATTGCGTGTAAGGCTACAAAACCCTGATTTACGTAAGGAAGCAGGAGAAGAATTCGGTAGCTATTCAAGCTATTATATCTGTAGGTTTTCTGGGTGAGTTCTTGCCAAATATTTCTCACCTCTTTGCTCTTGTGGTTTAGAGGACGAGACTTATCCATTATCCCATGCCAACCTTCTGCACTTCTCCATCGCCATAGTACCATGTCCTCGTCTAGTCATCAGCATTGACCCAATGCACCAATATCCCACTCAGTTCTGGCTTGCTTGTTGGTCTCATCCACGTCCATATATATATATATATATATATATATATATTTTTTTTTTTTTTCCTTTCCTGAATATTGTACCACCGGCTGACCGACTCTATATCCCAGATAGCGTCGATATCTTCCGTCATTCAGTAAGTCCAGTCATGTTCATAGCTGGGGACTCAGCCAAGTTCCCACTTGTTCACTGAGGCTTGAACCACCAAATAGCCTCTGCCTAGCGTCGTTGGTCACGTACCTCTATCATCAACTGTTTGACTTGCTTGCCAGCACCGACTCACCAACATTTCCTAGCCATCACCTACTCTCCCCATCAGATTTCTTTCATCACTATTGGCCGCCCAGCTTTATCAACCATCATCATATAGACGTCACCAACAGCCAACTTTCACACACCTTGTCCACTCCAGTTCTCAACAAACCATCACCACCTTAACCCAGTCGACACCAATTATTATCATCAGCAAAAATCATCACCGACCCATCTGAGTTCCTGAAATTCATACCCCCATAGCCATACACATCACTCTAGTATCAAAGCTAGAAACATTGGGAAAGGAAGGTATAGAACGAGATCAGCGACCGACCGATTCTCAAGATTCATTCAATAACATTCCTACGTGCACTACAATCCATATTTCCATCTAATAACTACAATATTGTTGGGAAGTAGTTGAAACTTTTGGGAAAAAGTGAAGTCAAACTCACACATTAAAAAATTAATCAAAGCCTTAAATAGGCTTACAACAATACTAAAATAGTTTTTGGGTCTTGTTTTAAACGTGTAATATATATTTAATTTTTAATTTACAATCCTTTGTATAAATATTTGATATGTATATATAGATAAAAACTTTATAAGTAACAACGATTTGTGTAGTGGTATATTTTTGGAAATGTGTTGGAATGGTTTGTATGTATAGCAACAGAATAACATTATACACTATAGAACTATGAATTCTTTTTTAAGTTTGAGCGATTTATGAATTGGTAAGGCATGTAGAAATGTGTTGGAATTATATATAGAAATGAAATAATATGATATATTATACAAATAGGAATTTTTTCTAAGCATGAACGATCTGTGAATTAGTTTATAGAAGTGAATTGATTCATAATAATTATTTTTAATGGGATACATATAGATTGGAAAACTATGGATTGGAAATGAATGTCTTCAAATCGTTTGTCTAGAGCATATACAAAGGAGTTGAACTTTTTTATTTTGTAGTAATGCATGCTTAGGACCAATTCATTGGATGTCTGGCTACTTGGGGGGACTAGCCACTAACAACAAATTGAATAAGATCATCCCATTAAGTGACACACATTGTATGTTTTTCTTGGAAACATAAATAGTCAATCACTTGTTTGTTACATGTTTAGTCATGGGAAGGGACTTAAAAGCTATAAGTCGACTCACAAGAACAAGAGTGACTACTTACACTTTGGATTATCTATTGAGGCAAGTCACGTACATGCATGGAGGATCAAAAACTAAGGTGCAACTTCTTAGGGGTTTGATCGTAACAACTATATATGAAATTTGGAGAGCTGTGAATAATTTTTTTTTCTATGATATCTCTTGTAATTAGACCACAATGATAAGATCTATAGCCATTAGTATTGCCTGTAGGTGTTTACATGGCCATAGGCATGCTAATTTTAGTAGTTGTCTCCATATTATTGATGACTTTTGAGAGATTAGTTTGTAATGATTCTTAGTATCAAATGAATATAATCGAAATTCTAGGAAAAAAAATCTTCTTATTGACTAGTGTGCTGACATGCTTCTTACATATATTTCACTAATCTCTAGTAATTATGTTCATATCTCCTATAACAATTGGAAGGAGGTTCTGAAAGGTCAAAGGAACATATTTAGCAAGAAGTCACGGTAAATAATACGTTTTGTTTGTCAATTTTTGGATATTGCATGTTATTAATTTTAATACATTACCATTAGTTTACTTATTTATGTCTTATTTTGTAGAGTGTTCAATGTCCTAGAGGTGAGAAAGAAGTGACTTCTTGGACATTGCTATGAGCATCTAAGAATATTTAGAGTATACTTTGCAAATAAAAAAAATGTATGAAAAAGGGATAATGCTTTACATATGAAGCCTTCTAAGCATTATGGTTTTATTGATCAAGATAGTTGGGATTAGTTTTTTGCATATTTTCTTTCATAGGAGTTTAAGTTTTTTTTTGGTAAGTAATTAATTTTATTACCAAAATGAGCAATATGTACATCAGTATATCTATATGCAAGATTCCATAGAAAACATGATACCCAAACAAATCAAAAGGACATCCATACTCCTAGCCACTGAGCTACTACTTCCAATGATTTATAAACTAAAAAAAAACCTTTATGTTTTTGCATTCTTAACAAGACTGCATCTAATGAAAGTCTCTTGGGTAATCTACTTGCTTATGTTCTCAAGGATAGGTTGGAATATAACTTCATTTCTATTGATCTAAATCTTGTAAGTTAGAGAAGCAAAGGCAATCATCTTGTAACTTGGATTATCCATCGAACATAAATGTGCTAGGTAGTGAAGAAATGTGGTAAGATCACCTATTCAAGCATCCTTCTCTAGAGTTATGTTGTAATAGTACACTGTACTAATAGATGGTTGAAATTTTCATCATCTTGCTGACAAACTTCACACTATATAGAGTCAGTAACATGCCACGTCTTAAGCTTGGTCTTCACTAGCAACGCTTCATGGTAGGCCATCCAGTAGGTAAGTTTATGTCTAAACATTCCGTAATGCATTGAAATAAGGTTATACCATGTAACATGATCACTTCTGTGCCTCAAAATTTGGTACATTTTACTTACATTGAATCTTCCTTGATCACTGTTATCCACGAAGAATCCATTTTGAGTTTAAGACATTTGTTGCAAAAAAATTAAGATTTTTGATTAAAAATGTTTCATTAATATTTAAATAACCGTGATTATATAGTTTGGCTTGTAATATGGGAGAAAAGTGCCAAAAATAAAGAAATTGCTAAGATAAATAGTTACAACCATAATATGGCTCAAAAAGGCTATGCAAGTCTTGAAGCAAAGTTGGTATGACAATTTGATTTATGTGTTTAAAAGTTTATGTAGAGAGTGTTATACTTATATTTCTAATTTAAGTGTGTATTTTGGAATTACAACTCACAACCCAGGATAAAGATTCTTGTACCTTATCTATCAATATTGGTATATTATGGAAGAAGGCTAGAGCAACAATAGATGGATATCTTACTTAGGATGTATAAGATGCTTCCAAAAGAATTGTAAGTTTGAAGCTATCCCTAACCTTAGTTTTCTTAGAGTAAACTATTATATTATGTTTATTTCTATATTCTAAATTGCATACATTATAGGATGAAATTGAGGCATTAAATTCTATTGAGGGTGTAGCTCAATATAGCATCATGTCACAAGTAACAGTAATTGAAGAACACCCCATAAGACACAGAGGTATTGGATTAGAGATTATGAGAACAAGCGTGTGTGCTTGATCACTTGAACCCTGGAATATCAATGACAAAGTGCCTCTCCTCACCCAAAAATTAAACATGAAATTTGAATGGATAACTATAATGAAGAAAGAGTTGGCCTCCATCAAATCTCAAAGGTATAAGCCATCTAATTCATATACAAATGATTCACTTCATATACCCAATGTAAATAGTGTTAGAGATAGTTGTAAAACTGATACACGATTTTATTCTCTTCTCAAGATAAGGATATCAAATTATGAATTTCTATATATAAAATGTATCAAGTGTCAAACTAATAATTAAAAATATATAATTTTTTATTCCGAGGTTTGCATAAATATGACTTGTTTAATAATGACCCCTCAATTTTTTTGGCGAAAGGAAGGGTATGAATCGATCATAGTATGAAAACATTGACGACCCATGGGTTTATCTTGCCCAAAATATAAGGCTTGTATGTATTGACATTCCTATGATTAGAGATGTGCCCTTCCCTTATTTTAAATAAGGTTATGATCCAACCATAGTTTTGGAAGATCATGGAAGCTTCGTACCTTATCCCACAGACCAGATATGTCTTAATACCGAATGGCATTCTCCTAACATGTTACATATACTATTTATACTTTATTTAATATATATATATAAGAACATTATATTTTGTTTAATACTATGAATTAAGTAAGAAAAAGAGAGTTTTTTAGTGAAAGGAACAAATTAAAAGAGGGTTCCAAGAAAGGACAGAGGCTTATATTAGAAAATTTTATTGCTCTATAAAAGATTCCATATTTAGAGAAAAAACTACAACAACCCTATCGACCACTATCATATTTGGCGATATCATATTCATATTCCCAAAACTACTTTAGTAGTGATATAATTATAATTAAGTGTCTTTCCAAGTATGTTGGGAGGGACGGCTCCATTTACATGGTGTCGATAGAGGTTATCATTGAAATTTATAAGCATGAATAGATGTCAACAACAAGTGTTGCCATATATGTTAAGTAAGTACTATTTAATATTATATCATTGTTTTGTATAATTTTATGATCTCATATATATATATATAGATTTAGGTTCTTGTACAAACCATTACTTAAAATACAAATGTAGGAACCTTTAATTACCATTAGATCTAGAAGATTGAAGGGTTAAGATTAAAATAAATTCAAGTTAGTTATTTACTAAATCTTGACCATTGATCAAATACTAATCTAATGGTTATGATTGGTTCCTACAAATGTATTTTAAAAATAATGTGTATGGGACCTTCACCCTATATATATATATATATATATAATTAGTTATTAATAACTATGCTTTATTACTTTTATCCATAGGTTGGCTACTACCCATGTTGAGGGAGAGGGGATGCCATCTTCTATTGTGTTTTTCTATCCATACAACATATCTAACCATAATATAATAAGTGAGGGTAGAAACATAAGCTATGTACTGGATTACATCTTAAACGAATGGTATAACAATAAGCTTTATCTCATACCTCACCTTGCAAGAGAATATTATATTTCATACGCCATCCGTCCTAATCAAAACAAAGTATGTGTTTGATTCCTCCAAAAATATTCCATTGCTTTTACTGTCCCTCGTTGTGAAGGAAAATATTTAATTGACATGTTAGTATACTTTTTTACCTCATTAGCTTATTTATGCATGTATTTTACATTCATTTTTTGAGGTATATCAAGTCACCATATTGTGTATCAATTTTATTTATTAGAGAACTATAGATGACGTATATGAGGAGAGGCAGAAATGGTATGCTAGACCCAAGGAATCTTGAGTATGAGCTTATAATGGTACGTAGAAAGAAAAACATTACGTGTTTTATTTCAAATCCAATTAATACCTAATAGAAAAATAAGCTAACTAAATTTAATTTACAGTGTCCACAACAATAAAATGGTATTGATTGTGAATACTATATTTATAGAACAATGAATCTCATACTCAAGAACAAATATGTGAAATAGATCATGTATGTTTCTTTTTCCATATTTTTTCATTAGTTAATATATGGCATGTTAATTACTAACTAAATGATAGAATTGTATCAATTTGTAGATTTTTATTAGTGGATATGCATGAGGCTAGAAATATGCAGATGATAAAATTGATGAAGTTAGAGATGAATGGGCCAAATTCGTGTGCTCACACACTCAGTATTAGGGATCTACATGCATGTTATGGTTTGTATTTCATATGTCTTATGTTATTCAATGCAATTGGAGATGGAAATTCATGCATGTAATTATTTTATTAGCTATTGATATATAGTTAGGTTTTATACTTGATGAACTTTGACTTTAGAGTGCCGAGCTACTAACTTGTGATATGCCTACTTATTTCCATTCCTAGGAGGAATGTATGCATGAATTGGTTTTGTTTTACACATTGCAGATTTGGTAAATATTTAAACATAAAATTGTGTATGTGGGGTAGAAAAAACTACACAATGTATTAAAAAATAATTACATTTTAATAATGGTTCTTTTCTAAATTGTTATTAAAACCCAAATCTATTACATATTTCAGGTGTTTTTAATAACGATTTTGGTTAAATCCATTATTAAAATAATTTTTTAATAATGGTTATCAGAAAGAAAAACCATTGACACATGGTGATTTAAATGCTCATTAAATATTAATTTGGGTTTAATTATTGCATAATCACATACTTAATGTTAACATGTACACTTTATTAATAGTTTTTATTGAAAATCGTTATTAAAGCATGCATTTAGTTCTAACTATTTATTATTTAGGGTTTTAATTAATGCTTTACTAAGATTTAGTTAGAGTTTTTTAAGGGTTTTATGGTTATTAAACCATTTATTTTAATAATAGTTTCTTGATTAACTATTATTAAAACTAGAATTTTGACCTAACTTTTGTGGATTTTTATAATTTTTTTATGACAGCTTTTGAACTATTATTAAAGATTTAATAACACTTTATTCAATAATGGTTCTAAAACGTTATTAAAGCTCTTTCAAAAGAGTTATCAAAAAATGTTTTTGGGGTGGTGGAAGTTTAATCGTGGAGAAAAGGGTAAGGATAAGGTGGTTGACAAAGTGATAAAACAAAATTTGAAGTGTACAGACTATGGTCATTATGCTAGGGATTGTCCTAATAAGAAGGCCCTGAATTTGAGAGAAATATCTAGCATGGAGATATGCATGGAAAAGGATGAGAACCTTAAAGAAGAAAATGATGAATTAATGAGAACATATAGAGAAAAGGGGCATGTAGATTGCCATATGTTGTAAAGAGTGCTTCAAGCTTAGCACCAACCTCAATTCACTCAATGAGGCAGGATTTGTAGGACCAAGTGCAAAGTGGGGGATAAAGTGTGCAAAGTCATTATTGATAGTCACTTGTGTATAAATTTTGCTAGCAAAATGATAGTGGATAAAGTTGGTTTGGAGACTTCTAAACATCCATGACCGTATTCACTTCAATGGTTCAATAAAGATAAGGTTGTGAAGGTAACCAAACAAACTCTTATCTCTTTTAAAATTAAAAATTATTTTAATGATTTTTTTATACGACACTATACCTATGGATTCTTGTTATAGTTTGTTGGGAGGAACTTGGTAATTTGATAGGAATGTTGCACTTGTTAGAGTTTTTAATGAATATGTTTTGAATAAGGGAAAGAAGAAGTTCAAACTCAAACCTAGTTTAGATGTTTATGCATTAGTGAAAGTGCAAGATAATGAATTTCCATTCAAATCAAAGAATCAAAGGAAGGGGTATAGGTTTGATTCTTTATTTATGAGGGAGAGTGTCATCATTGATACAATTGATGACAAGGGCATATGCTATGCTTTGGCAGTAAAAGAAGTGCAACAAGGGGAGTATACTACTTTATACCCAAAATTGCAACAATTGTCGGAAGAATATGAAGATGTTTTCCCTAAAGAGTTACTACTAAGGTTAACTACTTTGGTAGGTATTGAGGATGCTATCGATATTAGAATTTCCCTTGCTAAACAAGCTAGCTTAAAGATGCAATCCTGAAGAATCCAAGGAATTACAAAAGAAAATGTAATAATTATAGAGAAAAAGGTTTTGTTTGAGAGAGTGTGGGTCAATTTAGCATTTTAGTTTTATTGATGCTTAAGAAGGGTGATACTTGGAGGATGTGCATTGAATCTTGAATCATCAACAATATTACAATCAAATACCAATTTTTTAGGCTAGGATTGGATGATATGCTTGATGAGTTGCATGGAGAAAGGGTGCTTTCTAAGCTTGATCTTAGAAGTGGCTACCATCAAATGAGAATAAGGGAAATGGATGAATGGAAAGCAATTTTGAAGACTAAGTATGGGTTGTATGAGTGGCTTGTAATGCCATTTGGTTTATGCAACTCCCTAAGTTCTTCCATGAGATTGATGACCAAGGTACTTAGACCTTTCTTTAGAATATCTGTCATCAAATATCTTGATGACAATTCAGTGTATAGAAAAAGCAAATTCTATCACTTATAACACTTGAAGAATTTGGTTGAAAAGCTTAGGGAGGTAAAGCTCTATGGAAAACTAGAGAAATGTAGCTTCATAATGGATAGTGTAACTTTTCTTGGCTATATTGTGAGTAAAGGTGGTATTAGAGTGGACCCCACAAAGGTGGAAGTTATTCAAACATGGCCAATTCCTTCTACTATCCAAATGATTTGGAGTTTCCATGGATTAACATCATTTTATAGGAGGTTCATTGAAGACTTCTCTACTATTGTGTCTTATATTATACATCTTATGAAGAAGGGAAAGTTTCAATAGGATGATCATGTAACAAAGGCTTTTACAGAGCTGAAGAATAAGTTTTCTAACAAATCTATATTGGCCTTACCTAGTTTTGATATATTGCTTGAAGTAACATGCGATGCTAGTGATGTAGGTATTGGAGGTATTCTTTCATAAGAAAATAGTGTAATACCCCTTCCTAAAATTCTTTAAAATGTGTTAAAAATTATGTTGATATAAAATAAATTATTTTTGGTTTTGGAATGGGCTTGAAGTTCTAATAAAAATGTGAATTTTAGGCATATCGATCGACTAGTTTGCCTAACTGATCAATTGGTATGCTAAGAGATTGACAATTTTATTCTTGACAAACCAATCTATTGGTTTGCCCAAACTTATCAACTAGTTATCCTGCGATTTCAGATCTATTTATAATTTTGATTTGAATCCCTTTCTAATGTTTATGAAAACTTCTAATTAGAGTCTGTTTGTGCTAATAAGCATATTTTGGTGCTTTAGGATTATTTTTTACATTATCTAGATATTTTATTTAGCTAAAGTTTTCCAAAGAATACTTTTGAGACGTGCGTCACCTTCTCTCTTCTCTCTCACCTATCCCTCTCTCTTCTGGCAGTTGGACTGCATGGTTGACTTTGTGTACCCATTCTTTGACTTACTAGCCTACTTCCATGTCCCCTCCTGACTACATTCAACCTCCATCACCCCATCATGTTTGTCCTTATCTCTTGGTTGCCTGTACTCAACCATACCATTCTTATCTCTCTCTCCCCCTTCTATGAATGTTGATGAGCCCTCACCTCTATACCCTCCTTTCCTAATCCATTTTCATTTCTAACTTGTTTTTTCTTTCTCTATTCTCCCTTTTCTTGGTGGAAAATTTCCCAAGTATTGACCATTCCTTCATTTTTCCCTTTCTCCTCTCCGTAAAAGATAAATAGAGACTTACTTTAGCTTCTTTCCTTCTTTGTTCGAGCATTGTCTCCCTTTTCTTCTGCTAATCTTAGATTTAGTTATCTCCTATTTATCTTAATCAATGAAGGATTAAGGTTTGAGAAAGGTTGAAGACTTTAGTTTATTTCCTTAGCATTCCGTTTATGAGAAAAAAAGTTGCGTTGTATCTTGTTCTTCTTTTCTTCTTTTGATTCTTCCTTGATTTTAATGGAATTTTGAAAGGAAATTTTAATGGTTTTGACTTTTAATCTCTTAGGAATCGAGGTCCTATTAGATAGCCATCAAGTAGGAATTTTTATACCAGAAGAATTGCTTCAAGGTAAGACATTTTTATCTTTAATATGAATGAGGTTCTGTTTCTTATTGAGGTTCCATGTTCTTGGTATGTTTTATGTCAACGTGATTAAATTGTATTCTAGAATTTGAGCATGTGGTAGAATTTCTTCCTAAAGTTAAGCATTGTTGGGTTTCTATGATTTTATATATGAATTAGCAGTTTATGCATGATTCATTTAACTACCTACATTATTGTGTATCCATGTGATTCTATGTGTGCAATAGGTCTTTTGTGTGTTTTATCACATAAAATTATGTTAGGATTAATATGGTAAAGTTTGGTAAATTATGGGTGTGTGCATCACAATTCTGGGTGATGTTTTACCTATACCAGTTAATTAGTTTGTTGAACCCATCGACTGGTTGTGTCAGTAATAGCATGGTTTGGTAATTTTATTTGGTTGTTTGTGAGATCAGTTGATTGGTTTCTATGAACAGTCGATTGCTTCACCAAATTCATTGACTGGTGACCCTGCAACCAGAGTGGTTTGGTCTCTACTTAGACCCATCAATTGGTTAGGCCAAATCTATCGATTGGTTTCCTATAAACAGCCGATCAATGAGACCAACTAGTCTTCTAGTCCGTTGGAATTATTTTATCTCAGGTCTGGTAAGACCAAACCAGTCAATTGGTCCAACTGTATGCCGTCTAGTTCGTTTGTTAATTGCGGTTCTTTTTTTGGCCCTTTTATGTTAATACCTCCATGTAATTGCAACATTTAAATTATAATTTTGACCATGATTACCCTGGAATTAATAAGATTTGAAATGATGATTATTGGGATTGAATTGGCTAAGTTTGGTGTCATCTCTTAACACTCAATTGTGGCTTTTATGCCTTGTGATGTATTTGGTATTATCACTAGGAAACACCCAATTTAGTTAATAATGGAATTTAATTGTATTTGGTGTTATCAATTGAAAACACCCAATTGGTGGCTTTTATGCCTTGTTATGTGTTTAGTGTTATCACTTAAAACATCCAATTGGATTTTTGTGGACTTTATATGTGATTTGTGATATCACTTGAAAATGTATAATAATGGAATAAAATGTCGTTTGAGCCTTTTTATCCAACTCTTGGGGTAGTTGTTCGGAAGTTAGTGGGTGGGTCGCAGGTTTATATTTTTCACTTAGTACCTATTTTCTTCTCTATCGGGTTGCGGTTGGTAAGGGGTATGCACATATCTTTTAGGTATAGGGTTATACTGTGGCAGGGTAGCATTGTATCGGTGTCCAGTATGGGTGGGTGAGGTATCCCATGTACAAGACCCCTAGTACTTCATTTTGTCCATTACTTAGGCGGGTTTGGTATCCCAAATTTTTTGCCTTCGTGGCAGATACATTCAAGGTATGGTGGGTAAGGTATCCCAATATAAGCTCCTTGATGTACTTCAACCACACGTGGTGGGTGTGGTATCCTAATTTGTGCTATCCCTCGAGGTAGGTGCACACGATGTATGGTGGGTATGATATCCCTAGAGAAAAGCCCCTTCGATGTATCCCAACCCTATGTGGTGGGTGTGGTATCCCATTGTGTTTATTTGCTGCTATGACTTTTGTTCATGGTGGAAAATTGGACGTGGTCGAACAAACTATCTTAATAATCAAAAATTATGTGATCACTAAAGGAAGAAGTATAATATGATTTACATTATGTGGATTGTGTGTAGTTCCTTTATTAAATATTCTTCCATGATTTTCCATGTAACGATGCCTTGTTGTATTACTACTATGAGCCTAAGTGTTCATATATATTGGTATGCTTATCACCATGCTACTATGTAACTTCAATGTGTTGCATGAGCCATTACCATGTTTTAATTAGTATGTTTTACTAGTACTTCATTGTACTGATACTATTCTTATGTGGTCACTATGATGATCGGACTCGAGGTTCACGGAGAAAATAATGATTTGTAGGGGTACGACTCTTATTTAGAGTATGCTTAGGGTAATGACGCTGGCCAGTAGCTAGTCATTGCTTGGAGTTGAAGATTTATATTTACGCTAAGAGTTAGGCTAACAAGTTAGAAGTATTTTTCCCACTGTATTGGGATGTTTCTGTTCTTTCGGTTATTTAAACTCTTGGCTTTGATTTCCCGTATTTAGATTTGTAAACTCCTATACTCCTATCTATATTATTGTTCTCGATTTTATCATCGTGTACCGTTGTGTTAATGTTGTGAGCATACCTCTTTTCGTTCGTTATTTTGTTCTGCCTCACATCAGGTATGAGATAGGTGATGATCACACCTCTCTCATGGTTGATGTGGAAGTAACATTCCCCTATTTTGCTTTTCAAATATTTCCACATTGTCTTCAAAATGAATTTTCCTGGTTCATAAATTAGGGGTGTTATATAGAGACCCATTACTTTCTTTAGCCAAAGGTTAAATAGTCCAAGACTAAACTATTAAACGTATGATAAATAGTTCTATTTTATTGTTTAAAGTTTGGAGACATGGAGCCATTATTTGAGATCAAATCCATTTCTAGTTCACTTGGATAATGAGAGTTTAAAGTCTTTGCATGGATAAAGCAAGGTGAGTTTGGACATGCAAAGTGGATTAGCTACTTGCAAACTTTAGTGTTCTTAAAAATACATGTGGATGGCAAGGAAAATGTTGATGCAAATGCATTATCTAGGAGATCCATGGTGCTTACAATAATGGATGAAAGCTTTTGGGTTTTGAGATGTTGAAAGAGCAATACGCCACTAATGATGATTTAAGTGTAATATTTAACGCATATAAGAAGAAAGGGAGCCATAATGCATATGTTATTCAATATGGGTTCCTATTTAAACAAAACAAATTATGCATGCGTAAAACATTTATTGTATATTTTCTTGATAAAGAAGTATGTGAGGTGGTATTGAGGGACACTTTGGAGTTCACAAGACTTTAGAACTATTGTATGAGCATTTTTATTGGCTAAGAAAGAGGGGTGCAAGCTATGGTTTTTAGGTGTGTTACTTGTCAAAAAAGCTAGAGTTGCTTTCATAAGGGATTTTATGTGCCTTTACCTGTGCCTACTCAACCATGGTAAGGTGCTAGTATGGATTTATTTTAGGTTTGCCTAGAACACAAATAGGAAATGATTCAATTATGGTTGTGGTGGATCGACTATCAAATATGGCACATTTTATTCCATGCCACAAAACTAAGATGCTACTGTTGAAGAAAGGTGTCTTGAAGAGTTATAAAGCACAAAAGAGAGTAGAGTTCTTTTATAAACTTCATCAACAAATCAAGTGTAATATTGAGAAGGCTAATGAAGTTTACAAGGCAAGAACAAACAAATATTGAAGCCAACATGTATTTCAACCAGACAATTTGGTATGGTTGCATTTAAGAAAGACGAGGTTTTCTCATCTAAGGAATAATAAGCTCATGCCCAGAGGGCATATAGTCCACTCAAGGTATTTAGGAAGTTTGGAGAAATTACCAATGAGTTAGATCTACCAGACTCATATGAAGGGGTCTCTAGGATGTTTAATGTGGGTGATATTAGTCCTTACTATGGAGATGTAAATTTAGGGAGAAATTCTTCCAAATAAGGGAAGAATCATGGAGGAGCCGGAGATCATGACATAACATTCCTATTTATGGAGCCTACAGTACTTTGCACCGAAGGCATACTCTACAATTTGAAGCCTCTACGGATGACTAAGTTGCTTATTATGGAGGATGTGTTTAATTACGTATGCTTGGGGTTTGTATGGGTCGGTTAATAGTTTTTTTTCATTAGAATTAAATTATTTTAGTTTTTTTAGATAATATTTCAAAGAAGTTTGTTAGCATAATTTTACCTATATCTATCTATGATCATTAGCTGCCAGTGGATATCTTTTAGGATAATATAGCTATTCGAGGTAAGTGGCTGATCGCATGAAAGGCTATAAAGCCCTGATTTACGTAAGGATGCAGGAGAGGAATTCCGTGCTTATTCGAGCTACTATCTCTGCAGGTTTTCTGTAGGCATTGTTGCCAAATATTTCTCACCTCTTTGATTGTGGATTAGAGAATGAGACGTATCCACTAATCCAAACCTACCTTCTACACTTCTCCATCGCCACGATACCATCTCCTCGTGTCCAGTCATCAGCGTTAACCCAACACACCACCCAGTTCTGGCTTGCTCGTTGTTCTCAGCCACGTCCAATTTTTTTCCCTTTCCTGAATATGGTACCACCAACTCACCGACTCTATATCCCAGATAGCGTCGATATCTTCCGTCATTCATTAAGTCTAGTCGTGTTCATCACTGGACTCAGCCAAGTTCCCACCCGCTCACTAGAGCTCAAACCACTGAGTAGCCTCTGCCCAACATCGTTGGTCACATACCTCCATCATCATCCGTTCGACTTGCCTGCGAGCACCGACTCACCAACACTTCCCAGCCATCACCGACTCTCCCCATCAAATCTCTCTCATCATCATTTGCCACCCAGCTTTATCAACCATCATCGCCACAAACTTCCAATCTCATCGCCTTCGGTTGTTGGACAAGCTTGTCATCAACATCCAACTTTCATCGACTCACCTTGCCCACGCTAGTTCTCAAGAAGACATCACCTCCTAAAACTAGTCGGAACCAATTATTACCAGCGACAAACATCATCATCGCCCCATCTGAGTTCCTGAAATTCATACCCAATAGCCATACACATCAAGAGCACTTATGTGGTTCACCCAATGTGGGCTACGTCCATGGACGACGACGAGCAAGGATAATTTTACTATGTAGAGAAAAAATATAAGAAATTCTCAATTGAATAGAGGATTGTAGAGATCTATCACTCTCAATTATTCTAACTCTCAAATGTGTGTAGAACTATGATGGATATTGTGAGTCATGTTTTGAGAAAAGGTCAGAGACTATATATATATAGTCTTCAAAAGAAAACCCTAAAAAACTGCTAATTGAAGGAGATTAAAAACTGTAACTCTCCATTGATGGCAGTTGATACTGCCAATTAATTTAGTAGTAAATTCTTCTGTTACTTTAGCTTCATATTTAAGTCTTCCATAACCTCGGGTTTTAAACTCTTCATTGATGGTAGTAAATACTACTAATTAAAACTCTTCGGTTACTTCAACTTCACATTAAAGACTTTCATAACCGTAAGATTTGAGGCATAAACTTAATAATAATCCTAAATAACCTTTAATAACCCAACAAAATTAATATTACACCCACGAAAATATTTAGGGTTATCTTGAAGTCAAATAAAGACTAAAGGAAACTATTTACGCATGAAATGACAAGATTACCCATAAGATTACTGATCTCACTTTAATTTGTTTTAAGGTCTAACAAAGCTAATGATAATATAGATTCACATTTAAATAATTTATTTTCTAGGTTAGTCGATTAAACATTAATATTAAATTATAACTTATCCTAAACTTCATAAAATACCCAAGATGTCCTTCACAATTATATTTAGATCAAACCACTTAAATCCCGAATGTCCACTCATGAAATTTAACCCAAAGGATGAACTCAACACACCAAGGACTATAGCTGAGCTGAACTTTTTGAAGCTTATGCTCTATTTGTTTATGATGACTTGAGCTTGTATCAATCGAATCATATATAGCTCTCAAGCTTCTCCGCTTGAATTGTTAACATGATTTGAGCCAAACTCAACAAACCAACTCAAGTTGTTCATTAATGGATCACTTATGCCTTATTTTGGGCTCATTTATAGCTCGTTTGGCTCGTTTATGACTCATTAGGCTCGTTTATGACTCAAAACTTAATATACCTCATTTTTCACTTATTGATACAAGATACTCATACAAGAGGAAATAGTTGCTATAACAAACATAAATCAACAAAGAACCAAAAAATCATCTAGATGCACTAGGTCCCTTAAACCTTTTGTTGTTAAACCACGTCATCATCAATTCCCATTGAGTTGTTGCTAAACAAAACCATGCCAATAAACTTATTAAGCGACACCTACACACTTACCTAGTTACCTAGCTTCAACAACATAAATTTTAGAATGGGAAACCATAAGACCTTTTCCACACCCAAAACTAATTTTCAAATTGATAAGACAATCATAACAAACCCGCTATAAAAGTGCTATGAAATATTCCAACAAAATCTATCAAAATAACTTAACAAATTACATAGAAATCTTGAAAGTGTTAGAATCAAAATCTATCCATAAGAACACATCCACCATAAAAGTACTTGAAGTTAAAAATGGCATAAAGAAACAAAAAAATAAGTCATCAATAGACTTAAAAAGTTCCATAACAAAAAGAAAAATGTAGCTTTAGACCCTTATATTGTTTTTATTTTTCATTTCAATTGGTTTAAATCCAATAAAGAATTTGGAAATTCCTTTGATTATTCTTAGAGTAAGTATTCTCCACCCTTCATTAATTTTAACAACTTTAAGCAACACATTTTTCAATTGTAAGATCAATTGGTTTGATGATAATATATTATAGGAGTACTAGATGACAAACAAACTCTTCAAGATAAATATCAAAATTTGAATTGTAGAAAGTGGATCTCTAAAGGATCCAAATCCTGAGCAAAAAACTCATTATGGAAAATGTAATTAAGCAACTGGGATATGAAATCCACAAACTTGATGCATTAAAATTAGCAAGGGTACTAGCAATAGAAGATAATTGACTAGTGGATCAATGACGGGGTAGACATGAATGTAAAGAAAGAAAGTTAGTTATTAAAATCTTCCAAAAAACTATCCTCAAGGGAAAAAAATCCTAAACTTCAAGGTAAGTACTTTTAATTGTTCATACATTTATTTCTAACCACCTCAAAGTCAATTTTTTTTTATAGATGTAAATAACTAACACTTTTTTAATCAATATTAGACATACCAAGCATTATACATTGCTAATGAATGATGTCAATAAAATCAAAATCACCAAAAACTATCCTATCAAGAGGGTAGGAGAAAGATGAAGCCAAATAAATGATAATATTATGATTTTCCTTTTGCATATCAAATTGTACAACTTTTTGTAGATGTAAGTTTGTGTCATTGAAATGGTCAATAATAATGCACACTATTATCATCTATTCATTATTGTTATCAATATTAAAATAATTAGTTAGTAGAAAACTTCTAATAAAAAAAATTGAGCGCACATGCTAAAAACTAGCCAACAAATCTACCATTCCTTCCTTACACAACAAAGCTCAAATATTTATACAAATGGGGGTTGAGCAAAGGAAAAACAAGAAGCATCCCAACATATATAAATGGAATCCCTTTCTTTTCTATTATGGTAATAGATGGACTCCAAACTTAATAATACTTCAATTGTGAGGTGAGCAATAAAACCACCCAATCAAGAAACACAACCATCACAAACAAATTAGTAAAAAATAAAGAAGAAAAAAAAATCCAATCAATAAACATACAAAAAAACATAATAGGACTCCAAAATCCAATATCTAGCAAACTATACATAAAAAACAAATACCTATAATAAAATATTGTAATGGATCTATTCTATGAAAATATAAATATTCTTGGTTAGTATATACATATCAAAAAAAAAATAAAAATAGCAAGTGTATGATAAAAATAAGCAGCAAACACCACTACACACAATGTCTACATAATATATAAACTATATCTTTTGTATATTTTCTGATTCCTTTATCTTTAAAAAATAAGAAAGCCATTAAGAAATATTAGTGAGATTTAAATAAGACCTAATTGTTAGATAAACTAAACTCAAATAGGTAGTGATATATATTTTGAATCAGAGTGAGTAATACTAATCTTCTACACCTTTCTCAACACATTCTTTGTTTCTTCTAGTCATGATCACAAATAACAAAGGAATCTTTCTTTGTTATAGCATGTGGCACCTTATTATTATTATTATTATTATTATTATTATTATAGGGAGTTATGGTTTTCAAGTATTCACAAAACATTTCATGTTCAATAGTGTTGAATGGGTATTCATGGACGAGAAAAACTTTGGTCCAAGCCCCTCTTGACTTAGCATGATCAAATGTAAAGCAAGTAGTAAACTTTACCCCTTGTGATTTTGTTAAAGATAAATCCTATTAACATTTTTTTTATGGTGTGGAAAAATAGACAAATGCCTTTTTACATGGTATATAATATCTCCAAAAACGGTTGCAAGCTTGTCATGACAATGATTACCCCATGCTTTCTTTGTTCCATCCTTCAATGTAACCTCTTTGAAGTCTCACTATACCACTAAATTTCTTGTTTGAACCTTTTTCTTTATTACACATTCCTCATCCTCTTCATCATCATTTCATGTTGCACTACTTGGATCCCCATCTTCAATATATGGTTCTTAAGTTCCTTCTTCTCAAACTTCAACAATGTTATTATCTTTTTCCAAAGCTAGACTTATAGCCAAAGATATTGAATATGTTGAGGTTGATTATTGTTTATAAGAAGAAAACCCTAAATATATCAATTTTGACATAGTCACAACTTTAAAACTACTATTGAAAAAAGGGAAAAACATGGTATTAGGAGCTGTAACAAAACCCACAAAACTAATAATGTAATTAAAAAAATTAAATTTGTAAGATATTGTAATACCCCCATTTTTCACTACAAAAAATTATCATTTTAAAATCTTAGGGAAGTGGATAACTAATGAACACCCAGGAAAAATGGGACGTTACTGCCACACTTAACATAGTATAGGTGCCAACCGCCCGCCCCATGTTAGATACAAGGTTAAGAATCAAACAAACCAAAATAATGTATAGTGTGCTAAAACATGTTATATAAATACTGAAATAAAACATATTATATAAATACAGGACCTCGACATCTCATAATTTTCACATACACAAAAGAATTTAAGTCAAAGTACATGGTCTCAAATTACAAAAATAAAAGTAGGGTGTGGCCCTAACTTTGGTCCGTCACGGATCACTCAAAAGTCTCTTGATATCCATGCCCTCAAAACCCATGCCCTATACAATGTTGACCAACTATTGAACATTCCTATAAACTTGCACATGACCCTCTACTTGTGGGAATGAGTAGGTGGCTGAGCAAAACGGGTACATTTGTACGCTTTGTATTGAGTAAACCAAGTTACCTCCTCAATGGAGTCACCAAAACATAAGATTCCAACATAATACGAAGGTCATACTAACATATTTCATGCACATTTCATATAAACAGGATACATGCTCTATCATAGTCACATTAGGCATAGGAAGCTTATTCCATACATCACTCATCATGCTTGACACCATGACACTTCATCATAGATAACAGTGTGCAAGCTATAAGTTAGAATGTCTAGATAATAGTAAGGCTTCATTCATCCACACACATAATATCACCATAGGCCCTTTCTCTTTTATTGTTCTTTTCCTTTTCCTTTTCCTTTTACCTTTATCTTTAGTCACATTCTTATTCCAACTTCTTATCTAATTACTCATTCAAATTAGTATACAAATACTTATCCAAGTAATTATGGAGCAATGGACTTTGCACCACCATATGGTCTCACATGCCATGGAAGTTTATCCAAACCAAAGGACGTAAAGTCCAGACCAAAGCCAAGTAACCACCAATGAACATAAGTCTAGGCCAAAGACAAAATCACCTAAGTAACCACACCCTTTAGTATCAATACTCCCTAGTGCATCATTAGTGTCTAGAATAGGTATGGCACTGGGATCTACTAGGATCCAGTCCGAAAGCACCAATAAACGTCCGAAGGCAGACTAACCCCAGGTAGCTAATCGAGGATCAAGTAATCCAAACCCATATACAACTCGATCATCTTTTGCTTTAAGTGATTAATACGTTGTTCTCAAGGTTATATGATCACACAAGGCCCATATAATATGCAAATAAGACATTCACATACTTATTACATATTACCCATTACCATTACCTAACCATGTGTGGGATTATCAAGGTTCCATTTTGGTATAAGAAGGTTTTCCAAAAAATAAATAAATAAAGTTTTGAAAAACTACTTAGCTCGACAAACTAGTTGATTGGTTTCACGTACCAGTTAGTTATTCTGCCAACTAGTCAATCGGTTCCCTAAACCAGTCAACCGAGAAAAACCCTTTATATGAAAGGATGGACCAGTTGATCGATTCATGGAACCAATCAATCAGTCCACCTGAAAACTCATTTTATTCCATTTCTAAAACTTATTCAAATCCAAATTTTCCTCAACTCAATTATAATTCTGAATCAAAATCAAACATCATCAAATCTTAATAAATGCCATAACTTGTTATTCAAAAAACTTCGCAAAAAGATGGTGTATTATAGTTATACATACATTTGAACCTATTTGATCCTAAATTTGAATGATAGAAATAAAATAAGTCAATATTAGAAATTTTAAATTTATTATATACGAAACAAACTATAACAATTTTATTAAACTTACTAACATAATACTTACAACAAATATTATTAGTAAGGATATTAGGAAAATTAGTTATGGTTGCATTTTTTAATCAGTTTGATACAAGATTCAAAATTAGAAAAAAAATGAATTATCAAAAAATAAATTTTTAAACTTTTGATTTTGTTTATTAAATAAAGGTAAACACATGGTATTAAAGCAGAAGCATAAATAAACACACCTAATACCTAATAATGTAATAAAATAATTTATTAAATAAAGAGTTTCTAATACTAGCTAATGACCAAGCTCTTTATTGAATTCAATTCTTCAACCACCAAAGTCTATAAACTTCTTCAATCTAGAACCAAATCAAAATAGAAGCATTAGTTATTTTTTAGACAAGCTTTTAATATTAGACAAGAAAATGAAAAGAAGAAGATATGGAGGGTACAACTCATTGTTAGAACATGGTTATGACAATCCACAAACTCATGTCAAATAATCTTCGTCTGATGTGTAGGCAGTTAACAACCTAAAGTTATAAAGATTGCGTCAGAACACAATAAAGTTGGTATATAAGTTTATGTGCTTCAAATATCAACTTTCATTTAAGAATGTATAAGTCATTCCATTTATTTAATTATATGTACTACTCTACTACTACTATGATAATTTCTACAAAAAAAAAGAAAAATAAGGAAAGAAAATAAATTGAGATTCTTTCATAATTTTTTCTTACATTAATATATTTCCTTCAATGGGGGCTTGAATATGTATATGTAGGTGTAGAATACGTGAATGTAGATTAGGAATCATAGATATTCTAGGAAATAGCATTTTTCTAAGATAACCTAGGAAACCATCCTAAAAATTTTATTTGAAAGACCAACAACTTGCATGAAAAAAATGTCTCATAACATAGGAAGGTTATCTACCACATATCCAAGTGAACCTAACAACCCTTCCTAAAACTTTCACATCTTTCACTACAAATAATACCTACTAAAGTGAAATAAGAATTTTTCGTAATTTATGACAATATTTTCCTTGCAATGACTAGGTAAGGAATCATGAATAAAGGAGAACTCAACCTTTTAATATTCACTTGGTTCTTTAAAAAATAAATTAGGCCTAAAGTTAAATAATACATAAATGTATGACTCTCACAAAGAAAATAAAGATATTCTCTTACAGTCCTAATTCTAGTATATTATATTCTCTATAACCAACCACTCATCGAGTATATTATAGATCCCTAACTCAAGTCCTAGTCTGTTGTCTTACAGTCCACAACCTCATTACATCACCATCAAATAAAATTGAAATATAGAGAAACCATACATATTCAAACAAAAGAAACTTGAAAAAAAAAGATAGAATAAAACTAAATTGAATTGATTTAAATAATTAAAAAGGAATTAAATAAAATATAACAAAATCAACAAAAAAAATCAATTATATAGAGCAAGGAAGAGTTTAGGGTGTTTTTATCTGAAGAAGAAGACATAAAGTCGGATTACAAACTTACGAGACTTGATGTTGAGACTATCATGTCGACATTGAACACCTAAACTTAGAGCTCAAAGACTTGAAGATGGAGTTCAAATATGGGAGAAGAAATATTGATTTTGAGGACATAGAATAATATAATAGAAGAGGATTACAATGACTCAAAATAAGATTGATGATGGGGATGATGAAGAATAGGAAAAACAATAATGGGAGAAGAAAGATTGATGATGGTGATAGAGAAGAATATAAGAGACGACTAGATGAGGAAAATGAAGAATGAATGAGGAGAGAATATGGGGAGGTGTGGAGATGGGGTCATAATTTTTTTTTTCAAGATAACTCATATAAGAGAAAATGAAGGAGTTACGGGTAAAAGCCAGCATTTTAAGATAAAACATGGTATAGTACTAGGGTAGTTTAATAACTCAAACAATCCTCTAAATTCTCTTCTAATGAGTTAATCTTGAGCTAAGCTTTAAACGAGCTTAGTTGAGTTAAACCCCCCAAAGCTCAGGTTTTACTCTTTTAATGAATGAGTCTATAAATAACACTTAGTTTAACTTGTTTAACTAAGAAAACATATTGAATCAGTCTTTTAATAAGTGGAGTTGAGTCAACTCCCTACTATTAAGGGAACTTAATGACCTAAATGAACTTATGCACGAGCCTATAAAGGAGCTTATGAGGAGTTTCTCATGAACTAATCTTTAAATGAGTAAAGTTGCGCTAAGCCAACCCCCCTGAAAAATTTTAGGCTTAACTCATTTATGAAATAATCCTAGAAATAAGGCTTGAAATTAACTCATTTAAGTTAGAAAATGATCCAAATTAGATTTTTAATGAGTTGATTGGTTCCCAAACCTACTCAACTCATTATCATCCTTAGTAATTGTGTTGCTCAAAGACTTAGATGAGCCTGTACTCAAGACTATATATGAGCTAATAAACAAGCTTCTAGTGAGTCAATCCCGAGGTAAGATTTAAAATAATTAACTCGGGATGAATCCCTACAACTCGGGATTAATTCATTTAACAAAGAAGCCTAGAAATAAGACTCAAACTCAACTCATTCAGTAAAATTAATAAATCAAATTAGGTGCTTAATGAGCTGAGAGATGGCTCGACTCATTTACTACCTTCATTCACACCTAAATTATTTCCACAACAACATAAACTTATTTCACCTATAATTCCATAATTAAAGTAAAATGACAAAATTCCCTTAAGTACTTTTAATCACGTTAAAACTTCCAAAAAACGTAATAAATCCCGAACAACTCCAAACCTTAACATATTATATATCAAAATTTAAGTAAAATACCTAATGAACATCCTAGTTTTCACTAAAAAAAATAACTATAAAGACATAATTACCCTTAGGGTTGAGACACACACCAAAATATACGAATCCAAAACTCAACCACATTACACTAAATTCACATAGAAGCTTAAACATACTACTACACATAATGACATGCTTAATCAAAATTAAAAAAAAAAACAAAACCCTTCAAAGGATCTAAAGCCTGAGAGGTACAATAAGACTAAAATATGCCATTTTCACCCAATATGAACATAAATATAAGATCATGCTTAACTAAAATAAAACACAACATAAGAAAAAACTATCATCACGATCTAAAAACCTTATATAGCATGGATATGACATATTTCTACACAAATCATATAAAACATGATTTTAACACCAAGAACATAAATCATGCTCAAATCATAAAACCTATAAATATTCATGATTCCCTTATACTAAATAAAAAACATGATTAGAATTCAAATAATAAAACATATAATACATTAAAATCTACTTCTAAAGGCTAGATTATAATTCCTAAAGCAAAATCTTCTGGCAAAAAGAAAAACCATGCTAAGCACCACCACCTAGGAGTATTGATCATGTTCATGAAAGGCCATATATTAAGCTTTAAAAGATTCACAACATATGAAAATAAAATGGTAAAACAAAGGAAAAGATGAAAAGTTGAACCCTTGACTTGGATGATGACAACTTAAGTTAGGATTACTAAACTTCAACCCCATATTTCTCTTAACCTTAATTCTAAAATATTTAAGGAAATTTTTTAAGAAATAAGATAAAAGAACTTTGGAGCAAAACATTAAATAATTTTAGAAGAAGAGGAGAAGGAAAAAGCCATTGCTAGCCTTAAGAGTGTAAATATTTGGTTAATGTTGGTTAACCCCCTTAACCAAATCAAACCAAACCATTTTTTGAAGTTATTTTTTCCTTTGATTTGGTGTGGTTAATGGTTAAATTAAAAAAATTTAAAAGAACAAAAAATTGTTGTTTCCTTTATATATCGATAAATCTTTGTTATTTACAAACAAAAAAAAATGAGAAAGTATAAGATATGTCTAACTATCAAGCCACTAACCGTTGTGGCTTTAAAATTTAAACCATCAACAATTTAATAAGATCCACAATTATCCAATACAATAAACTGTTAGAGGGTTGGTTAATGGCTTAGCCATATTATGTACACCCATAACAGGCTTAAGTAAACACATATGGGATAGCCAAACAACTAAGAACAAACACCCACTATAGAAAGGAAAATGAAGGGTAATGATAGATTAAGTGTTAGAGGTTAAAAGTTAAGGAAAATAAGAGAAGAAAGATGAATAGAAATCTCTTAGTTGGATACAAACAAAGATCAAGATAACAAAAACAAATGAAAACACTTGTGTAATATGCAAGAATGAAAGGCTAAGTGAAAGTGGTTGTGTTTGGAAAGTTAAAAGGTAAACAACACACTCCCTCATCACCCCAAATATGACACAAATCATATGGAAAGTTGTGGAAAAGTTTATATTGTGATACACTTGACCATTGAGAGGTGAAGTGTGTAATATGTGTAAGGGGTTAGGGGAGTAAAGATAAATTTGTGAAAGAACTAGATTATAGGTGGAGTTTTAGTTGAATGACACAAGTACAAGTAAAAATATGACTTGGGAAAGTGAGAGCTAGTATTATCCCAAATTTTATCTAATCATAACCTCAATTAATTAATGTCTTAACCTAATTCTACTCTTAGGTAATTGATATTTTTATTTTACCATAATCCCTTAATCCTAAATCTAAATCTAATATTAATCTTAATTACAAATAATTAATACTTTTATACTAACCTTAACCTCAAACATTTGATAAATAAATTTTATCCTAATTACATAATCAAAATTTAACCTAATTCTAATTATAACCCTAAACTCTTTTCTCCTCTCTTTTATTTTTTCTTTCCTTATTTCCTTGTCTTGATTGGCCTTCCTTCCCTCCTTCCCGTTCAGGCTATGCAAAAACTCCCCTGCATAGTGACTTCTTTCCATTCCTAGCTATGAACCAATCCAACTACCCTCTACCCTACAACACAACCTCCACCACCAGAGGTATGCTGGTCCCTTTCCCTTGATCTATGTTGTAGAACCAAACCCATACCAAAACTTCCTAACCCGAAACCATTTGGCATGCACGTCAACCCCTATTATCCTATAAATAAACCCTATTTCCCTTCTCCCTCTCCCTAGCCATTATGTGTTTTATTCATCACTCGTTCACCATTTTTCCTTTAGCATAACCATGCAATTTTCCCTCTCCTTATGCTACAATCAGCCTCAACGTGAACCATCCACATTGTGTAATCCTAAATGCATGAACAAATCACATTGCACCCTCCATCGAAACACCAAGCCTTCACACAACAACCTACTTAAACATCCCACCATATTATGCTATACAACCTTCTTAACACCGCCCTATCATATTACCACCCCCAACATATGGAGCTCACATAACTCTCCCCTATATGCATGATTCATTTACATTGCCTACCCCATTTTTGTGCTAATATATGTTATAGTTACCTCGAGCCTTGTGCGACTTAGTTTACTTCTATTTTTCTCCATTTTTCACCTTCCTTTGCCTCATATTTTCCATGGTTGTTTTAATGAGTTATAATCTATTATTATTATTATTATTATTATTATTATTATTATTATTATTATTTATTCTTATTTTTTTAGTGGCATTATAGGAGGCGGATTAGGGTATACATGTTAGAGACTTAAGTCACTTTTAGTAAGGATGCACATTGTAACTAGGGTTTTCTTTGCAATGTGTATTTATTTGTATGAAACCTCATGGTTTTTATTATTATGATTATAAGGTTGTGCTTATAATTTTATGGTATGAGGATTTGGTATTGAATCTATGGAAGGTGAGAATATGTGAAGAGTATGAGTTTATATGTAATTGTTATGATAAATCTCATTTTGATATCCTAAGTGTGTTAATATGGCCTATGGTATTTTAATGTGGTTTGAATATGTATGGGAACTTGTTAAATAACGTTTTCATTTAGTTTCATGATGATATATATTGGAATTTGGAAATCATTCATATTGCGGCTCATAGGGTTTTAGTGAAAATATGGGTATTTGGCTATTTTAAAGGCAATTTGGTTAGTATGGGTTAGACATGAAATAGTTGGTATTTTAGTGTGTTAAGTAGATAAAAATATTTTAAATATATTATGCGAAATATTTATAGTGATAATGAATGGCCTAAATCTAATAAAAAAAATAATACTAGAGACAGGTTATTATCACATGTGTAAAACATTAGAATCAGGCCTTGATTTTTGGATATGTCTTCAATGTTGTTATTTTAGGAATGTGTAATAAATTCATTGACCATATAATTCTTATGGAAAAAGTGATGCCTAAATAAATTCAATTAGAGTTATACCTAAATGTTAACTCTAGAGGTAGACTGTTATTGGATGTGTAAGATGTTGAAGGTAAACCCTGATTTATAGGTATATTGTCAAAGTTAATATTTTATGGATTTACATAAATTTGGTGCTAAAATGATTATTGTGGAATAATATATGATTATTTTGTAAAATTTGAGTTTCTTAGGGGAAGTATGGACCCTTTTTTTTCTTAGGGGAATGTTTCCATAATCATGTGGTAGGTTTTTACTTATTTTGAATAATTATGTTAAGTCGGATTATGTGCCTTCATATCTAAGTGTGTGTGTGCATAATGATCTTGAGAAAATAACTAGGAATAAGATATTAATCACTTAAAGTGAAAGATCATATGAGCGAGGATTGGTTATACGTGTTTGTTTCACTAAATAGAATAGTGGTTAGGAATATTTTGACGTGGGGTTATATATTATTGGTACCATTATACTGGTTGAGAATAGTGGGGTCCCTTAACTCAATATGAAATAATTAGAATTATTATAATCATTGATTAGATATTAATATTTAAAGTGATATACTATATGAGTCACTACTAGTTGTACTTGTCTATTTCACTGGATGAGAATAGTATCTAGGTGTCTTTTGCTTTGTGGTTATATATTATTGATATCGTTCTATTAGTTGAGAATAATGGGGTCCCTGAACTGAGTAGGAATAAGATTATGGATATTGATCATATAATAATATAAGACCTAAAATCAATGAATAGGTTTGTATCGCCTTATGTTAATCTATATGCATGCTTATCCCTTCTTGTGATATTACGATATTGTGTAACCTCGTTATGAATGCATTGTTACTTTACTCTGTACATAACATTACTACTCATTCCTATGAGTAGATGTCCTAGATGTCTATATGATAGTTAATGAGGATCCATTAGAGGAAATTGTTTATTATGATGGTTTGATTGGGGAGGAGTGACCTTTCTATCTTTGAGAATTGGGGTGTAGAGCCATGTTATTCGGATCTTAGTTTTGGCCTAGATACCCTTTTGGGACTCTTAGTTTTAGTGTATCCCTATGTATGCATTTTGATTATTGTACTCAACATTAACCTCCAAACACGCAATTACATTTGTGAATCTATCTCATTCTTGGTTTATCATGTTTTAAGTTTAAATATTTTACCTTGTACTCCATATAAGGATAGCATGGTAAGCTAAATTTATACCAGGTATGACAGTGTAATACCCCAAAATTTTAAAACCTAAAATTTAATAAATAATTCTTATTTGGGATAATTTAATTTTTAAATTAATTAATTTAATTATTTTGTGGATCTTTGGGTGTATAAAAATGGATATGATTATGTAATAAATTAAAAAAATATTTTATTATTTTTTCATACTCATTTTATTTAAATAATTTTCCAAACCCATATTTTACTAAAAAATTCCCTCTTAAGTTTTAAATAAATAAATTTATTAAATTGATTTATCCATCTAAATAATTAAATACCCTTATTCTAAAAATTATTTTAATTTTATTTTCCCCCTTTTCCTTTTGCTTTCCCTTTTTCTTTTTTCTTCCTCCTTTTCCTTCCTTTTCTCTTTTCTTCTTTTCTTTCTCCTTAGGTGACCCAGCCTGCCCTTTTTCTGTTCTCCTCCCCTTTGGATCACGACCCTCCCCTTTCTTTCTTCCTCGCCCGACCAGACTGCCTCCTTTCTTTTCTTCTTCTTCTTCTTCCTTCTTCGACGTTGAGGCCATGACATCCTACAACCAGAAGCTTGCACCCACCTGCCTTCCCCTATAGCGCTACTCTTTCTCCCTCTCTCTCCTGTCCCTTTCCCTTCCATTTTTGAGCCAAACACAGCCCCTACACCACTCCCCCTCATACCTTCCTTTCCCTCTTTTTTTTCTTCTCCTCTCTACCATCGTAGGCTATGCGCCTACAGCCCTTGCACCCTCCACCTAACCCGACCAGACCTGCCTCCTCTTCCTCCCCTTTTCTTCTTCTCTTCTGCCCATTTTCTCCTCTACTCAAGCCCTCCTTCTCCCTCTGTTGATCCCCCGTTTCTTCCTTTTCCCCTCTTCTTCTCCCTTTATTTTTTCTTTATCGCCTCCAACCACCGCTTCTGCTACCCAATCAACCACCACAACCACCTTCTGGCATCCCCTACTACCTCCCTGCACGACCCAATAACCTCCACTCGCTCCTACAACTACCCTTCCCCTCCTTTCTCTTTTCTTTCCCCTTCTCGGCCTCCACCCTACACCACCACCGTGCGTCGTTGTTCCCCCTCTTTTTCCGTCACCAAAACCACCCATCAACTCCTTGACACCTCCTCTACCACCCCTTCCTCCCTTTGGCCAAAATTCCCCTGTAGCCCTTCCCTCCCTTCTTCTCTTATTTTCCCTTCCTTCTTCTTCTTCTCCCTTCCTTCGTCCCATCTTCCCAGCCCTATAGCCATCGTCCCTGTCATCCTGAGCCACCAACCTTCGACCCCCGACCACCACCTACACCCCTACTACCTCCCTGCACCCAGCCACCACCCTCACTCCTCTCCACAAGCCCTCAACTAAGCCCCCAAAACCCTTAACTAATTCAACCCTCTCCTTTCTCCCATCCCCCTTCTTCGACCCTTTTTCCTTCATTCAGTGCATGCAACTAACGTTGCTCATGCTGCTTATGTTAATAAATTTTTGAGGTATAAAAATAGTTAGTGTTAGTATGTATTAATTAAGCTTTTAATAAAAATAATTCTTTTAATTTTCTTCTTATAATATGCTAAATTTTTATATTATTTTTAGGTATTAATTTTTACTAATCAAAGCAAACCTTTAATGGGGATACCGGTAAAGTTTATTTGTTGATGAAAATAAGGTAACTATTGTACCCTACTAAAATATATGGATATACGTATGCTAGTACATTAAGGTTTTTTAATATGTTTATGTACATGTTGTATGATGTTAGGTATAATATGATTTGTCGCATGTGTTGGTTGGTGAAATGAAAAGGTTGTTAATTTATGTGTCATGATTAGAAATGATAGTTAAGGAAAGAGTCTTATTGTTAATGATAATGTTAAATGCAAGTATATGACAGGATAAGCTAATGTGGGAATTTGTAGCATAGATAATGTTAATATTAGCCCTAGGGGTATTTTAGTAATTTTTCTTGTACAAAAATTGTGGCCTAAATAAGTATATATGGTCGGTGCTAATGAGTATTAACAATAAATAAGAACAGTTGGTGGTGTTAGATGATGTATATGGACCATAGATGTTAATATTTTTTGTGGTAAGGGTATTTTAGTAAAATTGGCATAATAGGGGCAATTAGTAATTTATATTAATAAAAGGGATAATTGTAACACCCCCAAAATTCACTACTAAAAAATTTTCTTTTATTTAAAAGAGTTAGTAGAAGCAAATTACAAAATTGTGAATTCTGGGGATATTACCGCCACACTTAGTACCATACCGGTTCACTCCTACCATTCCAATACCAAGTGCTAAGGCTAAAAGTGTAAAACACAATTTGCAAATCATATTTAAATCAGAGTAGTGTAACAAACCATTTAAAAGAATAAAATCCACCAGTGGTGGTTACAAAGACAACTATATCATTAAAACCAGGAATTTAAAAGAGAAAGAGAAGAAAACCCTAATAGCTCCGAATAATTCCCTACTTTCTTTCCCGTTGCCCACTTGAATAGCACCTGAAAAAGACCTACAAGGGACACTACTCATTGAATAGGCAGGAGCCTCACGAATGGAACCCTTCAGTACTATGGTACTAAGTAACCCTTTAAAAATACATTTAAAGGCAAGCTAGCAATGCAACGCATGAAACAAAGCTATATACATATATAATAAGAAATACATGCACCACAATCACATGCTTAACAAGACCATCAATTATTAATAGGTCATAATGTAAAATCAATACGTTCGGGCCTTAAGCCATTAGTCAATCATTATTCAATCATCTCTTAGATTTATATCCATGTGAGTGCGGGAACCCCACTATTATAGCCGGTGGACTGGTCATGCAGGGCAAAACGCTCATAGCCACTATTATTCGCCGGTGGACCGGTTTGGCCCCAACTCACATGGTAATCCACTATAAGTGATTAGTATTTTTCCATAACTTTATTCACATCCATGACTGGTTTTATTGAGCTCGGGACCCCCACTATTATAGCCGGTGGATCAAAATATATATCGACATCATCCAAGGCAACACGCTCTTGGGCCACTATTATATTCGGTGGATCGGTACTCATAATCATCTTCTAGAGCAACATGCTCTTGGGCCACTATTATATCCGGTGGATCTGTACTCGTAATCATCTTCTAGGGCAACATGCTCCTAGGCCACTATTATAACCGGTGGATCGGTACTCAATATCATAATTCAACTGGGCTCGGCTCATTAATCTTTCACTTTCATGATTAGTGTTTTTCTTTTTTTAATCAGCACAATAATTCCATTTATTTGCCTCGGACGAGAGATCAAGAACTCGAGATATAAAGGTACACTGGTCGTACTGGTGCATACAAGCTACTCAGTACCCTTCAACCATCAACCTAGGGACGCAAAGGTACCCTAGTCGTACTGGTGCATAAAGCTACTCAGTACCCTACCGATAAGGACACCAAATCCATAAGTATGCATAACCCCTAAATAGGTTCGTAGAGCTAGATAGAGTAAGATATAGGGCCTAACTGGGGCACAAAGGCACACCAGCAAATACTAGAATAATTATGGGCTAAACCACGTCTTTAAGGTAGCGACCCTTAAAGAGCCACCATTCCCGATCTCGAGGTCTTTCATTGTAAGTATTAGTGTCTTAATTAAGGTGATCACGTAAAGCACAACAATTAGATGCTTATTCACTTTCGATCATGTTGATATCATTAAGCATTTCTTATTCATACAGTTATCCAAGATAACACAGAGGAATCATTAGGGCCATTTTAATCTCATCCAATTCTGATTTAGGATTTGTTCTTGTGATACTCACTAATCGTCAGATACTCTTACCTTTCTATTTAGTGTTACTTGAGTCTTATTACGAACCTCCAATGTCCCATCAACATGTTAGCTGTGAATTACTGATTTACCCCTTACTTGTATAGTTATTAAGCCATCCCTTCCTTACTTGCCAATTTACCATATCACCCTCTAGGTTGCATAATTACCAAATTACCCCTTACTCGATTTAGGTTACCAAATTATCTCCTACGCTTGTTAGATTACCATTCACCCTTCATAATCGTTACACCTATCATATTTCCCATTTGGTTAGTTAGATTACCGAATTGCCCTTATCCTTTGTTATAATTACTAAATTACCCTTAAGTTGGATAAATTACCAAATTACCCTTTTTCATTATCATGATTATCAATTTGCCCCTTTAGTTGGTTAAAAAATTACCAACTTACCTTTTAGTCGGTTAAATTACCAAATTGTCCTTCTTCATTATCATAATTACCGAATTGCCCCTTTAGTTAGATAAATTACCAAATTACCCTTCTCCAATCTCATAATTGTCAAATTTCCCTTATCCATTATTATAATTACCAAATTACCCTTATCCATTATCAAAATTACCAAATTACCCTTCTGTTGGTTAAATTACCAAATTAACCTTCTTCATTATCATAATTACCATTTTACCCTTCTCAATTATTATAATTACCATTTTACCCTTATCCATTATTATAATTACCAAATTACCCTTCTCCATAATCACAATTACCAATTTTACCCTTCTTCATGATTATAATTACCAATTTACCCTTCTCCATATTTATAATTATTAATTTACCCTTCTCCATAATTACAATTATTAATTTACCCATCTCCATAATTATCATTACCAATTTACCTTTCTCTCAATTATTATAATTACCATTTTACCCTTATCCATTATTATAATTACTAAATTACCCTTCTCCATAATTATAATTAACAATTTACCCTTCTCCATAATTATAATTACTAATTTACCCTTCTCAATATCTATAATTATTAATTTACCCTTCTCTATTATTACAATTATTAATTTATCCTTCTCCATAATTATAATTATCAATTTACCCTTTTACTTATAAATTACCGTTTTACCCCTTAACTACAAAAATTACTATAATATCCTCTTATTTATAAAAATTACCATTTTACCCCCTTACATCCAAATTTACCATATTACCCTTTTGCTGGCAAATTGCTATAATACCCTTTTACTTTCAAGTTACCATAATACACTTTTACATCCAAAATTACCATTTTACCCCTTACTTCCAAAATTACCATTCTTACCCCCTTTACTCCCAAAATTACCATAATATCCCTTTACTTATAAAATTACCATTTTGCCATTTACTTATAAAATTACCATATTGCCCTTTTAGCTCTAGAATTACCACTTTACCCCCCTTTATTACACCACTTTTATTAAATTAACATTACCACATGGAATAATAATATTAATACTCCATTCACAATATCCAACTCCACTAACCATTATATTTTAATATAATACTTATTAGCACCCACACATATTAGGCCACATTCTAGCACAATGAATATTACTTAAATGACCCTAGGCCTCACAATAATATTATTCATGCATAAATGGTCACAATAACATAAAATAACATGGATAAGTACTTAACACTTTCATTATTAGCCCAACTCTTTCCTTAAGCAATATTTCCACTCATAGCACATAAACTAGCATACTTTCCTTTTTATTAATCAATACAGGCAAATATATATATTATATTAAACCACAAATATCAAGCATAATAACATATTAAAAATCCTAATGTGCTAACATACGTTTATCCATGCGTTTAAGTGGGGTTTAACGATTACCTTAATTCCCGCAAAAATTGAACCTTACCGGTATCGCGGTTAAAGATTCAAGGTTTAAATAGCAAAATCAACACCTAAAAATAATGTCAATAATTATTATATTAGAAGTAGAAAATTAAAAGGATAAACATTTATAAAAACTTAATTAATAACACACTTTATTAACTATTAATATACCTCAATAATTAAACACAAAAACTCCCAAAATAATGTGGAACTCATGTTGCATGAGCAGCGTGAGCCACATGCAGGTTGTGATGGGGAAAAAGGGTTAAAGGTAGGGGTAGAAGGGTAGGGTGGTCATTTCTGGGTTGAGGTTTTGAAGCTAGAAAAGAGGGCAGGTGGGTGAGGATTGGAGGCAAGGGAAGGGTGTAGGAGTAAAGAGGGCCTGTAGGTGGAGGCTGGGGATGGGTTGTCACCGGCCAATGGCAGTGGAGGTGGCGGCAGCGGCGAGGCTGCGAAGTGGGCTGCAGGAGTGGACCGGGTTGAGAAGGAAGGAAAAGAGAGGGGAAAAATGGAGGGATGAGGGGACTTGTTTCTGCCAAACTAGGTGTGGGGGTGGTAGAGGAGGTTGTAGGGAGTTGACTGGTGGTTTGGGCGGCAGCAAAGGCGACCGGATGGTGGCGAACGGTGGGGTTGCAGGGGGATGCCAAGAAAGGAGAAAAATAGGGAGAAAAAGAAGAGGGGAGGAAGAAGGAGTTGCGGGCGCAGCTTGGACAGTGATGTGGTGGTGTAGGGAGGGAGTAGAAGGGTGCAGAAAGTGGTGCAAGTGGTTGGTGAGGCGGTTGAAGCGACAGAGGAGTGGTGGCGCACAAAACAGAGGGGAAAAGATGGAGGGGAAGAAAAATGAAGGGAAGGAGATTGGGGGGGAAAAGGGCTTGAAAAATATGGGGCAGGAGGGCTAGTGATGAGAAGAAAAAGAAGAGGGAGGAGAGGGTAATAGGTGGCTGATTGGGTGGCAGTGTTTAGGGTGGCAAGGAGGTGGTAGGGTGGTAGGGAGAGGGAAGGAAAGAAGGGGAAAGGGGAGGCCATGCGTGATGGGGTTGCATGGCCAGTTGGGTCCAAAATTGTGAAAAAAAGGACGGTGTGGTGTGACCGTAGCCGACACGCAATTTAAACCCTCTTGTTGTCAATTGTAGCACTGGTAAATAGGGTATCGTTCTAGCCGGGGATTGAGAGGGCTCACCTCTATCTTACTAGCTTAAAAATAAATAAAAATAAAAATACTAAATAACTAAAATAAATAAATAAGAAAAAAAATACTAATGGGGGTTTATCAAAATAAAAAATAATAAAATAATAAAAGGAATAAATAAAATAAAACTAATAATAATAAAATAATGGGAAACCTGTAGATATGAGAAATATGTTAGGGAAATAAAAATCCACCACTAGATTAGGTTGAAAATATAATATTTATTTCTAAGTCATCTTTTAATCGTGAGAATGAGATCGACCAAGTTGCACACCAAAAGCAGGTCTATACACCTTATATTACTTCCCTTAATTAATTAATACGACAAAGCGCCAATATTAACCCTATTAAATACTAGCAGTATAGCAGCAACAAGCGGCTCCTATATTTAACTAGATTTAATGCATTAAGTGTAAGTGGAAGGCTGTCAATCTAAGTACCCATACTAGTACAAAAAGCATGTCTAGCTGTATTTCCTTTCCTTGACCCACACGTATCGAAACGTTTTACCACTTCGGTTAGAATCACAAAACGATTAGGTGAATTGTTATCTAACCTAGCTGCAATTTATACATATAAATTCTAGTATATTTAGATGGCCACCTAGCAAGCAATTAATCCTACATACTGTCACTTATGAGGTACTAGAACAAGGCATGCATCAAATAAACTATACTTGACAGAATCATACATATAAACGATATCAATTAACATAGAGTCAAGAAACAATCTCACGAAACAAAGAAAATAAAATTATAAGTCAAACCATAGTCTAGGGTTTCAATTCATTCCTTAACAATAAATAATCAGCCACTCATAATTAAAGAATTAATTACACAGAAATTTATATCTAAAATATAAATTGAAAATAAGAGAAATAAATAACCGAAATTAATTTTGAATTAAAGATCAAGAATTTATTCAAATAAAAATTAATTTTATCTGAAATAAATTCTACCGGTATAAATATTTCTTCTTATTCTCTCTTCTCTCTCGGCTTTGATTCCCGTGCAAAATTCTTTCTTCTTTTTCCCGGCTGGCGGCTGACGGCTGACGGCTGACGGCTGACGGCTAACGACTGACGCGTCGCTGCCTCGTCGTCCGAGCCTCTGTCTTCTCGTCCTTTGCCGCGTTCCCGCACTCGTGACTCTACTTTTCGTCCCACAGAGCCTCGGAAGGCTCTGCCGCTCACTCCTCTCTGTCGCATACTTTCTTTTCTCTATGCGGCTGCTTTTTATTTTCGTTCTTGCCCCAAGCCACGTCAGCCCTTTTTTTAAAAATTTTTGTGCGTGTATCCGTCTTACTCCTGTGCGCCGTCTTCCACGCTCTCGCTCCGACCTTTCCACGTCAGCCCTTCTGCGGCTGACTTTTTCTTTCATCTCGCGCCTTTGATTTTCGAGCGTCCAGCCCTTTTTCGCCTGGCCTCTTCCATTTTCTTTCCAAGTCAGTTGAGCCGTTAGGCTTCGTTTGGTTTGCTCCAGGCCTTTGGGCCTTCGGCCTTTGGCCGTTGGTCCAAAGGTCTTATTTCTTATTTTTTAATTTTCTTTTATTTAAAAACAAAACCTGTAAAATAAAATTCAATAAATATTAATAAATAATATTTTACTCTAAATTTACTTAATTTATATCATTTTAGCTCAAATAATAAAATTTATGCAATTTTTACCACTTAAGCATAAAACAATAATTATTTTCCTATATTAGTTAAATAAACTACTAAAAACTAAGATTATAAGGGTATAAAATGTGTCAAAATATGAACTCATCACACCCCCACACTTAGATTCTTGCTTGTCCTCAAGCAAGTTATTACTCTAAACAAAATAAAATTAAATTAAGTAGCCACTTTCGTAGGTCTCACGATTACACTTAGCATGTGTAATAAGCCCTTTAAACCCCTAGGTCACCCATTGAGGACGAGTAAGGTCTCGTGAGGGTTTCGCAGATGATATACCCACAAAATCACACACAAAATAAAATAAAATAAATACACAATCAAACTACACCTAATACCCTTAACCATATTTGTCTCAGAATCCTTTACTTTCAAACGTCAAGATTAGCAATCAATTAAGATTCAGTATTGGGAGATTTAAAGAATCAATTTCAACATATGGTTCACACATAAACATGACAGGTATGAACAGATCAATATTATGGATGAAGATCTACCACGCCTTAGTCACATCAAGATCCATCCTCACTATGAATACTCTCTATTTTTTTTCTCTCTTAGATTCATGGCTATAGATGTATAGAAACACTCATGTATGTGAGCTAAGATGATAAAATTAACAAACAACTCACATATATAAATAAAGAAAGCTCATGTTATTGTGGATAAAACCTCATGAAAGATATCAAATATTTGCCAAATGGACCGAACCATATGCTTAACTCTTATGACTAATCTCCATCAGATCAAAGGTTGCTCATCTCAAGAATCAAATAGGACTTACTTATTGGTTGTAGCGGGGTTTAAGGTAAAGAAGGGTATGGAGTATTTTAGAAGTATGGTGCTAAAAAGATAAAGAGCTAGTGGAATCTAATAATTAGATGAAATATAAGCATAACTTCACGTCAACGATCATTGATACATATCTCCAACTTAACACCAAAATAGAACATGAATAGAACTTTCTCAACATTGTTTCCATAACTTCCTCTCTTCTTTATATCTTAACATTTTTTCTTCTTTTTCTTTTTTTTTCATTTTTTTTCTCCATCAAACATAACCAATCCCCCTTCTTAGCATAAATACATATATTTCTTTCACATACACACATACACAACCACTCTTTATATCCATAATGACTTGATTTCCTTCCACTAGCTTTAAGCAAAGGTAAGGACATTTAAGACCCAATGGTTATTCAATGTAGGTAATGAAAATAAGTATATGGTCCATGTATGGCTCAAAGGGTTTCTATAGGGTGTACACCATGTATACACAAATCAGGTTAAGCTATTTGGTCATGTGATGGAAAATTCCTAAGCTACCTTTATCATTTTCTCAATCAAAGCATGTTTTGACTATAAGCTTTGATTAGCACAAGAGTAAGTTCTAGTAATCTCTATAGTCCATAATCTATGGCAAATAATTTGATCAAAGCAATTACACATATATGAGGTTTACAAAGAAAATTTTGAAGCTAAGAAATAGTAGATGATTTTGTGTAGATTCGCTCAGAAAAAGAAGGTACATATGGTTCAAAAGCTCACTAAGAATTGTGACGAATCTCAACATGCCATATCGGTGATTAGACAATCATACATATTCTTTCTCCATTCACATTTAGACACGTAGATATGTGATCCCTATATCGAAATTAATACAAAAAATCTCCACTTGCTTTATCTCGATTTCATGATCATCTTTTCGTTAGATTTCAAAGATATATTCCTCATTGACTAATTAAGGGTTCCTACGACTCTAAAAATACTAAACACTCTAAATTTTATTTTTTTTGAAAATAATAAAACACATACACCCCCACACTTAAATCACACATTGTCCTCAATGTGTAAACAACTAAAGAAACATGTAATTTAAAGTATGGAGAAAATAAATAAATAAATAAATAACTAAAGGAATGAAAACTCCCTCATGACATTGGGTTGCCTCCCAAGTAGCGCTTGTGTTTATGTCTTCAGCCTGACATAATCTCGGTTTTTCTCGTTCAAGGTGGATACGTCCACTTCAGAGCTACTTCACCAAATCCTTCCTCGTGATGATCATCTTTATCCTACAATGAAGAAAAAGACAAAATATTAGATTTAATGAATGATTTGATCCAGCAAGAACGTAACTTACCTAGCATAGAATTTAAGCTCGTGTGTAAAGAGAGAATATTTTGCCCAATGTCCATATATGCTGATCTCTCTATCAATGGAACATATTTTCCCAACTCAAAATCTTTAAACACATCCTTCCAACATAACCTCTCCTTTGGAGCATCACGCTTCTTATTAAATGTATCTAAGGTGATTTGATTACTCTCTTCACTCTTGGATCCATACAACCTGCTAAAAGAGGAAAAACAAGGAGTGTAGTTAGCATAAATAAAATCAAAGTGGTTCAAAGGCTTACCTTGTGTCTCATGGTCATCTCCAAGTAAAAGTGGGGAATAAATGTTCAAAGATGGTATATGGTAGGTGAAAGTGATATCCTTGTCATCCATATACTTCTCTTTGTTCACTTGATCCTCATTTTGATGAGATTCTTCTTCTACTTTTATAAGCTCTTATTCCACTTGATCTTGCTCTTCAATGTTTTTCATGGAAACCTCCTCAACTAGCTCATCCTCACATTCAGATATGGCATCATCATCCTCATAACTCTGACTTGAATTTGGAATTGAAGTACTAGAGAGCTCTTCTTGTGCTTGTGACTGATTCATCAGGTTGACCATATAACCCATTTTCTCCTCTAGCACTGACACCCTTTCATTTTGCATAATCTGACGTTGCACCAATTGATTTAGGTTGTTTGTCAATGCTTCAAAAATCTTATCCATTTTTTCTGAACTTGAGGGCTCTGAAATTGGAGAAGATTCTTGTTGAGGATATTGATAATGTTTTGACGCTTCATAATCACATATGTAAGGGTCTTGATATGGCACTGAATAATGATCATTCATTTGTATCAGTTGATTTTGGCTTTCTGCCAACTGGTTTTGACCATTCATCAGTTCTTCAAGAATCTTATCCATTTTTTCTGAACTTGAGGGCTCTGAAACTGGAGAAGAATCTTGTTGAGGATATTGATAATATTTTGAAGCTTCATATTCGCGCGTGTAAGGGTCTTGATATGGAACTTGATACTGATCATTCATCTCCCATCCAAAGTTGGGTTGATGCCTCATTTCCGAATAATATGTGCTTGTATAGGGATCATGTCCTTGAAAACCATTGAAAGATTGAGCACCAGATTGTTTCCATCCTCCTCCTCTCATAGCTTGTTCATGGTAAGCATATGGATTTCCTTGTGTATAACACACTCCACTTGTATTCATAATTCCAGTAGCTTCAGCTGCTTGCAAAACAAGAGTGGAGAATAGGTGAAGTCTATCATCAAAATTGCTTAAACTTACCTCATTTACTCTTGAATTAAGATTCATGCCAATTTGTCCATAACCCAAGGATCCCCTCATAGCTACCTGAAAACACTAACACTTCAAAGGAAAAGGTTAATATCAAAATAAAACACACCAAAAATCCTAAGAAAATCTAAAACAAAACTAAAAGAAAAAAAATACAAAAACACTAAAAATAAAAACACACTAAAAATACTAGCAAAATAAAAGTGAAATTACCAATCCCCGGCAACGGCGCCAAAAATTGGTGTGACCGTAGCCGGCACGCAATTTAAACCCTCTTGTTGTCAATTATAGCACTGGTAAATAGGGTATCGTTCTAGCCGGGGATTGAGAGGGCTCACCTCTATCTAACTAGCTTAAAAATAAATAAAAATAAAAATACTAAATAACCTAAAATAAATAAATAAGAAAAAAATACTAATGGGGGTTTATCAAAATAAAAAATAATAAAATAATAAAAGAAATAAATAAAATAAAACTAATAATAATAAAATAATGGGAAACCTGTAGATATGAGAAATATGTTAGAGAAATAAAAATCCACCACTAGATTAGGTTGAAAATATAATATTTATTTCTAAGTCATCTTTTAATCGTGAGAATGAGATCAACCAAGTTGCACACCAAAAGCAGGTCTATACACCTTATATTACTTCCCTTAATTAATTAATATGATAAAGCGCCAATATTAACCCTATTAAATACTAGCAGTATAGCAGCAACAAGCGGCTCCTATATTTAACTAGATTTAATGCATTAAGTGTAAGTGGAAGGCTGTCAATCTAAGTACCCATACTAGTGTAAAAAGCATGTCTAGCTGTATTTCCTTTCCTTGACCCACACGTATCGAAACGTTTTACCACTTCGGTTAGAATCACAAAACGATTAGGTGAATTGTTATCTAACCTAGCTGCAATTTATACATATAAATTCTAGTATATTTAGATGGCCACCTAGCAAGCAATTAATCCTACATACTGTCACTTATGAGGTACCAGAACAAGGCATGCACCAAATAAACTATACTTGACAGAATCATACATATAAACGATAGCAATTAACATAGAGTCAAGAAACAATCTCACGAAACAAAGAAAATAAAATTATAAGTCAAACCATAGTCTAGGGTTTCAATTCATTCCTTAACAATAAATAATCAGCCACTCATAATTAAAGAATTAATTACACAGAAATTTATATCTAAAATATAAATTGAAAATAAGAGAAATAAATAACCGAAATTAATTTTGAATTAAAGATCAAGAATTTATTCAAATAAAAATTAATTTTATCTGAAATAAATTCTACCGGTATAAATATTTCTTCTTATTCTCTCTTCTTTCTCGGCTTTGATTCCCGTGCAAAATTCTTTCTTCTTTTTCCCGGCTGGCGGCTGACGGCTGACGGCTAACGACTGACGCGTCGCTGCCTCGTCGTCCGAGCCTCTGTCTTCTCGTCCTTTGCCGCGTTCCCGCACTCGTGACTCTACTTTTCGTCCCACAGAGCCTCGGAAGGCTCTGCCGCTCACTCCTCTCTGTCGCATACTTTCTTTTCTCTATGCGGCTGCTTTTTATTTTCGTTCCTGCCCCAAGCCACGTCAGCCCTTTTTTTAAAATTTTTTTTGCGTGTATCCGTCTTACTCCTGTGCGCCATCTTCCACGCTCTCGCTCCGACCTTTCCACGTCAGCCCTTCTACGGCTGAATTTTTCTTTCATCTCGCGCCTTTGATTTTCGAGCGTCCAGCCCTTTTTCGCCTGGCCTCTTCCATTTTCTTTCCAAGTCAGCTGAGCCGTTAGGCTTCGTTTGGTTTGCTCCAGGCCTTTGGGCCTTCGGCCTTTGGCCGTTGGTCCAAAGGTCTTATTTTTTTTTAATTTTCTTTTATTTAAAAACAAAACCTGTAAAATAAAATTCAATAAATATTAATAAATAATATTTTACTCTAAATTTACTTAATTTATATCATTTTAGCTCAAATAATAAAATTTATGCAATTTTTACCACTTAAGCATAAAACAATAATTATTTTCCTATATTAGTTAAATAAACTACCAAAAACTAAGATTATAAGGGTATAAAATGTGTCAAAATATGAACTCATCACGGTGGAAGAGAGAGAGAGAGAGAGAGAGAGTTGCAATGGTGGTAGTAGGGCGGTGGCCGGCGTACCCAAGGTGGCAGACATGGCAACGGAGACAGCTCGGCCACCTTGGGTTGATCAACGAAGAAGAAGAAGAAGAAAGAAAGAAGGGGGGGAGCACCAAGCCGGTCGGGGGGAGAAAAGGGAGAGTTGGGCCGGCCCGGTCGTTGGGGGGTGGAAGGAAAAAGAAATGAGAGGCTGGGGCTGGGCCGTCGTGTGCGTCGAAGGAAGGGAGAGGGGAGATGGGCCAGTGGCCCAGGTGCAGGGAGGAGGAGGGAGAGGGGAGATGGGCCAGTGGCCCAGGTGCAGGGGGAGGAAAAAAAGGAGAAGGCCTGAATGAAAGGAGGCTTGAAGGAGGAAAAAAAAAGGAGAAAGAATGAAAAGGAGGAAAAAGGAGAAAAAAAAGAAGGAAAGGAAAAAAAGAAAAGGAAATGGAAAAAATGGAATTTAAAATAATTTAATTCATAAAATTATAGGATATAATATTTTCATAATAAATTGATTTAATAATTTATTTAATATAATTAAATATATGGGCTTAAAATAAAAAAAATAATTTTAAATTTTTTTAATATTCCTATCCACTTTTATATACTCAAAAATCCATAAAATAATTAAACGAAATAATTTTAAAAGTTAATTTATTTCAAATAAAAGTAATTTATTAAATTATAGGTTTTCTAAAATTTTGGGGGATTACAATAATATGATAATTTAATAAGCAAGGAGGGCATTTTAGTAATTTTGTATGGAAAAGGGTAACTTGGTAATTTTGTAAGTAAAAGGGGTAAAATGGTAAAATAATAAGTAAGAAGGGTATTTTGGTAATTTGGCATAAAGGAAGGATATCTTGGTAATTTTTAGAGTAAAAGGGGTATAATGGTAAAATAATAAGAAAGAAGGATATTTTGGTAATTTGGCAAGATAAGGGGCAGTTTGGTAATTTAACTAACCAAAAAGGCAACTTGGTAGTTTTAATAAATATGAAGGCCAATTTAGTAATTTAACGAACCAAAAGGGTAATTTGATAATTTTCATAAGTATGAAGGGTAATTTGGTAAATTAACAAATTGGAAGGATAATTTGGTAACTTAACAAGTATGAGGGGTAAAGTTGGTAATTTAATAAGTATGGAGGGTACATTGGTAGTTTAACAAATATAAAGGGTATTTTGGTAATTATACAAGCATGAAGGGTAATATGGTAATTTGGCAAGTAAAAAGGGGTAACTTGGTAATTTTACAAACAAGAGGGGTATTTTAGTAATTTTGTAAGTATGAAGGGGGTAAATCAGTAAATTGCAAATAACATGTTAATGGATTAAATAAGCCTCCATAATAAGATATAAGTAATATTAAATAACAGAATAAGGGTACTTTGGTAAATCGGTGAATATCACAAGGATATGACATGACATTGGGTTGAATGAATAATTAAGGTGGGATATGATGTTTATCTCATATTTATACAAGAGGTGCCTTAATCATTAATTATGCATGGAAATGTGTGTTGGATGTGATAGAAGTACATGATAGGGTTTAAGTGTTCTATGATCCTCTGATGTAGACTACAAGATTCTATGACCGTATTATGTTTATGATTACAACATGTGAGTAAGTGGAAATGAATTCTAAAATAAAAATGGATGATAAAAGGATGGCCTTAGTGGTTTATTTAAGTTAACATAGATAACCATATGAATAAGGATTATTTAATAATAACAAAAATAAATGAAAATGATTAAGTATGTGGTTATTGTGTTTCTCGTGGTCAACTTAATTAATACACTAATAATTAAAGAGGAAGACCTTGAGATCAGGAATGGTGGTTCTTTAGGGGTCGCTAACCTAAAGACATGGTTAAGCCCACAATTGTTCTGGATTTTGTTGGTGTTAGGGATAGCAACAAATCGGGTACGGATCAAATACCCCCTATCCGTTACCCAAACCCGATAAGAAAACCTATACCCATATTCGTATCCAAACCCGGCGGGTATTTTTTTTCCTCATCCATATTCGTTTATCCATATCTGTTTAAATATCCATCGGGTAAAACCCATCGGGTTTCGGGTAAAACCCATTAAGTATAAAGTAAAAATTATTTGATGTTAGAATTATATACTTTGATTGTTAAAATTTAATCATATCTTCACTTTTAGCCTTAGAAAATATACTTAAGGTTACATAAATGAAGGTAAAAATAAAATTTTATATCGGGTAAACAGATGTTGGTACGAGTATGGATTTGAGGATCCCTTACCTATATCCATACCCAAACCCGGCGGGTATTTCTCCCCTTCATCCATATCCATATCCATATCTGTTTATCTATATCTGTTTACACATCCAATGGATAAAACCCGTCGGGTTTCGGGTAAAACTCGTTTGATTGCCATATCTAGCTGGTGTGCCTTTGTGCCCTAGTTAGGCCCTACATCTTACTCTATCTAGCTCTATGGACCTATTTAGGGGGTATGCACACTTATAGATTAGGCGTCCTTGTCAGTAGAGTATTACGTGTCCTCATGCACCAATGCGACTAGGGTACCTTTGCGTCCCTAGGTTGATGGTTGGAGGGTACCGTGTCGCTTGTATGTGCTAGTATGACCGGTGTACCTTTGAGTCTCCAGGTTCATGATCTCCCCCTCAAGTTAAATAAATGGACGTGTTGTGTTAATTAAATGGAAAACACTAATCATGTAAAGTGAAAGATTATTGAGCCAGATCCAGATGGATCATATCATTGTACTGGTCCACCGATTATAATAGTAGCCAAGAGCATTTTACTCTAGAGGATGTATATGTGTACCTGTCCACCTATTATAATAGTGGTTAGGAGCATGTTGTCATGGAGTGTGTATCGGTCCACTAGTTATAATAGTGGCCAGGTGTGTTTTGCCTTGGAGTGTATTTCGGTCCATCGGCTATAATAGTGGGGGATTCCAAGTTCAATAAACCAAATCTTGGATGATAATGAATTATGGAACATATACTAATCGCTTATAGTGGAACACCACGTGAGTCGGGGCCAAACCGATCCACCGGTGATAATAGTGGCCTGGAGCCTTCTGTCCTAGATATTGGTTCACCAACGAATAATAGTGGCTAGGTGCGTTATGCTTGGTTGTTTTCAATCCACCGACTATAATAATGGGGTTCCCGCACTCACATGAATATAATTCGAGAGATGATGTTGAATAATGTTTTACTGATGGCTTAAGACTAAAAGAGTTGGAGATGCTAAGCAAATGGACTTCGTGTTGTACAATTCTTATTGGTTGTTGTGTGTAATCACATTTATGTGGCTGTAATTATTTATATACTTGCGTATGATATTATCTTTACATTTGTTTAAGTATGATGTGTTACATGTGGACCCTACCTTTCAATTTGGTATAAAGGGTTACTTGGTACTATTATATTGAATGGTTCCGTTTATGGGCCCCTTCCTATTCAATGGATAAATTAGTTGCAGGTTCTATTCAAGTTTTTATCGGGTGAGAGTGTAAGGATTGTCCGAGAAGATTTCAGGGTTTCTCTTTCCACCTTTTTAATTCCTTGTTAAATGATCTTACTAATAGTAGGTTTATATCTTTTGTAATGTCTTTAAAGCACTACTTTGATTTAAATGGAAGTTTAATTTGTGTTAATTGTGTTATGTTCTTTTAGCTTTAGCACTTGGTACTGGAACGGTAGGAGGAAATTGGTCTGGTACTAAGTGTGGCGATAACATCCCCAAAAATTATGGTGTTTGCTTTCACTAATATTTAAATAAAACGAATTTTTTCAGTAGTGAATATTAGGAGTGTTACAGATGGTATCACCCAATTATGTTGTCATTATGCTTTTGCTTAAAATAAAATTTTTAGTAGTCAATTTTGAGGTATCATAAAGCTACTAGCACAAGAGTTTAAGGGATCAATAAGCGGAACACTTAAATTTTAGTTGATGTAGGACCATTCCAAGACTTTAAAAATTGATTTATGAATCATTTTGGAAAGAAGCAAGAGAAAAACTTTGAAGAACCATATAAACCTTTAAATATGGATGTCATTTTAAATCTTGTTGAATTGGGTGTTTGATGTGTTTTTTTGGATCTCAATATGGAGTTTTCTTCACAAAGTTATGTTTGTTTTATAAAATGATAGTTAAACTAAATTTTTATGCATGAACAGATATGACTTGAATGTGGATTAGCGTGATATGAGCATCATTATATTTTAATATTTATTAACTAGGTTGTTATTTAATTAGTTAATAAGTGTGCTTAGATATTATTTAGATAATTACTTTACCCGATCATTATAAAGTAAATAGGATTGATCTTTTATCTTATGATGTGTTTTATCTTATTAAGATTTTGTTATGATTTTATTGTTACTATATTAAGGTTTAGTTAGTTACTATTCACATAAATAGTACTCATTAAAAATTTAATCTAATTTAGTTAGTTATCATATTAGTGAGAAGGTTACATGAGGAGGTGGATATTAGTATATAAATATCCCATGTAAACTCACGTAATTCTCTCTGGTGAAGTTTGAGTTTTAATTAAATGCATTCTCTTTTATTTTATCAATTATATATGAGTAATAAATTAAGAAAATATCTTTATTAATTTTGTGTGAGTTAATACAAGGGTTATCTAATGAAATCTACTGTGTATGTTTTTCATTAGAGATCCCTTGAGAGTTATATGTGTAAGGCTTTAAGATCTATTTTGAATAATTACTTTGTATGATCCTTCATCCATATCCTTAATTTATAAAACAACATTCTTTTATCATTATAAAATCACATAAAATAAGGTATTTTTGAAACCATTATTTCCGCAATACATAATTTGATAAACTATTTGGGTAGAAAACAATTAAATAGAGATTTATTTATAAAAATACCAAATATAAATTAGGAAAATGTGTGAAATAATTTTATAATACCAAATATAAAAAAATATTTTTTTATTAGGAAATATTTAGAGCCCAAATGAAATAAAAGAGATGTAATAAAAAAAATTCTAGTTGTTACAATAGGGTTTTCTGTCATTTAAACGAACACACAAATGAAAGGTTAAATATGGAATGAAATAAGTAAGTAATCAAGGTTAATATATTCCTTGGTGATTAATGAAGGTAATCATCTATGGTAATGGTGATTAAGGTTAGAGAAGTAGGGTATTACAACACCAATTTGGTATAGGAAGAAAGGGTATTATGATGTTTAAATTAGTAGCATAGGACTTGAGTGAACAAGAAATGGAATGAAAAGAATAAAGAAAGTTGGAGTGATTTTGCTGTGACAATCTTAGTGTATTTTGATTGTTAATGGTGGAAGGATTATTATCCTTGTATGAAAACATGATTAACGGTGCTTAGAGAACCCAAATGAAAGAATTTAAAAGTGAGTATGCTTAGATCATAGTGACTGGTGAGCCTGATTGCCTTAGAGAACTTGAGCTTCGTGTTGTCTATCGGTAAGGCCATCAACCCCCTATTTATTGAGGGTGATAGACAACAAACTATTCAAGATAAAAATGCTTAGGATACCATTTAGGTGTTTGTTGTTGTCGTTCGTTGGGGTTAACATTAGTTAATTAGGAGTCCTAGGGAGGACTTTCTATCTTATTTGATCTTGATACCCATTGTGGGAAAGTTTCAAGCATGGTGGACTATGTCATGGGATGACCAAATTCAATTTTTACTTATCCAACAAAGATGTTCAATTGGGCCACTATGATCCAGTGTCACTATTGGGTTATTTCCAAGGCCTCTTGTTTGTTTAGAGTTTAGGAGTACATTATATTACGATATTCAATTCTTACCCCCACAAGTATTTATTGAATTAATAGTATTTTTAAAGCAATATTTAAATTGTAATTATATAGATATTATTTTAAACTTTATCAATTAGAATATTAATTAGTAATTAATTAATAATCATAAATAAGCAATAGATAGATAAATAATATATTACATTAAATATTATTTTTTCTTAGAATTGGAAATTAAACAAATTATTAATATAAATTTTATAAGCAACAACTTATGGTTACTTATATTATTTATTTTCTATTCATAACAAAATTTTCATATTTAATAAGAATTGTTTCCTAGTTTTACCTGTGAAGAGTAAACACATCTTTTCAATTAAGTTTTGTCCAACAACATTTGAGCTACTGATATTTTAAAAAATCAGCTAAACATTTTTACAACTTTTATTATCAAATTTTATGTTGGAAAAGTTTACCAAAAAAAATCTTTTATTACTTGCATAGTTAGGTCAAATAGTTTCTTATGGTGTCTGAATAATAATACTCCATAATTAAAAGTACATATTTAAGAAAAATAATACCTAATAAATGTTAAATAATAGTAGTTATGATGAGGAGGAGGACAGCGATGATAATGAAGATGACAGTGATGAATTGGGCCTCGATACCCAATTCACTTCTATAAATGAAATGACCCAAAACTCTTCGGAAGTTAGTGAGATCCACCTACGGCTCTCAACCACCTATCATCAATCTTAGGGAACAAGAAGGAAGAATACCCTATAATACCCTAACCCATGCCAAATCAAATAAATTGGTGGCTATCATCCTCTAAAAATAGGGGGATCATCAAAATTTCAACACATCAAGTATCACATATCAAGTAACTACATTTAGTAATTAATTAAGCACTAAACATCACTCTTCAATGCACTTAAGTGATTGGGCTCCCTACTCTAGGTCCTCAAAGCACCCCTACTCTCATTTTCACCTAAGGAATCAATCCTTCTACCACCAATCCTTATACTACACTAATAGCCCCACAACTAAGTTACTAAGTTAAGCGTCATAGTACCCTTAGGTCGATAATATATGAGTGTCCTTTTGACACTCAAAGTGTTAATTATGTTTTTACTGTAGGTATATTAATAGTGACTAACCCAATCTCAATCAATTTTTTTTTATTATAGAGTTCAAGGATCTAAAATTTATCACCCACCATGGCCCCGACATTAATCCATTCAAAACATATTTGTGACAAACATTAACTATGGCAGATCTCATCTACTCTCCACTCAAAGAAGATGAATTCAGGGACTTGTTAACTTTGATGGAGAACCCTCCTTTTCCTATACATCACGAATCAACCACTAATGCTCCTGAGTATCAGCTCCAACTCCTCACACAATATATAGAGGAATATATGAAGAAGATACAGGATCTTGAGAAAGAAAACAAGCTCATGAGGAGCCAAAACCTAGCATATCAAACAAGGAACATATAATACCCCAATTTTATAAAACTTATTTTTTATTGTAATTATTAAAAATAATTTTAACCAAATATTTTTACATCAATTTAAATCTTGTTACATTTTTAAAACATTTCTTACGATTTTAAGTTCCGTAAGACTTCTACGCCACTTTTGGCCATCAGACTTCTTCCAAAATATTATAATTTTATCATATTTGAATTATGTTTTTCCCGAGTATCCTATGCTTTTTTAAAAGTAAAATGGATATTTTTATCAAAAAAATAAAATATTATTGACCGCCCTTTCTTAACCCTTACTTGCATTTTAAGCCCTCGATTGAGTGTTTTAGCAAGCAAGAATCTATAAAAGTTTAGGGATACTTGTAGTTTGGAATATTTGAGATAAATATACATTAAAAATGGGTTCTAAAATTTTTTTTTATAATTTTTATAATTTTCCTCCAATTTTAGGCATAATTAGCCTACGAATATCAAGTTTCTCTAAATGAAACATGTCCTAAATATCTAAAACTAATTCCTATCATATTTAAATATAAAAAATAAAGGTTTGAATGTATTTTTCTTACCATGGTAATTTCGTTCTAGGTTTTCTCTAATTTATTTCATTATTATTATTATTATTATTATTATTTACATTATTATAATGATAAAGTTCCTTTAAGTTGTTAAATATCTAAACTTTAACCAAAACTTCCTCCAACCTCTTTTATTCTTCATAATTTATTTCCTTTAGCTCCCAAGAACATACTCCTTCAACCTCAATCCATTCTTCCATTGTTTGTCATTTGGTTTTGATTTTAACTTCTTTATTCTTGATTTTTAGCTCTTTCTTATTTTTCCTAAACAATAAGTGTTAAAAATTAAAGATATTGAAGGAAAATATTCATAAGCTTTTAATTACTTTCAAAAATCATTCCAAAGAATGGTAATCCATTATAGCCTTGATTCTTACTTTTTTTTTTGTTTTGTATTTTTGAAGTGTCTTGATGGTTTTGTTGATTTTTGGTGCAAGGTTTTCAATTGGTTGGAAGGTGTTGTTATCATGATTATTTTTGCTAAATACTTGTTAAACTAAATTATATTAAGAGTAGATTGGTTTTGAGGCGTTAGAATCCTTAAATGTGTTATTGTTGTTGTTAATGACATTTTTTCTATAATTTGGGCAATTCAACCTCTAGGAATATTTCTGTGTTTTGGTTGGTTTTATTAATTTTTTTATTAAAATGGAATAATTAGGTTTTTTAGATCAATTTAATATATTTAAAGTCTTGATTTCGTATAGTATAATTAAAGTTTTGATTAAATTAAGTTTTGAGAATGAATAAGTGGTATTTTGCTCATTTTACATCTAGGCTATGAGTTTGGTTGTTCTCGATGTTTATAATGTGTCTAATGAATATTAATTTAAGTTTTAGGAGTTATATCCTTATATAATAAAAGTTATGCTATTTTTGGTGTTTTTAGAGCTTAGGGGTATTTGGGTCTTTTTACTTGCAAATCTATTTTGAAATTTAAAATTTTGTGTTCTAGAATTCTAATTATTGACTAAATGTATTCAATATTTACTTTCAGAATTTTATGATTTAGTTTACTATTATATTTATAATTATTATATTAAGGTCATTTTAATCATTTTTCATCTAAAGGACTTAATTAGGTATTTTAGAGTCAGTGGTTGACCTTAACCACTTATGTGACCCTAAGAATAGTAAATTGATGAAAATAGTAATTTGATGTGAATAGTAAATTTTGTTAATAGCAAAAAAAATTATTCTTTAAATTTAATCTTCTTAGCATATTTTTACAAAATATTCGGTACATGAGTAATGTTTGATGAATAGTAAATTTTTCTGAAATTAGTGCGTAGGCTTATTTTGGGGTGGTAATCATTAATATATCTAAAATTTATTAATAATTCAAGTGTAAGATTGAGTTTGGGATTTAGGTGAGTAACCTCGAGATGACCTCCGATGTGGGATTTGCAATAGATGCACTCCTTATTTATATATGTAGTTTTGCTACACCGTTAGTGTGTAGCGAGACCTATTTCTACTTTATAGGCAACCTACTTCAGGATAGAGTGTTCCATAGTAGTTTTTGCATACTTCCTTAACCGTAGTGTTTTAGATTAATATCTTAGTCGTTAGTGCTTCGACTTTAGTATTATTCTCTCTCAGATAAAATGTGACTTGGTGGATTGTGTGATAATTTAATATGGCTCAAAATAATTAGTTTACCTAACATGTGTATGGATTTAATTATTTTAGTGTTCAAATTCATGTTCTAAGTGTTTAAGTTATTTTAGGGTGTTAGGATGAATAGTAATAAATAGCAATGAATAGTATTTTTATGCATCAGCTTGTTTTCTTGTATACTTTCAATTTAGCGTGTTCTATATATCTTATGTAATTGCATGCCATACACTTTTAGTAGATTTAGTTTACTCAGTACGTTCGTTGTATTAATTCTATTATTATTTTTTTTTCAGATGTTTTAGGGGAGGCTAATGTCGATGATGACATCATTGATTTCACAGAGCTTTCATTAGGGGTTTGGGTTAGAATAGGGGTATTTGGTACACCTTGTCAGTGTTATTTCTGTTATCCAAATATGGATATTCTTCTCCATTTTTTTTAATATCTCTCTCTTTGTATTTCTTTTCTCAAGGATTCTACTCCTTTTCGGATCTCTGCATATTTTTTTTCCTTTTCTCTCTCTCTGTGTGTGTATCCATCTTTGTGCTATAACTTTTTGTTGGTTTTATATTTGAATATTTTAGCCTTGTGTTTTGTATAAGAAAGGAGAGGAAGGTGGAATTGTATGAAATGTAGCAATAACACTCATTCATTTGAGCCAGCTTCCGAATTTTTTAAATAAATAAAATTGTTCTAAAAATTAGGGTGTTGCAGACCCCCTAGGTCACCATGATGCAACTATCACCACTTCTAACTAACTCTTTAATGTTAACATTTATCATGACGGTATCCTCTTAGCTATTGGACCAATTGTTTACAATCACTAGTAATTTGTTCCTCGATAAGATGAATTTTTAATTAGGTGAATGTGAAATTCTCTCATTTATCTTTTGCACTTGACATCATAGGAAATACTTGTGGGACTAAGTTTCTCAAGACTCAAAGCCACAACCATTATGATCTTTCTTTTCAATCATTAGTGTAATGGCTCATCCTTCTAAACCCTAATTACCTCATGATTGTGTTCTTATTACATGTATACAAAATTATATTATTAAGTTCCATTTTATCCATATTTATTTTAAACTTTATGTCAATCATTTCTTTCATTTGTGGAAAGCATATTCTATGTGATTCTTTTGATTTTGTCATTTTTGCTCATTTTGGGGAGTTTGAAATTTGTAAACAGATATAAAAATATTTTGAAGTTTTTTCATCTATTCTATTCAATTGCAAACCACCCGTTATTTCTAAATCATTAAATCATGAAAAAAAAAATTTTACGCGATTGTACAACTTTAGCCATTTTAGCAATTTTTAATTTGGTGAGCATTAAAAAAATTATGATATCAAATATTTTTATAAATTTGGTTTCATAAAATTATTTTGTATCAATTCATAGTCATTTGAATCCTTCATTTCATCTTTTGTGCATTTATGAAAATATGTGTTTCTACAATTTATTTATTTATGCCATTTTAGGTCATTTTTCATTTGTCGAGCATCAAACTGGCTTCAATACCCAATATTTTTATATATTTGGGTTTCAAAAATTTTTCACATCGTTCCATAATTTTCCATGATTTTCAAGATCTATTTACTCATAGCTGGTGTGAACTCTACCAATTATGGGTTTTAAGATTTTTTATTTTTATTTTTTTGCATTCAAGCTTCCACAGAATCCTTCTTTAATCATAACATCTTACAATACCTGACCTCTTACACACCCATCACCCTTTGTGTCATTCATGTGTTGACCAACTAAAGACCCATCCCCATCTAATGTCTCCTACTAGATATGGCCTAAAATCCCCTCCATTTCAATCCCACACTTAGTATTTTTTTGTCTCTCCAAGATTGCTAGGAAAATTCCCATGTTTTCCAATGCTCTAAAGCTTCTTCATTTTTTTTTTGTTGAAGATTGTGTTTGTGTTTGAGTTCCAACCCCTTTAGCCAAGTTTGTGCTTCTTTTTAGGTTTCCGCCTCTTTAATTTTTCCTATTCTTTTTGGATAAATTTACTTCTTGAAATCTTATGTGAACTTATCATCAATTATCCTTAATCAAACCTTGATTTTTCACCATGGTTGGAAGTCGCAAACTGCTACCACCCACCATTCTTATTGTTGTGTTTTTGTTAGGATGATTGTTTTTACTTGTTCTCCACAACTTTTATCCCCTCTTATTTATGTTTTCCTTACCTAATTCACCTTATCATAGCTCGTAAACACTTATTCTAATTGTAGAAATTTGAGCTTTGGAGAAAGTGGTGTCAGTTCTTGAGTTTTCATTTCTCAAACTTACTTTCCTTGCAAATTTAGGAGAATAATTCAATTTACCATTTCCCTTTTTTTTATTTCAATAATTTTTTGATGAAAGTCCTTAAGATTAACTTTATTTTTGTGAAGGTGATCAGGAGGCCTGACATGTGTTTAGCTATTTTGTTTTATTTTCCTTGAGCTTTTACTTAGGTAACTAAACTAATCTTAAGAAATAGGATTTTGTGATAGTTCTTTGTAATATGTTTAATGTTAAGCCAGATTGTCTCTACCCTAAATGGGCATGATTAATTTCTTGAAAAATCTAATATAATATATTTAAGTAGTTATCATATGTATATAAGCATGAAAATTGGATATGATAATGATTTGTATGATTTTAACATTTTTTTTTATGTCTATAGTAACTTAGATGAATATGTTATTGATATATGATAAATATGTTGTTGGTCACTAATGAATATGCATTTACCTATTTATGAATATGCTTTAACCTAATAAATTTGACTCTAAAAAGTTAAATTTTGTGTAGTGTTAGGTTTGTTTTAATTTTTCTAAGCATGCTTATATTATGAATGTGAAGTATGGGCATCTCCCTCAAGAATTTCTAATATACTTAATAATTTTTCTATATTTGAAGAATTCAAAAATATGAGCACTTGGATTGGCTTAATAAGTTAATATTACAAACCATAAAAGCCATGCAAGCAAGTCATTAACTCATCATGTCTCAAAAATATGGTTGGTAACAAGTCACATGGAGAGCCTAAAAAATAAGGGATTATGTGGATTTATTTTCAATTTGTTTTTGGTAAATTAGCTCAAATAAATAGAGAGAATACAAGAATATTCTATAATACCTCAAAAATTTTGTTAAACCTAATCCCATATCATTAATACCTTAATCCAATTCTAATCTTGGAAAAATCTTATTTTAGTCTTAACCAATTTTTTTAATCCCAAAATCTTAACCTAATTTGAATTTATGACCTAGATAAATTATTTTTCGTTACCTAATCTTAAATTTTGGTAGATTTATGTTACTATTCCTACCTATTTTAGCTAATCAAAAATTTATCTAAAACTAAACTTAAACCTCTTTCTCTTTTTACATTTTTTTTTCTCCTTTCCCCCTTTTCATTTCTCCTACCTTCTTCCTTCACCATAATACCAGACTTATTATTTTTACCACCTACAACACAAAAGCATCACCCTCACTCCCCCTAACTACTACCATGATCCTCACACAACCATCACCATCCCCTACTGCCTTCGTCACCCAACGCACCACTGTCACTCTCAACTATCCTCTCCCATCTCTCCCTTGAATTTTGCTCCACTCTCCCCCTGTTGATACTGTCAACCATCACCACATGCATCATGACCCCTGCACCACTCTCTACATCTTCTCTATTCGCACGCCACCCTGCATCAAATATACATATATACAAAACTAACCAATCTCTTTCTCCCTTATTTGTTTGTCCCAGTGTAGCCCATATTATCTCATTAATCAAGCCTGCCCGAGCCTCCCTCTCTTCCTTCTTCTTATTCCTTCCTTCCTCTGCTTTTTTTTTTGTGTGTATGCCACTTCGTCACTATCGTGCACCACCACAACCACTAGGCACCCCAAATCTTAGTGGATCAACCACCAAGGCCACCCCATCACTCCCCTTCGTCGTTGCTGACCGTCGCTATTGACCACCACCATTTTTCCATCTTCTTTCCTCATGTTCGTTAAGTTTTTATGAGGCACACAACTCGTGCATGGCCTTATGTACTACCATGCACTTCTAATTTTTCCCTATCACACACTTGTGCAAACCGCATGACTTGCATGTACACTATCATAGGATTTTGCACAGCCTTTGCATATCTGTGTGCCTCTGCTTGTTATTTTTTGAGAAATCCGTTGTTGGAGCACAACCGTGCTTCTTCGCATAGCCTGCCCGTGGAGGATCTCAACTCACAGCATGAGTGTGCACCGCCAGCCACACGTCCATGCAACCTCCTTATTTAGGTCGTGCACCCTATTTTTCACCCCTTACCCAAACACCGCCAAAATTTCACCAGAGCACCACCATATATTCCACCACGCTTCTATGTAACTCAAGCTTCCCTTTAACTCCAATAATTTCCATTCTTATCCTCCTTTATCTTAACTTCTCCCTCGATTATAATATTTGAGCTTAATCATGTATTATCTTATTTTTTATAGGTATTTTTTGATGATCTCAAAGGAGGAGGTATAAGATTTACGTGCATAGAGGCTGATGTCTTTATTTGTAATACATGACGTAGCTAGGACTTTATGTGTATGTATTGTTATATTGGACGTTATATGATTAATGTTATTTTATGATATTATATCTTGAGAAATGAGACCTTGGAAGTATGTTTTTGGTATAATTTTAGATATGGTATCTATGCAAATAATTGAGGATTTATGTTCTAAATGGATATTGGAGATGTATATGTTTTGGTATTGAGATTTATCAAACCATTGGAGAATATAAGCATTTTTAATTACCTTAGGGTATTATGATCATTTGAGGATAATTATGTGGTCCTAATTATATTGTTAAATTTATGTCTTGTATATTTACATGGGTCTCACATGATAATCTTGAATACATAATCAACTCTAATAAGATATTAATCATTTAAAGTGAAAGATTACGTAAATAGGGTTGAGGTGTTTATATGGGTTTGTTCCACCAGATAAATAATAGTGGCTCAGGTGCCTTATCCTTGAGAGGTGTATCATTCCATTCCACCAGATTAATAATAGTGGGCCACCATACTCAATATGAATAAATATACATTTAAGAAAGAAAGTATTAATGGAAAATATACTAATCATTTAAAGTGAAAGACTAAGTGAGTTAGGATCGAGGTGTTGAGTATGTTCCATCTTATAAATAATAGTGGCTTACGTGTCTTATCCTTGAGAGTTGCTTTAGATTGTTCCACCAATTTAAGATTAGTGGCTCATGAGTAGTCTTGCTATGAGAGGTGTTGATTCCATTGCACTGAATAATAATTGTGGCTCAAGTGTTTTGTCCCTGAGAGGTGTTTCAGACCATTCAACCGATTTAAGAATAGTGGGGTCCTTGAACTCAATGTAAATAAACGATTGGAATATGATATATTTATATAGAGAGACCTAAAATCATTACTTACTTGGCAATGTTTTATACTATCTTACATATGTTTATTATTTGATGTGAATTCATGTATTATGTGTAATCCTAATTCGACTATATTATTACCTTACTCAGTACGTAGCGTATTGATCATCTATTTCATGGGTGCTAATCATTCCAAATGACCCATATGTATTTGTGCTTATTATTTGATGTGAATTCATGTATTTTGTATAATCCTAATTCGACTATATTATTACCTTACTCAGTATGTAGCGTATTGATCATATGTTTTATGGGTGCTACTCATTCCCATGAGTATACGACCCATATGTATTTGTGCAGGTCAAGGTTGACCCATTGGATGAGTTTCTAGCCTTCGATGAGTTATATGTGGAGGAGTGACTTGGTATCAGGGTATAGGCATAGAGTCATATTATCAGGTTGATGTATTTACCTGGATACCTTTTTGGACTATTTGATCCATGTTATCCCTTAGTTTGTATTTTATTATTATAATTCAGAGTTAACCTCCAAACTCGTATTGTATTTGTGAAAGTTCTTCCATTTCTAGTTTATTTGTTTTACTATGAGTGGTTTTAGCCTTGTGATTAATGTAAGGATGGTTGGGACAGCCAGAATTATGTCAATTATGGTAGTAAAACCCAATATATGCTTCTGCTATAAAATAAAATTTTTCAGTAGTAAAATTTGGGGTGTTAGATATACAGAAAACCCTTTTGGTGTTATTTTAGGCATAAGGAATTCAAAAATCAAGAATAAATAGGATGGACTTTTCAAGTCCTTATTAGCTAGTTAGTGCTCTTATCAAGACATCTGGGGAGTTGGAAAGACAACGTAGAAGACTAGTTTCTTGGGGGAAGACTTGCACTATTTTGGTTAGTAACTAAGTAGAAAGTAGGCTTGTCTTTTACTTTTCTTATCTAACTACTAGTTGTGACATTTTTTATTGCTTCATGTGACCTATATACTCTCTTTTTTTTGTGTAAGATAAGTTGTGAATAGTTGTTCTAATGTTGATCCAACTTGTGTGTGCGCAAACAGATCCATTGCCTGCTTGTGTTCATTTGCCACGAGGGGTTCTTTAGACCCAAGGGTTTATGATGATCTTTCGTGATTCTATTGTTTGTTGATATAAATATTGCATCAAGGTGGATATTGTTAGATAAGGACTTGTATTTGTGTATGTGTAGTTTAGCATGGATTGTTGCATACGGATGTTTAGAGGAGTTTAGAACCAAATGGTGGACAAGGAAGAAAACACAGGTGGTCCATGTTAGTTAACATGACCTATGTTTTCTTAGTCTACTTGTGATTACATTATTTTGACAAAAGATGAGAGTTCTGGAAAAAAAAAACACACGAGGCACTCATGTTTGTTAGCAAGTTCAGTGCTTTTCCTATTTTCTATTATTTTCTTTTGTTGATTACATACTTCTATAAATATATTGTGTATGAAACCGTAGCGATGAGTGGTATTTCATTGATCCTATCCAAACCCTTTCCTCTTATGTTTCTAATAGAATTGTATATCGAGTTATATTGTGAGGATTGTTTTATTCTTCTTGTAATATTAGTGTTGTATACAGTAAAGATCACCATTGTTTCCCTAATTGTTCTTGTGTTCTCATTATTCTCTCAATTGAATATTTGAATTTCTCAATTGTTTCTTAGATCATTTCCTACATCTAGTGATTTTTTCCACAAGATGTAGAGAAATTTCCATCCTCTCTACAAAATCGATCAACATACCCCTCAAAGAGGCTATACACACCCACACTTTAAAGAGAATAATACTTTCCAAAATTTTGAAGCTCGCCTATCGAGACACTTCAACTTCTAGCTTGTTGACTCATTTGTGAGTAACATTTAGAGAAACGCTCTTCTCTCCTATCATCGACCAAATTTCCCATGTGCTCTAGAGGACTTAGCTTCTTTATTCTTTAGCTTGCGCTAAAGGCATTCTATTTTAGTTGTTAATGTCACATTGCCATGAAGAGCCTAAAACAATTAAGGTAACAAGAACATAAAAAATATCAATAAATGTAGAATATTGTACTAGTTTTTTAATAAAATAATTGTAAAAATATTACCTTAGTGGTTTGAAGAAAAACAAATCCACCCACAAAGTTGCCATCATTATACTATAGGCATGGGTTTAGTAAATCTTGAATCATTAGGGTGCCCTACTCCTAGATCGGATCATTTCCTTCCTTCTAGGTGGACTTTTCCCTAGAGGTGCCTTGAACCTCCTCCTCTTTATCCCTTATGAGGTAATCCTTCATCAAGATCTACTCCATAGGGAGTGATCTACCTCCCCTTAATGAAGAACTAATGTTTAGTGGAAAGGACGAGTTATGATCACTTCTCAATATCTTATCTAATTTCCTGATTGATCGACGATGAGTCATATTTTAGGGATATATATATTTTTAAGAAATCTTTTCTTTTTCTAAAGCAAGTCACTGTAGCATGTCCATGCACCTAAGTGCATATTTTATAGGTCAGGATCTTGCTTTTTAAGGGAAATCAAAATGGTGATAATACTTGACCTTAGCTGTGCCACACCAATTTAATGGAGCAATCACAATTCCCCATACATCTCATAAAAGGAAAATCATAATTACAATTATTGTAGAGTTACTATGGTAAAGTCATCTAAAATATCCCCTTCAAAAGCTTATTATCTCATTCTTAATGATTTGAGTACATGATGATTTATACGACATTGAAATCTATGGGTTGAGGTTAGTCTAAGTACCCATTTCAAATTTAAAAATTTAAGATATCATGCAATGAAATGGAAATTTGTTTAACCTAATAAATTAACTCTAAAAAGAGTCTACAACAAACGTTAATCAAATAGGCTATAGAGAGAACATGTCTTTCAATATCCCACAAATTCAATTGAGCACTCAACAACCTCTTGCTCAACATCACACATGATTAACTCCTTTTTAAGAAAATAGAAGAAGTCAACATAAAAGAGAAAAAAAAAATAAAAATTTACAATAATTCCCACCATCCTTTTTCCAAAACTTTAATGTTGGATGGACATGATCCTTACTATAACTATTTCTTCAATGATTACTTTTTACTGCCTCAATATTAAGCTAGCTTTTTCCCTATGTTTGTTGTAACCATATATCTATTTTTACTATATGTTGATGAATATATTCAGATTATTAATCTACAACTTCATTATTAAATGCATAAGCTACGTTTATTACAGCGTATCTTGTTTGGTTTTATTGTCAAACAACATAAACCTTGATTCTTGCTGATCTTTTAGTCTTAGGCATAGTTTTATTAGTATATTATGTTCAATCAAAGATTAAAATACATTAGTGAATATTTAATAAGTATGAACAATATATATACACACATGGGTGACTAAGAATCTCATATATACATACATACATATATGTTTGTATTAGAAAAACAAAATTATTATGTTGTTAAAATGGGCATGACTATATATAATTATATGAATGATTAATGATTATGTGGTTTTTTATACCTTATGTCTTAAGTTATTTCCCTAGTTGAAACACTAAATACTTAAGGTGGAAGATAAGGGAATTTGAGGGTAAACTTTAGGATGATACCCCTAGAGGTGATGAACATGCAAATAGCAAGTCGATTAATCATTCTCAGGCCTACTTGCTCTCATATTATTATACATTGATGTTCCAAGTTTTGTCTTCCTCATCCTTAGTTCCAAATGATTAGGGAGATTTTACCTTGGTTGCTTTATGGTTATGGATTGAGGGATGTGCACACTAGACTTTATTATTGATTTGTTAACCAATCATTATTTTTAACCTGTGACTGACCAGAGGGATTTTCCCTCCGTTACTCTTGGTAGAGAGGCTAGAGGACTCTTCCCGGGTTCTACCAGCATTTTCTTCTCTCTTTCTAAATTCTCATGATTTGATATACTTGCCCTTAATTTAGTTTAAAATGACAATTTAAATTGAAAAATTCTTATTGATACAATGATCTTGAAGATGAAATTGAAATTAAAAGTTCTAGTTAGCCATTTATTTTATTTCAAAACTTGATGACTGTTGAGAGTTGTTTGTTCAAATGATATAATTAAATCCTAAAATGTATTATTTATGTATATTAATTATGTGTTACTCCCCTACTGAGTGTGGACCAATTTTTCAGGTGATTGATGAAGAATAATTGTTTGTTGGGCATGGGAAACATTTGGGTTCATGCACTGAGAGGCGTGACTAGTGTATTAGTTGTTCAAATAATTTATTCTAGACTTATCATTTTAGATTTGAATCATGTAGGATGATTTAGTTGAGTGTGTTGTCTTTTAAACCAAACTTATAGTTCCTAATTACATCTTTATATGTAAAACTTGTTTATATTAAATTTAAAATTATTGGAGTGTTACAGTTGGTATCAAAGCAAATGATCCACAACTACTTAGGTAGTTAGCTCTATTATGTAATGAATGGCGTTTCTTGAAACCATTAGGATAAAATGGATGTTAGGAAACATGAAATAATAATAATAATAATAATAATAATAATAATAATAATAATAATAATAATGATAATAATAATAATAATAATAATAATAATAATAATAATAATAATAATAATAATAATAATAATAAGTCATTCTTAGGATGGGTAGTTATTAGAGCGATGGCTTTTATCTGTTGTATGCATTTATATTATGTTACATGTTATTTTATATTTTCTTTTCTTGTGGTGGATCATGAATCTAATTCTATATATTAGAGATCCTAGCTATGCTTTGGTCAAGATAGATGTCGCATAACGGGCATCATGAGGATGTTGAGCGACATTAAAAGTTATAAGAGGTTGTGTTGTACTTAGGTGAGGCTTATAGGATGAAGGTGACACCTTATTTGATAGATTTGACCACCATGACCCACCTACCTATGATGGTGTTCCAGACCCAATTATGATGGAAGGAAGGGCTTGTGAAATATAAGAGCTATTTGAGGTCTCTAAAATCCTTCATGATCTTAAGTTCCCACTTGGAGCTTATTATCTATGTAAGGAGGCTAATAATTGGCAGTCTATATTGAAAGTTGGTTGCTTAACCTAGTTTGGGTTTTCTTAGGCTAGATTTTTTGAGAGGCTTCAAAATCGCTTCTACTCATTTTCTTTAAAGTGGAAGAACCAGGAAGAGTTCCTCTGATTGAAACAAAGGAAGATGTATGTTTAGGAATATGCCGACAAGTTCATCAAAATTTATTGCTTTACCCCTACATTAGTGGCAATAGAGGAAGAGAGAGCAATGATGTTTGAAGCTTAGCTTAACTTCAAAATCCAATGGTCGTAGGGATTTATTCTATAAATTTTCAAGAGTCCTATGGTAGGGCCATGAATCTATATCATATCATCAAGGAAGATGATTTCTTGGGAAGGCAGAAGAATAGAGATGTAAGATAAACTTCCCAATAGAATCGAGGAGATAAACAGCCTAGGACTCATGATTATAGCTACAACAATAATAAGGGTTAGAAATACCATGTATAGATCACTTTAGAGGGTAATTTTAGCATAATCGAGATACTTGTAGAATGTATATGAAACCTATCTATCCATGAAAGAATTGTGATGGTTCTTCTATCTATTATTTCATCTGTGGAATAGATGGGTAAAAAGATAGCGAGTATCCTCAACAAGTTCAAAAGAAAGATAAATGAAACCCTAATCCTACACCATCCAGTAGTTAAGGAGGTAGTTATTATGGGTAAAGGAACAACTAAAGAATTCAGAATCAGAATCAGAATCAGAGTAACCACAATTAACAAAATTTAGGTAATCAGAGGCACATCTATGGCATGAGAAGGAAGAGGCTAAGGAAAATCCTAACGTTGTCGCTAGTACTTTCTTAGTAAACTCTCTACCTGCTATTGTACTTTTTGATACTGGTACATCTCATTCTTTTATAACCACTACATTCATAAAGAAGGCCATGTTCTATGTCAACAAACCTCACATATGTCACCATACCCTTAGGAGAGCATGTTCCATGTTCTAATGTCTTTGAGAATGTTTCTATTAGAATATTAGGGACCAACTTACTAGGTGGCATTATCCTATTTGACCTTACTAAATTTGATGCCATTATGAGGATGGATTGGTTAGCTAAGTATCAAGATAATTTTGATTGTAGGGGGTAGGAAATGTCCTTGAAGGGACCAAAAGGAAAACATATAACTTATTGGGGCATTGTAATGAAACATGGATTAAGACTCATCTCAACTATGAGAGTGAGAGAGCATATGAGAAGGGAGGCAGAGTATATCTATGTTGTTTGGCATATTTAACCATGGAGGAGGAGGAGTCGGTTAAAATACATGTAGTTAAGTAGTATCCTGATTTTTTTCCTAAGGATCTACAGGGACTACAACCTAAACAAGATGTTTAATTTGGGATATACCTTCTTCTTGGGAATAAAATCATATCAAAGGCCCCTTACCGTATCACACTAACAGAGCTACATGAGTTGAAGAAGTAGTTGGAAGAATTATTGGTGAAGGGTTTCATCAAGCCAAGTGTTTCCCCTTGGGGGGCATCGCTATCATTTGTGAAAAAGAAATGTGGGAGCTTAAAATTGTGTATTGGTTATCAAGTGTTAAATAAAGTCACAATCAAGAACGGGTACCCAATGCCCAGGATAGAAGATTTTTTTGATTATCCGTAGAGTGTCGATGTATTATCTAAGATTGATTTGAGGGTGGACTATTAACATCTCCCTATGAAGAATGAGAATATACCTAAACCAACTTTTATAACTCACTATGGACATTATGAATTTATAGCGATGCCATTTGGGTTAAATAATGACCTAACTGTATTCATGGACCAAATGAATAGAACCTTCCATGAGTACTTGGATCATTGTGTGGTCATCTTTATTAATGACATCAATGTGTACTCTAAGGATAAGAAGCAACATGAGGAACATCTTTGATTGGTCCTTGATATTTTAAGGGAGCATAAATGGTATGCTAAGCTCTTGAAATACGATTTTTGGCTCAAGACGGTTGATTTTATTAGTCGTGTGATTTCTAAGGAATTTATATCAGTAGATCCATTAAATTTACAAGAATTTGTTGAATGGGAAAGGATAACTAATGTCACAGAAGTAAAAAGCTTCCTTAGATTGGCAAGTTATTACAGGAGCTTTATGAAAGATTTCTTAAGGTTAGCACAATATCTTACACTGTTGGATGAATTCAACATAAATTCCATAGAAATTATTTTTGGATGAATAATATTTCTTTAGAAATCTGAAGATGTCTACTCTAAAGCAAAAAATACGCCATACAATTTCAAACTTTGTAGCTCAAGTTATGGTCTTTTTTTGTAAAGGTATGTAGTTATGAAAATTGACTCTACCAATTGATTAGTTTCTTAAAACGAGTTGACTCGTATGTCAAAACCAGGTGAGTGGTATGTCAAAACCAATGGAATGGTTTGAATACCGATCAACTAGTATGGGAATTTTTGAGGTTTTTTTCCCATTGGAATTTGACCATTGGAGTACTTTTTACACCTAATGGCTAGTGTCACTTTTTCTAATAATTTAGCACTATAAATAATAGTTTGTTAGACTTTAATAAAAATCGATCAAGCTAGCAAAACTCTTATAGAGTCATCATTTTTACATCTTACAAAGAATCAAAGAGAGTTTAGATTTTACACTTTCAAATCCACATCAAACTTCTCTAGTGCTCAATTTGTTGTTCATATTTAGCTAGAGTGCTAATATACTTATAATCATTTTTTCTCTAACTAGATAAAAATCTTCCTAAGTTATTACTCACTTTCATATGCTATCTAGTGAAGACTTTTATCATATTTATTTAAACTCATCATCTCAAACACAAGTGAAGAGTGGTTTGTGTCTAGCATTTCTAAGAGAGGTCATTGAGATTGTAGTCTCAAAAATCTAGAGAGTACATCTAGGTAAAGTACAATTCATCTCCTAGAGGGCTATTGAGATTGTAGGTTCATAAACCAAAATAAGAGTGATAAACATCAAATACCTACTATAAATAAAGAGATATTTAAATCAAAAAGGTAAAACCTTTTGGTAGTAGGTGTAGAGAAACTTTGTAGAGCTCTTGAGCCACTCAAATCACGTGCTTACTATTTGCCATCCTTCTACTTATTTTCCACAAAATTTTAATTTAAAATTATTGTTACAAAATACTTTATTTATGCCTCTAGAGTATCCATACAGGCTTTCAATCAATAACCTAGAGAACTATTGCAATCACTAGAGGTGCTTGGGTGGAAATAGGAATCTATATCAATAGATTTTGTGATGAGTTTGATATGGACTTGAAGAGATAAATTTTCTATTTGGGTTATCATGGATTGATTGAAAAAGGTAGATCATTTCATTACCATGACAAATAAATGGAGCATGGAGCAATTGGCATATGCTTATGTCTAATAGGTAGTCCATCTACATGGGATACCTAAGGATATAATTTCACATAGGGACCCTAAATTCAAGCCAAAGTTTTGGAGCAAGTTGTAGAAGGAATTTGGGATGAAGCTTAAGTATAACACAACTTTTCATGCAACTACAAATGGTCAGATGGAGTGCACCATTCATGTTCTAGAAGATATGCTAAGAACATGTGTAATAGAGTTTAGGAGACTTGGCATCAATGCGTGAGACTTATTGAGTTCTCTTACAATAATAGCTACCAAGCTAGTATACAGATGGCACCATATGAGGCCTTATATGGGAGAAAGTGTAGGCACCCATTGTGTCGGAATGACATCACTAAGATTATGGTATTGGTCCCTAGAATGATACAATCTACAATGGATAAAGTTTGAGTTATCAAAGTGAAGATGAAAGTTGCCTAGTATTGACAAAAATCTTATAAAAAACAGCATCGTAGGCTTGAGGACTATAATGTTGGGGAGAAGGAATTCTTGTGAGTATCACATATGAAGGGAGTGCTGAGATTTGGGAAGAAGAGAAATCTAAGCCTGAAATATATCGACACATATGAGGTTTTAGAGAGGATCGGTGAAGTAGTTTATCGGTTAGCCTTATCAACTTAGCTAGGCAAGGTTCATAATGTTTTCCTTGTGTCACAGTTGAAGGGGTACAAACATGATCCAACCCATGTCATCAAACCTAAGTTCATGACCTTGGAAGAAAACCTGACATATAAAAAGGAACCTGTGCAAGTTTTGGACCGACATAACCTGTCGTTGTGGAATAAGGTCATCCCACTTGTGAAGGCTCTTTAGGGGAATAAGAAGATTGAGGAGGCGAATTAGGAGATGAAGGAATTAATGAGGAAGAAATACCCACAACTCTTGATTTAGCTAAGTCGATTTAAGTTTCAAGGATGAAACTTTCTTTAATGGTGGTGCGTTGTAACACCCATAATTTTATGTAATAATTTTAGCCTTATTATGAATAATTTTTTTAGGAAATAATTTATTTTCTAAAATAAGCCTTAATTGAGCCCTTATGTATAGTCCACATTAGCACAAAGTGAATCATAATTATATGGGTCAAAAGATAATAATAATAATTATGGTAGGAGTAGTAATCATAATAATAATAAATATTATCCTGCACATTTAAACATGCTAACTTTTAGTATTATGAATTTTTATTTAAACAGCAACGGTTAATATTTACCTACATAATCTTACCTTCACAAAAAAAAAAGATCTGACATGTTACGGTTAGTTTGTAACTATTTTTCTCATATATCGTTAGTGCATGAATCATAATTTATATAGGCTTAGTACATAAGACCCCTTGGTACAAGTAGTTAAAGATATTAGGGAATAATTTTTGGCACAATAATTTGGTTGACCCAAAGATTCGATCAATACTAGGATAATATATATATATATATATATAGTCACTCATACACTAACTTATTTTCCCTAGCCCCATGTGAAGCCTTCTTTCTTTTGTTTTTCAAGTCAAAAAGTTAATTCTTGCTCTATCGATCAATTATGCTTCTCACTTACTAATCCTTCTCTACCAATTAAGATAATACTATTCATCCAGCTACTGAGTAAGACTCATAAAGTTTAATTTTAATTTATTTATATTAGTATGTATTAGATTACTAATAGCTATTATTAACATTAAATTATTCTTTTTTTTAGTGATTGGTATCGTAGAGGACATTGGTAAATTGAAGGGTTTCCATTATCTTAATCTTTGTCCAAACTTTTAAGATAACACATAATTTAATCATATATATAGTATAGATGGAGGATAAATTTATGATACTATGACATTAATTTGGTCGTTGAATAAATTATGATAAGCTAAGTAATAATTATAAAGGCTAAATGTTTTTTTATATATATCTATTACCAAATCGTGTGTGTGTGTGTGTGTGTGTTAAAATGGGCACAACTATGCATAATTATTTGAATGATTAATGCTTATGTGTTTTTGTTTGACTTATGTCATAAGTTATTCCCTCTAACTAAAACACTAAATATATGAAGTGGTAGATAAGGGAATTTAAGTGTCAGATAAATTTTAGGATGGTATTCCTATAGATGATGAACAAAGGTTAACTAGAGGCATTCTTGGGCCTACTTGCTCTCATACTGTTATACATTGATGTCTCAGGTTTTGTCGCGCTCTTCCTTAGTTGTAACCAACTAAAGTGCTTTTTTCCTAGATTTCATTTATGGCCATGTACTAAGGGGTTTGCATGCTCGACTATGTTATCGATATGATCTCCAACTATATATATATATATATTTGTAATTGAATAGAGAGAGGCTTTTCCCTGGGTCTCTTGGTAGAGCAACTAGAGGGATCTTCCTTGGTTCTACCATCATTCTTTTCCCTCTTTCTAAATTCCCATGATTTGATATGCTTGGTCTTAATTTAATTTAAATTTTAAAATTAAATTAAAAACTCTTATTGATACATTGATCTTGTAGATGAAAGTGACATTAAAAGTTATAGTTAGCCAATTATTTTATTTCGAAACTTGATGATTAGTGAGAGTTATTTTTTTGAATGTTGTAATTAAATGTTTTAATTTATTGTTTATGTATTTGAATTATGTGTTACTCTCCCACTAAGTGTGAACCAATTTTTCAAGTGATTGATGAAGAAGAATTGATGTTGGGAATGGGAAACAACAAGGTTTGTGTTCTAAGAGACATGACTCATGGATTAGTTGTTCAAATGATTTATTCAAGACATAACACATTATATTTTATTCATGTTTTAGGATTTAGTTGAGTGTTTTATCTTTTAAACCAAAATTATAGTTCCTAATTACATAGTGTTAGGTAAACTTTACTTATATTACATTTAAATATTTTAGAGTGGTAACTATAGATCCCTAAAAACAAACGGAATAGATACCAGGAACTACAAGCCATATGCTTCTTTAAGTAACAACCGTTATTTGAGTGATACTTTGAAGCTTGTTAAAAATAGTGTTTCTTAGACATGAAAGGACTATCCATTAAAGAAAAAGTTACATTAATGAAAAATTAGAGTCTTAGTAAATAATAGTTATTGCCCAAATAATTACAAGTCACACATTCTCAACGACACACTTGTGGATAATGAATTCACTACCTCTAACCCCATCTGTGTTCTCTGGAGGTAGACTATTATTTTTTGAAGTTTTTCCATGAAGAATTTAATTTGAAATAAATTCCATTGTGGATGATTTATTGTTCAACCTCCTAACTTTGCTAATATTTATCCTAAACCTTCCAAAGCTCCTTTAAGTTCAAATAATCCATACAACCTACATTCTTGCCCTTAGACATCTCCGACCAAGTCTTGATGGCAACTACATCCCACTAAAGCTTGTATTGTTCAACATCTTGAATTAGGTACTATATCTAGGTTGTATGGGATTTAATGGCTCACCACAATTCAATCTCCTTTGTATGCCACTACGCTTCGATCAAATGTTAGGAAACATACTCCTTCTCTAAGGTTTGTTTGGCGAGGGATAGATCCTCAAAATAATATGCCTTAAGGCCCTTCATTCCATTTAGTTCAACATTTAGGGAGACCTCCACCCTTTGAAGTTGTTTAATCTTTACTCTCTACCCAAGCACAACACCCATCATAGGTTCCACCGATTATAGATCAATTATCATCCTCTCCATGCTTTGTAAAGGAGCACCATCCATGAATATTTAATACACATACTACAAATATGAAAAATAAATAATTCTTACCTAGAAGTTATCATCTAGGTCCTCCTCCAACAACACCATACTACAAAACAAACTAGTTTTTGTGCATTCATTGAGAGAATTAATCTAGCCAAATTGCTAGAGATGAAGGCTCTGAAGGTCCAAACTCCTTTTAGGAACCCCAATATAGTCCTTGCCTCTTCGTGTAATTGTTGGGTTTCCTTCTTTTTGGGAGGATTAAGACTGTTGACCTACTCTTGATTTTACCTTTCATATCCTATAGTAAGGTATTGATGGGCCTAATACCTAAGAAGACAATTTGGCGGCATAATCAAGTTACACTAGCCTAACCTACTTTCCTTGATGATAAAGTAGAAATGTGAGTTAGTCGTTCCCTTCATCCCAAATCCCAACTAAGCACAAAAAGTTCCCACGACATGCATTACAACAACATCAAGCTAGATTCATCTTACTAGGACTCTCAAGTACTTATCAGATACCCTAATGAAACAAAATGAAGGTCATCTAAGTGGTAGCTTAACCCCTACAAACTCGGATATTTTGGTGGCTATCACCCTCTATAAATTGGGAGATTGCCAACTTTTCATGGAGTGTCATATATTAAACAACTTTAGTCAATCATTAATCAAGCACTGAACATTGCTCTCAATTGCTCTTAAGTAATTAACCTAGCTCCTTACTCTAACTCCTTAATGCACCCCACTCTTATTTTCACCTAAGGATCTTGATCTTTCTACCATCAACACTCATAGTTTATAAATAGTACCACGACTAAGTCACTACAACCATCCCTACCCTCTCTACTTTCTTTATGCTTTCTGAAGACCTACTTTAATATTAGAGTACTCTTAGACCAACACTAAACTGCCATCCCTCTAATGTTCAAAATAATAGTTCTATCTTTCTTATAGGTAGATCATTTGTGCCCCACTCAATCATGATCATATCTTTAATTGTAGACTTTGAGAGTTTACAAATAATAATGATGATGATGATGACAACGACGAGGAATACAACGACGGTGTCATAGATAATAATAGTAATAGTAATAATAATAGTCTAAAGTTATTGGTATTAAGTAGTGATACTATATAAATTAAAATTAAAGAATTTTGAAAACTAATATAATACCTATATTTAATAGCAATACTATCACAAATTATCAAATACATCAACCATATTTAATTACAACATCAATGTTAACTAATGAAACTCTATAATTAATCATGTAAAATTAGATAGTTAATACACCATCAATGTAAAAAAAAAAAAAAGATACTATTATAGCTTATCAAAGATACTTACCTCATAAGTTTATATAATCCATTTGAAATAATAATTTTATGTAATTTGATATACAAAATTAGAATAAATGTTATACTATAATCGTTAAATAATAATATTATTGTATTATCAAAGCTATACACACTTTATATAGTGGTATTCAATATTAAGGATGAGAGGAGAGTTATTAAGGATATATTGATTGCATGATGGGATTTTGATTTCCATTATTTGATAATTTTATTCGAGTATAAGTGCCATAAAAATGATATACCTAAAAGAAAACCCACACCTTTGAACAATATTTGAAAACTTTTCGAAAGAGTAATATGTCAAAACCTAATTAAAAAAAGATAAAATAAAGCATTTAAAACCTAATTGTCAATCACAATCCAACCCCAAATCTAAACCAACCATAAAATCTAGTTGATTCCTTACAACAAAGCCTAACCCAAACTTTAAAATGAACCCTAAAATGTTATCTTTATATTATAGAGGATATATTGAGTAGAGTACATTGATAAAGAACTGTTGAGCTTATATTATAATTTAACTTGTTTTGCTTTTGATTTGGTTTTACTTTATTATGTACTTATATATATTTCCTAAATTATAATATTTTATATAAATAATAGTATGATGTACCTATTGTAAATACCTCCAACCTAGGAGAAGAATAATATACTACTTTTATTCTATACCTTAAATTTTGATTTGGTATTAAATTCCTTTATAAGAGACAATTTTGTTTTTTCTAATAATCTCTTTGACCCCTACAATGTTAGCCATTTGATCAATTCATTTATTATAAGAGTTAGTGCAACATCTTGATGACCAAAATAATCAAGAAAGAAAGGATTAAATTGACTGTTGAGAATTTTAAACTTTATTCATAACTCAATTTACAATTTATAATACTTATTATGAGTAAGGAAACTCAATCTCTAAGTTTCTCATGAATGATCGGAAGCTGATTTGTATGCATAATACTTCCATTTTGAATTTGTGTAGATCATGTCATTATTCAGTATCCTGTATAGTTCCTTGTGGTTGAAATATAGTAAGATACTCAACTAAAATATATTATATATATGGTTCATCAACTTAATATATACTCTCTCTTAAGTTGAATGCATCCACCATCCTAATTTTATCCATTTTATATCGCACTATAAAATCTTTTTCAATATCAAATATTTTGATATATTTAGTTTTTAAAATTTTTTTGACCATTTCCCTAATTTTTCACAATTTTTGGAATTTATTTGCCATTTTTCACAATAAAAGCCCATCATTAGGCATTCTTTGCAATATAATTATCTAAAATGAATTTTAATAAACATTCTAACTATCCATTTGGATCCCAAATAACCCATATATGGATGCCAATTAGATTTTTACTTAGTTACATTTGTTCAACCAAAATCTTAGTTAAAGATACACTAATCAAGCTTTTTGTCATAAACACCTTACATATTCAAACCCTTGCCTTATGCCTTAATACATTTGCTTTCATTTTCACTGCAAATCTAGCACAATATTTGCCAATGATCTTCCTTCTTTTTCTTCCTTTCATTTCCCTCTTGTTTGACCATATGTGATACTATTCTACCAATTGGTTCTCTTTCTTTTTCTTCTTCTTTTTCTTGGTTTAATCCTTCCATTACTTACCATCCATTAGCACTTCATTTTCCCCTTGGTTCTATGGCATTTTTCTTCTTATTCCCCCTCTTTTTTTGAACTACTATTATTCTTGTGTTGTTTTCTACTAGTCTATGTTCCATTTTCTCCTCTCATTTTCTCTTATTTTTCATCCTAATTTACTTTGATTTAGCTATCAATATATTTTTTTTTAAATGTTGGAAGTTAAATTTTGGTAAAAGGTGAGGTAATATTGGGTTTTCCTTGGCCAAACCCCATTTTCACAAGCAAATGGTTATTTCTATTTTCTCACCCTTTCATTCTTTCATTTTTGTTAAATTAATATTCCATGAGCTTCTATTTCTCATTTTTCTTAAGTTAATTAGGAAGGCTCATAGGTGGTGGGTATTTACTTTGATTTTTGATTTTGCTTTGGATCATATTATTTAGGTAATAACTCATACTATTTGAAAATAGAATTTATGTGCAATTTTTTATTTAAATTCTATTTTTTGACATATTTAATTTATAAAACATGATAATGTGTTTTGAGTGTTAAATATGCTACAATAAAAATCTCATGATTTAATGTGAAAAATGCTTTGTATGATTTAATGTGAAAATGTCATCTAATGTGATTTAGCTTTTTTTTTTTGTATGATAGTATGATATGGTTAGTTTATATTCTAGTTTTTCTAAGAATTATTTCTTATATAAGTTCACATGCTTATACTTTATATTGATTATCATGAAGTTATGTTGAAAATGACAATATGGAATGCTTACTACCTCTCAACCTTTTGCATTGTTATGAGGCTTTTGCCTATTTTTAACTTTTATTAAGTATGTTGTTAAAAAAAAATAGTACATAGTGAATGAATTTTGTGTGATTTGAAGTTAAATGAACTTTAGGATTTTCTTAGAGCTCTTAGCCTCAAGGATAAAATAGTCAATTTAATTACTTTTTGAGAAATATAACTTTATTATTGTGTTCATTATATTCTTTACTAAAAAAATGACAAATAATTTGACATGGTTTGGAGTTGTATATGATTTATTATGTTTTTAGAAGTTTTGAGGGGTATAAGAGTGTTTAAGGACATTTTGGTTTTTTTACATCAATTTTAGAATTTTGGGTATCAAAATGGGTTAGTTATCAAGGAAATTTTCTAAGTCTGATGATTATGACATTTGGGTTTCATTTCATGAGGGGGTATTATGGGTTTCAAGTCTTTTAATCTAAAAATAAAATTTAAGGGTATTTTGAATATTTTACAAAGTTGAGATTTGTTAGGAACTAATATTAATATTTAATGGATTAACCTGGATAAGAATTTTGTTTAAATGTGAATATACATATATATATATATATAACACCCCGAGTTGATACGACCACGTGGGGGCTACCTTGGAGCATTTTCAAATTGATCGCCTAGCCCCATAGATCCATACGAGTCCTTTCAGTGCACTTTGTCCTCAATCACATACTTCTCAAGAAATTTTCAGAAATTTTATGAAACTTTCCAAGAGGGTCACCCATCCTAAAAATTACTCCACAGCCAGCACGCTTAACTATGGAGTTCTTAGGATGGAATCACCAAAATGATGGTATACCATATTAATATAAGTAGCTAAATCGATTCTTATAACACTCTACTCAAATTAGGATATTATAATATATTATTATTTGAATAATATATACCTTACAACAAGTCAAAATGAGATTAGTGACTCAAGGGATATAATCGTCATTTTATGTGTTAAAAAGGCTTACCTAGGTTTGATTTTAGGTTGAGGTGATCTAAGAGGTATTTCTAATTTTATCCTTTATTTTCGTTAAGTGATGAGGTTAATTTGGAAATTCATGACATTTGTTGATATTAGGGTTTCTATAAGGGTATTTTGGTATTTTTGTGCAATATGTGCTAAAATGGTAAAATGGTTGTTATTGTTGACCTTATACATGCTTGTTGATTTTTAGTCAACATTTGACTTTTTGTTGGATTTTGAATTCCTTTTGATTTTTTGTTAACATCTAACAATTGGTATTCAATATTTATCCTTTGTGATCTAAATTAATTTGGGCATTTTTATGGCATGAGTGAAATGGGTCTTTATGGCATGGTTATTTGGCCTTTGTGCCTCTTTGGATAACTTGGGTCTTTATGCTACATGGTTTGGCCTTGATCCTTTGTAGATCATTCCATGGTTAATAATATAATTCTAATAAGAAAATTGATTAATAATGATGGAAGAGTGATTAAATGTCTTATTATGGCCTTGTTTTATGTCGTGGTTAATTCTTTAATAACACATTAATCATATAAAAGTGAAAGAAAGACTAGAGTTGTGACTATATCACTCAACACTAGTTGTATGAGTTAGGTTTTTATTTGTACCATTCATGTGTTTTCATTTATGTGATCCCAAATTCCTTACGAGGGATGAAGATGCCCTTTTCTACTTTATAGGCACTTCTAGCCATATAAGGAGTATGTATACTAAAATAATAAAGTGTCATATTATTTAGTGGTTTTTATTATGTTTCAAGAGGGCTAATAGCATTATAGTAGTAGAAAATTGACATGTATTGGAGGCATACACAACAAAAAATAAGTAATTTAGATAAGCCAGACAAGAAATTAATGAAAATAAGAAGAAGAATTAGATGAATTAGAATGTTAGAGTTTTGGTATGGGTGTTAGGGTTTCATAAGTTTTTATGAGGGCTTAGGAGTTCAATTGGTTAGGTATTTTAATGGTTCATTAATGTCTAATGATGGGATATTAATAAGATGTTAGAGTCAAGTTTAATTGTACATTAACTATGGAGAAAAACATTAATAAAGAAGAAGGTATTGGGGATAGGGTTTTCATTGAAAGATGGATTTTTGGGGTTGAATGTATGGATGATTATGAATGGTTAAAGTGGAGGTTTTAGAGGGTTATTTATGAAATTTATAAGGTTCATTATGGTAGGGAAATGTTGGGTTAATAGTGGTAATTGAGATATCAAGAATTGTGGCTATGGCTGGGGGTTAAGGTTATGACTTTAAGAGGTTGAAGATTATGAGTTTGATATCAAATATATATGTATATAGGTGGAAATTATGGGTTGGTTGTATGGGGTTATTTGTGTTGGTTTAATAAAAGTATTAAGATGGTAATAATGGAGTATTAGGGTTGTGATTAATGGGGATAATTAAAGATGGAAAATCATGGCTAAGGAGGAGGATTAGGGTTAGTGCTTGAATTTGAAGAGGTTAAATTTAGGGTTGAATATGTAGCTGGATGATTGTGATGAATGAATTGGAATATTAATGTGTTTAATTTAAAAACAAACTAACACTCTCAAATCACACAAAAATTGAGTAGAGAAAACTTGAATAAGAATCACGAGGAGATCAAATTCAAGAAAGAACAAAGAGAACCAATTGGATAATCAAACTTAACTTGATTGTATTACGTGTATTCTCAATATGTATAAGGCCTCACTTTTTATGATTGATACTACACCTCATCATATTTGATTCTTCATGCAAAGATAAGCTAAAATCAAAAGATATAAAACACCAAAATATTACACAATCGGTGTACACACACTGAAACTAACAAAATAAATCATTCTAACAAGATCAAACTAAATCTTATAAGTAATATCTAATATATATGGTTGGTTCTCCATCATTTTGGGCATCCTCTTTATGTGCTTAGCATGTGAGATCATTAAAAATTAGCATAATGACCTCTCAATATCTCATTAGTCTATAATTAAACAAGTAAGCACATTATTAGGCCTAATATTGTTATTTTGACCCAAATCTTCAACCAAGGCTAAGCTAATTGGCACTAACATGAAATAAGCCAAACTATGGCTTGTATAATTTGTAAGAAATACCTCTGCATCAAATAGATTTGTATGGGTGGTGAATGCATATTTTTAGCTATTTTAATTTGAGCTTTTAGTTATTTATTTAACTAATATGTAAAGTTATTTATAATTATGTACTTAAATGATGATAATCTCATATATTAAATTAATTTTGAGCTTAAATTGAATTTACACGATTGTTGATAATTTGTGATATTTTGACCATAATTTTCACATATAAATTCGAATTTAGGTAATTTAAATTTTATGTAAATATAACATGATATATAATTTCTATGCCTAGTAGTTTTATTAAATCAAATCATATCAATGTCATAAATTATATTGAAGTTGCAGCTGAAATATTTCATTAGATAGAGATTTGTTTGGAATAATTTTGGAATATTTCTATTAAATATTCTTTTGTGTATACACAAATCAAGATCAGCGACAACGGTCCTTGATGATCAACAATACAATACACACAAGCTAAAGGCTGAATAGAAAAAAGTGAATAAAAGTACAACAGAAAAGAACAAAGTTCCGCGCATAGAGGGAATATATAATAAAAAAAACGAAAAAACATATTGGCCCATAATTTGCGTACAATTCACGCTGCCAAAAGCCAGAAAAAGAAGAATATATGACCCCTTGCTACCTCTTTATATATGCATACATGCATGATGTGTAGAAGAGAAGGCCGCCCGAAAAAGAAAAAAAGGCGACAATTTCGAGAACCAAGCGTCACACAATATCGATCGAGATAGGTAGTGTCAGACAACGAAAAAAGAAAGGGAAATTTTTTTTGTAATCTATTTAGGTAAAATTAATTAAATAAAAATTAAAATGGTTTAAAAATATTTAGTTATAAGTATAAAATATTATGTATATATAATTATATTAATATGTATATCTAATTATATATAAATATACAGGTAATATTTTTTATATGTATATGTATATTGGGGTACCAAAAAAATTGGACTAAATACTAAATAGATTAACTAGTTTTAATTATTTTAGTCCAAATGGACCACCAATTATTTTTCCTAAAAAAAACGCGGCACACATCGAACACGAAACCGAGCGTATCATTGTTCTTTTTTTTTTAATTAGATTTGGAGCCTTATAATTTTATATTATAATATTATGAGATTTAGTATATCATATGTAATTCGAAGTTTATAAGTAATTTAATTATATTTATTTTAATTAATAGTACATTTCAATTTTATTTTACCAGGGAGATGAGAAAATCATAATTTTTATATTGTTTATTTAATTAATTGTTTGATTATTAGATTATCCCAAGCAATTTATGTTATTATTTTTTTATTATATCTTATTAATAGACTATTCATATAGCAAATTAAGATGAAAGTGAGAGCTTATTTTCACTTTACGTTGAATAATATAAATATAACTTAAATTGGTTACGATAACAATTACATAATTTCTATAGTAAGATGGAAAGACAATTAATTAATTGAATCTAAAATGATATCATTTATTTAACTCATTTTAATAGAGATAGAGAAAATAATAATTGGTGATAGGACTACGTACTTTGAGAGAACACATTAGTTATATATTCACATTAACACATAATGTGTAATTAAAAAAGTCAAGTAATTAGTTAATCAAATAATATAATTAGATAGAAGCGGATTCGAAATCCTTGGTAGTTTTTATTTATTAATTTGATATTTGGTAGATTTTATTTATTTTTAGTTTATAGATTTTTATCGAAAATTCTTAATTTTGATTAATAATTATTTTTTCATTTTATTTTGTTAGCCTAGGCCTAATTTAGTTGATTGAAGTATTTGAGTTATTAATTTAATGTAGGAGCAAATGATCAAGATTTAGTATTTATTATTATGGGACCTATTGTCCTTTACCTAGAGAAGATGCCCTATGAATTTAAAGACAAACAAATGAATAAATTGCTAGTTATGGATGAAAATTACAAAACAAGTCACTAGTAATAAATGTGTGTGCATGGCATGCATGAGAACATTTTTTTAGGCTTAAGTGGTGTGTGTTTAGTCTTTATTTAGTGTGTTATTTACTTATTTACTTTGTTAATTAGTTACATTATGATTGGCTAGCACATAAAGTAGCTTTTTAAGAGGATTCTATCTTATTTTATCTTATAGGGTTTATCTTATACGATGTGCTTGGAGTGGAGAACAAGACATTGCAAGGATCTGATTAGATCATATTTTTATTCCTATTTAATTAGCATTATATTGTAATATTGAAGAGGTGCAAATAGGCTATAAAAAGCCTTAGAGTTATACATTCGTATGCATAGCCAAATTGAATGAAATACAAGTTATTCCTTATTTGAATTCTGTGTGAGTTCTTCTAAGTTATAATCAATTATGTGTGAATGATTATTATTGAAACTCTTAATCTCTTTTTATTTGTCAATTAGAGGTTAAGTACTATCCCTAAATCCATCCATAACCCACACCAATCATCAACCATAATCGTCACTTTTATCATACATTCATCATCTTCAACCTATTCTTCTTACTTAATTCTACCTATTTTATTTCCAAACCTTTAATAATGAATCTATTATTATCACACGTTCATCATCTTCAAATAATATTCGAAGTCTCTTCATCATTATCTTCATCTCACAACCAATCTAAAACCCTAACCCTAACCTATAAATGATATCACCCCCAAAACCCTAACCATTTGACTATTATCCTTCTTAATCTATCATCACCCAATCATTATCATCATATCCAAACCCTAACCGACCCATACTACCACCCAAATCATAAGTCCATAATCCTATACACATCATAATTAGTTTCTATAAGAATAATAATTTAATATTCATAAGTGTCATGTATTACTTCTGATCGATATAATTGCCAATAGGGATATTTAACCAAAATAAAAATGTTGATGCCTTTGTTGGGAACTAATTTAATAGCACTAGACTTAAAATTTTAAATTTTGATCTAGGAAAACTTTTACCTTTTATTTTCTTTTCCTTTTTTAAATTTACTAGATTTTTTTTTACTTTGTTATTCTTCTATTAGCAAGGTTCTAACACATAACTCGAAGGAATCCTAGTGAATTGATAGCATTAGACCCAAAGATTGAGAGTAGATTTTGTAAGTTAAGAGCATATTTGAAATTTTTTATTGCTGCAAAGAAACAAAATCAACAAATAGTTGAAGGGGAGCAAAATCGACAACAATCCTTAAAAGAATATACTAGCCCTAGTGTAGCATATTATGTAATGAGTATTAGAAGATCATTGGTTGAAGTGCATAATTTTGAGATCAAACCTACTATCATTAAGATGGTACAGAGTTTGGTCCAATTTGGATATAAAACTAATGATGATACGCATGCTCGTATTGCCACTTTCATCAAATTTTGTGATACTTTTAAAATAAATGGTGTTTATAGTGATGATATTAGACGTTTTCCATTTTTATTACATCATAAGGTTAATATTTGGCTAAATTCTATAAAACCAAGCTCTATTTTAACCTAAAATGATTTAGTGTAGTTGTTTATTTCTTAATTCTTTCCATTTGCGAAAGCTACTAAATTAATAAATAATATCACTACTTTTTGGAAAAATGATTTTGAATCATTAAATGATGCATGTGAATGATTGAAGGAATTATTAAGAAAATGTCTACATCATGGCTTGCCTACTTGGTTACAAATGCAAACTTTTTTATAATGGTATATCTGCTACTAATCGATCTATGCTAGATGTAGTTGCAGGTGGAACTATTATGAATATGACTCTTCAACAAGTCTATGCTTTTATAATTCCCATCAATGACATTGTGAAAATAATTTGATATAAAATAATGTGGGAATTCATCCTAACGATGCCATCACGACATTACCAACTAAGATGGATTTATTTACAAAGAAACATGATAGTTTTAGTCATGCTTCATGTATGCAAGCTCAAGAAAATGTGCCTATGTGCAATTTATGTGGTGGACTACATGATATCATGGAGTGTCAAGTAGGTAATCTTTTCTAACCTTCCCTTTATCAAGTTAACTATCTTTCTAACAATGTGGGCATACAATATAATCCATTCTCAAACATATATAACTCAGGGAGGAGGAGCCACCAAAACTTCAATTGGAAGAATGATAACCTGGTGAAGCCTTCTAGATTTCCACCATAGAGACCTATGCAACCAATTTCACTGCTACATCAACAACCATAATAATCATCCTTGGAAGAAATGATGAGCAAATTCATAAACACTACTAAAATGCATTTCCAAAATCAAGAGGTCTCAATCAAGAACTTGGAAGAACATTTTGGATAGTTGGCTAATGTAATTTCTATAAAGGCACCTAATAGATTACCTAGTAACACAATCACAAACCCAAAGGTGTGAGTTAATGATATAACTTTAAGGAATGGGAGGATGCCACCTAAACCACAACCTCAAGAGAGCCAAAAAGAAGAGGAAACACCACAAAAAGAAGTGTCTAAGTCGAGAAAGATGTAATTAAGAATCCAATGCAAGAGGTAAAAACCCTATGTCCCTCCTCCATTTTTTGGTAGAATAGTTCAACTTAAGTTAGATGAATAATTTGCTAAATATATTGATATTTTAAAAATATGCATATTAATTTGCCATTTATTGATATTGAGAGACAAATGAATGGCTATACTAAATTTCTTAAGGACATTCTAACCCATAAAAGAAAATTAGATGATTATGATACTATTATTTTGAATGAGGAATGTTATACTATTTTATAAAATAAGTTACCCCATAAATTGAAAGATTGGGGAAGTTTTATTATCCCTTGTGTGATTGATAATTTAAAATTTGACAAGGTGTTAAGTGATTTAAGTGTTAGCATAAAATTGATGCATTTTTCTACTTTGTAGCATTTAGGTCTATGAAAGTCAAAACCCACTAACATGTCTCTAAAAATAGTTGATAGATATATAAAATATCCTAGGGGCATAATAAAGGATGTTTTGGTAAAAATGGATAAATTTATATTTCCTGTTGACTTTGTTGTGCTTGATATGGAAGAGATAATATTAATATTATTTTTGGTAGACCATTTTCAGCTACAAGAAAGACTTTAGCTACTGTCCATGAGGGTAATCTGATTCTTTGGTTTCAAGGTGAGGAAGTTATATTCAATGTCTTCAAAAGTATAAAATTCCCTTATAAGGATGACATTTGCTATAACATTGATGTTTTGGAAAAAAGTGATTAATGCATAGTGTAATCTTATGAAAATGTATATGGAGAAGGAGTAAAATATATCATTGAATACCTTAACACTCATTCATTGTACGAGGGAAACAAATTAATCCATTTAAAAGGACTAGAGAGGAATCAAGTTCTAAAGTTAAAACAATTAATTGAGGATCCTATAACTTTTGATCTCAAGCCACTTCCCAAACACCTGAAGTATGTTTTTCTTCAGCAAAATGATACTCTTCCTATTATTATTTCTTCATCTATAGCTAAGATGTAGGAAGAAAATATTATGAGAGTTCTTAGGGAGAAAAACAAGGCCTTTGGATGGATCATTATCTATATCAAAGGAATTATCCTTTACATGTGCATACACAAAATCCTCAAGAAAGATAACTATAAAAAGGTGATCTAACCTCAAAGGTGATGAAGCCCAAAAATGCCAGAGGTGGTCAAGAATAAAGTAATTAAGCTATCAGAAGTAGGCATGATCTATACCATCTCTCATAGCTCTTGGGTTAGATTTGTATAAGTGGTTCCTAAGAAAAGTGGGATCATAATGGTTAATAATGAAATTAATGAATTAGTGCCTGTTAGAACTGCTATTGGATAGTGTGCTTGTATCGATTTTAGAAAAGTAAATGAAGCCACTATAAAAGATCATTTTCCTTTTCCCTTTATTGACCAAATTCTTGGGCATTTAGCAGGGCATGAATTTTATTTTTCTCTAGATGGTTATTTCAGTTATATGTAAATCTCCATTTCCCCTAATGATCAAGAAAATATTAATTTTTTCTTTGACAATACTTTTGCATATAGCTGGATGCCTTTTTGTCTCTTTAATGCCCTTGCTACCTTCTAAAGATACATGATGGCTATTTTTCATGACATGGTTGAGAATTTTTTAACACCCCAAATTTTACTACTGAAAAATTTTGTTTGCAATGAAAATAACTAAGTAAAAATAGTGGGGGGTTACCGCCATGATCGACATAATTCTTGTTTATGTAGCCATCATTACATCAATCACAAGGCTACAAGTTTCAAAGTAATATAAAGAAATTAGAATCAAAAGTGCATTTATAGTACAAATACTGAGTTTGGAGTATTACTTTGAGTTTTACAATACCAAATACAAAAAGGGGATATCGTGGATCAAGAGTCCAAAAGGGGTATCCAGTTTAATACATAACCTGGATAACATATACTCTTCACCTAAACCCAACATAAATGGAGTCACTCATCCCCACATATGGTGTCATAGGCCACAAAGTCATCCACCTGATCCTCTGAAACCTGCACATAAGATCTAGGGTCTTTTGCTCGTGGGAATGAGCAGCACCCATAAAATGGGTCATCAGTACGCTATGTATTGAGTAAAGGAACAATACTATCGAAATAAGAATACAAGTAGCACATGCTTTCACATTAAATGATAAAGGCATACAATCATCTCATAAGGCATAATACGATCCAGATCCTTTTATTAAGTATAGTCCATTTTTATTCTTTTATATACGATGAATGCAGGAACCCCACTATTCTTAAACTGGTGGAACATTCTGAAACTTCTCGGGGACAATACACCCAAGCCACTATTCTTTCCTGTGGAACGAAGGTGAAAATATCTTCTCAGGGCGGAATGCTCCCAAGCCACTATTCTACCTGGTGGAACAGGAATAATTCATCTCCTCAGGGTAAAACGCTCCCAAGCCACTATTCTACCCGGTGGAACGGGAATAAATTACCATGGTCCTGATTCACACATTATTCCACTTTAAATTATTAGTATATTTTCCATAGGTTGTCAAGATAGGTTTAATTTCACGATAAGTAGGTGCCCCACTATTCTCAACTGGTGGAATGATTTGAAACTTCTCAGGAACAACACACCCGAGCCACTATTCTTTTCGGTAGAACAGAGATTAAAAACATCATCTCGGGAAAGAACGATCCTGAGCCACTATTCTACCCGGTGGAACGGGAATACATATATATAGATTTAGAGAAAATAATCACCATGGCCCTACTTACATACTCTTTCACTTTAAGTGATTATTATCTTACTCAATGATTGATTCTCAGTCATAGGACACAGTCAAACATATATGCATGTAATATAGATCCAAACCCTTAATTTTGGTCAAACCCTAGTTATACTTCCTTTAGTGATCATTCTCCCATGTTGGTCGTTCCACTCACATTATATTATGACATCTCTCAAATCCCTTCATCAGTACCACACCCAAACATCGCAACCCAATTCCCATAAGTTTGATTTAGTAATATCATCCCAATGTGTATATATTAAACACTGAAGTATCCAAATCTAAATCCCATAAAATTGTCATAACACTTAAAATGTTCATCATTTCTAATTTCCAATAGTTATTATCTAATCCATGACGATGGAATAATAATATTAACATCTCAAGATACCTTATCCCAAAGTTACTATTAAACATTTAGGAACCCCAAAATAATGATAATATCCCCATGAATTACTCAAGTTATTATTGCCATAATTTTAGTCTCCTAACACATAAATTACCAAACTTCCTTAATATCTTATAATGACCAAGTTATCCTTTAAGTACAATCAACACCTTTATTTTATAAATCTTATACCTTCCATGTAAATTATTTTTCCAAGTCCCCTTTAATTATCATACCTCATGAGAGACCTTAGGCCCATTTACCACAACTCATTCAACCCATATTTTATATCATGAGACATAATTTCACAGTTATGTCATTCTCATCATTCAACCCATATTTCATACTATAGATAAAATTTCACAATTTAGACATTATCATCCTTCAACCCATATTTCATGCTATCAGATGCATTCTCACAAATAAGATGTTATTGTCACAATCATAACATAATGGTATCTCTTACAACTCTTATATTCTTTCAACATAACATGCATAACATCACAAATTATTATTATCAACATATGTTATATATTATAGCAGCAATATCATGAAAACACACATTTATTCAAACAAGTAAATATCTTTAAAAGTCTTAAGCATCGAATAGTATCCTTACCAACTAGAACATCGGGCTCTAAGCATGTAAAATCCTAGACTTCCTCCTCCTAAGCTACTGGAAAAACACCTACAAAAGATAATAAAATTATGGTTAGGCTTAAAGAGTTAAAACGAAGGAAAAATCAAGGTAAAGAGGGTAAAAGTAGGTATAACCATAGTCCAATGAGAGCTTGAGATGTGTGGATGTGTAGAGGAATGTGTGGTGGAGCTATGGTAGAAGTTTGGTGGTGTTTGGTTGAAGTTTGGGAGTGAAAATAGGGATGCACGGCTATGCGGCAAGCGGTGTAGCTTTTTGTCGAGAGAAAACAAAATGCACGACTAGGCGGTGCAAAGTTGCACGGCCTTGCAAAATCAGGCTGCGAGGAAAATTTTTGCATGGCTAGACAATGCAAAGATTGCATGGCTATGCAGCAAGGGTTTTAAGCATTGCACGGCTTACGGCAGGCCGTGCACAATGTGATGTTGCAACAAACATAAGGGAGAAGGATGGAAAAGAGTCAGTGGTCAGTGGCAATGGCTGGTGACGGTGAGGAGGAAGGCTGGGTGACCTTGGTGGTCGGTCCATCGGCTAAAGGGCGAAAAGTGGTGGCTGAGGTGGTGCATGGTGGGGGAAGATAATGGTGCAAAAGCCAAAATAGGGATAGGAAGGGAAAGAAGAAGAAGAAATGGAGAAGAAGGGAAGGAGAAGGGTGAGGGAGCTTGATAATGGCTCTTGGGCACAAAATATCAGCAGAGTGAGGCAAAACTAAAGAGAAGTAGAGAGAGTGAGGTATATATATATATGTTCATGTGTGCTTGTGTGGTATGATTTAGGAAGAAGAAAAATAACAGGGAGGAGGGTGCAAGTGTGCAACGGGGATGATGGGGATTATGCAGCTATAGGGTGAGGGTGAGGGTTGCAAAGGATAGTTAGCGTAGGGTAATAGCTATAGGGTGAGGGTGGTGATGGTTGATGGAAGTGTTGCGTAAAGGTGGAAAGCATAAGAGGATGCAGGGTAATGGGGTGGTGCTAAGGGTGCAGGTCTGCAAGGATGGGAGAAGGAAAAGAAGAAGGACGGAGGTGATGGGTGACGGATGAGGGTGCGGAAAGATGATGGGTGGTGGTATAAGCTGTGATGCACGGAAACGTTACTCTACCCATGTTTCGCGTCTTGGAAACGTTCGGGGACAGAAACGGGGGAAGGAAATGGGGGAACGGCTGCTGTTTGCTAGACGTACAAGTAGAGTCAGCCCTACACGTCGGTCTAGCCAAGCTAATAAAGATAACACGACGGTCCAACATATCAGCTAGCTAGCTGTATGAAATTATATATAATATAATTACTGTCCATGTAGCATCGAACTGTGATGCATTGCAGCATAAACATGTATATGTACACGGTCCATATGGAGACAAGTGATTGCTAGTAGGAAAATATTTGGGAGCTTCTTTTCATATTAAAATTTATTTTAAAATATATTTAATTATTTTTTATTAAAAAATAATTATTAATAATTAAAATTAACTAATATAAGAATTAATTTTAGAAATTTTTTATTTTTCTCTCTTAATTTTAATAAGTTTAATCTATTTTTTAAATATATATATATATAGTTTAACGTTTCCTAACGTTCCCGTTTCCTAAATTTTTAAAAAATGATGTTTCCGCGTTTCGTCCCGTCCCCGTTTTCCCGTTCCCGTCCCCGTCCCCGTGCAACCCTGGGTATAAGTGGATAGTGCAAGTGGGGTGCAAGTGGAGGTGCAAGAGTTGCAGTAAAGGGGTTGGCAGGAGAAAGAGAAGAAGGAAAGAAAAGAAAAGGAAAAAGGAAAAGAAAAGGAGAATAAAAAGGGTTGAGGGGATTAGTTTAGGATGATTTTAGATTAGTTAAGGGTAATTAGGATTAACGAAAAATTTAGCAGATTTGATTTCGGTTTACGAATTACGGTTTCTCAAAGTTAAGGTTTTCGGAATCAGTTAATATTTTGAGATTAAGGATAGGTTAAGGCTAATATAGGATTTACTAAGATTAGAATCAAATTTGGGTGCTAATGGTGCGGGATTAGCTTAAGAAATTTGTTGGGGTATTATAAGTTTATAGAAATTTTTATGGATAATTTTTTAGTCTTTAGCTCAACTTTTGATGCACGTTTAAATAACCTTGAGCTTGTTTCAAAACATTGTGAGGAAAATAATCTTGTCTTAAATTGGAAAAAATATCACCTAATGGTACACGAGAGGATTAGTTTAGGACATAAGATTTGTCACAAGTGGATAGAGATGAATAAAGAAAAATCTTAAATTATTGAAAAATTACCTCTACCTACATGTGATAAGGACATTCATAGTTTTCTTGGTCATGCTAATTTTTATAGAAGGTGAAATAACCCTATAGGGGGAAGGTGAATAGGGTTTAAAGAAATGGAGATGGTAAATAAAACATTTACACATAACTTATAGTGGTTCAAGAGCAATTTACTCTCTATATCCACTACCAAATGGTTCTCCCTTTTCAATTTTGAACAACTGACGTAAGTTTATTGATGATTCCTCTTTTCCTCATGTATGAGCCTTAATATATCAATGACCTTCTAAGAGATTATTTACAACTTGATATATTTATCTTCTTTAGAATCTCAATAAGAATGATAGAAAACAATCACTATCCCCTTTGTAATGAACTTGGTAAGGTGGTTGTGATTACAATTGATTCTCACCAAAATTAAGATATCCTTGGATGCTACGTAATCTATCTAGATGTAATAGGATATATTGCAACTGTAGAGCAACTTTAGCTAAGAGAACTGAGCAATGAATATTTTTAATAAAAACTCAGGATTTGAAAAGTAAGAGAGTTTGAATGATCAATTAAATGATTAATTACATTGTAAATGTAGTTGAAAAGTTATCGAAGTAAATGACGAGAGATATTCTTTATAAGGATCACCCTTGTTAGGTATTCGTTGGAAAAAATGGTCCAAAAAGTTGTATCGCTCAATAGGTAAAAAATATCATTTTATACTCAGTCGATCAGTTTGAGTAAACCAATCAATTAGTTATATGGCCAGTTGATGGGATGTTCAAACCATTTGACTGAATATGTTTAGAAATGAGATGAGAAATTTACTGTTAAATAAACCAAATGATCGGTTCATTGAAACCAGTTGATAGGTTTTATGTTATAATTAGTTGGTTCTATGAACATATTTAACAATACCATGGCTTAGTAAATCACTCAATATGTCCTTTAAACCAATTGATCAATTTGATTCTTGGGTGCTTTCTCTCAACCTTTAGCCTATTTAATCAAAAAGTTGATCGGTTTACTCAAATCAATTAATCAATTTGGTAAAACTAGTTGATGAGTTTAAACAAAAAACGAATGGGTTTGTGCATAAGTGAAACCTATATACTCATTGGTCAAACTAGTTGATCGGTTTGGTAAAACCACTCAATGTGTTTAAATAGAGATGAATAGTTTTCTGTAGGATAAAACCCATATACCATTCGATCTATTTGGTAAAACCAACCAATGTGTTCAAATAGAGATGAATGGATTTCTATAGGAGCAAAACCTATAGGTTGGTTATTCAAACTAGTTGATCGATTTTTAAACAAGTCCATTGTTTTGGTGAAATCTATAGATCAATTTGATTTACCAATCAATTTGTTTGAGTTTTACTTATTTAATGCCCTTAATTTAAATGAAACCAGTTGATTGGTCTTAAGACTTATCAAATAGTTCTGACTAGAACCAAACAACAATATTTAAACACTTAGAAGGAATTAGAAATCAAGATCAACCATAAATTCACATGAAGTGGATTCAATTCAAGTGTTTAAAAATCTTTTCAAAGATTTTTAATCTAAATTTAATATTTCTCAACTTTACTCTTTATAAGAAAACCTAAGACTTAGAAATATAGCCCTTAAACCTTAAGTCTTAGTAATCTTCATACATTCTTCTTTTGTGCTTTAAAAATTGATTTCTCTTTTAATTTTTTCACTTTGATAAATGATTTTATTAAGTGTGTTTTAGTTTCTTTTGTTGGCAATTATAGTTCATGCACACTTAAGAAAACATGTTAGTTCACAAAACCCATTTGTTATCAACAAAATAAAGGCAAGTATATTGTTTTACCTACAAGGTCAATAATCTCCCTGCTTTTGATGATGACAAACAAAAATTATGAAAGTGTAAATGTTGAAGGATAATGAATATGAAATAGGAAATAATTTTACCATGTCCTTATTCATTTACTAATTGCGCCACTTTTAATCCAAACTTCAAATTCTCTCTTATGACTATCTCCTATTTTTGTCATCAACAAAAGGTAACGGGAAAAGGGTTGGCAATGTTGTACCTATAAGAAAAAAAGACAACAAGACCTAAATCCTATGGGGATTTTCCCTTATTTATGACATATATGTGAAAACAAGGATAACACATGAAAGGAAAAATGAGAGATGATCCCCAAGAAATGATGAGTAGCTGCATAAGTGAAGATTATTTTTCAAATTGCCTAATAATAGAGATTAGTAGTAAGAGACATATTACGAGAATATAAATGATACATAAAAAATAGAAAAATAATCTCAATATCTCATTTTATAACAAAAGAGTACATCGATACAAGAGATAGGGTTCATAAGCCACATCAAGTAAAAAAGAGTGCACACACAACGAAACATAAAAATACAATCATAATTAGTGTACTATTCTTAATATAAAACAAATTTTTACCAACTTAGTGTAAATTGGAAGCACCTTATTACCATGGAAATATTAGACCTATCCTTGCTGGTTATCCATGGTACGAAAGAAGAATAGAGACTGACGGGATGTTTCAATGATCTTTGATAAGCTAATGGAAGATTGAATAGTGGGTCGGTCACTAGATGAAGAGATAGTAGTGGGCCTCAGAGTATAATGAGATGGGGATCAATCTTCTTCCAAGAAGGGAGTGAACTCCCTATAAGTTGAGGTACTTGAAGAGGTAGTGGGCTCCTCAATGCAAATATTTGTCTAAAGTGGATGATTTGGCAAAGTGAGGGCCTTTTTGGTAGGACCTAGAGAAATACCTTTAAGGTTTGTTGTAGTGGTAGATTTACGTTTAGTTATTATGATTGAAGAAAGATTTAGCACTTGAAATCTATTAGTGAGGTCAAAATCAAAGAGAAAAAACCAATAACGTGGATGGTGAAATCAAAGAGAAAAGATATAGAACTTGATGATGAAAAATGATATAATGATTCACCTTTATCTATTAAATATCTAAGGAAGCATGAATTTATGCCATAGACTGAGTCAAAATTGAAAGCTAGGTTTTGAGGAAGCTTAAATTCGATTTAAACTAGGGATGATGAATTTGATGCTTTATTTTGTCAAAAATTACTTAAGGTTCATTGACTCGATCCTAAAGAACCTTATTTTTTGTGATTTGGTGAGGTATTGAGTGATTTGATTAAGAAAGAGGAAGAGTTCAAGAGGAGTGAATGTTTTTTTTAGAAACTAGGGTTGTTGGTTTGGTTGAAAAGTTGAGGGATTAGTTATATGATTGACATACCAGTCGATTGGTTTGGTACATCATTCGACTATTCTTAGAACCAAATTCTTGGTTTATAAGTTTTAGTTGACTTTTCTTGTTACCGGTTGATTGGTTTTATCATTTTGGTTGACTAGTATTACATAGGTTGAAAACTAAAAATTATTAATTTTCCCCCTAGTTTCAACAGAGCTAGTTAAATGGTTCCTCTAACCTATCGATTGGTTCAGACAATCTGTTCATATTTCTACAACACATCAAATCATTTTAGATTATGGATCATGATTATGCATTTCTCTTTAATTTTATCACTTTAATCAACAATCATATAGACCAATTTTTAAAATTAAATCTAAGCAATCTTTAGACTAAGTTATTATGATTTTAATTAATTTTCATGATTTATAATCACATATTTCATAATTCCAAAAGTTTGAGTGAAATAAATTAGACCATAGAAATTTCCTTCTCAATTATCTTTTAATAGTTGTGAATTTTTATTCATTTAAGGGTTTAGTGAAGAAATCTGCCCATTGATTCAATATATTTACAAACTCTATAATTACATCCCCTTTTTCAACATTTCTATTCGCCTCACTAAGAATCCCATTCATCATTCTTAATAAATAGAGTTTTATCAATTTTTCCTCTTTTAAAAAAATTCTAAAATAAATTTACTCAACCATTCATACAAACCTTAGGGGCATGTTTTAAATCATAGAGTGCCTTGTTAAGTTTATACAGATTATTTGGTTTTAATTCATTTTCAAAACATGGTGGTTGATTAACATATATCTCTTCTATAATGAAACCATTAAGGAAACAAATTTTAACATCTATTTGATATAATGTAAATAAAATGGATGATGAAAATGCAAAAAGCAAACATATAGCCTTGAGTTTAGTTATAGGGGTAAATATTTTCTCAAAATAAATGCCTTTCACTTGGTTGTATCCTTTGGCAACCAACTGGGCTTTATTTCTGACCATAATGCCAAACTCATCTAGATTGTTTCTAAATACTCATTTAGTCCCAATAATGGGTCCCTTTGGAAGCAAAGGGATTAACTCCCAAAATTAATTTCTCTCAAATTGATTGAGCTCATATTACCTTGTCATAATCTAATTTTCATCATTCATGGCTTTCAAGTGAGACTTTGGTTTCACTTGAGATAAAAATGCTAAATGATTACAAATATTACCTAGAGAAGACGTTGTTGCAACTCCTCTTATTGGATCACCAATGATGAGCTCTTGAGGATGTCCATCGGCATATCTCTAATCTTTAGGAAGATCCATTCTCACGTGATCCTCTTATTGATAAAGTTGAGGATCTTAATCCTTTTCTCTTTCTTCGTGGTTTTTCTTTTCATTATTTTCTAATAAGATCTTAGCTTGGATGGAGGGACCAACTTCTTCATCTTGGATATTCTAAACACTTGAGCAAAATTCATCAATAGCGATATGTACAAATTCTTCAACTAACATAATCATTTGTTGAAGATCCAATAAGCCTTACTATATAAAGAGTAGCAAAAGAAGATGTGTTCATTCACTTTAGAGTCAAACCTACCCAAATCATTTTTCTCATTATTAAGGATAAATGATTTGCAACTAAATGTGTGGTAATTACCCACATTTGGTTTCTTACCTTTGTAGAGCTCATAGGAAGCCTTCTTCAGTATGGGGTGCATGTGCACTCTATTCATCACTTAGTTTGTGGTAGCAACGACTTTAGCTAAAAAATACTTTGGAAGCTTTGATTCATATATCATGATTATTAAAACCTCCTCTAAGGTTCTATTCTTCCTTTACACCACACCCTTTTGTTATGGTGTCCTTGGTTCAAGAAGTTGTGATTAATGCCATTTTATTCATAAAAATATAAGAAGGTGGAATTCTCAAACTACTTCCCATGATCACTCCTTATAGTATGGATCACCATTCCCGTTTCTACTTAGATTCTCTTAGCAAGTACAAGAAAAGCTTTAAAAGAATCAAATTTAGTAGAAAGAAATAATCTTCATGTATAATGTGAGTAATCATCCACAATGACTAATATATATCTATAAATACCCATATTAAGGGTCTTATTAGGCCCAAATAGATCCATATGCAACAACCTAGGTGGTTTAGATGTGGTAACAATATTTTTGGGCCTAAATGAAACCCTATATTGTTTTCCTAGTTGACATGTATCACATAAATGATATTTTACAAAATTCAACTTTGGAAGACCATACACTGGGTCTTCTCTAGCAAGTTTGTTCAATAAATCCATACTACCATGTGGAATACACTTATGCCATGACCATGCATCATTATTAATTATACTCAAACGTATATTATAACATTTAATTGATTTGACATCAAGCATGTGCACATTATTAATGTGTGGGAATACGAATAGAATGGATTTATCTACTCCATTTGAGTTCATGCAATGTGAATGTGAGAAATTAACTAAAATCCCTTTATCACATAATTGAATAATGCTAATCAAGCTGTGCTTAAGTTCATCAACCAATTATACATTATTTATGAATAACTTAGAGTTACTGATACTTATGTTACCAACACTGATGACATTTCCTTTTGAGTTGTCTCCAAATGTCACACTTTCACCATCATATGGAGTTAGCTTGGAAAACATGGTGCGATCACTTATCATGCACTACAAGCATCCACTATCTAGGAATCATTTATGGCTCCTTATTTTAGCTTTAAATCATACCTATAAGTACAAATGTTCTATTTTAGGTACCCTTTCATTGGGTCCTTATTAGGTTAGTGTTTAATTTTTAAGGGATGGTTCCCTTAGGTACCCACATCTGCTTGAAATTTGTAACAACTTTAACATTTTTATCAAAATCATAAGATGAAGCAATATGACTAGTTCTACTAGACACATCACACCATATTTTTCTTTTATGATTAGAGTTAGATTTTGCATTCTTAGCATGCCTACACATTAAAGGGGAATGTCCACTTTCCCATATACATTACAATAATTAGATGTAGAAGAAGCATGCAATTGAAAAGCCTTAGAATCTTTCATAAAAAAAATTCTTTAGTGTTTAGCATTTTATTACCTCTTTGTTACCATAGCCTAATCCCTTACGATCATTGCAATACTGTTGAGCACCTAGTAAAAATTTTAATCCTTCTTCACCCTTGAAGAAATTATAGGTCATCTTTACAAATTTATCACATCTAGCTTGTAAATCAATTAACATGGATTAAAGTTCATCTATATTAACCTTGTGATCACAACTAATAAACTCTTTGTATTCATCATATTCAATCACCTTCTCAATTAACTCAGATTTCACATGAAGCATATGATATTCAAGAAGAAAGTTTTTATTTAACACACAGGAGTGTGTTGTTCATTTAAATGATCAAGAACCTTTTTCATATTGTATATTTCCTTATTAATCTATCATTGTCATGCAAGGAATCATGTAAGACACATAACAAATCATCATTAAAGTAGAGGGAGTTGGATTTTACCTCATCAATGCTATCATCATCATTGAAGCTTGTGAAGAAGGTAGAGGTTGATGATTTATCTCTTAAATTAATGAAATAGAGATTCGTAACTTCTTCTTATCCATTAGAGGGTTCACCTTCACTTTCACTAAAGGCAACCATAAATTTTCTTAGAGTCTTCCTTCCATTTTTATTGGTGATGGTGGTGGTGGTGTCGCCTTTGCTTCTTGCCATTTCTTTAGCCATCTCATCTCTAAAGTCATAGTAAACCCATATGGCATGTCCCGTTTTTCCATAATTGTGGAATTTAATCTTGTCATCTTTGTTGGTTTCTTTGGATCTCCTTGTGTTGCTTGATGATGTTCTTCCTTGTCTTCCACTTCTCTCTCCTTTGTATTGGAGGAACCTCTTAAATTTAGTGGTTATTTAGGCCACTTCCTCATCATCCATAAGATTTTTCTCTTCATTGTCTGCCACATATTCAACTACTTCTTGTAGTATAGAGGAAGTGGAGGCTTTTAGATCTACAGGCTTCTTCTTTCTTTCATCTACTCCTTCCTCAAACTTTGATTGATAAACTATAAGATTTATAATTAGTTTCTTAATCTTCATCTTTGTCAAATGTCTTGCCTCTTCAATAATGATTACTTTGGGACTCAATTCCTTTGTGAGACCTTGCAAGATCTTTCTCACTTGTTTTTCTTTTGAAATTTCCTTCTCCAACACCTTAAGGTTGTTGACAATGGAAGTGAATCGGTTGCTTAAGTTATTGATGCTTGTCCTTGGTTCATACTGAAGAGTATATACTCTCTAATGTGAAGAGTGATTCTTTTATCTTTCACTTACTTTGCCTCTTCATGGGTGAGTATGAGCTTATCCCATATCTCTTTTGCAATAGTACATGATTGGATACTGTGAGAATCTCTTTCAACATAACCATATTAAAGGATCGTGATGGCTTTATCATTAAGAGTAAGCTTTCTTTTTTCTTCATGTGTGAGATCATCTCTTGTTTTTTCAACTTGTTCACCATTTACCTCTTTTGAAATCTTAAGTATCCCTTTGGTGACAACTATCCACATATCATAGTCTTGTGACTTGATGAAGAACGTTCATTTGTTCTACTAATAAACAAAATTCTCACTATTGAACAATGGTGGTTTTATAGTGGAGATGCCTTCATTCAATCTAATTAAATACCTCGGATTGTTGAATCCTTTACGAGATACCCAAGCTTTGATACCAATTGAAACAACCCTATAAGGAGTAAATATGGTTTAATGGAATGGATATGGTAAGTAAAAAAATTTACACACAATTTAATGTGGTTTAAGAACAAATTACTCTCTAAATCCATTACCAAAAGGTCTTCCCTTTTGAGGTTTGAAAAAGTGATATGTTTTTATTAATGATCACTCTTCTTTCCATTTATTAATAACCCTTTATATGATGATTTATAACTTGACCTATTTATCTTCTCTAGACCCTTAACAAGAATCTCTCAAGAATAATAGGTAAACACTCACTAACATCTTTGTAATGAATTTTATAAGGTAATTGTGACTACAATTGATTCTTACGAAAATCAAGATATGAAAGTGTAGATCCTTGTATGAGATATAATCTATCTATATGAAATAGGATTTGAAGATTAAGAAAGTTTGGATGAGCGATTAAATGATTTAGAGAGCAAATGATTATTTTCACAATAAATATAGTTGAAAAGTTATTGTAGTAAATATTTGGGGAGATTATTTTTAAGGCTCACCCTCATTAGGTAGTCGTTGGACATAAATAGTCCAAAAAGTTGTATCGTCCAATGTGGAAAAATCAGCATTTAATGCTAGCCAGTTAATCGATTTGGGAAAATCAATCAATCGGTTATATAAATAGTTAATAAGTTGTTCAAACCAGTCAATTATATATGTTCAAACCTAAGATGAGAAAGTTATAGTTACACAAACTAAACAATTTTTTTATTAAAACTAGTTGATTAGTTTCATGTTGCACTTAGTTGGTTATGTGAACATAGTTGAACAATACCATGATTTAGTAAACCAGACAATGTGTCCTTAAAATATATCAATCAATTTACTCAAAGAAAGTGATTGGTTTGCTTCCTAGGCAAAACCATTTTGCACTTTTTCCCAACCCTTATCCTTATTGGTCAAACTAGCCAATCGGTTTGCTCAAACAAGTAGATTGATTTGGTAAAACTACTCAATGAGTTTAAATAGACACGAGTGGATTTCTACATAAGTGAAACCCATGGATTAGTTGTTCAAACCAATCATTCAATTTCCAAATGAGTTAATTGGTCTATTGAAACCATTTAATGTATTTAAACTGAGACCAATGGGTTCCTATAGGAGTAAAATCAATGGATTGGTTGGTCAAACCAGTTGATCGATTTTAAAACTAGTTGATCAGTTTGGAAAAACTAATTGATGTGTTTAGAAAGAGATGAACGAGTTTCTACATGGGCAAATCCCATAGATTGGTTGGTCAAACAAGTTGATTGGTTTCCAAACCAATAAATCAATTTGGTGAAACTATTCAATTAGTTTGCTACGCTAGTTAATCCATCTATTTTTTTTTTACATGTTTAACGCCCTTAGTTTAAACAAAACCAGTCTATCAATCTTGATACTTATTGATTGGTTTTGGCTAGAACCAAACAACAATATTTAAAACACTTAAAAGGATTTAAAAATCAAGATCAACCAAGAATTCAAATGAAGTGAATTCAAGTCAAGTGTTTATAAATCTTGTCAAAGATTTTTAATCAAAATGTGAAAATGCTCAACTTAACTCTTTACAAGAAAACCTAAGTCTTGGTAATATTCATATTTTCTTCTATTGTACTTTAAAACTTGATTGCTCTTTTAAATTAACAATTTAATAAATGATTATAGTAAGTGTGTTGTGGTCTTTGTTTATCAGTCATAGTTTATGCAAACTTAAAAAAACATATTAATTCTCAAAACCCATTTGTTATCATCAATACAAAGACACAGACATTATTTAACCTAGGAGGTTAATAGAAGGTTTATTAAGGAATTTTTTTTTAAATTTTAAAACCTCTATGTGATATATTAGCTAAGGATGATAATTTTGAGTTTTATTAATGCATGTTTAAAGGCTTTTGAAACCCTAATAGAAAAACTTATGAATGCTCATTTATTGTTGCTCCAAATTGGGATTTTCCTTTTGAGATCAATTGTGATCAAGTGATATACTTGTAGGAGCTCTTTTGGGACATTGAAGCGATACATTTTTTCATAATATTTATTATGCTAGTAAAATATTGAATCCTATACAAGAAAATTATGTTATGGATAAAAAAAAAGAATTCCTAGTTGTGGTATTTGCTTTTGATAAGTTTCATCCTTATTTGTTACTTGATAAAGTCATTATTTATACTGGCAATGTTTCTTTGAGGTATCTCTTTTTAAGCAAGGTTCTAGGCCTAAAATTATTTGATGAATCATACTATTAAAAGAATTTTATTTGGAGGAGAAGCAAAAATAATGGAGTGGATCATCTTTGCCATCTACCACCATCATATGTGAGTAGTAAGGAGGGTGAGCCTATTCATGACATATTTATTGATGGAGCACTCTATATTGTTTGAAATCATCCCTAGTATGTTGATATTGCAAATTAACTTATCACTAGAATTTTACCTAATGACCCGTTGTAATACCCAAAAAAATTTCTTAACTTAATCTCATGTCATTAGCCCTAATTTGATCCTAATCCCAAGAAATATTATTGTTAGCCTTAACCAAATTTCTTAATCTTGAAACTTTAACCGAAACTGAAACCTTAATTTGGATCAACCAAATATTCAAAAACCAAAACCAAAAGCCGCTAAAATTTCCGCTAATCTAAATTATTTAGTTAATCCCAAAATTCCTAATCTAATCCTAATTCCCTAACCTTTCTCTCTTTTCCTTTTCTTTCTCCTTTTATTTTCTTCATTTCTTTCCTTTTCTTCCTTTTTCTTTTCTTTTCTTTGCTTTATTCTCCTATGCCGATTTTATGGCATAAGAAGTTTCTCTTCTTATTCATTCATCCCTCCATTTTCCTCCCACATGCTCCACTCACCATCACCCTGCCATCCCTCGTGCCACTCTTCTTCTTCTTCTTCTTCTTCTTCTTCTTCTCTTCTCCTCTCCCTACTTCTGCCCTATTTTTTGTAGCCCATCCCCCTGCCATCCTGCCACCTTCTTCTTCCATCTTCTCCCTACCTTCTCCTCCAGTGCACGTTTTCTTCATCTTCATCATCTCCCTTATGCATATGCCTGACTCCTATCCCTCTTAACCATCACCATCCCCCCTGTCCTTTTCTTTCTTCTTTCTTCTTCTTCTTGGCAGAACCATCGTCATCTTCGTCACTTCTTTACCTTTTTCTGCTCCAAAGCATGCCACCTTACTAGTATAAATACCCCTCCAACCCTCCATTTTATTATCATCCATCAACTGCCCGACCTTCTCCTCTTCTTCCTCCTCATTCCCTATTTTGGTGTTCAAAACACCCAATCCACCATTATCTGCCCTTTGGCTAGTGGACCGACCATCAAGGTTGCCCTAACCTTCTCCCTGGCTGTCACTGTCCTTTATTGCCAATCGCTGCCTCTTTTCCCTTCTCATTCCCCTCGATTGTTGCAGAGGTTCAGAGTGCATGGTCATGCAAACACTCAGATACCCTACTACACATCCATGCAACCCTTACACCATCTAGCTGTGTATCTTTTTTTCTCTCGGCCAGTGCTACACAGCTGTACAATTCCTACACCGCCTGGCTGTACATCTTCTCTTCCTTCAAACCTAATGTGCAATTTCTGCATAGCTATGCAACTTTTGCACCGCCTAGCCATGCAACTTCCCATTTTAGTCGTTCAACCTTATTTTCAGCCCAAATCTTATCCAAACACCACCAAAATTTAACCATAGCTCCACCACACACTCTTCTACACTCTTCTACAATTAAAGTTCCATTTGACTCCGATAAATTCCATTTTTACCCTTCTCTACAATAATCTCCCTCTTAATTTTTAAGCTTCGATACTAATCATATTTTATCTTGTTTTCATAGGTGATTTTTCAGTGATCTTAGAGGAGGTATAGGAATTACATGCATAGAGTCTGGTGTCCTTGTCGGTAAGGATACATTTCATAGCTAGGGATTTATGTGATGCTTGTCTCTTTGTATATGCTTTTGTGTTGAGTATGTTATATTGAATAATTCAAGTATAGAATTACTATGAAATGATATTCTTGAGAGTAATAAAATTATGTAAGTACATGTTTGGGTATAATATTGGATACAAGATATCTATGAGAAACTAAGGATATGCACTTCGGATAATGATTGGAAATATATGTGTGTTGGGTTTTATAAAGGCTTAGGAGAATGCGATTGTCTTAAATTACTCTGAGGGTATTATGGTCATTTGAGGATAATTACGTGGTTGTACTTATGTTTAATTGTATGTATTGTGTACTTATATGAGTTCGGCATGATAATATACAATCAACTCTAAATTAGGCACTGATCATTTAAAGTGAAAGATCACTTGGGTCGGGCCGAGGTGTTTATATGGCTCCATTCCACCGAATAATAATAGTGGCTTAGGTGTATTGTCCCCGAGAAGTGCTCTAGTCCGTTCCACCGGATTAAGAATAGTGGTGCCCCATACTCAACGTGAATGAAAATACATTTAAAAGTTAAGGTATAAATGGAAACATATTAATCATTTACAGTAGAAGACTACGTGAGTCAGGACCGAGGTGTTGAGTCCATTCCACCGGAGAATAATAGTGGCTCAGGTGTGTTGTCCCCAAAAAGTGCTTCAGACTATTCCACCGGTTTAATAAATAGTGGCTCAGGAGTATTTTACTTTGAGCGGTGTTGGTTCCATTCCACCAGATAATAATAGTGGCTTGGGTGTGTTGTCCCAGAGAGGTGTTTCAGACCGTTCCACCGGTTTAAGAATATTGGAGTCCCTAAACTCAATGTAAATAAAAGATTTGAAATATGGTTTATCTAATGAAAGACCTAGAATTAGTATTTATCTGTTATTTTTTGATTGGCACATGTATGAATTGCTTATAGGAATTCTTGTATTATGTGTAACCCTACTTGACTGTACCGTTACCTTGTTTAGTACATAGCGTACTAATCATCCATTTTATGGGTGTTGCTCAATTCACTGAGTAGACGACCTAGATGTTTATGTGCAGGTCGATGATTTCGCAGCTTTTGATGCTATATATGTGGAGGAGTGATTCATTCATATCAGGGTTTGGGCGTATAGTCATGTTATCCGGATGATAGTTTTTACCCAAATACCTTTTTAAGCTCTTAGTTCCATAGGATCCCTTTTTGCTGTATTTTGGTATTGTAATCGAAGTTGATCTCCAATAATGTTATTAAAAGTTGTCTCATCTCTTTCTAATCATGTTTTAAATTTTCTAATATTTTTGTCTTGTGATTGACGTAAGGATGGTGGGATAAGCCATACTTATGTCAATTACGGCCGTAACACTCAACTATTTGATTATACGCTTCGGCTTAAAACGAAAATTTTCAATAGTAAATTTGGGGGTGTTACACCTATCATGTCATCAAAGGAATAAATTCATGCATGACTTAAGATATTATTTTATCTCACTATCATAATAGAGAATGTGGTGGTCATTTTAGATCCACCAGAACTGCTACTAAAGTTTTACAAAGTGCATAATTTTGGCCTATGTTATTTAATGATGCTTATGCTATTGCCAAGAGCAATGATAGATGCCAAAGGATTGGTAATATTTATCATAAAGAAAAAGAAATTCCCTAACAAATATTTTAGTTGTTTAATTATTTGATGTGTGGGTTGTTAAATTTATGAGATCATTACTTAAGTCTATGAATAATGAGTATATCTTTGCTACAGTCAATTATATGTTTAAGTGGGTGTAGTCTATTGTAACTCCTACTAACCATACAAAAGTTATCACTAAATTTTTGAACACCAAGGATTATTATAAGTGATTGGGGTTTCCAGTTCTACTAATAGAGAATTCAATGCTCTTTTGGGTAAGTATGGAGTTATACATCGTGTTGCAACTTCGTATCATCCCCAAATTATGGGTCAAGTAGATGTTTCAAGCTGGAAAATTAAAAGAATATTAGAGAAAATAGTTGATGATTCTAGAAAAGATTGGTCTTTAAATTTAGATGATGCACTTTGGGCATATAGGACCGCTTTTAAAACCTCCATAGGAATGTCTTCCTATAAGCTAGTTTTTGAAAAATCATATCATCTCACTGTAGAACTTGAACATAAATCTTTTTGGGCCACTTAGTTTCTTTACATGGATATGTAGGCTGTAGGTGGAAAGAGATTCCTTCAATTAAATAAGCTCAATGAGTTTCATTTTGAGTGCATATGAAAATGCTTGAAACTATAAGGAACGCATGAAGAGAATGCATGCTCAAAGAATAATGAAAGGAGAGTTCAGAAAGGGGAAACATGTAATCCTTTTTAATTCTTACTTGCAATTATTTCTTAGAAAGTTGAGGTCAAATTAGTTAAGACCATTCACAGTGACACAAGTTTTCCTCTCCAAAATGATCAAGATTAGAGTCCATACAAGGATATATTTAAGGTAAATGGGCATCGATTGAAATTCTATGAAGGTGGAAAGGTTGAGAGCCTCAAAGCTGGTATACACTAAAACAATCCTGAGTGAATAGGGCTAGATTCAAAATAATGACTAAAAGTAAGTGCTTCTTGGGAGGTAACCCAAGCGCATGCATTTATTTTATTTGATGTTTTGATTTACAAATGCATAACAATTATACAATTTTACAAAGGAATTTTAGGGCATATGGAATTACAAAGTTTGAAGAATAATAGCTATAAGGAGTTAATGGTGGGAGGTGCAACATATAAAAAATTTCAAGCTGAATATAGCACTTGTGAAGTAAGAGGGGGGTCATGTTTCTCAGCACAAGTTGTGTTGGCTTGGAGACACAAAATTCTCCCCTAATATTTTTATCACCACTTTGGTACCTTATGTATTCTCTCAATTATACTAAATTACCATTTTTATTTTACTCCTCTGTAATATTTTGTCATCCCTAGTAATATTATACTAATTTTTTTCCTATCATTTTTTTCTAGTTGGATTTCGTTGTCCAATGAGGGAAATTTCCACAACAAGTATGGTGGAATTTTGGTTCATTCTTGTGTTTCACTGATTTGCTATGTGTGTATAATACCCCATCTTTTTGTAAATTTTTTGAATCAAAAATTATGCCATTTGTTGATGCTTGATTTTGATTTGAAACTATGATTGGGTTTAAGGTAAAGTTGAGTTTAAAATGAGGTTGGGAAACTAAATTAAGAAAGTTTGTAGGCAAACCGATTGACTAGTTCATTATTTTAGCTAAATAGTTTTGCTCGACCAAACTAATCAACTAGTTGGGGAATCAATTAACTGGTTTATAGAATAGTCAACTGGTAGGCCAAACTGATGGATTGGTTTATAGAGCTGAGTACATTTTTTAAGCTCTTATTTTTGGAAAATTTTCTTATACCAAAATGGAACCTTGATAACCCCATTTCAAAATTTTCCTAAAGATTATTAGCCTTTCTTGTGATGCATTTGGGCCCGAAATATTACTTCAAACTTATCTGAGGAGTTTGATTTGAACAATTAAGGGGGGAAATGACCTTCTCTACACACTTCTGGAAACATTGCTTCGATTCTAGACTCGATTCTGCTTAGCTAGGAGATTTCTCTCATGCCAAATTTCCATTTTCCCTCTTATGTTTGGAATTTCTAGAATAATCGACCAGCATCTCTCTAGAATCACCATTTGAGCTCTAGGAGATAGGTCAGCTTGTCTTAGAAAAAATCTACCCATTCAACTCAAATTCGAATGGAAAGAACTAAGGCTTTCGATATGTGCTTAACCACACTTGTGATTTGTATCAATTTATTAGCTACAAATAGCTATAATTGCCCCTTCTATTCACCTTTCTTTTAGCCATCAAAAATACTTTATCCCTATAGAATTTTCCTTCTCCCTTCTCCACTTGAGCCTTGCATTCAAATTCTTTTGCTCTTCTTATCATTTCTCTATCTCTCTCTTGTTTTATTGTTAATAAAAAAAGAGTTAGATTTAGGAGAAATTTGAGTTGTTTCATTAGAATCTTTCTCTGTTTTTTCTTAAGTGTGGTATGTCCATTTTCTCTTTCTATTTTAAGTTCTGATTTAGGAAAGTTATTCAATGATTTTTGAGTTAATCTTGTTTTTTTTAAGGTTTTGAAAGTTTATGATTTCCATAGGTTGAGTTTCTTATTTGAGGAAAGTTATTCTTACTTCTAAGATGTGGATAAATTAAGCTTGTACGTTATGAAACCTTTAAAGTTCTAATTTTTATATGTTGGTATTTGTACATGGTTTTCATATTTTGTACCAAATGATTAAATTATAAAAATTTAAGAGGAATGCATGGAAAACTAGGTTATGATGATTAATAGTGAGAAATGCAACTATTGTAAGCTAGAAATATGTCTATGTGATGTTGGTCCATGTTTTAATTTGGTATGGTAGAGAATTATGGGTATTGTTTGCATGAAAATGCCTATTTTGTGATGTTTAAGAGCAAGCTAATCGACTGATCACTTAGAACAGTAGACTGGTCGACCCAACCCATTGACCAGTAGGTCTGCAGTAGCCTTAGCTTTGCTCTCTACTTAAACCCATTGACTGGTTTGGTAGAACTGATTAACTAGTATATGAACGATTGATTCCTTTGTCCAAACTAATCGATTGATTTAAGGAAACCCTGGGTTTGGCCAAGATAAACCAATCGATAGGTCAAACCAAGCAAAACCAATCGATTGGTGAGACCAAATAGATCAACTGTTCAGCCTAATTGATCGACTGGTTGGTATAACCGATCGATTGGTTAGGCCAGACCGGTCAACTGATTTGGCTAGCTCGTGTGATTTTGATTTCATGGCTTGAATATGCTTTGAGAATTTTCCTAACACTATTAAATGGCTATTTAATGGGAAAAATACATATGTTGACATGGATTAATAACCTAATGGATGAATTAAATGAACCATTTGTAACACCCCGAGTCAATACGACCACACGGGGGCTACTTTACTCAATTTGGGGGTATTACACCATGATTCATGACATACTCAATGGGTATTATAAAGGCCTTTATGGGTAAGCCCCAAATAAATGTGATATATTTGAAATAGGTGATGAAATATGGACTTTTTCTTGGATGGATTAATATAATAGATTTGGTTAATATTGTGCAAGTATTAATAGAAATCCCACACATAGTTGAGAATGGAAAGGGTTAATATGGTATAAGTATGTGAATTCCTTATTTGCTATTGTGTGGGTCTTATGTGATTACATAACCTCAAGAATAATGTACTAATCACATAAAGAGATAGATAATAGAGTTGTGTATGGGTATGGGTTATCTGATCCCCGATTAGCTACTAGAGGTTAGTCTGTCTTTGAGCATTTATTGGTGCCTTTGCACTTTTCCTTCAAGTGGAATCTTAGTTGATCCTGATGCCTTACCTACTCTAGACATTGATGATGTAATAAGGGGTATTGATACTAAAGGATTTGGTTACCTGGGTGGTTGGCTTTAGCCGAGACTTATGTCCATTGTGGTTATTTGGCTTTGGCCTGGACTTATATCTATTGTGGTTACTTGGCTTCAGCCTAAACTTATGCCCATTGTGGTTATTTGGCTTTGGCCTGGACTTATATCTATTGTGGTTACTTGGCTTCAGCCTAAACTTATGCCCATTGTAGTTATTTGGCTTCAGTATACACTTTATGTCCTTTAGTTTGGATAGGCTTTCATGGCATGTGAGACTATGGGGTAGTGAACAATCCATTAATCGATGCTAATAATAAAAGTTGGAATGAATACTTATAAAATGGTTGGAATGAGTATTTAGATAATGATTGGAATGAGTAACTGGATGATAACTTAGATAAGTATATGGATAACAAATTGAATAAGTATTTGGATGAGAATAAAATAATGGTAGAATTAGAAAATAAAATAGAAGGGGCGAGAAAGAGAAATAATAGCTGTAAATGAATGACCTGATTGATTGAGTAAGTTGGAAAATAAACCTGATGAAAAAACATATGAATGGATGGTAGAAACCCTAGTTATTATTTGAATAACCTACTTAGTATTTGTATGTGACTATCTATGATGTGGTATTATGAAGATAAGCGTGTTGTATCCTAAAATGCCTAAGTTGTGCATACTATTAAATTTTGATGCATTATCTGACCATGATAGAGTAGGTACATTTAATTATATGGCATTAGCATGACTCATGTTAAATATGTTTTCCATGATATAATAGAATGTTGTATGCTTGTGACTTTTGTTGCGGAGGTAACTTGCCTTACTTAGTACGTAGCTTACTGATATGTCTGTTTGCTCAGTTACCTGCTCATTCCCATAAGAAGAAGGTCATGTACAGATTTTTGGGGATGGCTAATAGTGGGCCTGCTTCGTCTTAGAATCATGATCTAAGAGTGTGGACATCCGAAGGTTTTTGTGCGATCTATGACAGGCCAAGGTTTTGGGGCCACACCCTACCTTGTTTTCTACCATAATAACCCTGTATTAAAAATTAATATACCTTCCTGTATTTGATCATGTTAGGGACCGTCAAGGTCCTGTGGTATAAAAATTTTCTTTAATTATTTATGTATCTTGTTCATGTGCACTCTACTTTAGTTTTAGTTGGTTTGGTTTTTCAGCCTTGTATCTAATATGGGGCAGGCGATAAACGGCTATCCTGTGTTAGCTATGATGGTAGCACCCTATTTTTTCTAAGTGTGTTAAGTATTTCCTACTTTGGAAATACTTAAAGTAAATTTTTTTTGTAGTGAAAAATAAAGGTGTTGCAATGTGTGTTGCATGATGTGATTATTTGTTTATTATGTGGTTTTTGCATGATGTGTGTTGAGTTGAGTCTTTTTGGTTTTTCTTGAGTCTTGGGAGCCCTTAACTAGTTAATGATTGCTATATCTAAGAAATCATGCTAAAAGAGAATCATAAAAATGAGATAAGATTGAGTGAAGATTTTTATGTTTGTTAATTTTGATGTAGAAAATTGAAATGCCCCAAAAATTTATAATTTTAAAAATTATAGTTAAATAAGATTTAATTAGAAAATTTAATTAAATAAACTATTTTATTAAAATAAAAGGAAATTAATTAGGGGAAATTAAGAAGAAATTTATAAGTATTTTAATTTAGAGAATTTTGGGTATTTTAGCTAATTAAGGATTTTATTTTGAAAATTAATTAAATAAATTATTTTATTTATAATAAGAAAGAGAAAATAGTTTCAAATTAATATTAATTTTATAAATAATTTAATTGAAGAAAATTAGGGTGTTTTGCTAATTAAAATGGAATTTATGAAAAATCTTTCAAAAATCCTAATTTAGCCTAAAAATGGATTTAAATATTATTTTATTTAAATATTATTATTTTTAAATATCCCAAATATCCTAATTAATTTAATTAACCTAAAAATCTTTCTTCTTCTTTTCTTTTTTTTTTCTCCTCCCCGAACTGGGCTAGCTTGTAGCCCAATTCCCTTTCTTCCATTCCTTTGGCCAACCCAGCCCGCACAACCGATCCACTCCCTTCTCCCTCGCCGCATGGCACTTCCCTTCATTTGCCGTTGAAATGCGGCGTTTCATTTAAAAAAAAAAATTTTCACCACGCCACTCGGCTGGTTCTTCTCCCTTTGTCCTTTTTTTTTCTTCTAGACTACCGGTCCAGCCCTTTCTTCCTCCTTTCTTCTTTCTTCGCACCTGCCTAGCCCCGCCACTGACCTGCAACATCGCTACTACCCGTCTGAGAAATCTGCCGCGAATCTCGCTCGTTTTAACCGTTGTTTTCCTTCCTCTCTCTTTCCCTTGACTCGCCGTCCCTTTTGACCCAACCAATGCTCCCTCTTCTCGTGCTGTTCTCCCTCTCCCAGCTAGCCAAGCCTGCCACATTCGACCTAAATTTTCGCTAGCCAGACGTCGTCGGTGACCCTAACCCTACCTGCCTTACCCCGTAGCCGACCCATAGAACCCTAACCTCCTTTCTAAAACCTATAAATACCCCGATTTGAGCACTATATCGAGCTTTGGTTGTTTGCCCAAAATTCCCCGACCTTACCACCGCCGCCCCTCTAGATGAGTTGTTCTCTGCCGTTAGCCAACCTCGCTGCCACCTCTGCCTCCCAAATTCTTCCTTATATCACACTCTAGCTAACTAAGCTCTCCTTCTCCTTCAATAATTCTCGCACGAGCTACCATAGCTATGCGAAATCCCCTGGCCATCAAACTAAAATTTTAACCCCCGCAACCTTAGAACCACTGTCCGCCACTTCTATTGCCTTCTGCACCACCCAAAAACTTATACTAATTCTCCTCCACCGAACCATAACCTTATTTCCCCTTTTCTCCTTCTCCTCCCCTCTTTTTCTTCATCTTTTTCCCTTTTTACCCTCTTTTCCGGCCACCGCCGCCGCCGCTGTGCACCACCGCCGGTGCCACCCATCTTTGCCGACTTAAGGTGAAACCCTAGACCTTCTCAGCCCTTCTTTTCTATTTATTGTAATTTATTCTGTTTTTATTCCAATTTTTAGTATTTATTCAAATATAATTATTATTATTATCATTATTATTGTTATTGTTATTAGATGCAATATTATTAATAAATTGTTTTGGCAAGGTTGAGATTATTCTTAAGTTAATTAGATTGTTAGTTTCGAATTTTAGGAATTTATTTAAATTATTATAAGTTTATTATCATAATTAATACTGTTATTAATATTATTATTATTAGTATAATTATTTTATTATTAATGTTAATTATTTTTGGAGGGTCGAGGATTTAATTTTTAATTAAGGTTCGCACCCTTGTATTTTTATTACTATTATAACTATTATTAATATTATTATGATTATTATCTTTACTAATTTAATATTATTATAATTATATATATTATTAATAATATTATTACTATTATTGAATAGTAATTTCATTATTTGAGGTAGGGTCAAAAACCCCACCTTGTAATTTTAAGCTTATATTAATAATAATAATAATAATAATAATATTATTATTATTATTATTATTATTATTATTATTATTATTATTATCATTAGTAGTATTATTTTGGTGAAGGCTAGAAACCCTTATATCACCATTCATTTTAAATTACATTAGTATTATTATTAGTATTTTTAGTAGTATTTTATATAGTTAATTTTAGTATAGTATTATTTTAATTAAAGACTAAGTCTTAGGATAAGTTAGTAAATAATAGAATTTTTAGGAGGGAACCTAATTATAGTATTTTTTTTCCATAATAGGTGAGCCTAGTCAAAGCCCTCAAGTGGTATAGGAGCATGCTCCAAGACCGGTGACATTTTAGGTAAGGGGTGCTAAGGCCATATGTGTAATATGTGATTTATATGCCATGCATGCCATGTGATATGATTTATTGTATATTTCATGTGTATATTGTATAACTATTATGAATACAGCATGATATGAAAGTTGAGGTGTGTTTTGTGTAAATAAATGTGTCATGAGAACGCTGTGTATAAATGTGTTATCATTATGGTATGATGTGGCCTTGAGAAATGCATGATGGGGTTGTAAAATAATGATGGGGAGTTGCATGGTGTTAGGGTTTTGCATGGAGTTAGGGTTTGCATAGAGTTGCATGTTATTAGGGTTTTGCATGGAGTTGCATGGTGTTAGGGTTTGCATGGAGTAGTGGTTGCAGGGTGGTATTAATGTTTGCATGATGGTATTGGGGTTTTCATGGTGGTTTAGGGTTTGCATGGGAGCTAGGGTTTACGTGGAGCTAGGGTTTTCATGGGTCTTAGGGTGTGTCATGTTTAACTATGGTGGTGGTGGTTAACTAGGGTTAGAGTGTTAACCTGAGTTGAAGAGTAAGCATGGTAGAAGTCAGTCTTGCATGTTTTGGAATGAGCTTCTAAATAAGATACTTAAAATATTAAATACGTAAAGTGGAAGATGTTGAGCCGGGCATAGACCGATCCACCGGCTAAAATAGTGGCAGGAAATGTTTTTCTCGCGACCGATCCACCGGCTATAATAGTGGGGGATCCCGAGATCAACAAAATCAAACCCTACAGCTGCTAAGACATGGAAAATACACTAATTACTTATAGTAGAACACTATACAAGAAGGGGCCATGACCAATCCATCGGCGTATAATAGTGGCAGGGTATGTTACCCTTGCGACCGATCCACAGGCTAAAATAGTGGCAGGGCATGTACCCTCGCGACCGATCCACTAGCTAAAATAGTGAGGTTCCCGTACTTGTGTGGACTTGATAAAGAACATGACGTGAATTGATTTCTAATAAAAGAGTAATTAAATAATTAATCTGAAATAATAATGTACTTTACGTATGGGTTTGATCATTTATAAGTTGTATAATTTTCTTCATGACCATATGTACTATATGTGAGGGTTTGTAAATGTAACTTGAGTATTGTCTTACATGATTCTATATGCTTATGTGTCGGCCTTAGTGCTCGGTTACCTTACTTAGTACGTAGCGTACTGATCACCTGTTTTATGGGTGTTGCTCATTCCCACGAGTAGAAGGCCTGTTTGACCTGTTGCAGGTAGGAGATGCTTATTTCGATGCTATTGATGTTTATGGGACATCAGGTAGGGTCGAGTGATGATTGGGCTAGATTGGGTCCAGGAGTGGTGTGGCCGTTTTCCATCTGAGATTATTATTCCTATTCTCCTTAATTATGAATCACACTTCAAAAACAATTTTATTATTGTATTTATCTCTTTCCCTAAAAAACTAACTCTCGTATTTTAGATTGTGTAAAGACTTATGCGTACTCTAATTTTCGTATTTATGAATTTGGATTATTAATGATGTTATATGTAGTGTTTTCCTAGCCTTAGCACTTGGTACTGAAACGGTCGGAGAGAACCGGTCCGGTACTAAGTGTGGCGGTAACATCCCCAGAATTCACGCGTTTTAAATTTTAAATTCTTCCGCTTTAAAATTTTAAATTAAAAATAAGTAAAGATTTGGGGTGTTACAAAAATACATATCTACATGATTAGATGTGAATGGAGTGAGAACATATATGTTTTTTTTTTTAACTATCAACATGGCATGTTGAGAATCATCATGACTCATAGTGAGTTTTTGAGCCATATACATCTTCTTTTCTGAGTGTTTCACATAAAATAATCTATATTTCCTTGGTTTTATTTTTATTTGCAAAACTCATATGCACTAATTTATCTTGATAAAATTTCTTATCATAACACTTGTAATAGACTACAAAGATTGCAAGAACTTGTTCATGTGCTAACTAAAGCTTTTAAGTCATAACTGCCTTACTTGAGAAAGTGATAAAAGTACCTTAAGATATACCACCACATAACCAAATAGCCTTCTACCCTATTTTTATATATACAAGATGTACACCCCTTAGTTAACCCCTTTAAGCATTTTACATTAATCCTTATTTCTTTCATCACCTACCTTATTATTTACCCTAAACCTAAACACATCTCTACCTCCTTTTTTTAGAATCTGGTAGAAATCTTTATGAGACATATATATTATTCAAGGTTGTATGTTAATAATATGTTAAAGAGAACCCAAAGAATAAGTGTGGGGGAGGTAATAAAATAAAAAAAAGGAAAAGAGAAATGACTTAAGGTGCCGATGTGAAAAAAAGAAGAAGGGTGGATCGTGTAACCACTAAATCCATGTGTTGGGTAGAATGAAGCATAAAATGCACATTCCTTGGTGGAGTATGATTCAAGTGGGAAAAGTGAAAAAGAAAAAAATAGCTTGCCTCTTTTCATATAGTTTGAAGAGAATGGTGAAATTGATGTGTGGGTCGAACATGAAGATATTTGGCCTACATGATGCTATTTTATGTCATGTGGGGATGAAATGAAAAGTTAGAATTTGTAACATAAGTCTCTCTATATCAACATTATTCTACTAGGTTTTAGAATATTTTATTGAATTCATCTTTTATTTTTCTTCATTAATGTAATACCCCGTATTTTTAAAATCCAGATTTATTAAGTTTAATGATTTTATTAGCATAATTTGATGTAAACAATTAATTATTTTAATTTCGAATCGTTTTACGGATTTATCGATGATTTCGAATTCATAATTGAATGTAATTAATCCTTGTCGTTGCGAACCATTCTAGATAAATTCGTTCACGACAATGATTTTATTATATTCTTATGATGTCGATCTTCGGTTAAAAATATATATTCCCGTTCTTTCTTGTATTTTTGGTTTTTAATATTTTTTAATTCGTTTTCGATTATAACTTCGTCATGTGATTATCGACTTTGTTTTGAAGTTATATTTCGTTAACGAAATATATTACTTAAATTATAGAATTTCTATTTAAATAGTTAATTTTATTTTAATAAGTTTATCCGGAAAATAAATATTCCGACTTTAAATTTATTCATTTTCGGAAATCGTTAATATTTTTTGGGAAGTTTTAAATTAAAAATATTTTCGAAGTTTATTTATGAATTAAATTTTTGGAATTAATTTTTCTTTCGTTTTTATGCTTTTTGGGTTTGCGGAAAACCAATTTCGGAAATTATTGAAATTATTCTCGATTTATTAGAATTTGACTTAAATATTTTATTATATGCTTTTAAATAATTTTTTCGAGGCTTTATAATATATTCTCGTAAATAATATAAATTCTTATGTTCGTGGTAAATTCTTCCGAAAATGTTTCCGAAATTCTTTATATAGCTTTTTATTAATTTTAATCTCTCGGATCCGTTCGAAATAAATTTTCATTAAATAAATTTTAGATAAAATATTCCAATAATATTCTGATATTTTTAGTATTTTATTTTATGTGTATTTGTATTTAAAAAAAAAAAAAAAAAAAAACCCCGCAACCCGCGCCGCCGCGGCACCCGACACCCCCCCTTCCTTTCCTTTTTGCTCTCTCTTCTTTTCTTCTTCTCTTCTCTTCTTCTCTTCCCTCTGCTGCCCCGACTCCCTGTTCGCAGCCTCTACTCCCAAACCCTAGCCCAGCCGCCACCTCTCCCCAGTCCTCCTCCCTGTCTCCTCCTTCGTCGACCCCTGGCCTCCAACCTGCTGCCACACACCACCACGAGCGACTGCCACCGGCGAAGCAGCGCAGCAGCCCACCGAAGCGCCAGGAGCAGAGCAGCGGCAGCAGCGACGAGCCACGCAACTCGCGCCAACCGCGCCCGGTCACCGGCGAGCCTCGCGACCACCGGCGAGCACCCCTCGGCCTTCGACGAAGCTCCTCCGGCCCTTCCTTGTCCCGATTCGTTGATTTTCGTTTGGTATAATTTTCTGAAAAACCCTAATACGGATTTGATTAATTGAATGTGATTTAGCTTATGAAAAGCTAAATTGATTGTTGTATTATGTATATATGTGCTGTAAGATTTATTTGGATATATTAATTTGTATGGTTTGTGTTGAAAATTTGGGAAATTGAATTTTAGGCCGGGTTATGCCCAAATTTTTCGGATCCGTCCAATTTGGCGATTTTGGATAAATCGATTATACAATATGTTTTTAAATGTGTTTAATTTCATGTCGGAACCGTCAATTTGAGAAATTTATGCGGAATCAATCGGAATTTGATTTCTAGGTCAAAATTCTTGTGTAATGAAATTGGGTTGCGTAATTGAGTCGTTTCGCTCAATTGATTTTACAATACCATTTGAAATGTATTTTAATTTCATATCGGAAGTGTTGATTTGGGAAAATTGTGCGTAATTAATCGGAATTGGATTTTTAGGTCAAAACTCTTGGGGTCTAAATTGGATTATGTAACCGGGTCGTTTTATCAATTGACTATACAATTTATATTAGGATATATTTAATTACATTTCCGAACCGTCAATTTATATATTTTAGCAAGAATTGATCGGATTTGCGTTCCGGGTTCAAAAACCCTAATTGTACTGAATTGGTTATTTCTTTTATTGGTTTTGAGCAATTGATTATATGATATGTTATAAAATATGTCTAATTGCATTTCTAAACATTCAATTTGATTAAATTAATAGAATTCAACCGAATTGCATTTTCAGGCCTAAAACCCTAGATTTCAAGTGAACTCATGAAATTGATCACTTATATATTTGTTTTTCTAAAATTAAATTTATAGAAATAGTTGGAATGATCCTAAATTGTATTCTAATGCCTTTAATTGGAATTAATTGATTCGAATTACCCAAGTTGTGTCGTAGGCTTTAAAACCCTAATTTTGAAAACGGATCGTCTTGAATTGGTTAATCGGAATATTGTTTTGTTGAAATTGATTATTTAGATTTATCTAAAATTAGTGTAATTGTGTTTTAAAACTATCAATTTGAGGTAATCGAAGTGATTTGGTTGATTTGTATTTTAGGCATTTAAAACCCTAATCTTCGGGGATGGTTTTATAAAATTGATTGTGCTGTGTGTCTTTTATCAAATCGATTTCTGTCCTTCGATTTTAAATCATTTGATTTATATTTTTAATCTTAATCTTAATAGAGCTATGCTCTTGAGTCCTAAGTTTTGGTACACGTTTTCCAAGAAAGATCATTTGTGTTTATTTAATTATAATATGTGAATTGTTTATGGATAAGAAAAGTTTCTAACCTAGTTCCGATTTCTATCGGCGATTAGGAAAGCTTTATTGTGGATCCTCGAGCTAGTGATCTCTCTCTCTCCCTCTTATCTCGCTTAGCTAGCTTCGGATCCAGGTAAGTTTTCTACTTACCTCCACTTATGGGTGTTTCGTAAGGATGTGGCTAAGTTCTTACGTGTTACGTGACTTGTATGCCTTGGGTGCCTTGTATATGTATCATGTCCTGTTGTGTATCACATGATTATCCTTAACGTGTTTTATGCGTAGCGCAGCTTGGAGTTAAGGTACGTGGTATGTGTTTTCTCATGACATAAATGTGATATCCATACGTGGTGATTATGATGTGCTGTGGCATGAATTAACCCTCTAGGACATGCATGTTAGGATAATTATTATTATGACATGGAGATGAAAGGATAAAGGAAATAAATGGGAAGTGAGTTGCTAAAGGGGGGTATGAGGTTGACCAAAAGGAATAAAGAGATGAGAACCACGCATGGAAATTTTAGGGTTTGCATGGAAAGTCCGAGAGTTTGCATGGGTTGGATAAAGCTTGCAAGGGGATGATCGTTACGTGAGAAAAGTTGTATTAAGGTGTAAAAAACTAAAGGGAGAGTTGTGGAGTGTTTGGAGACTTGGGATGAAAGATAATACGTAGGTTGCTGTAAGGGTGTATAAGGGACCCGATTAGGTTTTTGGGAGAAAGTAGTAATCTGGGAAATGTGGAAGTGAAAATGATTAAGGGAGAGTGGAGTATGGGTTAAAGAGTGGGAATTGTTGCATAAGGGGATTATGGTGTCATGGGAGAGAAGAGATATTGGGGGAAAAAGAGAGGGGTTTACTGTGGGAGAGGAAAGGTGCTAGGGTTGAAGTGGCCAACTAGGGTTTTCGGTCACGTGTGGAATCGAGGGGTAAAGCGATATAGATTTGGGATTGGATCTAAATGAGATGAGGAGTAGGACGATAGATGGAGTAATGGTAGTGTAAGTGAGAGAAAGTTGGGCCACATAGGTCCAATTAGGGTTTCCAAGGGGAAACCTTAGAGGGAGATAGCATGTGGAGTGGATGTCATGAAGTGTTGGGCCTTAACCCACGCCATTAAGAGTTGGTCTTTATTATGTGTAAGAGAAAAAAGGGAGTGGATAATGAGGTGTGATAAGGGGCGCAAGTGTCCCAAGATATGGGACGGGCCTCCTGGGAGGACAAGTGTGGATAAAGTTAGCCATGCATGTCAAGGGTAAAATACTTTCAAATAAGATATGTTAAGACACTAATTACTTAAAGAGGAAGATGTTGAGCCGGACCCAGACCGGTCCACCGGCGAATAATAGTGGTTAGGGCCGGGGTGCCCTACATGACCGGTCCACCGGCTATAATAGTGGCCAGGCGCGTTTTGCCCTGCATGATTTTCGGTCCACCGGCTATAATAGTGGGGGATTCCGTGCTCAACAAACCGAACGTAATAACGATAAGACATGGGAAAGACACAAAGTAATTACAGCGAAACATCATGTGAGTCGGGGCCAGACCGGTCCACCGGCGAATAATAGTGGCCAGGAGCGTTCTGCCCTGCACGGAACGGTCCACCGGTATAATAGTGGCCAGGCGCGTTTTGCCCTGCATGATTTCCGGTCCACCGGCTATAATAGTGGGGTCCTCGCACTCATATGAATTGATAAAGACTATGATGTGAATTGATTATATTTACCAGAGATCTAGAGAATGACTGAATGAGTCTAACCGGACCATAGCCGGCTTTTATTATCTGTATTACTACATGCTGCTCATTTCCACGAGCAGAGGACTCGATTCGGCTTGGTTGGTTTGGCGTTGTCCGAAAATGCCCGATTGGTTGGTTTAATATTGTCCATGAATGCTCGGTTAGTTTATCTGAATGTCTTACTGGTTTAAGATGTTTGCTGCCACACTTACATGTTTAAATAAATGTTATATATGTTTTGCATGTTATTATATATGTATGGTAGACTTATGATGTGGGTTTTGAGTATGCATAATATTATATCAACGTAAATGTACCATGATTCAATATGCACTTGATTTTATAGTTTATGTCTCTCCCATAAGATAGGGTAGTGGGATTTACTCAGTATTGGACCCGTACTGATACTACCTTGGTTGACTGGGTCCTGTGATGATCCACCGATGGTGGGGAGCAGACCTCTTGTGCAGGTTAAGATCGGATACTGTTTTGGGGTGGAAGGCTTGACCGAGTGAGTAGGCGGTCTGGATATTTACCCTTCGGGATTTATTTTGTTTAATTGTTTTCACATTTGGAAGTTGCAAGTATTGTATTTAGATTTCTAAAGGTTTTGTAATTGACTTTAAATTTCTCGTACTCTGTTAAGTGTTTACTATCGGATTTATTTGGTCGACAGGTTTTAGCCTTGCATCTAACATGAGATAGATGGTTGACATTTATCTTGTGTTAGATGTGGCGGTAACATTTCCCAAATTCGCTCCTAGCTTCCGCTTTAATCTTTCAAAAAAAAAAATTTTTCCGGAGTGAAATTTGGGGGTGTTACAATTAAACCCTTAAGCCTAGCCCCGTTATGACCCTTATGAAGTTCTATTTGATTATTGAGATGGGCGACATTGATCTATTGGAGATTAGACATATAATTTAAGTATATGGTTTAGTCCATTTAGTAGATATTTTAATATTTTCTATGAGGTTTTTACCCACAAAAATATGAGCATTCTTTGTTAAAATATGTTAGTTTTATGTTATTCTTATCATCTTATATCTTATATATGTGAGTGTATTTATACATATTTAGTCATGAATCAAAGGAAAAAGAAAAGAAAAGGTATACCTTTGTGATGATGAATTGTGATGTGACTAAGATGTAGTTAGGATTTCATGAATTATTATTACTCTATCCATATATTTTATATTTATGTGTAAATCATATGTTGAAATTAACTCTTTAAATTTTCAAGTGTTGAATAATGGTTGATTGTTAATATCGGTGTTATGAAAGTAGAAGATTCTGAGATAACATTAGTTAAGAGTATTAGAATTTTGTTTTCATTTTGCATGAGTTGTGTGATTTTATGTGTATATCATTGATGAAACCCTCATAAGACTTTACTCTTCCTTTAAAAGTGACATATGAGTTTAAAAGGCTTATTGTACATGATGGCTGCAAAAGTTGCTAGCTACTTCTATTACTCTCTCTCTCTCTCTCTCTCTCGCTCTCTCTCTCTTGTTTAGATTCATGTCTTGCTTGAGAATAATCAAAAAGTTAAGTATAGAGGTGTTGATGAATACGTATTTTTAAATATTTTATTTCCTTTTAATTTAAAATTTTAGGTTATTTATTTTAAAAAAAATATTTGAGGTAATTTAAATCATTTATAATTATGTGCTTAAATGATGATAATATCATATATTAAACTAATTTTGAGCTTATATCGAATTTCGTACAAGTTTTAATAGTTTATCTCATAACTTTCACATACGAACTCAAATTTAGGTAATTTAAAATTGTATGTAAAGATAACGAGATCTAAAATTTCTACTGTTTATAATTTATATATATGTGTATGTCAAAATTCCTCTCTTTGTAAAACACAACCACCTATCCAAACTTGTATTCCAAAATATCGAACTTAATAAATTTCAGTTATGAATGATCATGTCAATGTCGTAAATTTTATTGAAGTTACGGATGAAATGTTTTGTTAGATAGATAATTGTTTGGAATAATTTTGGGATATTTCTATTAAATCTTCTTTTACGTGTATACAAATCAAGATCAGCAGCAGCAGTCAATGAGGATCAACAGTACACAAAAGCTAAAGGGTGAATAGAAAAAACAAAAGAACAAGATACACGCATAAAGGATATAGATAACGAAAAAATAAAAGTATCGGCCCACAATTTGCACACAATTCACGCCGCCACAAGCCAAGAAAGAAAAAAAAGATATGACATATTGATGTATATATACATACGCCAATCGAGAGGGGCCACATATCAGACGAATGAAAAAGGACGCCACACACATCAAACACGAAGCCAAGCAGATCATTGTTTTTCATATCTGTTATTTATAAAATAAATTTTTACTCGTTGGGAATTTTATCCTTTATTTTTCGTTTCTCATCTCGCTCCATGTCAATTATGTAGCGTTCTCTCATTTCTTTCTTCTCTCAGTATTTGGGCATCGCCGATCAAGGCGAGTATTTTTTTTTTCTCTATCCAAAATTATAGATCTAGATGTATGTATGTAGTTGCTTTTTACTAGCGAAAATAGCATATCTAAGTGGTATCGCACCGGCGTATTTTTCCGTTCAAGGGAAGGAAATCCGCAAATATACTAGATAAGAGGAAGAGAGACTGACAAATTTTATTGATGGTACAGGAAAAAGAACGGGAAACCAATTTTACCAATGGAGGGATCAACGGCATACATTGTTGAGTGGGGGGAGATATCGATAGAATGCGCCAAAGATGGGGGACGGAAATATTAATTATATTTTATTAAATATATGTGTGTATTAATTATTATTATATTTGTATTAATTATAGTTTGTTAATAAATAATTATGATTTGCAAAAATTAGTGAGGGTGAGGAGGAAAGATCGACAAATTTTGTCGAAATTGGCAGAAACCAAAAGGTATAAGTTGTCGAGTGGAGGGGGGATCAATAGATTTTGTTGGTGCCGGTAGGAAAATGGTTATTATTAATTATGTTTTGTTATATATATGTGCGTATTAATTATATTTATATTAATTATTATTAATTATTAATTGCTAATTATTATTACGTTTGTGTTAATTATAGTTTGTTAATTAAAAATTATAGTTTGTGATGTGGGGATGGTTTCGGTTGGGTAGATGGGTTTGTTAATTATATTTGTAATCATGTTTATTAATTATAGTTTGTTAATTATGTTTGTATTAATTATTAATATTTTAATTATGAATAATTTGGTTAAATTTATTTATTATATTTTTAGATTTATTATACTCTATTAATTATACTCTATTATTTTAATTAAATATAGGTTTGGCAAAACCTATTAGTATTCTAGAATTTTCGGTTGTCGTTAAGAGAGGTAATTATTTTTATTAATTATAGTTGGTTAATTGCGGTTTTAAATTATGGTTAATTTGGTTAAATTTATTATTTATATGAGATGCAACCTCTATTGGTTATTGCGGTGTCGGTAGATTAATCGACTCATCTATATCGAATTTCTTCCAAAACGGATGAATAGCCGAGAGAGGGATTAACATGTAATTATGAATGTATGTATTAATCTTGTGCACACATGGTATCTCATGCGTACACTGTATGTAACATCTGCATAAATTATCATCGATGCCTACATAATTACTTCTTTGACATCATTTATTGACCAACTCTATTGCATATAAAGCAACTTAACCTCTCAAATTAACGTAAAAGTACTTATAGCGAAATGAGGAGTATTGAACTAAAACCTTTTAAGCAATGCTTTTACTTTATTACATTGCAATTCAAGGAACATGTGTATTTGTTTGAACACTGTAGTGAAGCTGTCTTGTGATGTTTCTATAAATTTCTTTAAAAATCTATAAGTACCTTTAACCCTTTTGTCAAAAAAATCAATATATTATTTTATCACCATAAATAATTAAAAGCAATTATAGTAGGAGATAAAATAGCATTCATACCTATTTGTTGTAATCTGACGAATATAAAATACGTCATCAAAGAAAGCATAAATTTTTTTTATTCATATGGTTGTAGCTAATTCGTCTTTATATATGAAATTAGGCTAGACGTGTTTTTATAATATTCTTCCAATGACAAGAGTCGTTCATATTTTTCCATTATAACATAAAACCACTTGTAAATGATGAACGATTAGAGACTTTCTTACACTTTTCCTCTACATTTTTATTAACATGAAACTTATATAATAAATGTTTTGAAGTAGAAAAAATACGTTCCACAGATGAAATTAGAGTCAGTTCATAGTCGGTAATAATGGTGGTTGGAAACATAGATGGATCTATTAAGGTCTTCAACCTCTAAAGTACCCACAAATAATTTTTCTTCTTTTCACATGACATGTATGCATATACAAATGTTAACATTCAATTGTGTTGGTGTTAGTCTAACAATTTTAAGAAAGGGCATTCAATATCTATTCTTCTTATACGTGCAATCTATTTATAAAACAAAAGGAAATACATGTAAAATATTAACAGATACGAGATGTGCAAATAGATGTTCGCTTATTATATTTTATTTCGGCTCACTTCAATGCCACTGAAAATAATAATTTTCAACCAACATACTCATAACATGTTGTAACATTGTTTGACGGTTCATTTCTTCAGATTTAAGCTTATGTCGGGTATTATATATATATGTCTTCTCATTCATACATTATCTTTAAATTATTTCTTTAAGTATTAGTATGATTTATTTTGACGTTACGTTAACTATAATAAATTCATCAATAAATTAAGCTTAATTTTCTAGCAACTTGCCTAAAACAACATGCTCTTATTTATAATTTGCCAATTTGTGATTGTATGTGTCATTCCTAACTACCACTTGTCATCCACCATTATTATTTTCAACACCAATAAAAAAAAGGGATAATCATTTTTTTAGAACTTATTTTACGTACACATTCGTTATCCGTAGATTTAATACGAACGTACGTTTCACTTCTTTCACATCTTATCGAAAGTCTACCTACCCCTAAACAATTTTCTTTTCTAGAACCTTTGATGATCAAAATCATCTTATGAGTTTTATCTATTTATTTAACTCATGTTACAAGTTCTTCACGATAAAAATATATATGCTTTGTTATAAAAAATCTCTGATAATTTTGGATAGTAAAATATGTATTATCCATATCCTAAAAAAAAGAATTTACCATAATAATATAATATAAAAAAATATTAATTTCATCATGGTTAATTCGTCGACACAAATTACAATACTAAAAAAAAAGTTACCCCTTCATTTCAGTAGTAATTAATATTTGGATAATCTATTTGTATTTATTCTATATATCCATAGCTTGTTGGTATTCTAAATCTATTATTGTAGTACGTTGGGGTTGTAACCCCATCTTTGAAGTTTATCAAAGTTCAGAGTTCGCGCGTAACTTGTTGGAGTTCCGAACTCGTTGTAGTTTAAAGGGCTTCCATTTTCAATTTTCATTGTAAGTATTTAAAAAAAATGTGAAATTTTATTAGAAAATTGAACAAAAGCTTCTTCCAATAAAAAATTTATAATGAAACATATACTTAATTTTTCTATGACGAAGAATAAAAATGTTGAAGTTGTTCCCTTATATATGCACGTTCATACTATACAAACCGAAACAATACATTTTGTATCCGATATTTTTTTTTAAACCCATACTTATTCGACTTGACTATAATTTTTCGGTCTAACAATTTTTTTCTTCACTATAACTCGCACAACCGCTACCTATAACGAGGAAGACCACATAGTTGAAGACAATTTTTTGTAGTTTGTGTTGGTGGAAGGTCTAGAATTTTAGAAACCATAGTTCGTGTAATAATTGTGGCTAATAATTTTTTCATACGGCCTGCGACATCATCTGCCGGTCAAGGGGCCTTCGGCGTGTTTAGCCGGTGGAGGGGGTGTGTGGCATTGTCTGTCAGTGAAGGAGGGGGCCTTTGGCATGTTTTGTCGATGGAAGGGGGTGTGCGGCATTTTTTGCCGGTGAAGTGAGGGAATCTACGACAATTTATACCGTTGTTGGTAGGAGAAAATTGACAAATTTTTTCCATTCAGTAAAATTGATGTTTCTAAATAAACAAATTTCGGATATACAATATTGTAGCTTTATATTCTAATCTTCCTGTTTTCAATATTTTATTTTTAATCAAATTCTCTAAGTAATTTAATTATGTTTATTTTAATTAATAGCATATTTTAATTTCATTTTACCAAAGATAAAATAAAAAATTATATTATTTATATTAATTAATTAACTGATTGCTTTATTATTAGATTATCCTATGCTTTTTATGTTATTATTATTGATTATACTTAATTAATAGAAAGATAATCTTTAATTAGGGTCTAACAAATTGAGTTGAAAGCAAGAACAGTTACATAATTTCTATAACTATAGGTGATGCTAATTAATTAATTAAACTTAAAGAATCATTATTTATTTAAATACTTAGACATGAGATAGTAGAATTAATAATTGGCGACATGATTTTATAGCTCAAGAGAATGCATTAATTATATACACATGTTCACACATAGTGGGTAATTAGAAAAGTCAAGTAATTGGTTAATTAAAATTTATTATAGGATAGATGTGGATCAAGATTCCTTGGTAGTTTTTATTAATTAATTTGATATTTGTTAAATTTTATTTATTTTTAGTTTATAGATTTTTATGAAATTTTTATTTTAGATTAATAATTACTTCTTTATTTTATTCTGATATCCTATATATAATTTAGTTGATTAGAGTTTTTGAGTTATTAATTAGTCACTATAGGAATGCTAATTTGGTACTCCTAAGTGTCTTGTATTACTTACGATCGATATATTTGCCAATAGGTATATTTCGCTAATATCAATGGGTGATTTAAACCCTATATAGGACGTTCAATATTAATCATATTTTAGGTTAGTTGAGTCTTTGTCCTCAAGTGAATTAACAATCTTTTGATGCGATCATCTGAATAGAATAGCTTAATCAAATGTTCTCATTAAATGTATAGTCATGACATTGGTCTTACTTCATATTCCATTATACTGTCCATGCTTTATCGTATGTTTGTAAACGTGTTCGATGATCTAATGTTATCATTATCATTATCACATGTGTTAACATGCTATTGCATGTGGCCTTACATGTTGCAAGTTATTTCTTAATTATAGATTTTTATTATTTAGTACAAGTTGAGTACTAATACTACATTTGTGGTAGAGGATTCGTCATAGGTGTTTAATGATGACCCTACTGACTTTGAGGATATGCCCCTGGTGGAGTGATCTTGGGTTTTGATAGGGCATGGAGTTACAGGATGACACATGTTGTGTGCCCTTGATCCCGTATATCTTATTTGGGCTCTTCATCCCTTGTATTTTTTTTTCTCATTTTTTGTTGTATTATCTAGAGTTTAACTTCATACACTTGTTCTTACTTCATTTATATTAAATTATTTCACTATTTCCTCTATCTGTTTCAATTTGTTCAAGTTTTTGTTGTTAACATTTTCACTATTTTATATATATGATTTTGCTTAAAAGGATATAAAAAAAATATTAGTAAGAAATTTTAGGGTATTATAGATGTCATATCATTTTTCCTATCTCTTTAGAATTATTTCAATCGTTAATGTTTTGTTACTAAGTTTCTATATGATATTATTTTATCCATGTGTTGTAAAATAGTTCAAGCAATTTAATTCTTATGCTATATTAACATGATTTTACTTATGATATTTGTACTAAACTTTATTTACAAGGCTTTATGTCCTATCATTTGGATAATTTGTTAAACTATTATTTTACTATTGGTTATTATCATCAATAATGTTATTATTAACTATATTTAATAAAATTATTTTTAAAAATTATTTTTAATATTTTTTGCATCCTTTATTTATTTATAGATATTTTCTGATTTTATTTCATTTAAATGATTTTAATTTATTTTAAAAAACATATATGAAATGTGTTGCATCATTTTGTTCAACTATATTTATTTCTCATAACTGCCTTTAGTAATTTGGGAATAACTTTTTTCATACCATACTCAAATCAATTATTTTAACTTGCATTTGAGAGATAATTCAAAGGAGTACATCTTTTTAGTTTTAGGGTTTTTGCTAATTCAGACTACATCATAGAGTAAATCTCACAAGAGTTTACTACTCCAAATTGTTAACAATTATCCCACCCTCATTTAATGGCACAATTTTCCAAAAGCATATTTATTCTCTTGTATTTTTCATGTGCATTTCATCACAAGGGAGAAAACTCCCACACCTTGTTCTAAGGCCAAAAATGTGCACCCTGAGTTTCTCCTTTCTTTAAAATATTTTCCTTCACCTATACTTCATCTACTGTATATGAAGCCCCCTTACCCCTCTTTCACCACTTTTGCCCATTTTTTCACAAGATAACACATAAAAGAGAAAATAGAGAAGCCTCATAAGATAACTGTAATTATCTTGATTTCCATTTTATATTCCTTCTCATCATATACACTATAATTTTAATGGTAAAAACCATTAGAAGCATAAAAATGAGAAAAGGCCTTTTCCCCTCATGGTCACTTTTGGTCAAATAGGAGTTTCCATTTTTGATATTTCAATTCCTTTTCTAAGGGATTCAATATGGTAAATCAATATTTCTAACACCCTCTAATATATATATATATATATATATAAATTCATGCATAGGTGTGATGTTTGTGTATGTTTTGTTTTATTTTGAAGGTATACTAATTCTCTATTATAATATCATATTTTTTTTTATTTTATACATGTAATATGATATTATCATGATACTATTGTGATTTATATGTATCTCTTTCATTAAAAATAGGAAAAAATTAATAATTGCTGGTTCATGCTAAAATTTAAAAGTTTTAGATAATGTGTATACTTTTATAAAAATCACCCAAAAAAAAATCTTAACATTTTTACATGAAACAAGCACCCAATCAAAGATTGCCATTTGTTTTCTCAAAGAATATTTGATAAGGCATTTGATCTCACTTGATGGCTAGGTGTCCCCCCCCCCTTAAAGGATGTAAAGCTTAAGAATAGGTGTACCATTATATTAGTTTTGTGCCCTTTGGAGATTTCCAAGGTCTAGTGGACTCTTGGGGAGTAATGCTCCACTTGGGCTTTTCATGAGAGATCATCTTAAGGATTTGATATCACTCTTCCATTTATGAGTAAAAATAAATCAAACTGGTGTTATCACCTAAAATGAAAAACTAATTTGGCATCAATGTGTGTGTTTGCACTCGTGTGGTCATTTTATTGCCTTTATTTTGTGTGTTCCAATTGTTTGTGTACTATGATCATTGTTTTAAAAGCATGCTTAATATAAATGGTAGAAACCAAAGGGTGGAAATCTCAAGCTTAATGTGGATGTTAGCTGAAACGATGTTGGGGGTTGAATCGTAGTATTTATCATTAGAGATGAAGATAGTATGGTTTGTTTAGTAGGTTAGGAAAGGCTAGAGGCAAATTGAAGTATTGAATATGTTGAACTTCAAGCGATTAGAGTAGGGTTAGAGATGTCCAAAGGTTGGTTCCTACAACCCTTGGTAGTGCAGCTTGATTTTGGATGGGACAAAGGTTTCTATCAAAGCTAAGATTTATTGTTGATGAGATCATAAGCTTTGCGGAGGAGGAAACAATATGTGGTTGGATTCATGTTCCATGTAAATGCAAAAAAGTAGCTCAGAAGATCACAAAGATGTAGTGTGAGAGTGATGAGATAGTTTGGTATTTAATATCCCCATACACATTATCAATGTAACAATCCTTGCTCTTTAATTACACCATATATGAAGTTGATGGGTTCTTCTTAAAAAGCACACGCTTAATACTTATATGTTTTACTTATTCATGTGAGAGGGTAATGGTTATTATTGATTTATTAAGTGTGGTTTCAAGCTAACTTATGTGATCAATTTACCGCCTTTATCTTGCAAGTTGTAATTATTTGTGCACTATGACAATTTTTTTAAAAGCATGCTTAATTATTATATACTTTACTTATTTGTGTGCATGGGTAGTATTTAAAATTGTGTCGAAGGGGAAACTAGATAAATTGGTCTAATGTCTAGGTTGGTTTGTTAATAGGACTAGTTATGCAATCAACCTAATAAGAATAGTCAAAATCAACCTATTTAATCAAATAACTGAAAGTGGATGATTTTTTTTATGACCATATATGTCATAAAAAGTGAGTAAAAATCATTTTTACCTTTTGTTCCCCAAACAACTAACCATTAACTGGAAGGGTAAAGGCCTAAATTCAGCCTCCACCATTAACAATAAAAATGGTGATGAACCTTTGGTGGGAATTATGAAACTCACAAATCAAATTATATATACTTACAAAAAAATAAGGTAGAAAACTACATTGACCATCGGAGGCAATTTGCAGCGAGCCATGGCAGCGTGTGATTGGAGATTTCCCCCGCGCTGCTTGGGCATAGTTGTCGGCGATCGTCAACTTGATTCCTTTGACTAATCTAAAATTACCCTAAACTAATCCCCCAACCCTTCTCTTTTTCCTTTTCTTTTCTTTCTTTCTTCTCCTCCTCCTGCCAACCTCAAGATGCAACTTTTGATTTGGTTGCAACTTGCACCATCAACAATCACCTATCTGCACCCTCATCCATCACCCATCACCTTTCTCCTTCTTCTTTTCCTTCTCCCATTTCTGCATACCTACACATCCCCATGCACACCACCCTATCTCCCTGCATCCTTCTTATCCTTTTCATCTTTACGTAACATTTACATCAATCATCACCACCCTAAACTTACAGCTACTACTCTACCCTAACTATCCTCTGCAACCATCACCATCATCATCAACTTGCAGTTGCACCATTACCATCACCCCCATCGCACACCCCCTGTTCTTTTTCTTCTTCCCTAACTCCCACCACACGCACACATGTATGTATGTATATATGTATGTATGTTATATATATATATATATACCATACTCTCCTTCTTTCTCTTTTTTTGGCCTCTAATCTATCCTTTATATGTTAAAAATCAATTGCCCGAGCTCCTTGACCTTATTCTCTTCTTCCTTCTCCTTCCTCCTTCTTCCTCCTTCTTCTTTCTCTATTTTTGGCATTCGCACCACCATGCACCACCTTGGCCACCACTCGCGCGCCCTTTGGCCGATGGACCAACCACCAAGGTTTCCCTAACCTTCCCCCTCACCGTCGTCGGCCATCACCGCCGACTGCCGTCGGCCATCGCCACCAACCACCACCTCTTTTTTCTTCTTCTCTCCTCTTGTGTGTTGTAGCGTTGTAGAGTGTACAACCAGTGCACCACCTACTACATGGTCATGCAACGCTTAAAATCCCCTTCTACACAACCATGCAACCTTTGCATCATCTTACTGTGCATAATTTATCCTCTCAGCTTATTGCTACACGGTCGTGGATAAATTTTTCTGTCGACCTATTGTGCACTGGTGCTGCACAGCTATGCCACTTTTGCATCTCATGGCAGTGCAACCTCTTTTTTTGATCATGCACCCCTATTTTCACCCTCAAACCTTGTCCAAATACCACCAAAATTTAACCATAGATCCACCACACATTCCTCTACACATCCACACATCTCAAGCTTTCATTTGACTACGGTTATATCTATTTTTATCCTCTTTAACTTGATTTCTCCTTCGATTTAACTCTTTGAGCCTAATCATGAATTTTGTTATTTTGATAAGTCGTAATCCGGTAGCTTCGGAGGAGGAAGTATAGGATTTACATGTTGTAACACCCCCAAAATTCACTACTGAAAAATTTCGTTTTATTAAAAGATAATTGCGGAAGCAGATAAATAAAACGCGAACTTTGGGAGTATTACCGCCACACTTAGTACCAGACCGGTTCACTCATACCGTTCCAGTACCAAGTGCTAAGGCTAAGAAAATGAAATACAGCTTGAAAGAAATTCAATACACACAAATCAGAGTAGCGCATCAAATCGTTTACAAGAATAAAATCTACCAACGGTGTTTACAGTAACACATAACATTAAAACCAGAAATTTAAAGAGAAAGAGAAAACCCTAACGATACCGGATAACTCCTTACTCTCTTTCCCGTAGCCCACTTGAGTAGCACCTGAAAATACCTGCAAGGGCACTGCCCATTGAATAGGCAGGGGCCCCATAAAGGGAATCCCTTCAGTACTACGGTACTGAGTAACCCTTTAATACCACACTTAAAGACAGGCCCGCATACGGCACATAATGCAAGTTACACACATAAATAATCAGAGGTGCACACATAACAACAACATGCATAATAATTCATAAATTATGATCGATACTTTGGGCCTTAAGCCATGTCATAGTGTAGGATCAATACATTCGGGCCTTAAGCCATTATTCCAACATCATTCCATCAGGCTCATATTTTATATCCATGTGAGTACGAGAACCCCACTATTATAGCCGGTGGACCGGAAGTAAACACACAGGGCAGAACGCACCTGACCACTATTATTGCCGGTGGACCGATCTGGCTCCGACTCACATGGTGTTCCACTATAAGTGATTTGTATTTTTCCATAATTTTATTCACATACAATACTGGTTTTATTGAGCTCGGGACCCCCACTATTTTAGTCGGTGGACCGGAATATATAAAATCATCATCCAGGGCACAACGCTCCTGGCCACTATTATAACCGGTGGACCGGTACTCATAATCACATACCAGGGCAACACGCTCCTGGACCACTATTATACCCGGTGAACCGGTACTCAATATCTCATACCAGGGCAACACGCTCCTGGACCACTATTATAACCGGTGGACCGGTACTCAATATCATAATCATCTGGGCCCGGCTCATTAATATTTCACTTTCAATAATAGTATATTTCCTTTTCTTTTAATCAGCACATCAATCATATTTATTTGCCTCGAACGGGAGATCAATAACCCGGGACACAAAGGTACACCGGTCGTACTGGTGCATATCAGCTACTCAGTACCCTTCAACCACGAACCCAAGGACGCAAAGGTACCCTGGTCGTACTGGTGCATAAAGCTAACTCACTACCCTACCGACAAGGACACCTAATCCATAAGTATGCATACCCCCTAACTAGGTCTGTAGAGCTAGAAAGAGTAAGATATAGGGCCTGGCTGGGGTACAAAGGCACACCAGTAAATACCAGAATAATCGTGGACTAAACCACGTCCTTAGGGTAGCGACCCCTAAGGAGTCACCATTCCCGATCTCGAGGTCTTTCACTTTAAGTAATAGTGTCTTAATTAAGGTGATCACGAAAAGCACGATAATCAAATACTTATTCACTTTCGATCGTTCCGATATCATTAATCGTTTCTTATTCAGATGATTATCCAGGATATCACAGAGAGAACCATTAAGGCCATACTAATTATCAAAAATACTTTACTTGGCTAATCAGCATTATTTAATCATATTATAATGTTCCACACTCTCAAAGACATGCTAGGTACAAACCACTCATTTGCCCTTTACTTTATAATTGTTAAGTACCCATTCCTTACTTGATAAATTACCACATTACCTTAGGTTGCATAATTACCAAATTATCCTTGTCCACTTTAGATTACCAAATTGTCTCCTACACTTTTTAGATCACCATTCACCCCTCATAATTACTACACTTATCATATTTCCCTTTTGGTTGGTTATATTACCAAATCGCCCTTCTCCTTGGTTATAATTACTAAATTGCCCTTGAGTCGGATAAAACTAATACATTACCCTCCTTCATTATCATGATTACAATTTTGCCCCCTTAGTTGGTTAAATAATTATCACTTTACCCTTTAATCGGCTAAATTACCAAATTGCCCCTTCATTTGGATAAATTACCAAATTACCCTTCTCCTTTATCATAATTACCATTTTACCCCTCTCAATTATATTTTAATTGCCATTTACTTTTTAATCATTATAAATCCCAAATTACCTTCTTCATAATTACAAATATTAATTTACACTTTTTCATAATCAAAATTACTATATTACCCTTCTCCATTATTAAAATTACCATAATGCCCTTTAATTGGTTAATTTACCAAATTACCCTTCTATAGTATCATACTTATCCAATTGCCCTTCTACAATCATAATTTAATTGCTAAATTATCTTTTGTCGTTATCATAATTACCAAGTTACCCCTTACTTCCAAGTTTACCATAATATCCTTTTATTTACAAAATTACCATTTTACCCCTTACATCCAATTTTAACATAATATCCTTTTATTTATGAAAATTACCACCATACATCTTTTACTTTACAAATTACTATTTTACCCTTTCACATCCAAGATTACCATCTTTATCTTTCCTTACATAATTACCATTTTGCCCTTCTTTTCCAAATTACCATTTTACCCCTTTACTTATAAATTACCATTTTACCCTTCTTTCTCACAACCTACAATTTTATCCTTTACTTATAAATTATCATTTAACCCTTTATTTTTAAATTACCAAAATACCCTTTTACTTATAAAATTACCGAAATACCCTTTTCACTTATAAAATTTTCATTCAACCCCTTTATTCACCATTTTTACGAATTTACTAACACTACATAAAATAATGATATTAATACTTCATTTTTATCATCTAAGTCCACCAACTTGTCATTTTTCAACATAATACTCATTAGCAACTACACACATTGATTTATATACCTCGTAAGCATAATTACTAAAATACCTTAAACAATAACATCATTCATGCATTAAACAACATGGTACATCATAAACAAGTATTTAACATTCTATCCATATTCAAACTCTTCTTTATTTAACATACCTACATATGGCACAAAAGTTATCATGCTTTTTCTTTTTATCAAACATATAAGAACCATATACATATCATGCTAAGCATACAAAACATGCATAAAATCATACTAAACCCTAAATGTGCTAGCATGCGTTTTTCCATATATTTAAGGGAGGATTAACGGTTACCTTAATCCGCCAAAATATCAAATCTTACCAAGCATAATTAGCAACACAACACTAAAAATAATATCCATATATTTATGTTAGAAATAAGAACCAAAGCATAAAACTTTATAAATTTTAATTAATAAAACACTTAACATAAAATACCATTATACTTTAAAAAATTAGCCAAATTAATTTTTAAAATGAAGGGGAGCTCACGCTTGCATGAGAGCGTGAGTTTCATGCAGAAAAGAGAAGGGAAAAAGGCTAAGAGGGGTGAAGGAAGCAAGATTTATCATTTTCGGGTTAGGGTCTTTAGGCTAGAAAAGAAGGTGGTTAGGGGAGGTTCTATGGCAGGGGAATGGTGCAGAAGTGTAGAGGGGGTGTAGGTGGAGGCTAAGGGTAGTGTCACGGCGGCGTAAGGCTGGCGGCGAGGCGGCGACGTTGGCTGCCAAGATGGGTCGAGGGAAAGGGGTTGTGAAGGAAGGAAAAGGAAAGGGAAAAATGGAGGGGTTTAGGGGCTATTTTCGGCTAATAATGGATGGCAGTTGTCGAGGGGGTTGCAGGGTGTTGAACGGTGGGTTGGGTGGCGGCACAGAGATGGCCAGACGGTGGCGGTAGGGGCGGTTGCAGGTGGCTCGACGGTAAGGGAAAAAACTGGGAAGAAAAAGGAAGAGGAGGAGAAGGGAAGAAGTGTAGGGCTCGAGGGGCGGCGTGGTGGTGCAGGGTGGTAGTAGAAGGTGGCAGAAGGTGGCGCAGGGGTCGGGCGTGGTGGTTCAAGCTGGCGGCAGGCGGTGGCGATCAAAAACCGAGGAAGAAAAATGGGGAAGAAGGAAGGAGAGAGGAGGGAGCTCAGAGGAGGATGATAGGCTCGAAAAAATGTGCGAATGAGGGGCTTGGGAGATGAAGAAAAAGAAGAGGGAGAAGAGAGGGGCAGGGCTGGCCGGCGATCGGTGCTGCAGATGGTAGGGCTGGTCGGGTGGTAGGGGAAAAGAGGGAAGAAGAAGGGAAGGGAGAGGGTCACGCGTGAGCTGTGGTCCAAGGTCGGTTTGGCTCGAAAAGGGAAGGAAAATGACGGGGGAAGAGAGAGAGGGAGAGGGAGGTAGATGGTGATGGTAGGGGGCGGTAGTTGCAGGCGGCCGGACGCTCGACCATGGCAGCACTGGTGGTCGGGCATGGGAGAAGGAAGAAAGGAGAAGAAGAAAGGGACTGGGCGGCTGGACCGGCGCAGGAAAGGAGGGAGCTGGCCGGTCCAGGGGAAGAAATAAAGGAAGGAGGCGGGCTGGGGAGATGGACGATGCGCAAGGGAGGAGCAGGGCTGGGGGAACGGGCCTGGCCCAACGCGCGGGGGAGAGGGCTAGCCTGGCGAGGCAGCCCGAGGGAAGAAGGAGAAAAAGGAAAAAAAGAAAAGAAGAAAGAGGAAAAAGGGAAAAAGGGTAAAAAGGGGAATGGAAAAATAGGAAAAATAATTTAATTTAATTTAAAAAATCATAAAATATAATATTCTTGGTAAATTATTTAATTTAATAATTTAATTTATTATAATCTAAAATATTAATTTAAAAAGGATAAAGTAGGTAAAATATTAGTTTGGAAAATTATTTAAATAAAACAATATGATAAATAACAGAATATTTATTTTTAATTTATTAAATACTCTTATCCAAATTTATATACTCTAAAATCTATAAAATAATTAAAATAAATAATTTTAAAAGAAAATATTATTTCAAATAAAGGTTATTTATTAAAATTTAGGTTTTATAAAATTTTGGAGAATTACACATGTTTAGAGCCTGGTGTCCTAGTTGGTAAGGATACTATTCAATGTTTAGGATTTTTGGTGTTAATTGCTTGCATGACTATATGTAATTTTTTATGATATTATTGATATATGACGTAATATATGTTTATCATGATATTATGTGATGAGATGAATATTATGTTGAAAGGGAGTAAGAATGAGTGAGAGATACCATTACATTATGAATTTGGATGATAATGTCATACTTGTGGAAATATATCTTATGATATGAAATATGGGTTGAATGATGATAATATCATATTATGATGATAATGTTATATTTGCGGAAATATATCTTATGATATGAAATATGGGTTGAATGATGATAATGTCATATGTGTGGAAATATGTCTTATGGCATGAAATATGGGTTGAATGAGATGTGGTAAATGGGCTTAAGGTCTCTCATGAGGTATGATGATAAATGGGGACTTGGATAAATAATATGTATGGAAGGTATAAGATTTTATAAAATAAAGGTTTTAATTGTGCTTAAAGGGTAACTTGGTCATTATAGGATAATAAGGAAGTTTTGGTAATTTATGTGTTAGGAGGTTTGAATTATGACAATAATAGCTTGAGTAATTCATGGGAGGATTATCGTCATTTGGGGTTCTTACATGTTTAATAGTAAATTTGGGCCAAGGTATCTTGAAGTGTTAATATCATTATTTCATGTTCAGGGTTTAGAGGTTATCTATTGGAATTAGAAATCATGAAAATTTCATGGGAAGTGTTAAAATTCTATGAAATTTGGGCTTGGACATTTCAGCGATTAATATATCGGGATGAGATTATTAAAGCAAGCTCATGGGAATTAGGTTGTGTAATTTGGGTATGATACCAATGGTGAGAGATGACACAATATAATGTGAGTAGAACAACTAACATGGGAGAATAAACACTAAAGGGAGTGTAATAGGGTTTTGAAAAGACTTAAGGATTTGGACTTATGTTATATGTGTAACACCCCAAAATTCACTACTTTTTTTTAAAAGCGGAAGAATTTAAATTAAAACTTGTGAATTCTTGGAATGTTACTGCCACACTTAGTACCAAACTGGTTCTCTCTGACCGTTTCAGTACCAAGTGCTAAGGCTAAAGAAAAGATTAACAATAAATTATAAATCAAGACAAACTAAACTCTAAATAAGCATTAAACAGTTTTAAAATAAAAATAAGAGTACGCAAAATGAATTATTACTCATATTCAAAAGAGAAATAACTTACAACCAATAAAACATTCATTTAAAATACTCAAGACAAGGTAATTATTCAAAAGGATAAATTTGATACAAATAAAATAACAAACGGACATAAATCGCATAAAGAATGAATATGGCCATGCCACTCTCGAACTTGAGCCAACCACAAGCTCAACACTCTGCCCCGACTGATGTCTTGCCCACCTGCATAAAGTCAGAAGGGCATACTACTTGTAGGAATGAGCAACCCCCATAAAAAGAGTAATTAGTACGCTACGTACTGAGTAAGGTAACCGAGCACTAAGGCCAACACATAGCAGCACATAAATAATGCAGAATAATAATAGAGCATAAACATGATAACATAAACGCATATGACCATTCAGATAAACGTATAAAGGCTCATATATAATCTGATTCAATTATTTAATTAATCTTTGATCAGAAGTCGATTCATACCATACTTTTTGTCAAATCCATGCGAGTACGGGAACCCCACTATTATAGCTGGTGGATCGGAAACACATAGGACATTATACCCTAACCACTATTATTCATTGATGGACCGGTCTCTAGGATACCGTAGTACCTGACCACTATTATTCACCGGTGGACCGGTCTGGCCCCTGCTCGCATGGTGTTCCACTATAACTAATTAGTGTATTTCCCATGTCTTGGCACAAATATGTTTGGTTTTGTTGAGCACGGAATCCCCCACTATTATAGCCGGTGGACCGAAAATGCATAGGTACAAAGCCTGACCACTGTTATAGCCTGTAGACCGAAAACACATATGACATCATGCCCTAACCACTATTATTTTCCGGTGGACCGATCTCCAGGATACCGTCATACAAAACCCTAAATTCAATCCACACAAACCAAAGATTCATCCATACCAAACCCTAGATTCAAACCATATAAAACCCAAATATTCATCCATATCAAACCCTAAATTCAGTCCATGCCAAACCTAGGATTCATCCTTTCCAAACCATAAATTAGATCCTCCCATACAATACCATAAATTAGGTTCTCCCATATAACACCATAAATTAGATTCTCCCATATAAAACAATAAATTAGATTCTCCCATACAACATCATAAATTACATTCTCCTATACAACATCATAAATTAGATTCTCCCACATAACCATAAATTAGATTCTCTCACACGAAACCCTAAATTTTCCATTTTATTCTTCCACTCATGAATCATTAAAATACTTAGGTCAACTTCTTTCCCCATCCTCCTTTTTCATCCTTTCTCCCACATAAAACACATCAACATCCTCACATGCATGTCTTATAGGGTCACAATACATATCATCAAATACCACAATATTTCATCACATATAGTACACATGCCATACAAAAATATACTTCAACTCCATGTTATACCACATACGAAATAATTAATAATGATAAACATAGGATACATAGCATGCGAAGCACATAATGCATATAAGCACACAAAATGCCTTAGCACCCCTTACCTAAAATGACATCGATCTTGGTGCACGCTTCTACACTTCCTTAGGGCTTTGACTGGTCTCACCTATTATGAGGGAAAAACTAGAATTAGATTCCCTCCTACCAAAAATACTATTAATTACTAACTTATTCTAAGACTAAGTTTTTGATAAAATACTAAAATAATAATAGCAAAAATACCAAAAATAATATCAATATTAATATTAACAAGAATAATAAAAATGGTAACAATAATAATAAAAAGGCATTACTAAAAAACATAGTGAAATAAGGGCTTCGGCCCCTTTACCAAATAATACTAATAATAATATTAGTAAAATAAATAACCAAATTTAGTAATAATAATAATGATGAAATAATAATAATAATAATAATAATAATAATACTAAAGTAGTTGTAATACTAATAATGGAATAATAATAATAGTAATTCGAAATAGTAAATAATAATAATAATAATAATAATAATAATAATAAAATTGAATTAAAAATATAATAGTGCTTTGGCCCTCAATAGAAATAATAATAAAAACATTAATACTAATAATAATAATAATACATATTAAAATAGAAATAATAATAATAATAATAGTAGTAGTATTTATATTCAAATAAATAAAATAAAATAAATTAAGGCTTATAAAAATAGGGAAAAGGGTTGAGAGGGTCTAGGGTTCAACCTTAGGCTGGTGGGGATAGGCGGCACCAGCGGTGGTGCACGGCGGCGGCCTAAAAAAGGGAAGAAAAGGGAAAAAGTTGAATGCTGGGAAAAAGATAGGAAGAATAAAAGGTGGAAATAAGGGTGATTATGGTTGCCTAGAAGGAGAGGAACAGAATGATGGTGGTGGCGATGGTGGCCGAAGGAGGAAGAAGAAGAGAAAGAGAGGAGGAGAGGGAGGGAGAGGAAAAGAAAGGTAAGGGAAGGTAGAGGGTGGTCTGTAGAATAGATTGGAAGGTGAAAGAAGCGGTGGCAACGACGGAAAAGGTGGCTAAGGGCGGCGCAAAAGGTGACCGAGGTTGAAGAGAGGGTTGATCGGGAAGGCTACTTCACACAATTGGGGTGGCTTTCACTGGATGAATCGAGGGATATAGGACGTTTGGTTAGCTAGAAGGTGGCGTAAGGAAGAGTTTGGTAGGACGAGTGGGTGGCGGAGTTGGCTGACGGTGGCAGGGATAGCATCTAAAGGTGTGGGGCAAAAAGGAAGGATTTCCTATGTTCGAAAAAAAAAACTCGACTACAGGGTTGATAAGGTGTATTTATAGGGTTTAAATGAAAGGTTAGGGTTTGTGGAACGACGAGGGATTAGGCAAGTAGGGTTAGGTTTCGCTGGCGGCTTTATTTGGCTGGTGGCAATAATTTTTGGGGCAGAGATTGTGCATAGGAAAGAGAGGGAAACTAAGCGAGAAATGGGAGGTGGATTGGTTCAAAATGGCCGGCGAGTCAGGGGGAAGAGAGAGGAAGGAAAATGGCTGGTCAAAAGGGCGAAATCAGCGATGGGAATTTCAGTTGGTGGCTACGTTATAGGTCGGCGTCGGAGTGACAGGTGCGAAGGAAGAAGAAGAAGAAAGGTGGGGGGGAAAACCAGGTGGTTTGGGGAAGAAAAAGAAAAGAAAGAAAAGGAGGAGGACCGGACCGGCGATGCAGGTTAATTAATTTTTTTTTAACAAAATGTGGCGTACAGGGAAAACAAGAAGCCAAACTCGGCGCGACGAGGGAGAATGAAGGAGGCGGCTGCGCTGGCTGGGCCGCTCCAAACTCGGCGCGGCGAGGGAGAATGAAGGAGGTGGTTGCGCTAGCTGGGCCATGCCAAAGGAAAGGAAGGAGGGAGGGGCTAGGCCACGGGAGAGGCAGACCCAACGGGAAAAAGAAGAGAAAAAAGAAAAGAAAAAAAGAAAGAAAAAGGAAGAAAAAAAAGAAAACTGGGAAAGGGAAAAAGAAAAATAGGAGGGTTGGGTTAATTAAATTAAATATAATATTTGGGATATTTAAAAATAATAATATTTAAATAAAATAATATTTAAATCCTTTTTAGGCTAATTTAGGATTTTTAAAAGATTTTTCATAAATTCCATTTTAATTAGAAAATCACTCTAATTTTCTTTAATTAAATTATTTATAAAATTCATATTAATTTGGAACTATTTTCTCCTTCTTATTTTAAATAAACTAATTTATTTAATTAATTTTCAAAATAAAATCCATAATTAGCTAAAATGCCAAAACTTTTCTAATAAAAATTATTTATTATTTTCTTCATAAATAGCCCTAATTAACTCCCTTTTATTTTAATAAAAATAATTTATTTAATTAATTTTCATAATAAAACCTCATTTAAATAAAAATTTTAAAATATGATATTTTTGGGGCATTTCAATATGTATATCTGTTTTGACTATGTCCTATGCTTGAGAATCAATCTTGAGTAAGATACTAATCACTTAAAGTGAAAGAGCACGTGAGTAGGGCCATGGGGATTATTTTTCTAAACCTATATATATGTATCCCGATCCACTGGGGAGAATAGTGGCTTGGAAGCATTCTGCCCCAATATGATGTTTTTAATCTCCATTCCACCGGAAAGAATAGTGGCTCGAGTGTGTTGTCCCCGAGAGTTTCAGACCGTTCCATTGGTTTAAGAATAGTGGGGTCCCTACTCATTGTAAAATAAAACATATCTTCATAACCTATAGAAAAGATATTAATGATTTACGGTGGAAGAATACGTGAGTTAGGACCAAAGTGATATATTTTTTATATGTATATGTATTCCTATTCCACCTGGTAGAATAGTGGCTCGGGAGAGTTCTGCCTTGATGAGATGTTTTTAACCTTCATTCCACTGGAAAGAATAGTGGCTTCGGTGGGTTATCCTCGAGAGTCTTAGACCGTTCCGTCGGTTTAAGAATAGTGGAGTTCCTACACTCAATGTATATAAAAGAATGAAAATGGACTATACTTAATAAAAGGATGTGGATCGTAATATGCCTTATGAGATATTTCATTTACTTGGTTATATTCCTTTATTATCTAATGTGGAAGCATGCGTTATTTGTATTCCTATTTTGATAGTATTGTTCCCTTACTCAATATGTAACGTACTGACCACCTGATTTATGGGTGTTGTTCATTCCCACGAGTAGATCTGCCCTATTTTTGGAGGTGATTGATGATTATTAGCTTGATGTACTTGCCTTAGAGGAGCGCTAAATGATTTGGTAAAGGGTATGGTTATCCGGATATCTCTATCTCTCTTTTTGGACTCCTAGTCCTCTGTTTTCACTATTTATTCCCTTATCTCTTTTTCGTATCCTGTATCGCGGTAAAATCAAGTGTTTCCCATACCTGATTCCTAGGTATGATGTTACTTTTACCTTGCACCTAACATGGACTGGATATAGGGAGTACCTCCTCTATGTTGGATGCGGCGTGACATCCCTACGTTTTGTGTTTTGGCTTTCACTATTTACTTTTTAAAACGAAAATTTTAAGTTTCAAGTTTTGGGGGTGTTACAGAAAGCTTTAAGGAAAAGAAAGAAAATAAGGAGGAAAATATTATTTTGTGTTTGGTTTATATAAATTAATGGGATAGAAAAAAAGTGATGAATAAAATTATTAAATATTAGTTATTTAATTTTCTTTAAGAAAAATTTAAAAGAAAGTATTTTAATTTTGATTTTCCTTTCTTAAAATTTTATTAAAATTAAATGGAGCCTTAACATCTTACTTTTTTTGATGATGTATATAATTCAGTTTGAGGGGAATTTTTGGCAATATCTACCTAGCCCATTTCTCAGATCTGAAGTTGCTTTTACTATAACACTATGCCGAATCAAGATGGCCATTCTCATATGGCTATGACAATACAAAAATAATATGAGAGAACTTCTTTATCTCTGTAACCACTATCTCTGCATGATGGTGGGAAGTGTACATGTTATAGCAACGGTAAAAACATAATAGAAAATGAGAAATCGTTTAGACGGGGTGTCCCTTTGCTACGGTTGCAAAGGGGATTGCTTATTTGCACCATCTTTTTGAGTAATTTATTTTAAGGATGGTTAGGCAAGTGAGATGCATAGTGTTGCGGCCGCCTAATAAAGTCAAACATTAGCTCTCTCCTATCGTACCAGCTTTACAATTATTCAAAAAGTTGGTGCACATAAACAGTCCATTTGCAACCGTAGCAAATGGATTTCATACCGTTGACACGACAAACAACAAGGAATCGTTTGGCCAGGGAGGCCCTTTGCAACAATTGTAAAGGGAATGCTTATGTGGACTGTCTTTTTGAGTAATTTACCGAGTGATGCCGTCCAATTAAGTCAAATAATACATCTCTCTCCTATTATACTGTCCGATTATGTTTTTCCCTCATCTCATCGATTTATTTTAAATTTAATTTAATATTCTATATTTATTAGCCATAAATTTACGATATCTAATTATTTTTTTTAATCACATCATCAATCATTTATACTTTATATTATTTAACTTTTAGTTTATATCAATCTATACATAATAATTAATAATTTATAAAAATTTATAAAATTAATATTTGATTTTAATTATTTTTAAAATAACCTATTATAGTTTTTCTACTACAATAATAATAATTGATAAAAATATTTCAATAGAAATACAAATGAAATATAATTAATAAAAAATATTACAATAACAATATAAATACAATAACATTACGAAAATATAAAAACAAGAATACAATTACAATAGCATTACGAAAAAAAATTAAATAAAATTACGAAAATATAAAAATGAAAATACAAATACAATAATATTATGAATTAACTAATATTACAAAAATCTAAAAATTAAAATATAAATAAAATAGCATTATACAAATATAAATTAATACAATGCATGTAAATATTAGAATTAGAAATTGGCATCATTTTGATTATATTGCATACTTGAAAAATTAAAATTTCATGGATATTGAAAATTTCGGACATTTGGAGAATTTATATTTGGAGATTTTTGTGAATTTTGGATATTTTGGTTTGGAAGTTATTTAGAATTTGAATCATTTCAATTATCCAAAAGATTCAAAAAATTAAAGTTAGTAGGATCCATTTTTATAAAATGAAAATATTGAAGATAAATGAATAAAATAAATATAACTAAATAAATTAATAAAATAAATATAACTAAAGAAATAATAAGGTAAAATATGTAAAAAAATAAATACGAGAAAGAAAGAAAGAATAGATGATATAAAAATTTTTTGACAAAAAATAATATATTTATGAGTAAATATTTTTACCGTTAATATTAATCGGGGGTTTATGTCTCTCTCTCTCTCTCTCTATATATATATATATAATTCTAACAAAAAAAATTAGATTAAAAATATAAAATATTAGCTCGAACGGTCCGCATAGGCAGCAAAAGCTGTCAACACAGGCCGGGTGGCCCACACATCTGACCGCAGCAGCTTTTACTGCATACATGGACGGTGAAAGTTGAGTCCGAAATTTTTAAGATTGCATCAAATTTGAGATAGATAAGCAATAGGGATTCCCTGTGGTTAACATGGCCCTTGTATACTTCTGCAGCGACCACGGTGACAGCAATGGGGACTCTAAATCATCAAATGTTTCTCATTCGATGGTAGACTCAACCATCCAATAATCAAGTACTATTGACTTTACTTCATATGCTACTAGTAACTCCGCGGAAAGGATCATGGCTGGATTCTTGATTCTGGTGCCACAAACCATATGATTTTTGATGGCTCTACGTTAAAAGATCAAAGTGTACCACATTGTTCTAGTGTTTCCAATGCCAATATTGAGGTGTCATATATCCTGTTGCAGGAGCTGTAGGATAGTTGATTTAACTCCTTTGTCCTTAGAGCAGGCACCGTTGGTCCTTTCTCTTGCAAATCATCTTGTGTCAGTAACTTAAGTGACTAAACAATTGAACCATTTTTGTAATGATTTACCCTGATTTCTGTTTTCGTTGGCATGTTCTCTTACTTTGTTCATGATTGTGCTCGCATGGCATGGTTTTATTTAATAAAGAATAAGAGTGATGTAGTCGATTGTTTTATGACTATTCGTTCTCATCTTACGGTACTTCCTCCACGATTATATGGCTATATATGTTGCCTTGGTACACATATCTAGTAACATCAACATTCCAAATTAGATCCTTGTGCCTAGGAGGTTGATCACCGTTCTACCCATATATAAAATGTATGTTACCATATATGGATGTAACCTTTTCTGAGCATGAAATGTAATTTTCTTACCCTCTGTGTCTGTCTATCTACCATTATCCTTTTCAAGGGGAGAATGATCGTGAAGAGTTTTAACTGGATGAAATGATTCTCCGCAACTAGCTAGTTGTATAAACTTGTCATCAAGTGGAAAGTTTTAACTGGATGAAATGATTCTCCTCAACTAGCTAGTGGTATAAACTTGTCATCAAGTGGAAACAACTCCGACAGATGAGTCGGTACAGGTCAGAGAGATCCGGTTCAGGAGGTTGATCAGACTGGAGTTAGTGTTACGTAAGAAGGCCTAGGAGACCGGCCTGTCTCTCTTCATCTGCAGGTAGCGGTATATAGAGCCAATTCCTCCCCTGCTCATGTGTCTGAGGTTAGTGGGAATTCGGCCGCGGTGACTAATAACACTGATACTAGCTTATTAAGAAGTCTGAAAACTACCAGCTATCACAAATTAAGAAGCAGCCATCGTGGAATACCACTAGATTGGTGGATGGATTCTCACCAGAAGTCGCAAAATGAGTGATATATATATCCTATTGCTGACTACATGTCTACTCAGAGAGTGATAAAATCCTGTCGAGCATTTATCAGTAGGATTTCTGGAGTAATATATGATTCCCACTAGAGTTCAATACGCATTATCAGATCCCCAAAGTGGGCAAATTTAACACTACGACCGAGGAGATGAGGTGATATATAACCTGAGAAAAACCTGACACGGGGATGCATGGAATTTGTTACATTGCCGGAGTTGAAAAAAGTAGGTCGGTTGCCGATGGGTATACACTATTAAGGTCAGACCAGATGATTCTATTGACGGGGTTTGAAGCTAGGCTTGTTGCTAGAGGATTTACTCAGGGATCTATGACATTGATTATCAATAGATCGATGTTTGCTTGCTCCTGTGGCAATCAATAATTATCAAGAGATCGACCGACAGTCTATGGCTGTCGATTTAGACCGGCCTCTACAGCAATGTGATGTGAAAAATGCATTTTTAACATCAAAGAGGTACACTAATGTCATTGCCATCGACCTCTGGATATGATGCTCCTAATAATCCCAAGGTTGTGTGTACTGTAGATTGAAAAAAGGCCTTGCATGGCTCGAAGCAATCTCCATGAGCTTCGCTTAGATTTCAGATTGCATTGAAGGATATACGAATATCAATAGAGTAATGTACCTTGTTCTTGAGAAAAATGGGCAATAATTTGATAGCTTTCATTATTTATGCAGATAATTATGGTGGTAACTGTTGACGCAACACATTCCTTATCTCCAGCAAAACAACTCCCATGTACTTAGGAGATCTGTTGCGTCATTTAAGGATAAGTTGTAACAAATCTCTTATATAAATAAAAGTATACTCGTGCTAATGAAAAAGCTAAGCCGAGTAATTCTCTACATGGTATCAGGAGGTTTGATCCTACCTCACTACCCTAACTCTAATGGCCACGTCTTCTTCCTCCGCCACCATTGCTGCCTCCTCTGAATCTTCTCCTCTCCTTCCTCTCACTCATATCCACCATCAAATCACTATCAAACTCGACTCCTCCAATTATCTTCTCTGGCTCACTCAGTTTCAGCCTTTATTAAAAGGCCATGGTCTTGAAGGCTACGTTGATGGCTCTACTCTCTGCCCTCCTATGCACCTTCAGTCTACAGATAGTGTCATTAATCCCGCCTATATTCATTGGCATAAACAGGATCAAGTTCTCCTCGGCTGGCTCCTGTCGTCTCTTACTGAACCAGTCCTGGCCTAAGTCGTTGGCCTGACTACCTCTCGTGCGGTTTGGCTGACCCTTGAACGCCACTTTGCTTCCCGCTCTAAAGCTCGGATCATGCAATTACGGCGGACCCTTCAAACTCTCCAAAAAGGCAACAAGTCCATGTCCGACTACTTTCTCCATGCAAAGCGTCTGGCAGATAACCTTGCCGCCTCAGGTCATCGAGTTGATGAAGCGGACTTACAGCAGATCATCCTTGCTGGTCTTGACTCCACCTATGACCCTATTGTGACCACTTTAACCACCACCATTGACGCTTGTCCCATGGAAGATTTTTACTCTCATTTACTTGCCTATGACATGCGACTAGAGTCCCAGCAGGCTCTTATCCAGCAACAACCCATTGCTAATATCGCATCCCAACACCGCTCAAATTCTTCTCGTTCTTCCTCTTTTCGTAACTCCTCTCGCACCAACGCTCAGTCTCACACCGGTCGTGGTCCCAACAAATCCTATAATCGTCCTACTCCTAATTCCAATGCTCAGGGACCGTGTCAGCTTTGTGGTCAAAAGAAACATACTGCTCTTGACTGCTAGTTTCGTTTTGATGAAACCTTCCAGGCTCCGAAGTCTCCGCCTCAAGCCTACACTACAGGCCCAAGTTCCACTCTTGAATCTCACTGGTTGCCTGATAGTGGTGCAACGCATCACATGACTTCTGATCTTCAAAATCTGCACCTTCATTCCATCTATGAAGGACCGGACAAAATTAAAGTTGGCAATGGTCAGACTATCCCCATCGCTCACACTGGTACTGCTTCCTTTACTACACCTTCTCGCACTTTTCGTCTCACTAATCTTTACCACGTCCCCTCTATCTCAGCCAATTTGCTTTCTATTTCTCAGTTTACTAAAGACAATGACTGTTTCTTTGAATTTCATCCTCACTTCTTCCTTGTAAAGGATCGCCACACCAGGAAAGCTCTCCTACGCGGCCTGAATAAGGGTGGCCTCTATCACTTTGAAGCTGTTCGTGAGATAGCTGGTCCAGACTCTCCCTCCAGTTTTCACTCTGCATCTACATCCTTATGGCATCAACGGCTTGGTCATCCGATGCCCTCTACTATCAATAAAGTCATAGCTTCCCATAACCTCCCTGTTTTCCTACGGTCCAACTCTTTTTGTCAATCTTGTCGTTTAAGCAAAAGTTGTAAACTCTCATTTCCGTTGAGCACCACGTCTTATTCTGCTCCATTAAGTTTAATTGTTTCTGATTTATGGGTCTCTCCTTGTCTCTCTAATAAAGGTTTTGGTTATTATTTGCTTCTCACGGATGTTTACAGTCGTTTTACCTGGCTTTTTCCCCTTTCCAGAAAATCCGATGCCTTACAATATTTCATCTCCTTCAAAATGAAGATCAAAAATTTACTAGGCCACAAGATTAAAATTTTTCAATCTGATAATGGCGGTGAATTTCGCACATTCACCCCTTATCTTGACAAACATGGCATCTATCATCGTTTTTCCTGCCCTCACACATCTGAACAAAACGGCCTTGCCGAAAGGCGCCATCGTCACATTGTTGAGACTGGTCTCTCTCTTCTCTACAATGCCTCGATGCCCTTGTCTTACTGGGACAACGCCTTTACTACAGCCTGCTATCTTATCAATCGCAATCCGTCCTCGGTCTCACACACTAAGACCCCTCTTGAAATCTTATTTCATCAACTCCCCGACTACCGGTTCCTACGAGTGTTTGGTTGTCTTTGTTTTCCTTGTCTTCGTCCTTATAACTCTCACAAACTTCAACCTCGATCTCTTCCGTGTATCTTCTTAGGTTATAGTTCCACTCAAAAAGGTTATCTTTATCTTCATCTCCCGTCTGACCGGCTATATATCTCACGACACGTGCGCTTTGAAGAAACATTTTTTCCCTTTGCCACCGCTGGCCAGTGTCCCTCCGTCCCTCTGGACTCGGATCTTCCCACACCCTACAGCTTCCTTCCTTCCGTGCCACGATCATCTTTTCCTTCATCCTCTTCCTCTCTCTTGCCCCCTCTCTTACCTACACCTACCTCTATTTCCTCCCCTCGACACCCTACTCTCTCCCCATCTTCTGGTCCACACTCTCCGCCTTCAGTGCCATCCTCCGACCAATCTCCTTCTCCCATTGTTTCTCATCATCCCATGGTCACCCGGGCTAAAGCTGGCATTCGTAAACCCGTCCAAAAATTATGTCTCTCTGCTACCAAATACCCTTTGCAGGTTGAAGACTTGGTTGAGCCCAGTTGTTGTAGCCAAGCTTCTTTGGATCCTGCTTGGCGTCATGCGATGGATGATGAGGTTAATGCCCTGCTTCGCAACGGCATTTGGACTCTTGTGCCCCCACTCTAAGATGAATGTGATTGGCTGTAAATGGGTGTTTCGTATTAAACGTCATGCCGATGGTTCTGTGGCTCGATACAAAGCCCGCTTAGTTGCGAAAGGGTATAACCAGCAACCAGGGATTGACTATGGTGAAACCTTTAGTCCCGTTGTTAAGCCATGCACCATTCGTCTTGTTCTCTCCTATGCTCTCATGCATCGTTGGACACTTCGGCAACTTGATTTTCAAAATGCGTTCTTGCATGGCTATTTGAATGAAGAAGTCTTCATGCAGCAACCACCAGGCTACTCTGATCCGCAATATCCGCATCATATTTGCAAACTTCGTAAGTCTCTCTACGGCCTTAAACAAGCTCCTCGTGCATGGTTCTCTCGGCTTACTGCTCATCTACTTACTCTTGGCTTCACTGGTTCCAAGGCTGATCCCTCTCTCTTTATTCGGCGCATCTCCACCTCGGTAATTTATCTTCTTATTTATGTTGACGATATTATCGTCACTGGCTCCCATCCTGATGATGTTCACCACCTGATCTCTGCTTTACACTCCGAATTTGCTATCAAGGACCTTGGGCACCTTCATTATTTTTTAGGCATCGAGGCGACTTCGCATGCAGATGGTCTCTTTCTTTCTCAACGAAAGTATATTTCTGATCTTCTCCAGCACACTAAACTTGATGGTGTCAAACCTGTGCTTACTCCTCTAGCTGCTGACACTCGCTTGTCTATCACTGATGGTCCATCTCTTGATGATCCCACAACTTACCGTAGTGTCGTTGGTGCTCTGCAATATCTCAGCTTTACTCGACCTGACATCTCTGTTGCTGTTCAAAAAGTTTGTCAATACATGCACAACCCATCTGAGCATCATTGGGCTGCTGTTAAACGCATTCTGCGCTATCTAAAGCATACTATCAACTATGGTCTTCTTCTACGACGTCCTACCACCTCGTCTCTTCATGCATATTCTGATGATGATTGGGAGAGTTGTGTCACTGATCATCGCTCTACAAGTGGCTATTGTGTTTTCTTTGGAACCAATCTTATTTCATGGAGTGCCCGTAAACAACCCACTGTCTCCAGGTCCAGTACAGAAGCTGAATATCGCAGTCTAGCAGTTGCTACGGCCGAACTTTTGTGGATTCAATCTCTCCTTCGTGAATTTGGCATTACCACGTCATCCCCAACGCTGTGGTGTGATAACTTAGGTGCCACGTACCTTACTGTTAACCCCATCTTTCATGCTCGTACAAAACACATCGAGATCGATTATCATTTCGTGCGTGAATTAGTTGCTGCTCGCCGTCTTCATGTTCGCTTTATCTCCAGTAAAGATCAACTTGCTGATATCTTCACTAAGGGCTTGAGCTCTTCTCGTTTTCAATGGCTTCGTGACAAGCTAACCGTGTGTGCTCCACGTTTACCTTGAGGGGGGATGTTGACGCAACACATTCCTTATCTCTAGCAAAACAACTCCCATGTACTTAGGAGATCTGTTGCGTCATTTAAGGATAAGTTGTAACAAATCTCTTATATAAATAAAAGTATACTCGTGCTAATGAAAAAGCTAAGCCGAGTATTTCTCTACAGTAACTAGTAATTATGAACTTGATCGGACATATTTGTATTCTAAACTCGATACGAAAGATCGATCTTGGTCAACTCAAATATTTTTTGAGTGTTCCGGTTGTATGATCAAAGCAAGGTAGTGATTATTATTATTATTATTATTATTATTATTATTATTATTATTATTATTATTATTATTATTATTATTATTATTATATAAATCTCAAAAAAATACGTCCTTGATTTGTTAAAGGAAACAGGTATGCTTGGTTGTCAGCCAATTGGGTATCCTATTGAAAGAATCATGGTTTGGAGGAATGCTGAGATCAAATGCCGGCCAATTATAACCAGGAGCAAATATAAGCGGTTTGTTAGCCGGGCATTTTCCTTTCTCGTTTTCACATAGTATAGGTAGGCCTGGCGTTCCCTATGCATGTTGTAACTGCTGTGAGTAGGTTTATGCATGATCCTGGCAAGCAACATATGGCTGTAGGTAGTTATAAGGATATTAAGATAGTTGAAGCTCAATTTTATATTATTAGGTATTTATATAAATGTATATCCTAAATTAGGATACTTTAATTATATACATCATAATGTGATGTGCCTATTTTATATACCCCTATCTAGGAGAAGAATAAGATACAATGGTAATTTTGTACCCTAACTTTTGGGTGGATCATTTTTATTGTCAATGTGTTGTTTTGATTAATTACGTGTTTTTAAGTTCTTAATTTTCTAATACAAGCCGGTTTCCTACTTGCATTGTGTTTATATTAAGTTGATGACCAATGCTTCAAATATTAATGACTTGTTCTCCCTAACTTATTCTTTGAGCTTATTAAATTTGATCAGATCGGTATTATATTTATATATATTATTTTACATGATGTAGATGTATAATTTATAAATATGTATTGTATTAAATTATAATAAGTATAGATACTGTGTGTGTGTGAGTTTGTGTGATATGGTCAACTATAAATAAAAGAGAACTCACACGTATGGATACTATATACATAATGGAGATGTGTGCGCGTGTACGTGCATGTGTGTGTGTGAGATATGGTCAACTTTAAATAAAAGAGAACTTACAAGTATGGATACTATATATATAAATAAAAAAAACTCACATCTCTTCACCTCTATCTCGTCTTATTATATATATATATATATATATATATATATATGAGTACCTTAATATCATAACATGTTATCACTACGATCATGTTCTAGATATTAAAAAAATTATTAATCTTGTTCAAAACATTGGAGTTCTCATAATTAGTAAATGACCATGGAGTTGGTATAAAGTTTGATCAATGCTTAATAAAATAGAGTGGTATATCATTATTAGTTATTATTCTATATGGATATGATTATTATGTACCACAAAGGCCTAATCTACCCTCGTTGTTTCTTATGTGAGATATTGGTTTCTGCCCGCATAGAAAAGGTCACAGATGTGACATATCTTATAGTCAAGTAAATTTTAAAAACATCGACTACTTGCTTAATTTTATTTCATTAAGTGTTTTAACAAGGATATAATATAATTCTAGAATCGGCTTGAAATAAGAGAATATCATTTTTCTCACTCCCCCCTTTGATTTAGTCTTATGCTAATAGATATTTTTATCAACTTTAATTGTATATATTGATCATATGTATTTTCATTTGATTATATGCATAATCACCTCCATTCTAACTATGAGTTAGAGGGTTGAGGTATATAATAGTACAAGGCTAAAAGCCTCCCATTTGATATACCCAAATTGAATATAATATAATTAATTCAAATATTGGAAGTGATGGATTGACAATCACATCACCCATCACCATATGTAGGTCTCCATCATTTGGAGTATGATAGAAAACTAAATAAAGTGGCAACATGAAGAAAATTGCACAAATTTAAAGGTGATAGATTGATTGTCTCATCATCCATCACCTTGTGCATGGCAGTCTTATCACCCATCACTGCATACATATCTCATCACCTAATGTTGATAAGAGAATATGGTGCGAACCTCTATTATCTAAAGTTAATGGAGAACCACCATAAGTGGCTAATTTTTTTTTTCATGTACCTAAAGTATAGATGGATGATTACACAAGCATTGGTAAAAGCATGAGGCTCCCGACCAACTATACTATTTACAAATACATACCTACGATACAAATGGATATTGACACACTTGAGGTGAAGTCAAAAGCTTCACCTAATGATTTAACGGTCCTGAAGACCTCATACACAATTAGATCTCAAGCATCAAAAGATTAAAGGGTGATGCATATCTTATGTACAATTTGATGAAGGAGATAAAAAAAAAGTCTTTCAAGACTTATGTAACACTACAAGAAAAGTAATTTTAGGCAACGGAATATGTTGTTGCCAAATATATCTTTGCCAATGGCATAATATTTTTGGTAACGACAAATCATCATTGTATATTATAGTGTAATTAAAGGTTTTTGCGACAACTTTTTTACTGTTGCCAAAAATAGTTATTTTCGCAACGATAAACTTGTGACTAAAAATAGTATTTTTTTGTCTTAAATGATTGGCATAGATGTTGGAGCATAATTATATTTCGCAATGATTTCTCTGTTGCCAATAAGATATTTTTTTTTGCAACGATATTGTTGTTGCCAATAATACATTATATTTTTCAACGGTTTGTTTGTTGCCAATAATGTACGATATTTTTTGCCACAACGTTTCTGTTGCTAATAATATACTGTATTTTTGCAACGGTTATTTTGTTGCCAATAATTTACGATATTTTTTTCAAAAACGTTTCTGTTGCCAATAATGTGCTATATTTTTGCAACGGTTGTTTTGTTGCTAATAATGTATGATATTTTTTGCAACAGCATTTCTGTTGCCAATAATGTGCTATATCTTTTGCAACAAAGTTTTTGTTGCCAATAATATGCTATATTTTTATAACGGTTGTTTTGTTGCCAATAATGTACAATATTTTTTGCAACAACGTTTCTGTTGCTAATGAAGTATTTTCATCCAATGTTATTTTTGGCAACAATTTCTTTATTTCTAAATAATGAGAAATCCTACAATACTATTAGATAAATTATCACTTTATAACCTGTCACATTCACATACATATATTAATCAAATATAATTGTCAATAGTAAATTCATTTCATCATCAATATGAAATGCATAATACATCAATTGTATAATTGCCTAATACAATTGTCAAAAAGAGAAACTAAACATCCAATATGACATCACCATAATATAAAGTGTTATTGGCACACACTCTTGTGAAGTGTTTTTGTTCAAAAGGACATAACAAAATACTTCTAAATCCAAGAACGCAATCTTCATATCAATGCATCAACTAATAACAAAAATCATCTATCCACAAATAAATCAATAATCATCATCAACACCACCATGGAAAACATCAAAATCATCATCAAGTGTATTCCTGGACCTGAATAAATAACAAGATTAGTACATGTATCGTGCGTACATACATACATACATATATAGGTGGTTGATTAATCGAAAATTAGATATCACTAAAAGAGACAATATATATATATATATATATATATACAATATCATGTTTGATAATCATTTTTACCAACAAACAGTAGTGCACTATGGACTATCTAATAATGTTATGTCATGCGTGACATCCAATTATAAATTCACATTTAACTTAGTCAATTGGGTTCACACTACTACAAACACGGGAATAATAACGGGACATTAATAACGGTAGTTCGAAAACCGTTGTCAAACACGTGAAAATTAATCGGCGGGAAGGTTTGATAACGGTTCTAGTTAAAAACCGTTATTAAAAGGGCAACGTTAAAATTTGGACGGATGTTTTAATAACGGTTTTATATAAACCGTTATTAAAAGAGGATTTAATAACGGTTCATATTAGAACCTTTGTCAAAAGTCAGAAGCTTTTAATGACGGTTCCTAGAAGAACCGTTATTAAAAGATGTTTTACTAACGGTTCTCTCAGGAACCGTTATTAAAACCCCAAAATCAAACTTTTATTTCGCTCGGTTCTGTTTCGTGCCAAAGTTTTCAGACTCTCTGCACTTTCGTTCTCTTGCTCTCCTTCCTTCTCCTTGCAAACCCTCGCACCGCCACACCGTGCACCACCAACTCGCACCACCAGGCTCCTCTCAAGTAAAGGAAACCCTCGCACCGCCAACTCTCCACCACGCCTCTGCCATTGTTCCGATGCTAGCTGGCACTTGCACCTTCATCCTCCGTCGTGTTTGAAGCCCTTGTCTCTCTCAACATTCTCACCGTCGTGTTTGTAGCTATAGCTAGCTCACTTTATGTATGTATTTGTTCTTCCTCTCGTAACTTTTTATCTACTTATGTCGCCAGGGTTTCGTTCGAAAATGTGTTGTTGAATGTGTTGGCTGAAAATTTTGCTGTTTGTTGTTGAATTTGTTGCGTTATTGTTATATATTAACAAATGCATGTGTTGGCTGAGACCTTTACATATTATTGTTGTATTTGTTTGTATGGAGAATATAGATTCAACATTATTTAGGGCTACAACCATAATAAACAAAAGAGAAGACATTATTGAGGTTATTTAGAGCTAGATTCAACTGTAAACTTTGGAGGGGCATAACTTTTTCATGGGACCTCGGATTTAGGTGATATAGGAGGCTATTTTGGGTATTTTTTTGAGATCTACAACGTGGCAAATTGGCAGAGCCGGTTTTGGACAATATCGGAGCCCAAAAAAGGCCATTTTGGCTTCTAAATTGAGGTTTTTTTGTTACATACAAGTGATATAACCTTTTTAGGGCCTTTTTTACAAATTGAATCTTTAATTTAGACTATCCTGAAAACCTTTTTCATATTCTAGGGTATGATGGTGTTATATAACCTCTTGATTAAAGTGGTAATACATGTTGCCTACCTTTGTATTATTTTGTATGTAGGGTAATACATGTTTTCAGTTATTGTTTATCTCTTTATCCTCTATTATAATTATGGATGAGATAAGAGCTTTAGGTACCTCCAAAATTGAAGATCTTCGAGACAAAGGAACTTAGATGATGATGAAATTGAAGTTTTTAAGGGTTCAAGTGAAGAAGACGAGCAATATAATGTTGATGAAGTTAGAGACCAATGGGTCAAGCACGTGCACTCATTCACTCGGTATTAGGTAGTGATCTATATGTTCTACATGCATTTTTAGGTTTGTATTTCGGTCTTCTAGCCTAGATCTATGAACTCTTTACTTTGGGGTGTAGAGCTACCAAGTTGTGGTATGCCCACTAATTTTTATTCCTAAGTATAGTTGGTGTATTGAGACATGCATATATACCAATTATAGATTGATTGAAATTATGGTGTGATTGCAGATTTGGTAATTATTACATGTTTACTATTATTATTATTATTATTATTATTATTAGTATAATTATTTATTTAATATTATAATTATTTAATGGGGGCCGAGACCTAAGTTTTAATAACGGTTCTTAAACAAAATCGTTATTAAAACCTAAGTTTTAATAACGGTTCTATGAAAACCGTTATTAAAACCTATGCTTTAATAACGGTTTCTCATAGAAACCGTTATTAAAACTTAGGTTTTAATAACGGTTTTTAAGAACCGTTATTAAAAATGAAGGTTTAATAACGGTTTTTAAGTAAAAATCGTTATTAAATCTGAAGTATTCGCGGGTTTTTATGTATTTTTCATGACGGTTATGAACCGTTATTAAAGATTTAATAACGGGCGATTCAATAACGGTTGAAAACCGTTATTAAAACTATAAAATAACCGTTATTAAAACCCCTTTCCGTGGTAGTGTCAAGCGAATTTATGTTTATGTTTAGCTGGATCATGTTTTGTTATATTTATATCTGATTCATAGTCGGCAATATTGCATATGTATATGTCTAAGTTTAACTAAGTGACTAAGAGCTTATTTGGTTTAACTTTTGATAACTAGTTTTCTATAAAAGTAATTATAGATTACTTTGAAGAGGTGATTTAGGACGTGTGGGATATTGAATTTACAGTGGAAGCTTTTATACCATATCTAATCAGACATGATAGTAGAGAATTTAGAGTGGTGGTAAGAAATGGAAGGAGAGGAAGAAGATAGTCTTTTTATTTTTTCCAATTGATTTTGGCGATTACATATGCCAGCTATATGTGGGGAAGTCTATGACAGGAGAAGTGCTAATAATCTATAGGTTGTGAGTAAAAATTCTCTCACAGACAGCTAACAAAATAGCCATACAAAGTGCGAATAATCTCTGAATGTTAATATTCTCTAATGATATACACAGTGGGCTAGTTAAAATGAGTCAAAAATATTTTAATTAGGGCCTAATATACCTTCTGAGCTTCATTAGGATTGCTAAGTGAGTTGATTGACCTAACTCTATAAAGCATCTAGGAACTTGATATTTCATTAAATATCATCACTTGTCTCATTGAGCTGAGATTTGAGAGTCATGATTTGGGTAAGTATTGTTCAGAAAAAAAAAAAGAATTTAGAAGCTTTATATAGAGATAATGGATGCTCGATGTTGATTGAAAAGTTTAGATGCAGGGGTTTTCAATTGAATTTTCTCCTCCCATTGTTTGCTAATCTTCATAACACAACTCTACTCTCCAGTTTAAAAATATATTTAGATGTGTTTATGGCCATGTGATGGTCCTAAATGCTAAATGTTTTGAGGTGAATTTATTTTATCTGTTAAGCAAAGCTCACTGAGTATCACATGCACTGGGTTGTATATGTAATTCATCTCATTGGTATTTAGTAGTAAATGTAACAATTTTTCTTACCTGGTCATTCATGTATATAAGGAAATGATGCTACAATATCAAAACTGCAGAAAACATGTATTAATCTCTTTAAGTTGACCTAAGTCCTAACAACCGGCATGAAACTTGCTAGCTAGATGCAATTAAAGGAATTAAGTTCTCTTTTTGTGTTCCTTTTTCCTTAGGAAGGAATGTAAATATGCACAAAAATTGTGCATAATTTACTAATTCAAGGACCTGGGTAGCAAACAGACTATTTAAAACTTTTATCAATGCTAACTGTGAGTAATGTTCATTATCTTCTTGGTTTATTTGAGCCATGATGCCCATTTATGCATGAATCTTGAAAGAGGACTGTTAGATGTCTTGTGTTATGCTGCTGCTTTAGCAAATTTGAGTTTTTGACTTATTTTCTGGTTCCTTAGGTAACATCAGGTATGATGATGATGGGGGCTTTTCCACTTTTTCTTGGATATAATTTTCAGATTGAAACCTTGAAGCGGTTGCAGCAAGAAGCTTTTTTTGATGTGATGAAACTCACAGATAGACAAGAGAAAGTGGAAAGAATGCTTACGTTCTACAACACTTCAAAAGGTGACCCATTTGGTGGCACTTGTGTGAGGGGTGAGGTTGATGTTTTTATGTAATATTCTACTCCTATATTTTGATGCATTTTGATTTTGGTTATTGTGGTACCAGTCTAGGTTATGATGTTAACAACAAGTTTTCTTCTTATTATGGGCAGTGTTTCAACTCCTTTGCTCAAGTTGTGTATGAAATGCCTTAGAGCACAAAACACTCTCTTTTTGGGCTTCACCAAGTTCCTAAATTGAGCCAACAAGCTAGTCTTGAAGCCCTAATAATTCCTATGGGCATTCCAAAATGCTTCTAGCCTCTAGAGACATCAACAAGATTGCATGCATGGTGATGGTAACAAATAGGGATGACAATTTGCGAATGGTGTCAACTAGGTCACTTGCTATTATGCTGGAGAAGGAGCTTCATGAAAGCAAAAAAGTTAAAGGCTTGCTTCAGATGAGAGATTTAGATCTAAGGTTTGAGGTGTGGGCTATAACCATGAGTCATACACCCAAAGACGATATTGGTTGGGGCTTAAGCTTGGGAGGGAGAAGTTGGGATCAACTACAAGTAGAGGCGTTTTTGAAGTTGAATTTGGGAAAAGGAGGGCTAAGTGACGGAGTGCAATATTCAAAGTTGATTATCGAAAATATGTATCTTATATTCTATACTATGTATAAATATATATTAAGGAAATTATTATTAATAAAAATAAGAGTTAATCCTATCAATTAGCCACCTTCCATTAGTATAGTTGGGTATTACTCTCTCCTTGTATTATACTCTCCCTAAATGAGAGTAGCAAACTAATATTTCCCCACATTTCTTTCCACTATGCCCACATTAATGGCATTAATACACCAATTTGTAGCTTCCAAAACATAATACAAAACATCAACTTTATATAAGAGCCTCGAAAGCAGTAAAAAGAAGAAGATAGAAGTGGTAAAAGAACAAGTAAAGAAACATTGATATTAATTAAACCTATCTAAATTCACTTGAACATAAATATACTTTTTTTTTATTCTATTAAACAAAGCTCTAGAAACATTGCTACCTATGAGCTCAAAAGTTATCATGTGCTTCAAAACACCCTAAACAACACATGCTTGGTGGTAGCACTAAGAAACAAAGGCTATAAGAGACAAACCAAGCCCGTAGGGGAAAAAGACATGGGTTGAGTTATCTGTTGTAATTCTTATAATGTTGTAGACCTCATAAAGAACTAACACAAGTATTTCAAATGAAGTGAGAAATAATTAAATACACGTAAATCTTAGCATCCTCACAATCTATTTCATAAAAACAAAAAAACTTCAAATGGGCTACTTGTCATCATGTGTGGCATCCTAAACAACATCATGTGTGGCTTTGGGTGATGAATGACATAGTGATCCTATACAAGGCTTAATAATACTACACAATGCAAAGTAGCTCATATTATAGAATAAATACAAAGTTGGATTAGTCTAAAAATTAGAATTTACCTCATCATATTGGTAGCCATCATTTAACTCATTTCTAACATTCTCTTCTCAAAAGCGTCTATGGATTGATCTTGTTTCTCTTTAATCTCGTCTATTTGACTTTGTAGACTACATATCTTATTTTTTTTCTCATCTATCTTGACTTGTTGCTCATCTATCTTACTTTGTTGTTGTATGATTTTCTATTGTTGTTCTTCTTAAATCCTTGATTTGAGCGAGCCACCATAACCACTACCTTTCCCTCTTGTGTATCCAAACTTTGGGCCGAAAACATGAAGTAACATCTCTTCCTGTGTTTGAGGGGCTCCTTCTTTATCCTTATCTTTCACAAGCTGGTGGACGTCTCCCTACAATACACATCACAACATTTTACATACATATAGATTCGTAGTTATTATAATCAATTCTTTGTATGAACTAACATATTCAACAATAAATCATTTGGTGATAAATATTTAAAAAAACTAAATACACATCACAACACAATATGGAGAAGAAAAAATATATATTAATACAAATATAGGAATAATTTACATGAATTTTCTTAGAGCGTCCATTATTAACCTACTCTAATACTCCTTGATCATTTGTTCGTGTGTGTTCAACAAGCCAAATCACATCAGCACTCGAATTGACATCACCATTCTTCTTCATCTATGAAGAATCATTACTAAGTCATTTTATCCATAAAGATGAATAAATATACTGAATATAACTATTTCATATTCTTACCATGATAGTTTCCACCTCTAGGAAAGATAAGTTTCCTATGGTGTGTTGGCACCATTTATCTAACTTTCGATTCTTGATGTTTTGTTGACTGATTTTCTATAATTTAAGAATAAAATAATTCAAGATAAATAATGCATACCTAATAAGAAAACAAGTAAGGAAAAAAACTTATCAATAATGGAAAGAATTGCCTTCAATTTATCAGAATTAAAATTTTCACAACATTTTTTCTAATTTTCTAGGTCAAAATCATTAGGTGGATTTCCCAAAATTTCCTCATGTGTATCCCCACATTCTTTGTAGTAATAATGCAAGCGAGCTTTCCAATAACAATATAAGTGTTGCATTGCAAACAACACAAATGCTTTTAATTTGGGTAGTTGATTAATATCCATTATGCTGAACTTGTTCTATAATGTCACAACAAAATAATAGAATAAGTTCAGCATACTATATGGTTAACAAACATAGATTGGGATTTATAAAAGGAAAAGAATGCTTATATATATCTTCACGAGCAACCACATTGCATCACCGTGTTTAGCTGCTACTTGAATCCAAGGTGATGCATCCATGAGGACTTTGGTCCGCACAATATGGCCACAAAAATTTACAAAATTTCTAGCATTTTTTCCAACAGCGTGGAGAACATAGTCAGGTATGTCAACCACTAGCTTCGCAGTACCACCTAATGTCTTATTCTCGATCACATAAGATTTGTATTTGCCTCTCTGCACCCTTTTCCTTTTAGCATTAGTAGTTGATGCTATTACAAAAATAAGATAATAAAATCAAGGCTTAGCCTATCTATACATCATAGGAGTTTAAAAGAATAAAAAAATGTATATACAATTAATAAAAATTATTGTACCTTGACTATTATTGCCATCATTTTCCGGGTTCACATTTCTTGTAGACATATTTTCATGCATATATTGAGTTCTTATTCGAGGTAGAGTATTGTTAGATTCATTTCTTTCTCTTAGCCTTAGATCAGCAACCTCATGCAAGTTCAACATCATCTCAACTCTATTAGCAAACTTCCGTGTTGCATTCCTTTTACTTCCACCTTATTAGTCATATAAACATATAATAACACCAAGAAAATAAAATTAATTCCATGTATAGGGCATAGCTGTAGTGATTTTTAAATTTCAAATATTCTCAGATAAACACATACATTTGTGAATTTAAGTATCTATTGAGCATTTACTTGGATCATTCAAAGGCATAATAGTTAAATCAAGATTTTGATCTTCTTTTTTACTAGGACTATGATTATTAGAACCAACAACATCCACAACATCCATATTAAGTTCACCTTCAATACAATTAACTTCTTCTTCCTAATTGCGTTGAGGTGTATTGTGTTGGGATCCATTGGAAACAAAGTTTAACTTCTGCTTGCTTCTCGCACTGCCATGTTTTCCGGCTCCTATGCTGTTACCTTCATTATCAAAAAAGTCATTGATAAAAAAGGTACATTTATAATCAAGAAATTTCATTAAATGAGTTTATATTTGAAATGTAATTTCTATCCTTTATGTGCTACCTAATTATATGTTCCCAGAGCTGATATAAAAAGCAAAACTATTGTATAGCTTAATATAATTTTTGGCCATTATATGCCAACTATCAAAGCCACTCCTTTATAAAGTCTAGAGCATGCAATACTATCCCCTGTAGGGAAGATAATAGAAGTAGAAATACTATAGGTAAGAGATAAAGTAGCTCTAGCTACAGATGAGGAACACATAAAAGAATGTGATGTGGTAGAGTTAAACAATAATCATATAGAAAAGGTGGAAATGATAAGAATACCAACAAGTTTTTGTGGTCAGCTAACTTTTCGGGAACTAAAACTTGGAAATCTAATCACTGTAATGCAGCATGTGGATGAAGAGGAGGACATTAAAAAGTTCTAAGGTTTGGCTTTCAAACTGAAGCAACTTATCTCTGACCTTTCTTGTCATCATATTGTTCTTCTCATGGTCTTTGTTAATTTTATGGCCTTCGATGTCAATGCATTTCAGAGTTCAACCTCATTAATTATTTTCTACTTTTCTCCTCTAAATTTGTTGGGCTTATGGTTAACATTTATGCATATAGAGGTTTGGACTTGATTAACCTTAGTTGGATAAATCAATTTTTTTTAATATATTCTTCCAGTAATTCTGTGTTTTTCTTTCAAGGGAGATCTATTGTTGAATGGAATGGCACTCATATCTCTTCTGGAAAAGCCCTTCTGATCAGGATCATTTCATAATCATATATTCTTTCTTTTGATTTCCATTTCAAATCATTTTAAATTTGCAGACTAATACACTAAACAATCTGAACATTTTTAGGATCAATTAGTATAGAATATTATTGTAAAAATTGGAAAGCTAGAAGGAAAATGCTAGGAGGTGAACATTTTTATGGGCCAAAAAAACCCAACTGGGGTCCTATATAGGCACATCATGTACAAAGTGTCATTGAACAAAGCATAATCAGATTTTGTTTACTTCATACTTACAGAAGATGATAAATCATCAGAGCCTAGTCTTGAATATTGGTAAGTTATGTGGTTGATTTTTTCATTATCATAAATCCTTGTTATTCTGAATATGACTTATGAATGATCTTTGCAATCTTTCAAATCTGTGTGTGACATATGAAAAAATCGATGAGTAATCCTCTAGTATATGTAATTTTAACATTAATAACATTGATGACCATTATCTATTATGGTCTTCACCCTTACTCTCATCTACAATTTCAGCATTTTTTCTTTAACTTGTTATGTGCATCATATTTTCAACTAAGGTGAAATAATGTAAGCCTAATTTTTAATTTTAGATTCTAGAGGGTGTAATACTGGTGTGGTTAAATTTGATTTTGGGTATCAGAGGGCCTGCATTATCTAGACATACACTTTGAATATCTATGAATATTTTCTAGGTCCTTTGATGCTTGTATAGTTTTAGATCTACACATGGACTTAGAGGCCTCACATTCTTCTACTCTTAGTTTTTTTTATAGCTCAAAGTATTCTATATTTTTATTATTATTAGTTTGTATCAAGCTTTATTAATCTTAAATAGGGCCTCTGCAATAAAAAAAAAAAAGAAGGGTCGAAGCCAAGTAGTGTATAGTGTCACAGAGAATAAACATGTCAAGATAGATACATGATAAAAGGTTGATGGATGACATCCATAAGGAATTAATTATTAATGATATTTTTAAAACTTTAGTGCATTTGATCATGTTTTCACTCTAGAATTTAGATACTATGAAAAATGTATGTCTCTATAGAACAAAGCATATAAATTCAGGTGATTAACTATTAAGACTCATGTTACTTCTGATATTAGTCTGTTAATTATTCCATGGAAAAGCTGTGAAAAGCTCCTGTGACCTGCCTGTGCATAACACTAAAACTAAGTTTCAAACTCGGCTAAAATGGAGAAGGAAGCAGATTATGCATTGAGATAAGCAGAACTACTACTTCTATGGTATAGAATATTATTTCATAAAGTAGGGAATTATCTTGAAATATAAAACCAAACTCAACTAGTGACACATTACAAGATTTAGAATCAATTAGTCTAAGACTACCTCTCTTCATATATGACAGACTCCAAAAACTACAATCAGTCAAGCAATGTTATAGGGAAGAATGGCCTCAATTGAAATATATGTGACTCTTCGTGCTTTTAACATAGATGATTAATAGATGAACAATGGAAGCCTCAAACAGATTCTTGCTAATTGCCAATGTCAAACCTTACCTAGCTGCATTATCAATTTCAACTAAAGTAGCAGCTTTCAATAATTTCAGCAAAAAGCTGCATGAACACTCCACTTATTGATCGACTAGAAGTAAAAAAATGATTGTCTTTACCAATGGCTTGTTCCTTTTGATGTGATCAACAAAAACCAAAGCATCAACAGAGTCTGGCAACCATCTTACTACATAGGTTCTCAGTGCTTCCCCTATCACAGCTGCATCCATTCTACCCTTTGATTTTATAGAAACCATTACTCGATTGTACATATCCATGTCTAGTTCACATATGTCCTCAACCCACCAATCTCTAGGAATAGATTCAATAATATCATGCTCAACAATTTTATCAGGCATTGATAATCTCTTATTATTTGTGTAGGACCAGGCAACCTTGGAAGGCTCCTAATGAAGATGAAAGTTAGCTAAGTGTCTATATATTTTTATGCACCATAGAAGTGTTGTCTTAACCTACTTGTTATGATTTTTCTAAATGTGTACATATTTGATTTCAGATATAAAATTTAGATGATTTCCATATTATAAAATGATTACAACATTGAAATGATTTTGACCTGGATTATTTAGGAATTAATATATATATATATATATATTTACATGTCTTACAACCAGTTCATTATCTAGGATAAGTCACCAAGACAAAAGGTTAATTACTTGGTAGCATATTTGTGAAAATAATAGGATCCCATATTCCAAATATAAATACAACTCAAACTTGGGTAGCATTTTAATTACCTGGTAGTGGCAAGTGTTTGAAATTATGCTGATGTGATAGTTTAGAGACACTCCTAGTGATGGCGGGTGTTTGTATGTCAACTGAGTTTTATCATAGAAGCAAGTAGGCAATATTATGAATTAATAAGAATACATTATAATAACATCCAAACTAGGTAAAAGCATAATACCTTACCCTCTACGACCACCAATACTTCTGTTTACAATGTTCTTACACATATTCTTTGGTTGATCTTGCCCTGACATATGTGCAAGCTAAAACAAAGTAATTAGATTTCACATTACAAAGAACACTACATAAAAATTTGAAATAAATAAACATTTATAATATTTTAGAATCATGACTCTATCAAAAAAGTAATTAAAATTTCATACAATAACTAAAGAAAAAAAAAGATTTTATATATTTGATGTCCATACACAAATAAATACTTAGAAAAAAGTTACAAAATAGTCACATCTTAGTCTTCAACATCATTAGCAACAATACAATCATCTAAATCTGAGCTTTTCTTCTTTCTCCTTTTTCGCTTCCCCTAACATCCTTCCCTTCGTTGATTTATGCTCTTCATTTTACTTGTTACCCATTTGACGACTTTTTCTCCTTGTTCTACTTTGAAATGATTAGTTGCTAAAGAAACATTTTCCATATGTCTTATAGGTTACAAAACATAATTAGAACCCTGAATATCTCCTTGTTGCGCAACTTCATCATCAATTTGATCTAGTACTTGCTGTTCTTCCCCTTATGGCATGCTATACAAGTCTCGAGGCTCTATCTTAATCACAACATTACAATCATCATGTCTTGGATCTTGAACATAAAAGACCTACTCCACTTGTGATTCTAATACAAAAAGCTCATTTGCTTTTAATGAAAGGCCTCTATGTATGCTAGTTATTCCATATTCATCTACTTTATATCCTCTACCTTCATTTTGCACGTCATACCAATTACATTTTAAAACAACAACATGATTTTCACCGGGATATTGCAACTCATAAACATCTCGTATTACACCATAATATAAGTCATTTTAATGACCATCTCCTTGCACCATAAAACTGCTATTTTGGCATTTATTATCTACTTCTTGATCAAGTGTATGAAATCTAAACCCATTAGCAATAAGCCCACTATAGCGCCTTGTGATGCGTAACGGACGACACACCAAGTGATACAAACTTTCATCAACTGATCCTTCTTTATATAATTTCTCCACCTATTAATCAATGAGGGAAATATGAATACATTTACACATCATAGGCAACATTTTATCACATCATAGAAATTAAGGAGAGATGGCATACACGATTATAAACCCAATATGCACATTGAGTCTTATGTCTCCTCTCCACATTTCTAGGATTTGGATTTTCAATCGCTAGTTCTTCTTTGTGCATCCTAAAATAAAAATGAAATTGAAAGTGTTAAGAAATTGCATATATGACCTTAATCTACTTATATGACAAATACTCTTATGAATTTTAGAATAATAATTGACTTACTTTACAAATTCTTGAAGCTCATCACAATTATGGAGGACATATAAGTGAGCCTAATCAAACTCCTCAAACCCAAGATCTTGAAGGATAAGCTTCCCCAATGGAAGCTCAATAAGTTTAAAAAAGTCTATTTGATTTCTTTTGTCATCATTACCAACTTCATCATTTCAACTTCTACGATTAAACTTAGTAGCCATTTCATCTATATACCTAGAACAAAAGGTAAGGCATTTATTTGCTAAATAACCCATTGCAATTGATCCTTCGAGGCGTGCCTTGTTTCAAACATTGGATTTCAAGGTACGCATATACATAATAACATAATTTTTTATACAAAGTTAAATGAAAAAGTAGGTTATCTAAATATAAAAGTAAATGAATGTAAAAATTTTAATTTAAAAAGTAACTTTATATTGGATACATCCAACGATATCTCACTGGCCCAGCAATCTTCGCCTCTTCTACCAAATGAATGACTAAGTGCACCATACAGGTGAAGAAGGATGGTGGAAAGACCATTTCTAACTTACATAGTGTGTAAGGGATTTGAATTTCAATAGCATCCAAATCCTTTATGCTCAAGTTCTTTGAGCACAATTTCCTAAAGAAGGAACTCAATTCAATTAATGGTTCATAAACATGTTTGGGAAGGATTCTATGAATAGCAATAGGAAGAATTTGCTCAATAAAGATGTAATGATCATGACTCTTCATACAAGAGATCTTTTAGCCATTATCTTTCACACAACATGAGAGATTTGAACAATACCCATCAGGAGTCTTCAACTTTTGAAATATCTCACAAAATGTAGTTTTTTCATCACCCCTCAATGTATAGCATGCTATAGGCACTCTTACTTTATCCTCTTCAACAATTAGATGAAGATTTTCCCTTATACCCATGGACACTAAATCTAATCGAGCCTTCAAGTTATCCTTAGTCTTATCTTTGATATCCATCAATGTCCTTATAATATTCTTAGAGATATTTTTTTTTTCAATGTGCATCACATCTAAGTTATGACGTAATTTCAACTTGTGCTAATAAGGTAACTCAAAAAATATGCTATTCTTTCTCCAACCATATAAGCTATTTGTGACATCCCACTTCCTCTTTGTAAATGTCTTTCCAAATGGTACCTGGGTAAACTGACTACACTACCTCAAAACATCATCACCAAATAATGGGATAGGAATTGTACCATTTTCCTTTGTTTTATCAAAGGCATTAGGTAATTGTCACCATCTATGATCCATTGGCAACCAACGTCTATGCCTCATGTAAAGATCTTATTTGTTATTCAACGCGATCCATCTTCCCTATGACAACATGGACAAAAAAAAATCCACTAGTGCTCCAACCAGACAAGTGTGCATAAGCTGGAAAATCACTAATAGTCCATAGCATCGATGCATGCATAACAAAGTTTGTTTAACATGGGCATCATATGTGTTAGCACCAACTTCCCATAATTCTTTCAACTCTTCTACCAAGGGTTGAAAATAGACATCAAGATCCATTCCCGGCGAATTAGGACCATCAATCAACAAAGATAACATAAGATAAGGAGATTTCACACACATCCATGGAGGTAAATTATATGAAACCAAAATGACCAGCCAAATGATATGAGATGATCCCCCAAAATTATTAAATGGTTGGAAACCATCTGTAGCTAACCCAAGTCTCACACTACGAGGATATTGTGCAAATGATGGAAACTCGTCATCAAAATACTTTCATGCTTGAGCGCTGGATGTCTCATTATCCCATCATCAACCATGTCTTCTTTATGCCAACGCATAACCTTTGTTGTCACAGCTGCCATAAATAACCTTTGTAATCTACACTTAATAGGAAAATATCATAAAATTTTATGGGGAACCCTTTTGCCATCTATCTTCCACCTTGAGGTATGACATTGTGGATATTCTTGTGCATCGACATGTTCACGCCAATAGATGATGCAATCATTTGTACATGCATGAATTTTTATACAATCTAGGCCTAAATCACGGATGATCCTACGACACTAATCATAAGAATTGGGAAGATTACAACCTAATGTCCCATTATGAAGCTTCAACATTTCAGTAAAGGAGGTATCGTTCCAATGGTTTACACATTTAAGATGTAGCAACTTCATAAGATACCCTAAATTTGAAACTCTAGAGCCATCTAAAGTCAAATTCTCTTTACACTCCTTCAAGGGGCGATAAAATCGAGCTGCTTTGCCATTAGGTTCTTCTGAGGTAAAGTTATGTTCATTTCCACCATCATTCTCCAAAAAAATCCATCCCAGTCACACCACAACCAACTTCTAACATCTCTAGCTTGTCATCATGATCAATAGAAGTCTCATTGTTAGATGGAGAGACATTCAACACCTCACCATGGTTATTCCACACAACATAGCTTTGTAGGATTCCATTCTTCAACAAATGAAAGCGAACTTTAGTTCTATTTTTGAAATGTAAATTTACACACTTATTACATGGAAAACTAATCATTCTTTCAGATTCTAATTGTTCATTTGAATGTGACATGCTAAAAGAAAAATCTAAAAAATGATTAATCCCTTCCAAATATTGAAGTGACGCTCGATTCAATTTCATCCATTCTTTATCCATTGGCATAACCTAATTTGTATTTCCATAGAAAGTTAAACAATTTAGATGATATATAGAATGGAAATTAATAGAAAAATTATCGTAACTTAAAAAATTTCCTCTCTTACTTTCTTCATGTAAACTATACAAAACCAAATGAAAAACTATAAAGTAATCATATGAATGAAAAAAAAGAAGGAATAAAAGAAAAAATACCTATAGTTGTCAAAATAGATATATCTAGTTCGCCTTATTTGATAAGAGAAGCCTATAAGAATGCTGAAAATTAAAAACATTATCAGTATTATAATGCCAAAATTATTGTATACTACAATAGATAATGTATTATGGGTATCTTGGTAACTTATAAGCTTTGATATTTTTTGCATGTATAGCTAAGAATATTAACACCCAAGAGGCAATCATAGAATTTTGTTTGGGAAAATTGACACATGGAAGATTGAGTTGACGTTTCATAAATTTTAAGATAGGTTTGATGAATAAAAATCAAATTTCACAACATATACAAATCCAAAAGTATATAACTAAGTCTGAATATTTATAAAATTAATTAAAGAATATTTGAAAATTAATTAACACTTTAGTGTAGTGGTCACAAAAGTTTTGAAAATATTGGATAGTTAAAAGTTTGTGTCAGTGCTTCAAATACTAAAATATGACTAATCGGGTCATAAATAGAACTTTTATCTAGATATCTCCAAATAAAATTTTGTAATGGCTTTGAAGACTAAAAAAAAGCCAAGGATTTGAAAAATGAGAAACAACAATGATTTAGAATAAGCTTGATAGTTAAAAGTGGTGCAGAAGATCTCACATAAATAAACATTTAAGAAAGGATTTTAATTTTGATAAAATATGTAATAAAATATTCAAAATAATAATATTTTATTTTAAATACAAAAGATCTTATACAAGTTTTGGTTTTAAGAAATGGCATATTTCATCACTACCCTTTTGAAAAGGAACTTTGTCCCAAAGTTGGGTAAAGTAGGGATAAAAGCCAAAGTTTAATCCAAAACAATAAATCAAGATTCTTTCAAAATGAAGCTTTAATGAATATTACGATTACACAAGATGAAAATAAATAAGTAGATAAGTAAAAGCTTAATGAAATAATAGAAACAAATGATTAAGGTTTCTAAAGAACATACTGACATGAAGATGGGCAGGAAACTCCTAGAAAAACAACATAACACAATACATTAAAAGTTCAATATAATCTACGAGAACTATCAAGAAAATAGAAAAAAAAAATTAATGGTCCAAAATGTCTCAACGTGGTTAACTCTTAGTGACACCATAAAGAACTAATGGTTCCAACTTATTGTCAATCTAACTACCATAAGTCTTCCAAAGAATTATATCAGTATTAAACCTTTGAAATCATTGCCCCTTATACAAAAGAATTAATTATTTATTAATGCCAACAAGTAAAGGTTAGCACTATCCACCTTAAGAGATAGAAGCAATCCAACAATAAACAATAGGAAGAATCTTGAACATAATATAAGATAATAACTAGTACTTCTCTAAATAGCAAACTCATTGCAATAAATGTCACTTCCTTAATTAACCATCCTCCAAATTCTCTTTTATTTTCATTAATAAAATATCAACATTAACAAAAAAATCTTCAGTAGTTATGTCTCCTTAAATATCATTAAAAATTAATACAACTAAATCCTCAATAAGCATTTTACTTATGTATATTAAATCCCAAACTTACAAATTCTTCCATTACATGTCTATCTCATGATACAATTGTAACTCCTACATATCATCCAAAGTTTTCTTCTTACTTTTTCTAATTCCAAAAGTATATCATTGCCTAGTACAAGCTCATCATCATTATACTCAAACTCTAACTAGCGATGAAACCCTCAAGAAAATACAAAACATAGGGAGCATACGAGGTCAAGGACAATCTTATATGGTAACTACCCATCTTAAAAATCATTAATATTCATTTCACAATTATGTTTGTCCTAGTCACAAAACTTTTATTATACCACAATTTTCCAACAAGTACTGATCTATTCACCGAAGGAAATCTAAACCTGGCCGTCATGCATATTCAATCTAAAATTAATTTTGAAATTAGACTAACAAATTAGGCAAACATTTCAAATAAGGAAGGAATTATACCTTCAACGAGGCATAACCTCGTCAATTGTCCTCATTTTTGCAGCAAAAAAAGCCCCTTATTGCTCCATCTTACCCGATGTGCTTGATGAAAAAGTCAGGCGTTGTAGGTACTCGAAGCCCAGAGCCCGTTGTCGGAATCACCACCGAACACTATCAATCGTCATCCATTGCTCTAGTGGAAGCAGGCATAGTTGCGTGCGTGGCTTGGCGGATGAATTTTTGCTTAGCCGTCAATCGATTACAAGTTACCAGAAACAACAGGACATTAAGCTAGCATAGTTAGGATTATTAGGAAATATTTCTTATCTTTGTTGTTATTTCTTATCGCTGAAAAGTCCCGCTAAAATTTTTTTGGCCCAACTTAGATTTTTGGTAACAATTTCATCCGTTGCAAAAGTTAAGTAAAATTTTCGTAAATTATTTTTTGTCACAATTAATTAGAATCGTTGCCAAACATAGTAGACTTTGAAATTTATAAAACTATTTTTGGCCATAATTTAATAAATCCGTTGCTAACAATATATTAAAATTTGTGAATCATACTTTCAGCCACAATTAATAAATTCATTCCTAAAGTTATTTTGAAGTTGGTGAAAATATTTTCTTCCTTAATTTTTCATAACGATTTTATCCATTGCAAAAGTTAAATTAAAATTTAGAAAATTATTTTTTGCCAAAATTAATCAGTTCCGTTGCGAAAGTTAATAGAGTTTAAAAATTGTAAAATTATTTTCGGCCACAATTTAACAGATCTATTGCTAAATTTATATTGAAATTTCTATAAAAAAAATTACAACAATTAGTAAAATTCGTTGCTACATAAGAGAGTTAATTTGATTATAATCTTTTCAAATAATTTTATTCGTTTCTTAATTAACTTTAATTGGATAAAAAATAGTGTAATATTTTTTATGATTCTTCTAAATTTGATTTTTTTTTCTAATATTATTTTTCTTAAATAAAAAATTTGCATCATTTATTTTTTAAATTTTTTTAAGCTTAATAATGTTTTAAGTTCTAAAAATAAAAAGATAACTATACAATATTTTAGCCACGACAAAAATTTGTTGCAAAAATAAGCATTCGCAACAAAATTATTGTAGCAAAGAACTAATGTTTTTTTTTACCAACAACAATATCTCGTGATGATAAATAAGGTCTATGAAACACCCTCGTAATAGTTTTAGTCACGACTTGACAGGTTGTTACAAAATATAATTTTTCATAACAAATTTATCATTGAAAAAGTTATCTATTTTTTAGCAACGATCAATTATTATGGCAATAAAAGTATTTTTTTATAGCAACAATATGTTATTGTTGCAAAAAAATATGGCATTTATGGCAATAAGCTTTTGCCACGAAAGTTATATATTATTGCAAAAAATATTTTTTTGGCAACGAAAATTTAAAGTTGTGGCTAAAACGCGTTACAAAAAATTGCTTTTCTTGTAGTGTAATACCAATTGAAATGATCGGATGATATTAAATACCTCAAGTGTATTTCAATCCAAAAGATTGAACTATTTGCCAGTCTATATATAGATCCCAATACTAATTCATTATTTCTATTTATGAAATTTTAATTTTTATAATATTTAAAATATTTGTTCTAATCACGAAGTATTGATGATAGATTTGTGCATAATTTGCCAATCACTTATTCATAAGACTATGTGCCTACTTCATCATTGGTATTGGTAAAAACCTATCATAGTCAAGTATCCCCTTCCATCGTAGTGGTTGGAGTATTTATAATAGTCTCCTCACTATATTATAGTTTTGGTGGGTATATGCATTTGATGGTTGGAGCTTAAAGCTTCCTATATGATAAGCAGTATAATGGTTGAAGCCTAAAGCTTCTCATTTAGTTATTAATTTAATGGTTGAAACCTAAAGTTTCTCATTTGATATAAGTAATATAATGGTACAGGCTAAAGGCATCTTATCTCATAGAACTGAATATGATCTAGAAGATGGATTTATCTTATTGTAATGTCATTGCTCATTATATTTTAATGATAAAGTGTTTTTATGAGCTTATAATTAGCAAGATTGTATACATGTATGTGGCATGATACAATTATGAAGGGGTTTCCTAAAGAAACAATCAAATATCAAAATTGTGCATGATATTGAAGCTAAGTTCCTAAAATACTTATTACGATCTATAAGTATTTGATGGTATTGTTACCATTAAGATTAGCTAGAAGTAAGCCGAAGATAAATGCATAATATGTCATGTGTGTATTTGATATATGTGAAAAACCAAAAGGTATCACAAAATAGAAGTTCGTAAACCATAAAATATTATCTTTGTGGCATGAAAAATAAGATTATGTTAGTGCAACAATGGTAGGCAATACTATTGAAACATACACGAGAAACTATTTAGAATCTTGAAGATTCTTTCAATTGGTGATCTCATATGAATGATATAATATTCTTGGAAAATTTAAAATTGAGCCATTATAATGTAAGTAAATGCAACATCTCCTATGCCCTTGATAGATTTCAAGAAGACACACAGAAACTATAATGATGCATCGATGTAAGGTCATATGCTATATTTTGTAACTGATATTGTAGCATTGACACAAAAGTGAATATCCATTCAATTGGGATGAAAATGCAATCAATACTTAGTTGGAAGTAGAGCGACTTAGTAGAGTCGTTGATGATGTATGTTGATGAGGTTTAGAAGTAATACGTCAATATGCATGCAAAGAATTTTATTATGTACCAATCATATATCATGGTATTCCTTAACCAAATTTTGTTTCAGAGAATAAAGGTGGATAACCAAATAATATTTAAGGCAACCAATTGTCATTATTCTAATTACGTCATCCAATAAAATCTTCTTCTTTTTTTCTGACAAAAAAATGTCACTGTTTCGTATCAAATATTTACCCATGAAAGTTCTTTTCGATTCAATGAGGGGAGGTAACCTACATTCATCCTATAAACTCTATGTATAGTAGCTTGTTTGGTATTATTTCTGTTTGCAATCCAACAGTAAAAAAAAAATTCCATTTCTATTTCTCATATTTAGGGTGCGAGAAGTAAGAAAATAGGAATATACATTGAACTGTAGAGGATTGACTCTCATGCTTATGGATTCGGCGGTCATGCCATTGAAACTGCAGACTCGCCATTTTTAATCAATTGGACATGATTTCCAAGCCGCGTCTTTGTTAGTGCATGATCTGCTGCATGATGTATCTGATCTTATTAATTAGATATGCATTTATTATGTCGAAGAAACTTTTGAATGGCAGTGGGTGAGGCGCGGTAGATGGCGTGAGTGCTAGGGTAGATGAAAATGTCCAGTCTGAAATTAGATTCCTTTCCCGAAAGTCCGATTCTCTCTTGTCAACATTTATACGCACCAAAGGCATGCAGGAAGAGCCGAGGGCCTTGATACTAAGAAATCCAATACTTATCACTTCAAAGGCAACTGCTTTCGTCGGTCTAGAAAGCAAAGATTACATTTTTGTGCAAGAGATATCACCATCACTCTTACTCATACATACGTCTAACGTGAGGTAATAGCCAAAGTTCTGGAGTTGGGTTGTAGTGGCCAGGGAATATGGACATATTTATGGGGGTGACCACAATTTGTCCTGTCCCCTTACCGGTGGTACCCCTATTTTTGCCAACTCCAAGCTATAGTTCTATGGTGTACATCCGTCGGTGTGAGTGTGAGTGTGAGCGTTGAGTGTGCGATGGGCTTTCACTTTCCCTTCGGGTACAGGACGAGAGGGGGGGGACAAGGTAAAGATAGATGTGCTGTTTTTGCATCATCTTTGTATATAGGTAGCTAGTTATTGCAGCCATCATCACTTGGGTACCTTCCATGTTACGGCCAAATCATGAATCCAAAAAAAAAAGAAAAAAAAAGCAAGTGCGCTTTGCTTGTTTCCACAAACTGTAATTTCCTTTACAACAAGGAACTCACTAAAAAGTGGGAGGCAGGCTTTGCGAATCAACTGATTTTCCGAGAGCTTTGGCTGGCTTGGTATCCAGTGCCTAGACACAGACACGCATGCATGATTTCCCAATTGTACTACTTACATGACGTCCCATATATAATATTGTTGGGTGATACTAAATTCTTATCAAGTCAAGACTTTTATATCGATTATCTAATCAAATCCCGACGTTTATCTGTGGCGTGATACTTCAGTGTAATGGGATATTTTCCTTCACTTGTATGACCTATTTCGCATATTATCATTAATATCTAGAGCCAACAATCACACGAGTTTGGTCAACCTTGAATCTTAGGCCATTCAATTAACTCGAGTTAGGTTGGGATCAATATGTTTTGGGTTTGTATAAATTCGGACATTTCTATCTTTTAGATTGAGTTTGGTTCAATTGGTTCATTTTGTATTAAGGTAAGCTCTTGTTATTTTATCTTTTGAATTGAATTTGATTAAGTTTAGGTTATTACATCATTCTTTCCACATTCAATTTAGTCTCAAATCAAGGCAACTTATTGTAACATATCAGAAGGTGTTAAGCTATTTTGAATTAGGTTGTTTTAGATTACTTTATGGTCTCTCTTTGTTTCTTTTGGTAGATTCAGCCTTATTTATATTTAGATTTAATTGTGTTAATTTTTTTCATTATTTTATCTTGTCGAGTTAATGGCATATTCAGTCATTAATTCATTTTAAAATAGCGAGGAGTATATTAACTTTTATATTAAAAAAATCATCTTTAATTTGCAATGAAGAATATGAAAAATATCTCCCTATATGAAATTAAAATAATATAATTATTCAATCATATAAAAAAACTAAGATTTGATTTTAAAAAATATAATATTCATCTAATTTTGGACTTGAAACAATGATGATATTAAATTACAAAAACAAAAATAACAAGAGCACCACAAACAAAAACAATAACAAAAATTATTATTATTGCTATTATAATAGTTATAATACTAATATATTACATTTAATAATAATACTTATATATACAACAACAACAACAACAAAAATAATAATAATTGCAATAACAATAATAATTAATAATATTGATAGCAATAATAGAAGTAACAATAATAATACTTGTAATAACAATAATCATAACAATAATAACTATAATAGTGATACTTTTCATAATAATAACAATAGTAATAGCAGTGGAAAAAGTAGTAGTATTAGTTGTAATAGTAGTAACTATGATAATATATATCTTATATATAAACTATGCTAATAACACTAAGATAAAAACAATAATAATACTAGTACTAGTAGTAGTAATAATATTAATAAAATGAAAAGTTCCTAGGTTCGGTTGCTCACTTTCAAAGCCCTTTTTTTTTAATCACTGCATGCAATCGATGTTGGGGAGGAAGCCATTTTGGTTTTCCAGTTTTGGCTTGAAGATGAGATATTCCTATCATTGGTAGAAAAGCATAGGAGTCAATCATTTTGTGGTTATTTTTTACTACAATTGTGCTCAAGATTGCAAAGTCTTAAGCTGGATATGAAGAAGTTGATCTAAGATAAGTATGGGTCCATATTTTAAAGGGTGAATAAGGCAAGAGAGGAGCTTAATTTACTACAATATTCATCCTCTACTACTCATAGAGATGACTGAGTGTGAGAGAAAGAAAAAGAGCTACAAGACAATTTTAAGCACTTGTTGTGGTATGAAGAAATGTTTGTCAAGCAAAAATCATGAATTTAGTGGCTAACATTGTGGCAATAGCAATCACAAGTACTTTTTTGCTTGATTTCAGAAACGAAAGCATAGTAACTTTATTAGCTCTATTAATGATGAAATGGTGAGGAAGTATGTGACTAAGGGTCGCTTACCATGGTGTATGATTACATTAGACCTAAAGGAAGCTTACAACAAAGTGAGTTGATAGTTACGATATGGTTTACTAGTGAGGCATGGGTTCCCTTTACCATTTGTGAATTCTGTTATTAAAGGTGTTAAAAATTTCTCCTACTCACTTGTATATTATGGGAAGTTATCACCTCCCTTTAAGGGACAAAGTAGTATTAGAAAAGGTGACCCCCTATGCCCTTATCTATTTGTGTTGATTAAGGACTATCTGAGTAGATGCTTGAATCTATTATGGGGCATTCCAAAGTTCAAAGGGCATCTAAGATGTAAGCCATTGAATATTATTAATCTAAGATTTGTATATGATATGCTTTTATTCTATCATGGTGATATGAGGTTTGTGTAGAGTCTAATAGAGGCATTTGGGCAAGTTTTAGCCATCTCTAGGCTTTGTATTAATCTTACTGAATACACTATTTATTTTAGTGATGTGGATGATCCCCTTAGAGCATTAATTATAGAGTAATTGGGATTTTAGGTGGGATAATTCCTTATTAATTATCTTAACATACCTTTTTTCGTTAGAATTTATTCTACCTACGTACATTTGATTTTGAAGAAGGTTATTGCACAACTTTGGCAATGGAGTACCTAGTATCTTTCATATGTAGGGAGGATTCAACTTATTAAATCTATAATGTTTAGTATCTAGGTAATTTAGTTGCTCGAGAAAATTTTATACAAATTCATAGTCTTTGATGTGTTTTTTTTATGGCCTAGGAAGTTGAATAAAAGGTAAAGACCTCTGGTGTGCTACTCCTTATTGTTTTTTTCTTAATGATGGAGGTGGACAGGGTTTCTTCCACTCGAATATGTGTAATTGTTACTCGCTAAGAATGATCTTATAGAATTTATGCGTTGAGAATGACTTCCTTTGAGTAAAATAGATCCATACTATATATTTGTGATAGGAGGATATCTGGACCTATACACATACTTCATATACATCCTAGGTTATGTAGTAAATTTTTTGTATTCGGGATAAGTTTTAGTCACTTATAGAGAATTTTTTGAGTGATGGGTGAACTATGTATTCCATTGGCGCTACTTATGAGACCCTAAGACCGAAACATACACAAAAATGTAGGGTCCTATGATGGGTCTTGTGATGATTCACTTATGGTGGGGAGTAGAACTCTTGTGTAGGTTTGATATTGAATATTGTTTTTGGGTCGAAGTCTTAGCTTGAGAAAGTAGGCAATTCAAAGTTTAATCCATCAAGATTTGTCCTTATTTATCTGTATTCATTTTTTAAAGTTTTTAGGTGTTGTATTAAAATTTAAGGGAGTTGTAATTGAATTTTAATTTCCCATTACTTTGATAATATTTTAAAATCCAAGATTATTTCACAGGTTTTTGCTGGTTTATTTAGTGATGATTTTATTTAGTGATGATTTTATTTAGTGAAATTGTTCACTTGTCATTTGCTTATGGATATTTTCCTATGGGGGTTTGTCCTCAAGGCATAGATGTTGGTTAAATTTTGTTGGACAGGTTTTAGCCTTACATCTAGCATGAGATAGATGGTAGACATTTATCTTGCGTTAGGTGTAGCGGTAATATTCTCTAAATTATATTTTAGCTTCCGCATTATTCTTTTAAACAAAAATTTTCAGGAGTGAAATTTAGGAGTGTTACAATGATTTTTATTTTATGACTTTTCCAGTCCATAACATTTTTTCTTGCAACTAAGTTGGGTCCAAAATTTAAATTTATTTTTATAAGCAAAAAAGATTCTAGAAAATTATAAAAAGATATATATATATATATAATTTTTACATTAGGAAAAGAAACTATGTTTATTGATCTACTACCGCTCCACTTAAGTTGTAAATTAGTCAAAACATATAGAACTCTCCGACTCATTTAATAAACAAATCAAAATTAAGACTTGGACTTTGCACATTTAACTAAATGAACCAGTCAAATAAAACTTTTAAGGAGTCGAGTCAAGTCGAGCTAAACTAGCAAGCTTAGTGTTGTAAGTGAGATGAGCTTAAATCCATCGAGGCCAGGCTAGGTTCGTTTTAAAAATAAGGTTTAAACTCTACTTATTTAATTAAACTAATGAAATAAATTGAGTTTTTAATGAGTCAAATTGAGCTAGCTTACCGGCCAACTCAACTCATTTATAGTTCTAGCTCTGCTACCCCCATCACAACCATAATCACATAGCTACATCCACCACTACCACTAAGGATTCTCATGAATCATTCTAAACTAAAACACGGAGTTAGAAATTTCAGATCTCATTTCGGGTTTTTTTTTTGGTCTATAAGTATTTAAAAAGGTTTGGTCTAAATTTAAATTGATTTGTTCCAAATATATCTTCTTAATATTTTTAAAGAAATGGTAATATTTTATTTAATAAATAACATTTTTATCACATTTTGGTTGGGTCAAGTGTAAAACCGCTACACCTTACCTATTTTTAATACTATTAAAATTATAGTTTATACTAGTATTACCATATATTATATTATAGTTGTTGATATTATTATTATTATTATTATGGCAGCGATAACGATGATTTAAAGAAAAATATTTCTTAGATATTGAGAAAACTATCTAAGAATAATTTATCTAAATTAGAAATTAGTTTCAATTTTCCAAAATACAAAAACTAAAAACGCTTGCGAACAAACCCAAATAAATACAAAACAATAATAATACGATAGAAAAAACTACGATTGCAACGAGGAGATTATTAGGTAGAAAAGTTATACTTAGTAATGATCAGACATGTGGCGCTTGCCTGCTCTGCACAGTTGAATATCTTGTAATATCTGGTTTTCTTTGTAATCATTTTTTGTCAAGTATCCACTTCCAAGATTTCCTTCGCTAGAAACAAACCAGTCAAGTTTGCGCATTGTTTACCAAGAATTGAACGAAGTGACGATTAGACGAAGAAAAAAAGTCCATGATTGCCCTAGTTGATGATTTCGATTATTTGATCACCATGGGAAGTAAAATAATAAATTCAGGTGTTCATATTTGGTACAGGGATAATATTGGTGGAAAAAAAAAATCCTTTTTTTTTCTCTCTATCACTTGAAAAAAAAAAGAAGAAACAAAATACAAACGTATATCTAAATTAATGGAAATTAATTTGGAAGATGAACCAATGAATAGGCTGCAGTACTTATAGCTAGCTAGAATTAGTTTCTTTTCTTTAATGGCGTGCTTTTGGTACCAAAAGGCAGCTAATAGCCGACGACAAGTCGAGAGGCTTCTGAGATATTATATGTGGTGAATTAGGTAATTTACATTCCGAATATATATATCTATAAAAATAGCCGATAGCCGACGATAGCATCTTCCCATATATATCGATGGAATGTGGGAGCATATAAATTGACAACCTCCTCTCACTGTGAGAATTAATGCCCTTAAGTGTCTTTAGCTTCTCATAGTATCCCCCCCCCTCTTTTTTTCCATCATATAGGATAATTTTCTTTACTATTTACACTAGTTAGTTGCTTGATGTGTAACATAAATATATACGTTTTTACTATTTCTTTTTCCTTAGAAATTATGGCAATTTCTTTACACGTATATTATACCTTTCTTATGTACTTACACTCCTAATGTTGAACCAGCATTTTTTCGGCTATAACTATTTTAAATATAATCATACTTGTACCGAATACATTCTTTCACCGTATCTATACATATATTTTACCATTATTTACCTAAAATTGCACTAAAGTTCAACACATTTTTCATCATTATCTCCAGAATTTTTTTTAACATTGATCTAATTAAATTTTACTAGTTTTATGAATATCTTTTGCTACAAACACTCATATATTTTTATCAAATTTCAACTCATCTTTTATCATAATTTTTCTATAATTGGTTAGCATTGATCTAATGAAGAATCGATAGTTCTCTTCGTATCTTTCACCAAAGCTCAACAATTCTTTCACCTTTATTTTTCTATAATTTTTCAGCATTGATCTAATTAAATTTTACAAATCAATTCATAATCTTCACGGCAGACACATATATATTTCACCAAAATCTATACACTTTTGACGTATTTCACGAATATTTAGTGCAATTTGAAAGTAGAGGTATCAAAAACATCAACACACGCTAATAAAAACAAATTAAATCAACACAAAGTTGAAAAAATCAATAGAATCAAACAACGTAACAAATTTAATTGAGGAAAAATTTTCAACGGAATTAAAGAAGACTGCACAAGAATTTCGATCGAGGAGAATTGATGAGCATGGAATTCTAGCAGAATCAAACAAGAAGATTGCACAAGAAATTCGACCGCGGAGAATTGATGAACATGAAATTCCAGCAGAATGAAACAACGAAGATCAGAATCCATTGAGAAGGATTAGAGAATAAGAAATCGAAGGAAAAAAGTGTGAGGAGGTGGATAGGCAAGAGGCGCAAGGTGAAGGAGAGAAAAGATGTGTTGGGATGACGAAGTTATTCTTCTATTAGCATTGGGTAAGCTTCGATTATTATCCATTTTTTTCCAGCCATGGTGTATATATGTTGCACGGTGCAACACCGTGAGATAGACACATGTCATAACTTGTGATGTTATTGTATCTACCATTGCACATACAGTCAATTTATGCTAATATTTGAGCTCATATAGTCGATACGAGCCTATTCGGTATGAAATTCTTTAGAAATAGAAATTGAAATGGAAGATGTTCATGTCTATTCTATAAGATTTGTATCTTTCGGTTTTGTTTAAAATAGATTTATGTTTTTTATTTATATATCAAACAAGAAAATCCTTTAAAAAAATTTGCAATAAAATTTCATTTCTGTTATTTATAGATTGTAACTGAGACCCCAAATTTTATACCACCGTGATAAAACAAAATAAAAAAACAATAGAATAATGATATAGATGTAGATGGCTATCAAACCTAACTCTTCAAACCTGTCCCCGCTTCTATCGAGCCAGTTAATTCATTCCTAAAGGACTAGACAAAGGAATCTACTCTACACCATTAAAGAAGCTACTATATAAGTATTTAAAATACCAATAAAGGAAAAGAGAAACCACATTCAAAAATTTTAAAAAAAAAAAAGTTCGAAAAACAAAAAATATGAAACAAAAAGAGAAGCATATTAAATAACAATAATCTAAATAAAAAAAAAATCGAAGCAAAGAAATTATGAACCTCCAAAATAGAACAAATTATTAAAGCGACATGTACGTGATGGATTTCCAAAAATATGCAAGCTTAGTTGCATTTAAATTTAAAGACAGGAAAAAGGGGGTAGCTAGCTAGCTGTATAGAGCGAGGAACCTGAGGTTAAAAGATTACATTTCAAGATCATAGACAGTGACAAAACACAAACCAACCACAGATATCTTTAGTACGTGCTTGACATGATAACGGTCATCAATTCATGGCGAAGATAATAATCAATTTTGCATGGGACGGGTCTATCTCCATCTACGACGACGATCGACTGTATATTAATCCCATTAATTAATTAATTACTTTCCCCCATCAATTTAATACATGCCGCCGTATCGGAAATGATGAATTAATCTAGAATTAATTTTCCCCACATGAGCAATAGAGGTACAATTTCTGGATCAAAATCCCACCTTAATCCAATAAAATACAATTGCACAAATTGAAATGACCGTGCATATAATACTCCCAATCGTAATCAATTACGAAAATGTCTGACCTGAAAAATGAAGCCTTTGAAATTGGATTTGCATTGCAATTGATGTATGCATATCCATATACAGCAGGTGATGATCGGTAATTAATTGATTAGCGGAGTCATTAGTCGAATGAGGCAGGGTGGGCATGATGGCGAAAGCAGGCACATGAAGAACTAACTCATCATAATTAGAGCTTCAAATTTTGGCTGATTTGAAGCTAATTAATTAATTTCTTGAAGCTATAGCCAGCTTCGAGGATTAATTATATATTGTATGATGAGTTAGAAATGCACGTGCCCTGCTTCTCCATCTTGCTCAAGCACCCTCCTCCACCATTATAGCCACCACGGCCGCCGCCACAAAAGCAAAAACAAAATGAGATCGATTGATAGAGATAGCTAGCTAGCTAGCTCGAAAAATTAGTGCTTAGTTGGAAAAGAAATACAAGTACTTAGTTATAGATCAATATTTTGTTTTTGTTTGGAGAGGAAGAGGAGGATGAGGATGAGAAGGGGGCGTCTTGGTCTTGGATGGTGTTTTCGCAAAATATTTATAAGAGGAGGAAAAGTAGTCAAAACTTTGTGTTTGGGTGGAAGTGGGTGGGAGCCTAGGACTAAGAGAGAGGAGTGAGCTAGAGAGGGAAATTAATGGAAATTGCGTGCTTGTCTGTGGGGTCTAATATTCACTCTTTTCTTTTACTACCTTTTTTTATTATTATTTTCTATTTCTAGTTTATTAACCAACTATATAGACCGTCCAACATATATAGGAGCGGACCACCCACGCCCACACTTCCTCCTTCCTGTCTATCTTGAAAAGTATTACTTTACATATTGTCATGTTTGGAACCAGGGAAAAAAATTGTAAGTGCTAGCTACAACCATTTGGAGTAAAAATTGTAATTATAATAAAGTTGGAACTAAGAGTTTTTTATATATTTTGTTTTTCATAACAAACTTTCAATATTATTTCAATTCATTTTGACATTGATAACAACGTTTACTATATATGAACTAATATATCAAATATATGCATACACGTTAATACCGTGGCCTCATGTCAGTCATGAATGGTTATCCGAAATGCTTTTTAAATTTACATATGGCTACACATATCAATATGAGTCATTTCGAGTGTATTTCGTCCTTATTCACACACTTTCTAAAAAAAATTTCTAGGATATCACTTATCCTTGAACTTTTTAAAGCCAAGCACGCTTAAGAATACTTCTCAAAAAACATATACCGTGTTGATATATCTATCCATATAACTTATTTTAAGACTCTACTATCTACCATATAACTTGTGTATTACATACACTCCTATTCAGTTGCACCTCAACCATTGATCATATCATTACAATTTGTCTCAAGAATTACTCCCACTAGATGGTTAACTAACTCATCCAAGTTCCGCTCACGATTGTAGTTTTTCTCTAATATTATTTGTAACACTCAGTCTTACATAGATCATAGTTAGTTACGTAAATAGATTTTGATATTCACAACTAGCCTCATAGATCAACATGAGTCATTTTTAGTATATTTTGTCTTCACTTACACGCTTGGTAGAAAACTTCTTAGGAAGTCACCTATCCTTAGACCATTTTAAGTCAAGTATACTTAACTATAAAATTCTAAAATAATATATTTCCAAAAATAAGGTATATCTTGTTGATATAATTAATGTAACACCCATTTCCTACAAGCCCTAATTGAGAAACCTAAGTGCAATCTGTTATTTTATGTGAGTTTCATCATATAGGAATTTTAATAGGATATTATGTGTTTTATGTGTTATTTTATGGTGTATATAAGTAGGGTAAAGTTGTATTAGATTAATTAGGGCTTAAATAGTTGAAATTAGGTTTGGGTGGCTAGTGGTTGATCAGAGCTAGTGGTTAGACAACCAGGGCTAGTGGTAGGGAATAGGTTGCTCCAGGGAATGTAGCGGTCAATTGCCTAGTCATCAGCGATACATTTTTTTATTGTGTTATTTTATTTTATTCTTTAATTCAATTAATTTACCAAATATTTTTTATATTTTTGGATTCCTAAATTAATTTCATATTTTTTCCTAATTTTTTTTATATAACTTTAAGATTTATTTGATATTTTCCCAACTAATGCCTAAAAACTGTCATTTCACCTCTATTCATTGACTTTTAGCATTTTGTGGTTAACTATTCAACTATTGGGGTCTGATCCATAATCCTCTTTTGTTCTTTATTATATCCTTTCTTGTTCTACTCCTTTCAACCAAAATCTTAGCATAAAATTGCTTCACTTTACCTTCCAACCACTCTCTTACACACTGTATTCCTTTAATCAATCTCCTTCATTTAAGTGTGAGCTAAGTAACCGACAGCCAACTCTCTCCTCCTCTCTCCTATTAGATTTTCACACCCTCTACCCTCCATATTCCCCTATTTGCATTTCCTCATCATTCAGCCCCTCGTGATAGTGCTTTCTCCTCTCTCCTCATAATTATTCTAAGTGTTGAAGACTCATCCTCTTTGTTCTTGTTGTTGTGTGATTGAGTCCTCCTCATCCCTTCTCCACTATTTTCCTTACTTTGTTCTCTTCTCTTAATCATTTTCTAACCCTTTTGTATATTCACTAAGTGTGAGAGTGTTAGGCTAAGGAGAAAGTTGAAGATTTTCCTTCTCCTTTCCTCCTCTTGTGCGTTACCTTATCGTTAGGGTATCATACATTTTCTTTTTATTTTCTCTTGTTCTTTTATTTCTCTTTGATATTTTGTGGTTCATCTTTGCTAAAGGGAAGAAGATTGTTAAGTTGGAGGTTAGGGATCGAGTGGCTCTATGCTTTTATATTTCTTGTTTAGTTTGAAAGGGAGGTAAAGCTATACTCCTCCTAACTATGTAAAAGTTCATGGTGGTAGCATGTGAGGGTTCTACTTTATGCATAGTATGTTTTATTTTTGCTTGTGATTTTATGGACATTTGTGTGCACCATGTTATTATTGTGATTATTGAAAAGCATGTGAGACATGATATGTTAGGTATAAGTATGTTAATGTATGTATTTTAATATATATATACTAACATGATAATATATGGTTGTATATTGTAAAATGTATGTGTACCATGTGTGGATGGATAGGACAAGGGAATTTTTGTCCTAGCTAAGACTATGCCTAGAATTTATGATCTTACCATTGGATTCCTTAAATGTTTTACTTAAATTTTGATCTGTAATATGTTTTAAATGGAGCATGTTTAGGCGTAAAAGTGCTAGAACTAAGATTTGAGTGCCCTAAATGATACTTGTGTCAATTCAACTAAAATATGTAATTTTTTCAGCATGTATGAGTTATGGTATATTGTGTGTTATAAGCATGTGAAGATATGCATGATTAAGATGTTATGTGCTAAATGGGCTTAAACACAAATTAGGGCCTACTTTTAGAATTTTCCAAAATAATATTTCCATGTTAAAATGAGTATTTCAATGATATTTTGTTATGATGTGAGTTTCATTTTATTTTATTAAATTTTTTGTATTAATATGGGTAAAAATAGAGAAATTAATATATAAGGTCATTTTGGTCATTGTGATTTAATAAGTATTGAATAATTGAATATAGAATGACCTTAATGGATTTTAGATTGACCTTGTCTAGACCTCTTATCTTGATGTTAACTTTAAATAATTAGAATTAAAGTAATAATCACAATTCAGTGTGAAGATGTTCTTGTATGTGTCTTGTGTATGTTTGGTGATCACTTCAATAAAATGGCAATACTTAAAGCGAAGGACTCCGAGTTCGAAATGGTGACTCTTTAGAGTAGATACCCTAAAGATGAGTTTTAACCACTGATATGGTTTAGTTTTCATTAGGTGCACTAGTGCCCTATATAGGCTCTACATCTTCTCTATTTAGTTCTTTGGACTTCCAAAAGGGTATAAATATTAATGGATTAAGAGTCTTTGTCGGTAGGATACTATGCTACCTTCATATGCCATTACAATTCTGATAACTTAGTGTCCTCGGGTTGCTAGTTAATTAGTAGGGTATTATATCATCTTGTGTACTAGTATAACCGAAGTGTCTTTGTATCTCTTGATTGATATTATCTCCCATTGAGTAATTAAAAAGACGTATGTTGGTGTCTATGGTCGGTAGTTTCCCTAGAGCATTATCCTTTATGCATGATTATGAGTGATAATCTAGTGGTTTATTGGAAATGGTTCGAGCATAGCTTGGTGATTGCCCTCGGGCTATGCCCTTAGTATAATTCATTGAATTAATGAAATAGTTGTATTATGGTTAAGTGTAATGATATGATGGATATGCGATATATTGTATTGTGTGAGTTGTTGCATGATTATTACATCTAGTTATCACATGTATGCATGGATGTGTAATATGTTGTTGGGGCTATTCGGTATTTGTTGCCGACATCTTTTGATTCAATTTTTTTTAACTCTTTTGTGTCTCTATTGTGATTTTCTTTCCGTTGTATCTTGTTTCACCTTCACCTTTGTCTGATACTTTTGTTCTTATCTTTGTAGTGTTTATCTTTATAATGTAACCTCTCAAGTTGTTTTTCACTAAAGTAAAAAAAAAAAAAAGGGTTTTAACCTTAACGCTTATTATAAGAAAGATAGAGGAAACCGGACTTATATTAAGTATGACGATAACGCCTTATATTTTGATGTTTTAGCTTACGTAATTAAAATAAAGTTTTAATTGATCTTTTAATTTTATAGTACTTAAAATAGGGGTATTACGTATAAGTAGCTATATCAATTATTTTAAATATTTATGCTTTGTTATATAATTTGGGGTATTATAATTAGATTGGATAACTAAATCTGCTATAGTACAATACGAGTTAATCGATCACTAATACAAGTGACAATGAAATGTTTACATTCACATACGTATTCGCGTTTTGTCAAACATGATCATAATATTTGCGAATGCATTTTGTCTCTTAACTAAATTGAAGGATCCCAATAAACACGCGAGTCGTTATGTCTTTATATCAAATAAGCGTATATCGATCCCACCTGAACAAGTACTCAGACACTGTTATCTATAAACCGATCGGTGATAGCGGACAGTCGGCATTATTCTATAATTTGGTGAGTATGTGTTCGATTTGTTCACCAGGAAGGAAATTACGTACGCTAATTACATTTTTCATCCGTCTTAATTTACTCTATTTGTCTTAAATAATTTTTTTTTCTTTGTATATTAAGCATATATGAAACAAGAAGTTAACAAAGTTGAATTAATTTAGTGCCCGTTTATAACGTGTTTATCAATCCAAGGGAAATGACGGTATCCGTCCGTGCACAATGCATATGTATGTACCTAGTAAGATACATGTCATCTTATTTTATCTTATACGGAATCAAGATGTGTATCATAAATAAATAAATTCTATAAAATATATATTTATATTCTATAATATGGTTATTAATATTCCGTAATATATGTATTGGTATATATTCTGTAATACATATATTTGTATTTATAATAAGTATATTTATAATCCGAAAGAATGTTCTAATAATATGTGTATTCTTTTTACATACATGTGTATTTTTAATAAATAGTATAAAATAATAAATAGCATATGATATTAAAATAATATATAAAATAATACTATATATATATATATAGATTTAGACTCTTGTACAAATCATTATTTAAAATACAAACGTAGGAATTCTTAATTATCGTACAAACTATTATGATTAAAATAAATTTAGGTTGGATATTTACTAAATATTGACCATTAATCAAATACTAATCTAATGATTAAAATCGGTTCCTATATATATATATTAGGAAGGATTTATATGATAAGGACGTGTACGTAGTATCATATTATTTGTCGCTGTTTTGTAATAAGAATGATAAAGCTAGTTAAGGCACATCAATTAACTTCCCAGAATGTATCGTTGATATGCCTCGGCAACATATCGTTTCGTCTGCCTCCCAGAGACGGCTGAAATACAAAACTTAGTAAATGCTGTTACTGCCCGCAGATGGATCGAGTTTTTGGAGTCGAAGATAATTATGTTAGGTCATCCGCACACAGACTACTATGTGGAGTTGATGTTCCCGGACCATAAACGTTACTGCTAATTAATTTGCATTTGCTTGGGTTTACGTGACGATAACTTTCAAAATAGAGAGATATGCGCCCGCCCGCCCGCCCGCCCGCCCTTTTTAAGTTCAAGCTCTTCGGACCTATCTATCCATCGTAATGGACGACGAAAGTGGAGAGGGTTCTTTTTCAGATAAGATTGATACTTATCTAATCGTGTAGCACTGGATATGCAATGGTCACCAGAGATTTGCTCGCTGCGTTTCAACTTCTGCTCGTAGAAAAGACAGGTCTACATCCATAATAAATACTATAGGAAAAATTTTTGCAGTCTATTTAAATGAAATTAATAGGAAAAAAATTAAAATAGTCCTAAAATATTTAGTTTTATGTATAAAATATTATGTACATATAATTATACTAATATGTATACCTAATTATATATAAATGTAAAGATAATATTATCTATATGTACATATATATTGAGATACCAAAAAAATAAACTAAATACTAAATAAATTGTATAACTTTAAATACTTTGATGTAGATGGACTTCTAACTATTTTTTCCAATACTATATTCGTATTTAAAAGAGTAGCGTTGCCGGTTTTTGACTATAATTTTTTTTTAAATAATTATATTTGCATTAAAAAATATTTTTATAATATTATTTTTATTAAAATATATTAATAATTAATATTTATTATTGATATATATGAGGTGATTTGTTTTTGTATAATTAAAAGGAGTTGTAGGGACCAACAACAACTGTGGACCATTATAATATAATAATTTAAATCATTTATTTTCATCGTCCAATATAATATAATATGTATTTATAATACTAATTTTATTTTTAAAGAAAACCTTATTTTATATATATATATATATATATCTTACAATTAAGTTTTTTTTTTTTAATTTAAGTTATTAAACATTGGAGCAATGAAAATCGGCAACTTAAGCTAAAACATGTATCAATGGCGCCAAAGATAAGGTCGTAAATAGGAAGACGATAACTCTTCCATTTTTCATTATCTTTCAATTATCTCACCGTTTTCTCGCAAGCTTTTTGAGCTCGGCTCGTTAAAGGTCCGGTTCGGCTCGCTTGTTTAGCTAAACGAGCTTAAAAATTAGGTTCGAGCTCGGCTTGATTATTAAATAAGTCAAGCTTGAGTATAATAAATTTGGACTCAAGCTCGTTTATAGTGCAAATGCTCGTGAGCTTGGCTCGTTTACTACAAAAGCTCGCGAGTTAGCTCGTTAAAAAATCGGCTCGACTCGTTAAAAGTTCGGTTCGTTTATAAATAAGTCAAGCTCAAATTTCATTTTTAGGTTTGTTTATTAAATAAGTCGAGCCCAAGTCTGCCCTAGTTCGGCTTGGCTCTGCTCGTTAACAGTCCAATTTGTAGACAATAGCTCTTGCTCCGTTATGATCAGTGACTCTGATCATCGGCGTAATTAAGCAAGCGGAGTGATAACATTTTATTTTATTTTATTTTTCCTGAAATTTAATATTAAGGAACCATTCATTCAAAATAGTTTTATACCTTTTCTTTATTTAGTTTAGCAAAATTTTAAAATATGGTAGTAATATATTTGGCCGCTAAGATTAACACATTAAAAACAAGGGTCTAGATAATCATGCCTATATTCATCCTTCGCCCACTATAAAATTTTTCTAATAATTCTTCAATTATAAGGGGTCCTAAAAATTATTATGACAATTACTACTACTACTACTACTATTTGTCTGGAATTTCGAAAGGACGGATTATACGATTGATCAAAGTGGTATAAAATTTGGGGTCTCTAATGTCTGAGATTCAGCTGGCCACACCCATAGACACAAATCACTCGTTTGGAATACCTATAAGTAATGGAAATGGTAATGGTGCCACGTAGTCTCGTACCAATTCAACTCTATGACCAAAAATATTTGCACAAAATGATATAATATGTACACCTGAAGTCTGTAGGACATAAAATGCCAAGTATCATCTCTATTTTAATTTATCTCTGATGGTATTCGAAGCCGTCAGTTTTGCATGCCTTTAGGAATGCACCTCCGAAATTCAATTTGGTTCTACTTATACATATATCATATATCTACGTACTTTGGCAGGTGAATTTAGGCAAACATGTTATTGGGTGAAGGGTGTCGATAATTAGCGATAAACCAAACATTCCATCTAGCCGGGACAAACCCTGCTGAGCAATGTTATAATTTATGAACATCACTTTGGTAGGGAAAAAAAAGCTATCTTAAACATGATTGATATGTGACATCATACTGGTTAGGATTATGTAGCGCACACATCTAAGAGGAGCTACAGAAAAACTTGTTATTGAAAGGACTTTTGGTGTCCTAAACGCTCGATAGAAAATATTAGAGAAAATGCCTAGATTTTCATTAAGAACATAATCGAATCATTTATGCAACATTTGCATTACACAGTTATATTAAAAGGAAAAACAATTCATGACCCAACTTTTAGATTGATAAACAAATATCCTAACTTCACACCTCTCAAACTGTTTGTGAATGGTGAGCATAATTCAATAAGATTTTTACCTATTAGGGTTTGTTTGGTATGGGAGTAATAGGGGTGGAAAATTTTTTTTCCCTATTTTGTGTATTTTATATTAAGTATTTAATAATAATAAATGTATTTTTAATAAAACACCCATTTTAGATTAAATTAAGATCTAAAATGGGTATTCATTAGAATAAGAAAATTAATTTTAACTAAATTATACAATATATATAAAATACGAGGGTAATTTTTCCACCCCTATTACCCCCTAACGAAACAAGTACTTAATTTAGACATAATTTGTAAAATAGAGGTGTCAAATATAATATTACACATTTTACTATAAAAAAAATCATATAACTTCATGTAATAAATTTAATGCACAAAAAAATTATATTATTAGTTAAAAATAAATTAAATAAAATTATACTATTAATGCACTATTTACTAAATTAACTAATTTGTTAAATCAACAAATTAGATAATTTATTTAAAATTAAATCTAATACTTTATTAGGTTAATTATTTATATATGTGTTTTTAGCATAAAATATTTCACAATATACTCCTTTATATTAGTAGTTTGTAAGTTTTTTAATATATAATTTTTAATACTATTTAATTGTGAAATTTTAATTACTAATTTTCCACTTTATATTTTTTGGCATTATACATAACTCTTAAAATAAACAATTATTTATTGAAGTAAAAACAAATTATTTTAATGTATATTCAAAATACGGTTTAATTGCATACAAATATATCATATCAACCTTGCCAAATAAAATTATATATTATCATTTGTATTTCTCTCTATGTTGGTTTCCTTCTTCTTTTCTCATTTTCATTTTCTTTAATTTTAGTTTTATGTATATTAGTTTATAAAACTCTAGTGTAATGAAACTAATATTTCTTTTTATGTTAAGACAAAAATAAAATAATCAGTGTTTGACTATATGTTGTAACTTTTCAATTATAAATCTAAAATTTATAGTTGTTTTCAAAAAAAAATTATTTGATCACTAGCTTGAATAATGTATATTTAAATAAGAATACACACATACACACATATATGTATGTATGTCTATATGTATGTGTGTGTGTATAATACTCTACCTGTTTTATAATATTTGTTACTTTTTAATTTTATAAAAGTAAAATAAATTTCCAGACTAATATTGTTTAATACTCATAAATAAAACTAAATAAAAAATAATATTATACGAGTACTTTTAAAGATGAATATAACTATTATATTTTTGTATTATAATTTATTAAATTTTAAGAAAATTTAAAAGTTGAAGTTCAAAATTGAAATCCAAGAGTAATTTATATCTTGAAACGGATTGAACACTTAGTATTGAAAGTAAAGATGTTTTATTCTCATATTTTCTTTTATTTTGTTATGATAATTTCATGGTCACATATAATATTTACTGTATAATGCTTATATATTGTACAACTACTTTATGATCATTTTTATTTTATCATATTTTTTTTATTACTTATATATTTATATCTATTTAAATATATTTTTGTACCTTACGGATTTCCGCACTAATTCATATAAACGAATATATCATTTTATCACTTCTTTTTCTTTTCTTTTTTTCTCGCATGAGAAGGATCGATCCGAGCTGCTTTTTAGATCATATATTTCATCTGAACAATACACTTTAAGCCAAGAATTGCTACTTTTTTCTTCTCTACCATTCTCGTTTCCCTGGCCATTCAATTATCACGAGTCATCTTTTGTCAGGACAACTTGTGGTATGGATCTCATCCGATTACCATACAGTCATCGCGAAGTACATCACAAGCAGGCGTTTTTTTTTTCTTCTTATTTTTTATTATTATTATTTTTATTTTATTTTTTTGTCGTCGTCTTGAGACACTACTTTTCAATTTGACTAATACACTAATTTGCTCCACATCAAGAGACACAAGTATTAAGGTATCGTTTGGTTAGGTATGGTTTTTGAGAGTTAGTGAGGAGTTGAAATTCCAAGGACTTCACTTACTAGGAATTATGTAATTGAAGATACTAGAAATAGAAAACAAAATTGTCATAATTTTGTTTTTAATTTTTTTTCATGTGAAATAAAAATTAAATAGGGAGAGAAGTGCAACTTAATGAGGGATACTTCAATAAGTAATTATTTCATTAAAATTATAAATGATGAGTCAAAAGAAAGTTTTAATTACTTTTGAAATTTTTACTTATTCTGCATCAAATAATTATAAAAATGGCAATTTTCGAGAAGTCCTGTATGCTCATCCTACCTCCCTTGTACCAAACAATACCTAAGATGGAAATGCTTCTTTAGCTTTACATGTCGTGATTATCATAGGTTCTTGTAGCGGCATTTTTCCATTTTAACTATAGTAGTAGTTAGTAGTAGTAGTAATTTGCTTTCGGTGATGGCTTTCACAGTCCAGTCATGTTCATGTATTATATTTGTAGTATAAATACTAAAGCTAGTATTATAAATTTATATGTATGAACTAATTGATAAACCGAGATACATGACTAAAATAAAAACACCTTGGATTCCACTGTCCAAAGCCAGAAAGATTTTGTATATGATACAAAACCGCTACTGGTTTTCAACTCTTAAAGTTAACATCTCTCTACGAAATTAGTGCACTTTAATTGATAAAGTATGAGTTACTCCATTGAAAGAAAGTTGAGAAATACTGAAAACTCAATAAAATTGAGAGAGAATGAATTAAGGCAAGGATGAGGAGAGGAATGCTAGTGTTGCTGTGTTGGATAATTTTTTACATGCTCTAACTAGGGGTTTATATTGCAATGGTTAGATGGATTGGATCATTGATAATTAATATGTGTTGAATTGTATATTAATGTTGCTCGTCAAATTGTTAAAGAATTAATATGTTTGCATAAACTGCAATAACTAATAATAACATTACAAGTTAAGTGAATAATGTTGGTAATTAAGGAGAGGGCTATTATGAAATTAAAATCTTTGGTGATTAAAAATTTTAAAATAGTGATACAAGGCTATTATCATTGGTAAGTCATGGTGTAATAAAATTTTGGTCATAGATGTAAACATAGACCGGAAAAAACCATTAAAACCATTTTAAAAGTTATAGCACCAAATTAGGCATGTCCCAACATAAAGATTGAATCAGATCAAGTTACTCAAATTCTAACACTGACCAAATAGGATGAACGGCGTCTACTACCTATGTGAGACTCAAAGTTTGGTCCAATCCATGAAAAACCAACATCACTTAGTATTGCTTTTATTAATAATACCTCTCATCCCCTATTAGATAGGATTTTGTTGTACTCATTCTTCCAAATGTGGATTATCAACAAATAAAATTGTAATACCCTATATTTTTATAAGATTTATAAACTAAAAAAATTAATAAATTTGATAGTGTTTAATCTCGATTTGGAACTATATTGCGAGTTTGAAGTAATAATGAATTTGAAAAAAAAATTAAAATTTTGAATAAAGCAAGTTTTCTGGCGAGCTAATTGAGAGGTTCTAAGAACTGATCAATTGTTTCATCGTTTCAACTAAGGGTTATGCTCGAACAAACCAATTGACCGGTTTGAGAAAACTGATCAGCTAGTATGTAGAATAGTCAACTGGTTTAGCCAAACCGATCGATTGGTTTGTCGGGCTAAGTGCTTTTCAAAGCTCAATTTTTTGGAAAATTTCTTATCTCAAAATGGAACTTTAATAATCCAACTCCAAGTTGTTCTTGAGTGATCCTTAACCTTTTTGATAATTTATTCGGCTTTAGTTGCTACCTCGAGCATATTTAAGGGCTTGATTTTGATTGTCGAGGGAGATGATAACCTTACTCTTATCTTCTTCTTCCTCTCTCATCTGCACACCTCTGAAAGTATGCTTTGATTTTCAAACTTTCCTTGCATGGTTGGGAGATTCCCCTCCTATGTCAATCTTCCATTTTCCTTCTTGTATTTGATATTTTTTAGATGAGCTTGACCTACATTCTCCATAAAATCACCATTTGATATCTAAAATGGAAGTCAAACTATTCTTGATAAATCCACTGGTTCTGCTTAGATTTGAAACGTAAATTTAGGGTTTTTGATCTATTTCATCTTAACTAATTCATTGGTTATAAATAACCCTAATCACCCCTTCTTCTCACCTTTTTTAGCCTCCAAAATACCTGAGTCCTCTAGTACTTGTGATAAATCCTCTCCACTTCAAGCTTAAATTTGAATTCCATTCACTCTTTTGATCCTTCATTTAGATCCCTCGTATTTTATCCTTAAGCAAGAAAGAGTTAGATTTAAGAGGAAGTTGAGTTGCTTTCAGTTCAATCTTTCTCTATTTTTTTCTTGGAAGTAGTAAGTTTGTTTTCTTTCCTAATTTAAGTAATTGATATATGAAAGTTATTTAATGATTTCTAAGATGCAACTTGTTGTTCTTAAAGGTTTTGGAAGTTGAAATCTTTCAACTTGAGTTTTTCGTCTTTTAGTGGGAAACTTTGCTAAACATCAAGTAAGTCATTCTAACCTTTAAATTTTGGCATAAATAGCGTACTCTATACATGTTAATTTTTATATTCCTACATGATCAGTATTTGGCTTTCTAAATAGTGCATGTTAAATTCATTAAGAAATATGAGAAAAGGGCTTGATTTATGGGAAATATGATTAATTTTCTTGAAAATGAAGCATGATTCAGTATATGAGCATGTTAAATCTTGGTATTTTGCTATGACATATTATGGTTTGGATGTGGTAAGATTTTAGAGTATGATTCACATATAAAATTTCTGTTATGTTTTGTGTGGGAGCAAACCGATTGACTAATCCTTATAATAGTTGTCTGGTTGGCTCAGACCGATTGGCTAAATGGTATGTGGTGAATTTCGTGGCTTTCTATTCAAACCCATCGACTAGTTTTTTAAAACTGATCGAATGGTGTTAGAACATTTGACTGGTCTGACTAAAATGATTGACTAGTTCGAGGGAACTTTGGGGTTTAGCCGAGTCAAACCAATCGACCAGTTAACCTAAACCAATCGACCGATTCGGCTAAAATGCACGATTTTATTTTTTTGGACTTGCTATGCTTTGATGCATTGTACAATGTTATAATATGATCCTTTAATGATAAAAACACCCGTCATGACATAAATTAACTAATCTATTGGATGGGTTAAAGGGATTATAATTCATGATATTCAATTCAGTGCCTTTAAAAGACTTTAATGAGTAAATTATCTAAAAAGTAAATTATTAGATTAAAAGATTAATCTAATACAATATGATTCATACCCAAACCAAATCATATCTAAAAAGTAAAATTATATCAACTTATCTGAACTTAAAACTCAGTGAATCTTACTCCAACTCAGTCCGAGTTAGTTAAACAATCTAAGATGAGTTGAATCATAGATGACTCGAATTAGACCTGATAAGATAGATGATCTGTGCGGACCCAAACCCAACTTGGCATCATCCATCCGATGGGCAGATCTAGCTATGGATCTCTTCCCGGTTCGACCCAGTTTTAACCCGAGCAATGCTGTGACTTACTGTCGGCGGGCGTATGGTACCGCCAATGAGGGTAAGCTGAGATTTAATATACAGCACTTCTTTCGTTTGTTTTCTCTTCCCATCCATTGCGTTAAAGGCTGCTCAAATATATGTGCGATTTGAAGAGAGTCTTAATGAATCATGATTGTACAAATTGCCTTTTAGTTTTTTTGGCCTCTAGAGCGACACATTTCCATCAAAAAGAGGACTCCTGTCTTTGTCAAAGTCCACTAATTAACATCATGGAGAGGTCATAGATGCCTGTCACGTCTTGTTATACGAGAACAAAAATATAGATTTTATATGAAATTCTGTCTTGATCTTTTGATTTATCACTTAATTTATATTTGATTATTAGAATAATGTCAGTGTAAGACTATATTACCATGCGTTTGGTCATCATGACATCATCTTTTCCTGGTATTAACTAGTGCAAAAATATTTCCTCCCCGTTCGTACGCAACCCTACTTAATCCAAATGAAGTTCATCAATTTAAAGTCGTTTCTGTTAAACCTTATTTAACCATCTTTGGAGTATCTTTCTCAGTCAATTAATATAGGAAATCATAGTCTCCATGAAGGAGACATTGATTATGCTTAGATATAAGTAATCAAAGGTATCTTCAATGTAGAATATGTATGTATATTATTTTTTTGAAAAGTATGAAGCTTAATTAACGAGAAGAGAGGCATCATCATCACTCACCACCTAAGAAGGGTAACAAGGGGAGATCATGCAATCATTCGCTCAAACAATCACTTGTTAAGTTTTAGTGCTAGTTTGATATAAGGTAATAGACATGAAAAAAATTACATCCGTATTTAATATATCTTATATAATTTATTTAAAATTAAAAAAATAATTATTATTTTAGATCCTAATTTAATCTTTAATGAGTATTTTTTTTATTCATAAATACCTAATGTAAAAGATATAAATAGAAAGAACTTTTTTTCCACCTCTTTTACTATACCAAGCAAGCCCTTAGAAGTTTATTTGACTCACCCGATATAGACGAATCTTCAAAATAGCATTGATGGATTGAACTAGTGTGCATATATATTCAAAAATATCTTAGGAATTATTAATCAACATGGAGCTAATACACTGGTTGGTAAATTAAATGTTGAAATAAAGATAAACTAAATTGATATATATAATGACAATTTTTTTTCATTTTTATATGCTTCAATATTTTTCTTTATTTTTAAAAAAAGATTTTATAGTAATGTGTGATGAAAGTAGTGATAATTTTAAGTTTTTATAAGAAGTGACATACTAACTAAATAAAAATTATTTACCAACCAATATTACTACTTTCAATATTAAATCAATATTAAGAAAGATTATCGGCAAAAGTATCTTTAAAGGGATAAACGTTTTGGGTTAATTTTCATAGAAATATAAATATGTAATTTTTTTATCATTAAGACATAAATATTTTTTTTAAAAAAAAGTTGTAGAAACATTAAAACTTTATTTCCATTGAAACATAAATAAAAATAATCAAAATCATCGAAAATTTAATATTTTTAAGATATTATGCCTTAATGACAATAAAGTCTAAACATTTATTCTTTTATAAGAAAATTAAAAACGTGTATGCATTTATGAGAACAAACCTACAATATTTATGCCTTTAAATACACTTTTGTCAAAGATTGTCTAACATTTCATAACTATATTGTGAGGTTGTATATATTTTTATTAGCAATATTCAAACCTTTTTTCTTTAATTAGTCTAGATATATAAATCTATAATAGGTATATATATTGAAGTTATTATTACAAAATAAATAGTTTTAGAAAACATATTGCTTTTTTCCTCAATTATTAAGTACTTTTCTTTATTTTAGTCCCAAAATTATATAAATTCTTAATCTCTCTGGTTTTAAATAAGTGTCGTTTTAAAATTTTAATTTGAGTTCCAAATAAGTGTCATTTTACTTTTATGATGAAACATTTGAATTTTTTTTTTCTATTTTACCTTTAAGTATTAATTATTCCACAATATTTTGTGTATATATTTCTTTCACTTTCCAACAATAGTTATCATTTCTAATGATATTTTAATAGAGATAATCTAATTACTTGGATCATTTTCTTAATTCTTATACCAAAAGCTAAAACATCATTTATATAAAGGCAGATGTAGCAGTTATTACATGAAATATATATTTTGAAGAGCCACGAATATGGTCTTGATTCTAATGTACACATTTGTTTCTATATATATATATATATATTAAAAAAAATACAAAATGTTCAAGTGGGCGTGTACCTACAAATAATGTAGATTTGAACCTAGCTCTTCGCGACAGTGTCATTAGGATTGAATATTTGACTCATACTTTGAGCCTGTTTCTCTATGATTAAATTTTGATTTGAGAGGTCTAATTGAGGTCTTGGCCGCCTATAGTTTATCTATGTACCCGGGCACACTTTGTCAACTAATTCATTTACCATCCAATCATTTATTTGACTGACATGGCTAATTATTTTTTATTACAATTTGCGATGCAATTGGTTTTGAATAATAAAATACAATATTTAGCATATCTTAAAATGACATTTCAAACCGACGGAACTCATTTCAACAGTTTAATTATTAAACATAGCTCTAAGACTACCTTGCAAGTGTAAAATGCGGCTTAATATTCCACGTTGGTTCGGTATATGTAATCAAAACGAAATAAATTAGTTATTTCGGATAAATTATTATATATTTTCTAACGATATTTTTTTTTAATTGGTTATAAGAATTTCAAGTTGTAATTTTGGTAGTTTGTAGTTTTCCATCGAAATCTATAGAAAATGAGACCCCCTCTGAACCTGAAAGATCTAGCAAGTCCTTTTATAGAAGTTTATTTTTGACTAATGAAAAAAAATGACTGGACTTCTATTGTTTTATCTGTGTGCATTATTGTTATTATACAACTCCATGCATATTCTATTGGTTTAGTATTCGGTGTTTTGGCATTTGTTTATATGATAAGGTAACTATCACTCCATCCATCTCATATTTTAAATCTACAATATATTTGTTTTTATATATTTTTTCCTGTGATATTTATATTAATTGACTACATATTTATAAGCATTTACTATGTTTCATGTAGTTATTCAATTGGTAAAATTTTACTAAACTTGATTTTACGTCGTAAAACGGTGGAAATAAATGTGAAAAACTTCAGAATAAAATATAATTTTTTTTAATATACATGTAAAAAAAATTAAAACAAGCTTGTTATTTTAAAATAACAGAAATATTTACATGTTCGTTCTTTATGTTTATATTTATGCAGGAAATTGCGACGCTTCTGACATTCCGCATCAAAGGGAGCCAAATATTTTGTGAACCGAATCTGACATCAGCTTAGGCGTAAAGTGGCATGAGCAAAATGGCTTCGAGTTATCGGTGCTATTCTCGTTAATGCGCCGTTTGAAAATTAATTTGTTAAAAGTAGTGAAATAAAGTTCATACTATTTGGGTGAATATTTTAGATTTAAATAAATTTTTTGGGTAACTTTTTAAGATTTCTGTAAGGTTTAGTGTGTGTGTGTGTATTTAAATTTAACTAAATAATTAAGAATTACAACCCGTTAATGCTTACTATTTCTCTAAGTATACACCTTGGATTTGTTTTTATTAGCTTATTTTTATATCCTATCTGATAATATCACAAAGATAAAATTTAATGATAATAAAAGGATTATGAAAGTAATTATTAAAAGAATGGTATTAATAATAATAGTAAATCTAGTAATAATAATAAGAAAAATATTAATTATAAAATATTAATCATTTTTTTTTTTTGAAAAAAGGAACTCTTAATCCGATGATCTTATAATAAGTTCTAACGAATGGATTAACAGCTTAAAAATTTACTAATAAAATGGATGACACTAACTAAATGAGTGTTAATTTAAATTATCATGCGTGTCCTGTCCTGAGTGCAAAGTACCTAGAACTCTGTCCTCATATTACCCATCCGCAGCTCACGGATTGGACGTGCATTGATGGGGAGAGCAGTGATTGAGTTGGATTTGGATTGTTACAGATCAACAACTTTTTCATTTCATTTTGTTTTCCCCAGTAGACTCCCACTGGAGTGGCCACTGACCACTTCGGTCACCCTCAGAATTGTGAAAATATTAATTTAGCCTATCGTGAACCACCGCCAGCTAGCCGCTGGCTCGAATTGTTGCAGTGTGATGCAAGGATAGGCTTGGATGGGATTTTGATAATGGAGACTTAATATATTTTTTTAGAATTTATTTGCTCTTGAATTTCTAAATGAAATTGTAAAGGTAATTTATTTTCACCAATGATGTCATAATTAAAATATTGAGCTATTCAAATGAAATTATTGAAAATAAATAATTCTTGTCAAAGACTTTCGAGATACCTAATGGAATTACCGAAGATATTATTTCACTGTTGTGATGTGATTTACGGTCTGAATGGATCTCTAGAAATACTATGACATTTGCAATTCATTCGTACTTTTTATTAGGCAATTATTTAACAATATTTTTATTTTTAAAGTACTAAAATAATAAAACCTTACTAACATATATTTTTCTAAGGTATATTGGAAGCATTTTTTATTGTGTGAATACTTAAAATAAATGTACAATGTTTCCCCCTAATTTTAAGGATATTTCTATTCTAACAGACAAAATACTAAAATAACACTTTTGTAACCAAACTTCAAATTACTTGTACATTTAATACACATATGTTATCCATAAAAAAATCACAAAAATATAATTCATATTTATTCACTCCAATTCAATATAAAATATGCTTTGGAATTGTGCACAAATGAAGGAAAATTTCAAATACATCCATAATTATGAGTAACTTATACTTTGATCTTCATTTTTTTTAACTTTAATAAATGTAAGGGTAAATTAGAAAAATAAAGTAAAATTTTACCCAAAAAGTGTAGAACATCACTTATATCAAAATAAAATTGAGCCTCCAAAACATATTTTGTTTTGAATCAAATGGAGCAATATATATTAGTTGTGCATCTAATGCACATATAATGTACATTTAGGTGTGCATAGTTGTACACTAAAATGTGTAAATATAGGTTCAAAATATATTGAAAAGAGTTATTATAAAAAAATTTAGTCATGAAAGTGTTATTTTGGTATTGATAAACTCAAATATGTCATTTTGATAATTTACTCTTAGTCTAACATTATTACAAGTTTCCCAAATAAATATTCATATGATTAACATGCTCCCAAGGTAACTTTAAAAAATTAATATTGTTTCTTTTGAAGTCTAGCAAACATTAAATGGATGATAGTAATGTATAAAGAAACTAAAAATACTATTGCATTTCTATATATAATTGAAACATATACATAATTAAATGAAAACAAACATGAGGAACAAACCAAACAATTTCTACTCTTGTAACCTATCAAAAGAAAAGAAAAGGAAAAAAAAAAGATCAAGCCGGCCCTCTGTTATCTTCAACCTAGCTTTCTCTTCTTCATCTTCAGAGACCTTAGGGAAATTTCTCATCACTTAATTCTCTCTCCCCCCCTCCAATCAAATTTAAAATTGAAATAAAATATGCATCTCGTATTCTCTTAAGCAAACCCTAAGTTTTGAGGTTCATCATACGTTTTGTAAACCTATTACTCTACATTTGATGAAACGTGACGCCTACAAATTTATTATTACAAATTTTCACTTAGAAAAATCGTAATATTAAGATGATTAGATGTTACTAGCATACTCGACATAAGTGTAACACCCCCATTTTTACCACTAAAATTTTCGTTTTGCGAAAGCGTTAATTACAACATTAATGGGTATTACTGTAACACCCTGAGTTGATACGACCATGCAGGAGCTACCTTGGAGCACTTTCAAATTGATTGGTCGGTCCCACAGATCAACACGAGGTCTTTCAACACGCTTTTTCCTCACTTGTGCACTTCTTGAGAAATTTTTAGAATTTTCTGAAACTTTCCAGGAGAGTCATCCATCCTAAAATTGCTCCACACAACATGCTTAACTGAGAAGTTCTTAGGATGGAATCACCAAAAGGATGATATACCATGTTGATGTAAGTAGCAATATCAATCCTTATAATACTTCCCTCAATTTAGGGTATTACAATTACTACCACACTCACTATAAGTTTGGCATCCTCTATCATTCTTATACTATGTGATAAAGCTAAAATATTAATTTACTTAAATAACATAATTATAAAAGTCAGAATACAGAGAATAATAGATAAGTATAGCGCTAGTTAAAAGCAATATTAGCAGTCTGCTAAAACTTAAGAGAGAAATTACAGGAGGACATAAAAGTCCAAATACAATCAGAGACCAGATAGCAAAAGAGACACCGAATACCTATGCTCTCAAAATCGATTGAAAACTTTCAACTGGTCTTGAAAACTGATCTGTAAAGTCCACTAACCATTGCATAAGTAAGGGTCCATGAAAATGAATCCTTCAATACTACGGTACTGAGCAACCTTTTATACCAAACTAATATGAGTCCACAGCATGGAACACATACAAGGCATACAACTAACAATGTATAAGACATATACATACACATACAAGGATTGAGATATAATAATCATTTAGATAATCAAATTCCATCGAGTTCATGTACTACTCATATTCATTCGTCTAAAACAACTGACCTTACCAAATGAACAATTCAAAGATACTATATGAAGTATGATAAGAAGAAAACTCTAATACAATAACCATAAGGCATCATGACAATATATGGTATAAATATTAAGATATAAATGAGATGATCTAAACACAAACTCATAACAGATAAGCAATAGTCACTAAACTACCTGCTGTTCATGCGTGCTCATTTAGAATATAATAACACTTATTAACTAAGCATCCCAAGGTGCTCTCTGAAGAAATAATCAAAATTCACTCTACATTACAATTATAACCTTTACAACATAATTCATGTCTCAACATTTATCCCAACCAATTACATAACATCATAGGTATGTCCACAGGTATAATATTATAAGATCTATATCATCACATGTATACTTACAAGTGTAGTATAATAAAATCCATAACCCCACAGGTGTACTTACAAGTGCAATATAACAACATACATAATGTCACAAGTATACTTATATGTACAATATAATAAAATCCATAACATCACAAGTATATAATAAAATCCATAACCTCACAGATATACTTATAGGTACAATATAACAACATACATAACAACACAGGTATACTTACATGTACTATATAATAAAATCCATAACATCACAGGTATGCTCATAGACATAATACCAATACAGGTAGGCATGAAGGCTGCTACCGAATCCACAGGTAGGCACGAAGGCTACTACCAGCCACAGGTAGGCACAAAGGCTGCTACCAAAACCACAGGTAGGCACAAACAAAGGCTACTATCCAAAACCACAGGTAGGCACAAAGGCTACTACCAAAACCACAGGTAGGCACAAAGACTACTACCAAATTATAGGTAGGCACAAAGGCTACTACCGAATTACAAGTAGGCACAAAACCACAGGTAAACATAAAGGCTACAACCGAAACCATAGGTAGGCACAAAGGCTACTACCAAACCAATCCAATATCCAATAACGACCATTCCAATCCAATCATATCATTTTTATTTATTTATTCAAGAAGGATACAATAATAACCCAGAGACATAAAAGTATACCGATCATACCGGTACATAGGCATCACAGTACCCTCCAACCATCCAACGCAGAGGCATAACAGCATTCTGGTCATACTGATACACAAGGCACAATATCATTGATGGAAACCTGCTAGGGTTTCACGAAAGGATCGAAGAAATTAATCGAGCGCGGGGTTCGATTAGCCAGATTCAGCCTAAGGAAAACTCCCAAATGAAGATCCAAAGATTCAAAGGCACAGTTTTACAACGGCAACTGAATTCGAGAGAAAGAATGATCAAGATTGATCAAAGACAGAGAACAGACGCAGCAGAGAAGAAGCGAGTGAGAGGTTCGCCGAGAGAGAGAGAGAGAGAGATCGCGAGAGAAAAATCGAGAAAAATCAAGAGAGTATCGTATATCAGTCCAAAAGTTCTGCCGTATTACAACGTATAAGCCCTATTTATATAAGTGTACATACCGTATAAAAATACACCATACAGCCAGCCCAAACTCACGATACAGCCCAACAACACAATCAGGAAATGGGTCGAGAAGAAGGTCGATAATGGACACTCGACCAGCCCCAAAAATACATCAAAAATCTCCCCCAAATTACAAGATAATATTTAGACATTAATTCCCATTAGCTAAATTAATTCTAGCTAATCATGGCTATTAAGGATTGATTAATCCACAATCCATCTAATCCATTATTATGGACCAGGTGGCGGATTATACAACCGACCTAATTTCCATTAGCCAATTCGACCGGTGAATGCATCACATGGGATTACATACAATTAACAAAAAAAAATACATAATCTGCAACACTCCAACAGCTGCATCCATAATCCATGTGCTGCATCAAGTTCCTATTTATTCACACAAATAAGATAAACAATTATAAGTAATAAATGATTCACAACAATTATCAAAATTAATTAAGTATAAATTTTTAAGATTCATATCATTCCCCTCTTCTTGAAAAGGTTTCGCCTCTGAAACCTCTGAATCTTTGGATCTTCCTTTGGGAGTTTTCCTTAGGCTGAATCCGGCAAATCGAACCCCGCACTCGATTAATTTCTTCGATCCTTTCGTGAAACCCTAACAGGTTTCCATCAATCATCCTCACCTCGGACACCTAATCTTTAAGTATCGATACCCCCTATAAGGTCCGTAGGTCAGCTATAGAGTATACTAGGGTCTTACTAGGGCGTAACCAACACACTAGAAACCCAAACAAATTGAGTACTCCTACTTCATCTCTAGGGTACCTACCCTTATAGAGAAACCATTTCCAAACTTGAGGTCTTCCACTTTATGCATTAGTATTTTATAAAGTGATCACAGATAACACATATTGTACAATTATTCTCATTTTCATACTTATCTATTTTTCCTTTATTTCCAATTAGCCAAGTCAACCATAAAGTCAATAGTCCAAAACACGGTCAAATTCAACACTAAGGTCAACCTACCAAAATTCTAAGGCCATCCTATATCCTTTATTCACATTTGGACACATTCAGTCGAAATGACCAAAATGCCCCTACAGCCAATAATTATTAGATTATCATCTATTTAAATACCAAATCCATTTTATTTATTAATTTGTTGTAAAAGGCTAACATGAAATAATCGAATTATTTATTATGAAATTTAAGCTATTTGCTATGTCAAAAGACCATTTCACCCTTATACATGTTTTTGCATACAAAACCCTATGATACACTTTTAAACCATCCAAACCACATGATCGCGTAATAAACTACAGATAATGCATATTAGATATAATTTTTAGGATAAATATCATAATATACAAAAATGACTAAATTGCCTCTAGCGCATACATCCATAATAGTTGTTCCATAATTATATCTAAGCATGCTCAACCTATTATTTCATACAAAATTATCATAAAAAATATTTTTCCATCATTAGAATCATTTTAATTATACTTTTGTATCCAAAATATTTTACATCAGATAACATGTTCGTTTTACCGTTTTCATGATAATAATAATTAACACATAATTATATCGTAACAAATCATTCTTAACATATTGTCATACATCAAAAATCCTAATGTGCTATCGCGCATAATTTATCATTTTAGTAGGGTATAATGGTTACCTGAATTCCAGCAAAAATATAAAATTAGCGGTATCCACTAAAAATTATTAGATTCTACTAATCAACTTTTATACCTAAAAATAGTATTGTAATTAAGGAATTAATATCAATCAGATAAAATAATAATTATAATATAAAAATATTTATTTTTTAAAATTACCAAAATACCCTTATATTTAATATGGCTACCAAAATTTTTATAACCGAAACACAACTCACGCTACATGCGCAGCATGAGCCATGCATGCAAGGAAAAAAGGGGGTAGCGGGGAGGTTGGCAGGGTGCTATAAGGGATGAGGTAGTGGGCAACGGAGGTGGTCAGTGGGGGTGGTTGCATGTGTAGGCAAGGTTAGTGGTGGTGTAAGGAGAAGGAGAAAGAAGAGGAGGAAGGGTGGAGATGGTTCTCTACTGTGATGGGCTATTCAGTGGTGATATGTTTAGGTGCTATTAGGTTGAGGGTGATGGTGCAGACGCTGGGCAACATAGGAGGAGGAGAATGGTGGGCTGGGTTCGGTGGCTGCGAAGGTTGGGGAGTTGGATGACCAGTTGCGCAAGCTGAGGTGGTGTTAGGTGCCGAAAAGAAACAGAGGGGGAAGGGGTTGTTTGGGTGCTATGGTTGCTGGAATGGTTGTAGTTGAAGGCAAAATGCAGAGGGGGATAGGGAGTTGTAGGAAAGGGTGCTTGCACGGTGCACACAGGGAAGAAGAGAGAAGGGAGAATGGAGGAAGGTGGTTGGGCGATAGTTGGGTTGATGATGGTCGAGAAAGAAGGAGGTGGGATGGAGTAGGTGAGGTGGTTCTGCAGTAGCTACAGGGCTAGGAAGGCCAAACAAAAAATAGAGGGAGGGAAGGGGGTTGTTTGGTGAGTGTATGTGTGTGTATGTATAATGCAGGGGGCTTGTTTAGTTGGAGGCTCGAGGAAAGGTGCGCGGAAAGGAACAGGGGGATGGATTGGAGTGTGTGAGAATGTGTAGCGTGTATATGTGTATAATCTGATCTAGGATATGTTTAAATCAAACAGAAAAGATAAAATAATCGGGAATAAATTTTAGGGATTTATTTTGGGCTACGGGTCAAGGTTATTAATAAAAGAATTAGGCTAAGATTTACGGGTATAAATTATGATTAAAATTAATAGTTCGATTTCTATCAATTTTTTAACATAATTATTTTTATATCTAAACCATCATAATAATACGAATAATAATAACATGCTTAATACCAAACCTTCTAAAATAATAATTATAACTAATCATACAATTATTAATTTATAATTAATGTTTCTAAAAATAGGGTATTACAATAATTCCAACTTACCATACCATCCTTACATCAAATATAAGGCAAAATAATTATAACTTAAAACGTGATAAATAGTGAATAATATAAACTTTTATAAACTTAGATAAGAGTTTGGAGATTAACTTTCAGTACATTAGAAATAAAATATCAAAAAAAGGAATCACATTAGAACTAAGAGTCCAAAAGTTAGTAACCGAATAATATAACTTTATGCCCAACCTAAGATAATATGATCACTTCTTCCCAAGTAAAGTGTCATAAGCAGTAGAGTCATCCAAATAGTCATCCTTGACCTATATAGTAAAACTTGGGTCATATACTCGTTAGAATGAGTAGCAGTTATGAAACAGATGGTGAGTATATTACATAGTAAGTAATGGAATAATATAGTTATAGTAAGGTTACACAGAGTACATAATGTCAAATAGAAAAAGAGCATGCATATTGATAAACATATTATAATGTAAGAGAAAAACTAAAGCAAAGTTCCATTATTAGATATAATCACAATCCATTTCTTATTTACGTTGTGTTTATGGAACCTACTATTATTAATTCAGTGGAATGGACTAAAGCATTTATTAAAGCAAAATATTTTTTGAGCCACTATTATTATATGATGGAAGGGGCATAATATCTACTAAGGTAACACATTCCTGACCACTATTATTCAACTGGTGGAATAATTTGAAGCACCTCTCAGCGAAAAATGCTCCCTGAGCCACAATTATCATTTGGCGGAACGAACAAAACACCTTGGTCCTAACAAACATGGTATTTCACTTTAATTAATTAATGTCTTATCAACTGTTATTTATCTTAAGATCAGCATGCAAACATACAATACAAGAAAGAGGTTTAAACCCGATAATTTTAATACTGATGAAACCTAACCATCGGTATTAAGCTGTAACACTGACGATTTATCGTTGGTATTAGAATTGATAAAAAAAGATTATAACTAAAAAAAGTTTGAAAAATTCTTAATACCATGTTTCCCCCCAAAAAAAATTTAATAAAATGTCATGTAAATATCGACGATATTATCATTGGTAATAAGAAAGATATTTCATTGAAATTCCATGGAGGGAAAATTTCCCCCAAAATTTTTTATTAAAGTGAAAATTATATTACCGATGATTCGATCCTTAATACCAACGATTTGTTGTTGGTAATAGGAAAAATTAGTCAACTGCTATAGAAGGAAAATATACCGCCAAGGGATAGGTAATATTGAAATCTTTATTATCGAAGATTTGGTCCTTAATACCGACGATTTATTGTCCGTAATAGGAAAAATTAGTTAGCTCCTATAGGAGGGAAATATACCACCAATGAACGTGTAATAATAAAATCATTATTACTGAAAATTGGGGCCTTAATACCGATGATTTATTGTTAATAATAAGAAAAATATTCCCCCCATTCTAAGGTAATGATGTCATTTAAATTTCTATCTCCTAACACTGATAATAAATCGTTGGTGTTATGAGGATCAATTTTTTGGGGTAACAAAAATGACATCATCCTATTTAATTATACCTTAATATCAACAATTAATTGCTTAATACTGACAATTAAAATCGTCAATATTAAGAGACAGATATATACCGCACACGAGCCCTATTTCTTCATTCGCTGTCTTCTTCTTCCACTTTCTTCTTCTTCTACTGTTTGTCTATTCGCGACGCCACCCTCAAATTTTTCTCTCAATTTTTTTTAAATGTTTGAAGTTTTGTATGCTTGTAATATAATATCCTTAAGTATTATTAGGTTTAAAAATGGCTAATAATGGTTTGTTATGGTGTTTTACAGCCCAACCCCTAAGCACCACAAGCTCTGCCACCTCGCCGCCGCGGGCTGCCAAGCCACCCTACAACATTAATTTGGTATATTAATTAATTATTTGTTTTGATTTATGGTAATTTTTGGTATGTTAATTAAATTAAAACAATGTTGAAATTATGTTATTATAGTTAGGGTTTAATTGGTTTATTAGATTCTTGTGTTTTAGTTTTATAGAATCAGTTTAATAGATTTTATATAATTGAATTATTTGATTATTATAGTTAGATTATATGTATAATTAGATTTATATATTGTCATTTGATGTTATTATGCATGTTATATTATAAAAAATATTAGTATATTTTAGTTGATGGCCGATACTTAATATATACTTTAATATGTTAGTATGTGTATTTGTTTTTAGAAGCAACATGTTAATAGATTTTTAAATTTGTGATACGTATTTTTTTTGGTGAGCTTGTTAGATTTAATTAATATTTGTTACTAAAAATAATATTAGAGATAAATAGTTAAAAAATTAATTCATTTTTTATTGTATAATTATAATAATTAATGGTGAGCTTCAACACAGGTATTAAAAAAATTAATAATTGAAGAGAATAATTAATTATTAATAAAAATAAAATGAAATTTTAGAGATAATTACATAAAAAAATCGAAAAAAAATGTTCTTGAACTTAGACTATAATTAATACCAATGATTGCAAGAAAAAGGTCTAACACCAACAATTTTAATACCGATGAAACCTAATCGTTAATATTAAACTGTAACATCGACGATTTATTGTCGGTATTAGAATAGGCATTAAAAAAAATTGTAACTAAAAAAAGCTAAAAAATTCTTAATACCGATGATACATATCGTCGATGTTTAGTGGCGCCAAATTTTCTCCCCAAAAAAATTTATTAAAATGTCAGAAAAATAAAACCGACAATTCTTAATACCAATAATTTATTTTATAATAATAATAATAATAATTAATGGTAAGCTTCAACCTAGCTATTAAAAAAATTAATAATTCAAGTGAATAATTAATAGTTAATAAAAAAATTAAAATTTTAGAGATAAATACTTAAAAAATATGAAAATAAAAAAGGTTCTTAAACTTAGATGATAATTAATAACTAATAATCTCTAATAATTTTAAGCAAAAATAGTAATAATAAACATTCTTAAAATTAGATGAAAATAAATAAATTAATGATTGAACACATATTTCCTCCATCGTTTTTTAGTGGCATGGTTCATTTATTAATCTATTTACCTAAAGAAGTAAGACTTGGTGGACCAGTTCATGGGAGATGGATGTATCCCATTGAGAGAAAGTTAAAGAATTTAAAGGAGTATATACAGAATCTTGCTTGACGAGAAGGTTCTATTGCTGAAGGTTTTGTAGCCAATGAAGCATTTAGTTTTTGTTCTATGTACTTAAAATGTGTTAAGACTAAGTTCGATAGGGCAGATATAAATGTAGATGCAATTGTGGAGAAGTATTAGCTGTCAGTGTTCTAATCTTAGGCTCGCTCTATTGGTAAGAAGACACATGTGAGTATAGCAGATAAAGTTAAGAAAGATACTCTATGGTATGTTTTGAACAACTTTTCAGAAATACAGAAATATTTGGAGTAAGTTTATTATAATATTCTCTATATTTATCATAGTATTATATATAAGTACATAGTGAAAATACATTATTTTTATATTGAACACGTGGATGATATTTAACGACGTGGGGCTGGTGCCAATCCGAAAGAAGTGCAAAGGAAAGAATTTTCATCTTTATTCTATTCAAAGGTAATTATTTTTAGACATAACAAATGAAACTTTACGATAATTTTTTAGTATATCATTAATTATTTAAAACACATAACAATTACAGATGTACGAGTTATATGAAATGAGATCACCTGAATGCACCGATGAGTTGTTTTCCTTGGCATTTGGACCATTTGATATGGTGATTTTTTATTCAAGATGCATAATTAATGGAGTTAAATTCTCAACTCATGATACAAATCTAAAGTGAAAAAACAAAAAATAATAGCATATGTGTATTAGGAGAGGGTAGTGGCAAGGTCTATGGATAATTAATTGAGATCATAGAATTATCTTATTTGTCCAAGTGTTCTGTAGTTTTATTTAAATGCAAGTGGTTTGATAGTGATCCGAGAAAAAAGAGGATTGTGCGTACGAACCATCTTATAAGTGTGGACACTATGGTTGAGTGGTGCAAGGATGACCAATATATTTTTGGAACTCAAGCAAAGCAAGTTTGGTACGTGGATGATTTGTACAACGGTCCGAATTGAAAAGTTATATGGGAAGTCAATCATCGCAACATTTGAGACTTAGATGATGACGCTCTTGACAACATACATGTGGTAGATGATGTTGAATCAAGTAGCATTGACTTCAATATTGATATTAGAGATCTTGAAAGCTTAAATATTATACATGCTAGTGCTAATAGTGTTGCGGTTGATAGTAGTGGCGAAGATGACATGAGAGACTTTATTGTTGAAGATGACAATATAGAATAAAAATTTTTAGATGGAGATAGTGAAGGAGAATTTATTGATAGCAATAATTTTTATGATTTTAATTATTAATTGTTTAATAAGTTGAGTTTTTGTGCTAACATTTATGATTCCGTTCAATGCTATGCACTTTGTTCATTCATGTGTATCATCATAATGTATATTTTCTATATATCCAAATATTTGATAGTTTCTATAGTTTCTATATGGTTGACATTGTCATCCGAGGTCATGGTGGCAGTGGCGGTGGATATGGACATGATCCATCGCATCCACTGCATCCTCGCAGATTATGCTCTGGGCGTCGGAACTCAGAAGGTATAAAATTTGGTCTATTACATTTAGATTCATCACTAGTACCTTACTAATTTTATTATTTCAATGATAAAATTGTATATACATGTTTTAGGTTCTAGGAGAAGGGCCAGAGAAAGAAATTGTGGTAGAATGATGTTGGAGGATTTTGAGAGAAGATGTCAGAAAAAAATTGAAGGGGACTTTTGATTTTCAAGCAAACACACTAAATGTGATAGGTCCACATAGTAAATGATTTATTAAAAGTTGTGGGAATAATATTGAGACAAACATACCACCGTGTCATAAGAGGTGGTCACATGTCCCTCTAGAGGATAAGGCAAAGATCATCCCAAAAGTTGAGATAAAGTTTATTTTATTTCTTTTTTAATTAAATTATAAAATGATAATTTTATAATTTCTAACTTATGGATGTGTATATATGTAGAATTATTTTGATTTAGCTTCATGGAGGGAAAATCCTTCATGGCCATGAATTTAATTAGGTCTTGATCGAATGATGGCTGATCGGTACAAATATCGAAAATGCAATCATAAGAAGGATTGGGAGGAAGACAACAATTATAGGCCTTCTTTTTTTAAACCATATGTGTAACAAAGGTGTATTGATCTTTAAACTTCGGAGGATGCAAATGTAATACTAAATTTTGGTATATAAATTGAATTGATATATATATATATATATATATATATATATATATATATATATATATACCGACGATATATCATTGGTATTAAGGCTTAATACCGACGATATATCATCGGGAATAAGGGAGAACAATTATTTATTATCATTGGTATTAAGCTTTAATACCGATGATATATCGTCGGTATTAAGGAAGAGCAATTGTTGGTGTTAAGATCAAATCATCAGTATTAAGGGTTTTCAATTTTTTTTTAAATTTAAATTTCATATCTTCAGTTGTCAATATATCGTCAGTATTAAGGGGGTTATTTTTTTTCCCGTATTACTTAATCGCCAGTATTATATCCAACTATGATGAATAAATCGTTGGTATTAAGGTGTAATACCAACCATAATTTTATCGTCGGTAATAAGCTTATTACCGACCCACCTGTATCAATGATTTAATATCGATGAATAATCGTCAGTAGTATTTGTTACCGAAGAATATTCCCTTCATACCGACAATATAAATTGTCAGTATTGACCCATATTCCTATAGTGATAAACATGAACATGCATCGTACATAATCTAGAATTAACATAATTATACAAGATACATAAGACACAACCTTATGATGATCAGGATATCACCCAAGAAAGAAAAGACCATCATTCCCCTAAGAATCCCTAATTTCATAAGATGAGCATAACTCCTCTTATAAGACTCATTTCCCATCCTAAAATAGCACTATTAATAACATATTCAAAAATCAAGGTCTAACTATAATGTTTTACACATATAATAACAAGCTTGTCTCTAGAGTTACTATTCACAATTCAAGCTATTTTAACATTTTATTATACTTACACTATTCATAATGACCCCAAATATTTTACGTATCATAATTAGCATATTTTAATTTTATTCCCATTTTAGAATCACTAAAATCCCATAATTAACTTATATTAACCAAAATGTCCTTTCTCATTTTAGATAATTTGTATCTTACTCAACCATCATTTGATCATATTACTTATGAAATAATGTATAACACTCTCAAAGATTATCATGTCTTGATTTTTTTCTACATTATCATAAAATGACCAAAATACCTTTATGATAACCACAATATCAAATTCCCTAAAAAAAATCCTACAAGTCTAATATCATTAATTTTCAACCCTCAATCAATTGCACCCATACAGTCTTAACCATAATCATCCTCCATTTCCCATACTTTATCAATGCCATATGTTATTTTATTTTACTTAGGGTTTTAAGATAAAACATATAGCATGAATACCATATAGGCTAATGCTTTCATGAAATACCCATATTTTCATATTATAACACAACAATATCATAACATGATATTAACATATGAATTGTGAGGTCAAGGAACAGGGTAATAATAAAATATTTATTACCAACGATAAATGCTTAATTTCAATGATAAATCAATGGTATTAAGAATAAAAAAGGTTCCCTTCCCAAGACAACGATGTCATTTAATTTTATCTTTCTTAATACCGACGATAAATCATTGATATTAAGATTATCAATTTTTGGCCGAGTGAAATGACGTCATCTATTTTATTTGGAATAGTACCAACATATACACAAAACACACATAACATTCAAAAAAATCTAATTATGACATATATCTTTACCTAAAATATCACTAATCTCTAAGCACATATAAACTCTAATATTCCTCTTTCAATACCACCAAAAAATCACCAAAAAACTAAGAAAAATGCATGGTTAAAATTAGGAAAATATCCATAGAAAGTTAAGCAAAGGAAGATGGAAAAAATATTAAGGAACTTAAGATATGTGGGAGATTGGGGCAATTGGTGGTGAATTACGTGACAGGATGATGTAGCTAAGGGGTTGTTGTGTGGCTGGATGATATAACTAGGGTGGTGTTGTGTGGCTTGGTGACACAACTAGGGTAGTGTTGTATGGTTGGTGTGACATAGATGAGGTGGTGATATGTGGGAGGTTGACATAGGTGGGATGGTTATTATATGGGTAGCTAATGCAGCTAAGGGTTTTTCTATGTGAGATTGTGGCATGGTTGTAGATGGTATTATGTGAGGGAATGATGATGGTAAGGGGTGTTTGTGTGAGCATTTGATGCAACAAAGGCTGAGTTGCGTGATGGTGTAAATGCTATGATGAACGTCATTGGATGATAATGGCAGTTGACAATGGAAAGACACATAAAGATGAAAGGAAATGAGAGGGGGAATTAGAGGAGAAGCTAGGTGAGGCAATAAATAAGGTAAGGAGAAGGAATTAAAGGTATATATGTGGGAGGGTGATGCTAAAGGTAAGCAAGGTTGAAACAGGTAAAGTAAGGCCTAAAAGGTGTACAAGTACAGGAGAGGGTCAAGGGATTTTGAGGCACAAGGTTTCAATGATATAGCTCAAAGGTTTATAGAGGGGATGGTGGTGATGATAACTTAGGATTAAGTAGATTAATAGGGGAGGCTTAGCAGGAGGATTTGGTTAAGTGAGAGAAAAACTTGCATAGGAGGAGAGAAAGAGACGAAGATCGGGAAGGGGAGGAAGAAAAAGGAAAAATGATAAGGGAAAAAAGGGTTTAAGGTTAAAATTATAATAAGGTTTAAATTTATGATTATAGAATTAGGATAATATTAAAATATTAATCATCCATAATAATATTTAAGTTTAAATATTAATTACTTAGAATTAGGGTTATATTAAATTTAGAGTATTACATGAAGTCAATTCTTGAACATAATTTTAGTTTTATTGTGCTCACCCAAAATGATTGCAAACCTTAAATTATTTTACTTCATTGTTCCAATTGTAGAGAAATATTAACTGTTTGAAACTAATAATTTTACTTTTTAGACCACCTACTCATCATCTCTAATCATATTAAATTATATGGGTTGGGCTAATTTTACTTTTAATATAATCAAAGACAAAGAGAATGAGAAGAGTAAAGAACTTGAAGAAGAAGAGGTGAGAGAGAGGATCATGAAGGAATAAGAAGATTGAGAAACAAAAAAATTCCTCCATTTCAAAGGTGTGGAAAGTGATGAAGTTAGGTTGAAGATGGAGAAGAACTACTTAGCAAATTGTTTGGTTGTTTTGTTTTAACTAAGTTTGATTTGATTTGTTTAGTTGGTTGTTATTCAACTTTTTATTTGTTTTTAGCTCTATCTAATTTAATTATAAGTTTGGGTGTTGTAAAAAGATTAATAGGTTAAAGGTTTTAATATTTGAATTAATGGTATATTAGTTAGTATAAAATACCTTTCTCTCTCTCTCTCTCTTTATATATATATATATATATATATATATATATATACATACATACATACATATACATACATACATATATATACATGTATGTATGTATGTGTGTGTGTGTGTGTGTGTGTGTGTGTGTGATCCAATATCTTGGTTTTAAAAATATTTGTTTGTTCACTATTTTTACATTGCCATTTATTCAAAATATACTTAAACTATAAAAAAAAAATATTCTTCATTAAGTGTTCTCATATCCATATAACATTGTGTACAAATAAATATGTGCCATATATGCATTATATTACATGCGATCGAAATATTTAATTAGGATTTTTTCCTGCCTTTTTTGTAACCTCAAATACTCTATGATTCTCCTATGGTTTCTATCATGTTTTTGCCACATCTTTTGATCTAGATTAAAAATACTTTATTCTATAAATTATTATTGTATCATAAGTGGTTTTAAACATTATTGGTATTATCATATCTATATTCATTTTATATAGTGTCCATTTAGTAACCTTACTTTTAATATGATATAACCTACAATAATAATGTGTAAAAAGAAATAATATGATTGAAGTAACACTCATGTTTAGTAAACAAAAATTATTTGCATATAAAAATTGATGAAGCATTAATAGTGTTTAAAAACTTATCTATTCTAAATAATATATTAACAAATATCCACATTATTCATTTTAATACGATATATTTTTACAATATTTTTATTTATTTATAGATTTTATTTTAATAAAACATATTTATTGATGATAATAATTAATAATAATAATAATAATAACAATAATAATTAATAAAAAATCAATAGTTCTTAATATCATTAATAATAATATATAAATAATAATATTATACATAAATAATGTTAATATTTCATAGTTAATATTCATTACCATATTATTCATAATTAATTTTATAAATAATAATTAATAGTAATAATTATTAATTATTAAGAATTATCATATTATTAATATTTTGAATAAGTAATATATAATAATTAATAAGTAAAATTGAAAATATATCATTCAAAATATCAAGAATAATTATTTTAATTACTATTAATAATTTATTATAATTCATAATTAATAATATTAAAAAATATAATAATAATAATTAATATTAATAGATGATAAAATTAATATTTAATAGTAAATATAATGATAATTAAATAATAATGATTTAAAATAATATATTAGTGATTATTTTATTGATAACTAATATTGATATTAAGATTTAATATTAACAATAATAAATATTAGAAATTATTAGAAATCAATAACTATTAATATTAATAATAATGATTAATATTTTTGAAAGGAATAATTTAATAATAATAAATATATTATAAAGAATTAATATAATTCATAATAATATTTGATACTAACAATTAATTATAAATAAATAATAATTTAAGTTAATAATTTATAGTATTGATTATAAATATTAATTATTATTATAATAATGAATTAATTAATAAAACCTAGTTATAATTCATACTAATATTACTATTAATATTTATAATATCAATAATAATTTATAATTAAGAATCATTACTAATTAATAATATTATATTAATTAATATTAATAATGATTAATAATAATTATCATTATTAGTTATAATTATTAATAATTATTAATTATAGGGATGTGATGAGCAGGTATAATTAATAAGGAAATATGGGTAAAAATATAGGATATTTTAAATATTAAATAAAATATTGTGGAATCTACTTTTGAAGTAATAAAATGTAAATGATGAAATTTGTATTGAGGCTTTTAAAATAATGCGCACAACAAATGGCTTGAATTAATACTAAGCATATAATATAAAAAGTGAGATCTTATCAAATGGGATAAAATGATTTGCAAAAATTAAATTGAACTAATATTTATCAACTTGGAAAATAAATAAATAAATAAAGACGTGATTGATAATAATTCAAGGATACAAAAACTATACATGAAAAATATGGTAAAAAACTTTTCAATTGCTAACTCTCCAAACAAGTTAAAGATGTAATTTGATTGGATTATTCAATAATATTGGATCATCTACCTCACCGAATAGGTACTTGTTTAAAGCAACTTTTGAAAAGCAATTATCATAATAATAAAAAATTTAAAAACCTTTATTGTAGGTTTTTTTTTTGTAAAATTTTTTCTTTAGAAAAATACTTTTAAAAAGTAACTATAAACAAGTCTTAGATTGTCCAATTAAATGAGGGATACATTCCCCATAATTTGTGAACATAAAATTAAGGATTATTATACCAAATATTCTTATATTTAAGTAAAAATATTAATATACCCGTAGCCATTTTAACATTATACTAAACATCCCTATATTTTTATTTTAATTCACATGATACCCTTTCATCTCTTTTATCATCAACGTTGTCAAATAATTTAGTAAAATCCAATCATAACCTTGAACTTCTATCTTCTTCTTCTTCTTCTTCTTCTTCTTCTTCATCATCATCATCATCATCATCATCATAATCATCCTTCTTCCTTTCGATAGCTAAATATTCATCTTTCTCTTTGTTTATCTTCATTATTTTCATATAAAATAAAACCAAAGCATTTAAATTAAGAAACAACGTCATCGAACCAAAACATTATTTTCGTGAACCACCATCCTGTCCACCCTTTCTTCTCTATCCTCTCTAGCCACATCTCGAACCAACTCCACCATCTCTTCTCACTTCCTCCTCCATGAACCAACATATCCAACCACCATCAACAACCAAGAACACAAATAAAAACTAAAGAAACACCAAAATCTATTTCTTTAATTCTATATTCTGTCTTCTACTTTTTCCATTAGCACCAATTTCTTTAATTAAATAATTATTGGTATCCATATTTTCCGGTTCATCTTCAACCTTGACTCAACCCTAAAATAAAATCTAGTCATTAAAACCCCAACTCTATTTACAAAAACTTCCTACCACCAACACCCTCTCCTCCATCAACAAAAGGTAAAAAAAAAAAAGCTACCATCACTCACTTGAATCCTCCAACATCAACACCACTTAACACCCACAACACCATCAACCCATGAAACCCTATGTTTAAAACAAAATTAGTTATCAACTGAAAGAAAAATATAGGTAATTAAATATCGGAAAATGATCTAGGTATTGTTTTTAGCCTTATAACTTATAATATATACTCTATACTAATGATAATGAAATTAATTTTCTCCAATGTGGCAAATTTTCATTTCCTTCATTGATGGCATGAAGTCGTCGTGAACCCCAGTTGAAGCCAGATTCATATGTAACCCTCACCTATCCAAGTGACACAAAACTAATGGCCTTCATCATGATCCTCGCTGCATTACCACCATCACTAAATAGTTCAAATTTCATGTTGAAGAAGATGAAGAGTAAGAGGTGATAAGACTAGTCTAGATACAAGTAAAGGGGTGCAGTAATGAAGGAAGTGGAGGAAGGATGATGGAGAATGATGTTATCGAATAAGGGTGAAGAATAATGGAGGACCTAACATAGTTACAATTGAAGTTGAGGTATAGGGGATGAAGATTTTGGCATTAGGGATGAAGGTTGGTACATGAAGGAATAGTTAATTTTTTATCTTCTTATTTACATTGAAAAAATAAAAGAGGCTGTAATAGAATGTGAAAAAATAGAGAGACAAATATGAAATTTTCATGAAGCAATGCATATTATAGAGTTTTAAATAAGAAAATAGGATAAGAAAAAGTATGAAGGAAAATGTTGATTAGAGATTGCCTTATAAGAGGGGTATTTTTGTCAAGTCATGATAAAATTTCATTCACATTTTGTTAGTAAATTGCACATGCTCTTTTATTAAAAAAGAAAAAACATCATAAAAGGGTAGGTAATACATGAAATGCTTAATACATGGTTTACTATAGTCTTAAAATGACCTAAAATTAATTATGTTGCCAAAAATGTAAAAATTTAATTAATTTGTTATTCCTAATAAAATATATTTAGATTTTAGGATATGTAAATTAAATGTTAGAAAAATAAAACTATTTTTTAGAGAGAAAATTTACTAGACATAAATAAGAAAACTAACTTTATAGATCACCAAAATAAATAAACAAGTTCTTAGTAATTATTTTAGGGTTTGTTCTCCTCATTTAATTTTTATTGATGTAGTTTGATATAACCTAATTTGAAATTATTAATGTGTTTATATCATTATTATTTAAAAATGTTAGTATTATCATAATTAATAATTAGTATTACTATTACTATTATTATCACTATTATAACTAGTATTATTAATTTTATATTATTTTTATTATTATCAAAATTCTACTAATGTGATAAGAACTAATCTAAATGATTTTAATTATAAGGTGAGGAAAATAGGTTGGTCACTTCGGTAATGAAAAAATTTACGACTGATAAATGTAATTCCCATGACAAAAGTGACTTGCCAGAAAATTTTCAAAAGTTTCTTTCCATGGCCTATAAGGTAACGAGAAAAATATTTTCCAAAAAAAAATGATCCTTTGGTATCTGTAATTGGTAGGATTAGCATGAGTAGTCTTGTGGCTCAAAACATGATTGCATGTGAGCAATCCCATGAACCACATCTTGATTAGCTACAAGTAATTTTGTGCCCCAGCACTTGGCGAACCACAATCATTCACATGATCAATATCTCAATCAAAAGTGAACATACTCTTAGCCCACACCTCCTTGATTATTTTCGTGGCTCACATACTAATTAGCTAACATTATTTTTGTGGTTCCATCCTTGATCAAATACGATTATTTTTTAGCCTTCTATGGAGGGCCGGTCCTGAGTTATGGGAGGCCCTCGACGAGAAAGAGTATTAGGGTTATATATATATAAATTAAAAAAATTTAGTGTAGAAAATTGAACCTATAAACTCGTATATTGGATAACAAGTTGTGTTCTGGTGCTCAGTAAAGATAACCAACTAAGATGCATTATTTATCTGATATACCACTGAAATTTTAACTTATATATATAGATAAAATATTTTGGAACCTCTATTATTTGAGGGCCCTAGACATGAGCCTATCCTTGCTTCCACATCTCACTAAGCCATGATTATATTATCGTAACTTACATCTCAAATAGCCTTGATCAATCACATGGCTAATAATACCTAAATTTATAACCGATTGTTTCTAGTTTTTTAATAGCACTTTTTTTTTACTAGAATTTAATTTGAGGGCCCTAGACATGAGCCTATCCCTGCTTCCACATCTCACTAAGCCATGATTATATTATTGTAACTTACATCTCAAATAGCCTTGATCAATCACATGGCTAATAATACCTAAATTTATAATTGATTGTTTCTAGTTTTTCAATAGCACTTTTTTTTTACTAGAATTTAACAACACTTTTTTTTGATATAAGGACTACCTTTACAAATTAATATGAGTTTTCCGATATGCCTTTTGAGAAATTCCTCCTAAGGTTGCTTATGTTCTTGTACTACTTCAATCTAAGTATACTTAACCTAAAAGTTTTTGATTGCATATTCTTTTTGAAGAGAAAGAAACACCTTATTCATATAATTAAGTACTCATATTAATTTTTTAAGTCATATTAACCATGCATCACTTATATTGACTAGTTCAATTCCAAAATCATTTTTATAAGAAAACCAACTATCTTAATATAATCCAACTCATAATCACCGGACTGAGCTCTAAATATTTTTGCAAAATTAGTTACAAAAATGTTTTCGAGTAGTGACTTTCTAGTAATCTTGTTGTGAATATTTTATTGCGACAAATTAGACATGAAAATACTTTAAATTTTGTGCTGATTAACTGTGATTATATTTTAGCATGACATATCATTTATGCGTGTAAATATTTTTTCCATGATAATTAAATTATCCAAAAAAAAATATTTCATCAGCGGTAAAATTTTAAAATAGCCATAATTATTTTGTTTGATAACAAATTAGCTATAAAAATATTAATTTTCAGTAGAAAAAAACACTCTAATATCATCCTTAGATGTATATTTCTTTTTCCTTCTTATTGTAACTTGTATGCAGATGACAATGCCATATTACGTGTAAAAAAGTAGACCACATATTTTAACTTGTCGTAGCCAATTTTGTGGGCAAGGTGCCATTTTGTTACTCCCCATGCATACATATTTTTTGTTTTATATCCATCAACATCGACATATATAACATTGAGTACCAATAAATATGTGCCATATATGCCTTATATTACATGCGATCAAAATATTTAATTAGGATTTTTTCCTGCCCTATTTATAACCTCAAATACTCCATGATTCTCCTATGGTTTCTATCATGTTGTTGTTGTTGCCACTTCTTTTGATCTAGATTAAAAATACTTTATTGTATAAATTATTATTGTATCATAAGTGGTTTTAAACATCATTGGTATTAGCATATCTATATTCATTTTATATAGTGTCCATTTAGTACGTAACCTTACTTTTGATATGATATAACCTAAAGTAATAATGTGTGAAAAGAAATAATATGACTGAAATAACACTCATGTTTAGTAATCAAAAATTATTTGCATATAAAAATTGATGAAGCACTAATAGTGTTTAATAACTTATATATTCTAAATAATATATATTGACAAATCTTGACATTATTTATTTTAATAAGTTATATTTTTACAATATTTTTATTTATTTATAGATTTAACTTTAATAAAACATATTTATTAATGATAACAATTAATAATAATAATAATTAATAATATTATTATTATTACTAAAAATAATAATTAATAAAAACAATCAATAGTTCTTAATACCATTAATAATAATATATAAATAAATAATATTAATATTTCATAGTTCATATTCATTATCATATTATTCATAATTAATTTTATAAATAATAATTAATATTAATAATGATTAATTATTAAAATTTATTATATTATTAATATTTTGAAGAAGTAATATATAATAATTAATAAGTAAAATTAAAAATATATCATTCATAATATCAAGAATAATTATTATTAATTACTATTAATAATTCAATATAATTCATAATTAATAATATTAAAAATTCATATTAATAATTCATAATAATAATTAATATTAATAGAATAAAATTAATATTTAGTAATAAAAAATTAATAATTAATTAATAGTTATTTATAATAATATATTAGTGATTATTTTATTAATAAATAATATTGATGTTAAGATTGAATATTAACAATAATTACTATTAGAGATTATTAAAAATCAATAGCTATTAATTTTAATAATAATGATTAATATTTTTAAAAAGAATAATTTAATAATTAATAATAATAATAAATATATTATTAAGAATTAATATAATTCATAATAATATTTGATACTGATAATTAATTATTAATAAATAATAATTTAAGTTAATAATTGATAATAATAATTAATATTTATAATGAATCTTACTTATTAATTAATTAATAATATATAATTTATAAAATGTAGTTATAATTCATATCATTATTACAATTAATATTTATTATATCAATAATAATTCATAATCAAGAATCATTACTAATTAATAATTTTTTATTAATTAATATTAAAATGATCAATAATAATTAATATTATTAATAGTAATAATTATTAATAATTATTAATTACAGGGATGTGATGGGTAGGTATAATTAATAAGAGCATATGGGTAAAAATATAGGATATTTTAAATATTTAATAAAATATTGTGGAATCTACTTTTGAAGTAATAATATGTAAACGATGAAATTTTATTGAGGTTTTTAAAATAATGTGCACAACAAATGGCCTAAAGTAATACTAAGCATATAATGCAAAAAGTGAGATCTTATCAAATGGGAGTAAAATGATTTACCAAAAATTGAATTAAACTAAGTATTTATCAACTTGGCAAAAAAATAATAATAAAGATGTGATTGATAATAATTTGTGGATACAAAAACTATACATGAAAAATATGGTAAAAAAGTTAAATTGCTAATTCTCCAAACAAGTTGTAGATGTAATTGGATTGGATTATTCAATAATCTGGGATCATCTACCTCACCGAATAGGTACTTATTTGGAGCAACTTTTGAAAAGCAATTATCATAATAAACAAATATTTTAAAACCTTTAGTCTAGTTTTTTTTTTTTTTTTTGTAAATTTTTTCTTTAGGACACTACTATTAAAAAGTAACTATAAACAAGTATTATATTGTCCACTTAAACAAGGATCCATTCTCCATAATTTGCGAACATAAAATTAAGGATTATTATACCAAATATCCTTGTATTTAAGTAAAAAGATCAATATACCCCTAGCCATTTTAACACTATACCAAACACCCCTGTATTTTTATTTTAGTTCACATGATACCCTTTCATCTCTTTTATCATCAACATCGTCAAATAATTTAGTAAAATCCTATCATACCCTTGAACTTATATCTTCTTCTTCATCCTTCTTCCTTTCGCTAGCTAAATTTTCATCTTTCTCTTTATTTATCTTTATTATTTTCATATAAAATAAAACCAAAGCATTTAAATTAAGAAACAACATCATCGAACCAAACATATTATTTTCATGAACTACCATCCTCTCCACCCTTCCTCCTCTATCCTCTCTAACCACATCTCGAACCAGCTCCACCATCTCTTCTCACTTCCTCCTCCATGAACCAACAAATCCAACCACCATCAACAACAAAAAACACAAATGAAAACTAAAGAAACACCAAAATCTATTTCTTCAATTTTATAGTCTGTCTTCTACTTTTTCCATTAGCAATTTATTCCCAATTTCTTCAATTAAAGAATTTATTCCCAATTCAACCTTAACTCAACCGTAAAATAAAATCTAGTCATTAAAACCCCAAATCTATTTGCAAAAACTTGCTACCATCAATGCTCTCACCTCCATCAACAAAAGGTAAACAAAAAACTACCATCACTCACTTGAATCCTCCGACAACGACACCACTGAACACCCACCACACCATCAGCCCATGAAACCCTAAGTTTAAAACAAAATTAGTTATCAAATGAAAGAAAAAGATAGGTAATTAGATATCGAAAAATGATCTAGGTGAGTAGCAATAAGGGGAAATGCTTTTTTTTTTTGCCTTTTGATTTATAATAAATACTCTATACTCTATACTAATGAGAATGAAATTGATGTGCTCCAATATGCTAAATTTTCATTTTCTTCATTGATGGCGTGCAGTCGTTGCAACCCCTAGTTAAAGTTGGATTCATAAGTACCCTTCACCTATCCAAGTGATGCAAAACTAATAACCTCCATTGTGATCCTCATTGCACTAACACCATCACTTAATAGTTAAAAAATCATGTTGAAGAAGGTGAAGAGTAAGAGATGCTAAGGTCTAGATACAAGTAAAGGGGTGCATCAATGAAGGAAGTGGATGAAGGAGGATGGAGAATGATGATACAGAATAAAGGGGAAGAATAATGGAGGACCTAACATAGTTGCAACTGAAGTTGAGGTATAGGGGATGAAGATTTAGGCATTGGGGATGAAGGTTGGTACACGAAGGAACATTTAATTTTTTTTATCTTCTTATTTACGTTCAAGAAAGAACAAAAGGTTGTAATAGAATGTGAAAAAATAGAGAGACAAATGTGAAATTTTTATGAAGCAATTCATACTATAGAGTTTTAAATATGAAAATAGGATAAAAAAAAGCATGAAGAAAAAGTTTGATTAGAGATGGTAAGAGGGGTATTTTTGTCAAGTCATGATACAATTTCATTTACATTTTGTCAGCCAATGGCATATGCTCTTTTATTAAAAAGGAAAAAAGATCATAAAAGGGTAGGTAATACATTAAATGCTAAATACATGATGTACTAGAGTCTTAAAATGACCTAAAATTAATTATGTTTCCAAAAATGTAAAACTTTAATTAATTTTTTATTCCTAATAAAATATATTTAGATTTTAGGATATTTAAATTAAATGTTAGAAAAATAAACCTATTTTTTAGAGAGAAAATTTACTAGAAATAAATAAGAAAACTAAGTTAAAAGATCACCAAAATAGATTTTTTTTCTTAATCATTGTTTTAGGGTTTTTTCTCTTCATTTTATTTTTTTACATAGTTTGATATAACCTAATTTGAAATTATTAATGTGTTTATATCATTATTATTTAAACATGTTTGTATTATCATAATTAATAATTAGTATTAGTATTACTATTATTATCACTATTATAACTAGTATTATTAATTTTATATTATTTTTATTAGTATCAAAATTCTACCAATGTGATAAAAACTAATCTAAATGATTTTAATTATAAGGTGAGGAAAATTGGTAGGTCACTTCGGTAATGAAAACATTTACGGCAAATAAATGTAATTCCCATGACAAAAGTGACTTGCCAGAAAATTTTCAAAAGTTTCTTTCTTTGGTCTATAAGGTCATGAGAAAAATATTTTCCATAAAAAAAAAATGATCCTTTGGTAGCTGTAATTGGTAGGATTAGCATGAGTAGTCTTGTGGCTCAAAACATGATTGCCCGTGAGCAATCCCATGAACCACATCTTGATTAGCTACAAGTAACTTTGTGTCCCAGCACTCCGCTAACCATAGTCATTCACATGACCAAAATCTCAATCAAAAGTGAACATACTCATAGTCCACACCTCAATCAGCCATGCTTATTTTCGTGGTGCACATACTAATTAGTTAACATTATTTTTGCGGTTCCCTCCTTGATCAAACACGATTATTTTCATGCCTTCCACATCTCACTAAGCCATGAGTATATTATCGTAACTTACATCTCGAATAGCCATGATCAATCACATGGCTAATAATACCTAGTTTTAGGACTGATTGTCTGTGGTTATTTAATAATACTTTTTTGTTACTAGAATTTAACAACCTTTTTTTTTTTTTTTGTGATACGAGGACTACCTTTGCAAATTAATATGAGTTATCTAGTATGCCTTTTGAAAAAATTTTCCTAAGATCGTTCATATTCCTACTTTGATCTAAGTATGCTTAACATTGAAGTTTTTCGTTATATATTCTTTTTGAAAAGAAAGAAACACCTTATTCATATAATTAAGTAGTCATATTAATTTTTTAAGCCATCTTAGCCATGCAACACTTATATTGACTGTTCAATCTCAAAATCATTTTCACTAGAAAATCAACTATCTTAATATAATCCAATTCATAATCACCAGACAGAGTACAAAATTGTGTAGCAAAATTAGATACAAAAATGTTTTCAAGTAGTGAATTTATAGTAATCTTGTTGCGAATATTTTGTTGCGACAAATTGGACATGAAATACTTTATCACAACAAGAAGTGTGTGCCGATTAGCTATGAATATATTTTAGCATGGCAAATCATTTATGCATGAAAATATTTTCCCCATGGTAATTAAATTAGCCTAAAAATACTTCATCAGCGGTAAAAATTTTAAACAGCCATAAATATTTTATTTGATAACAAATTAGCTACAAAAATATGAATTTTCAGCAGGGAAAAAAACACTCTATTATCATCCTTAGATATATATTTCTTTTTCCTTCTTATTGTAACTTGTATGCAGATGATAATGCCATATTACGTGTAAACAAGTAGACCACATATTTTTTCTTATCGTAGCCAATTTTGTGGGCAAGGTGCCATTTTGTTACTGCCCATGCATACATATTTTTTGTTTTATATCCATCAACATCGACATATATAACTCCAAATTCATTCATGTTGTATTATCATCATCAGTTGTGGAAGAGTAAAACATTAGCAATGTTACTATCTCAGACCGTCAGACGGACGTGTCATAGGTCCGTATAATAAATATTAATGGCCAATATTTTAGACCGCCTAGGCATAGCTAGGCAGCCAGCTAGACTCCTTTGTAGTTGGGTACAGTGAGTGTGAACCTAAATTGGCTGTCCATTTTAAAATCCTGTGTCGGACAAAATTTAAATTGAAGGGTACGTATGACAAAATGCAGGCATGCTTAATGGACCGTTCAATACAAATGTGATTTTATGGCTTAATCCTTATTTTATGTTGGGGGACAATTTGATATAATCAAAGCTGGGCAGCCTGGCATTCCACTGACAGCGACAGAAGTAGGATTGGATTCAATTAAATTATAAAGAAAAAAGCAATAAGGAGAGGGATGAGAGATTTTGGGTGTACAAATTTATAGTATGTCCTGTTTGGAAATGGAAGGGCTTAATTGAGTGTGTCTGTATTAATTAATCCAGAGATGTCAATTTCTCTGTTGGCTGGCCCTCTGCTCCATGCGCTTGACATGGTCATGCCAAATGGGATCATTTAAGAATCAATCATTGATTATATAGTGTTATGTCATAAAAAAAAAAGGGTTCCCTAATTTGATGGTGGTTGATGAGGTGTTCCAGTTGCTTCATGGTCTGACTCTGAGATCATACATAATTAAAGAAAAGGATATCAGACAAGGCATGCAATGTTGCCGATTAATTAATTATTACTAGAAACTAAGCAAGCCTGCTTTTTGGGTTGGACGTTGTTGCGCGCGCAGAATGGATGGACATGGTGTTGGTGGTGGCGGCCATGTCAACTTGTGAATCATTAATAGCGAGGGATGCCTTGGCCGGGGAAAGTGGCATTAAGTAGTAGGTTCAAGCTTAAAACAAGGAATGCTTTGCTTATTGCTGTCACGCTTATAAGTAGGAGTACTAATTAATCAATTTTTATTCTACGCTTTCTGAAAGAAATTTAGATACACACGAGTTCAGTATATATAGTCTGTGGAGTTTCGGTGTTAATTTGTTGTGTTGTCGTTCCATAAATTAATAAAATTATGCTATATATATATATATATATATATATATATATATTATTTATTTATTTATTCTATTTGGTTGAGTGACCGGTCATTTGCTACATATGAGCGTTACTATATTTTTCCTCAACTTATTCCTAGTATTTATGGGATCGCCACTAATAATAATAAATAAGATTAATATAAATATAGTTACTAATGACAAAAATAATTAAAATTATTAATGTTAATTTCACAATATAAAATTAATTATTTGAAAATTATTAATATCAACAACAACAACAATAATATTTCTATCTATTTTGTTTTTATGATAAATAATAATAATAATAATATGGAATTTAATAATATAAAGAACAATACTAGTAATAATTAATAAAATTTAAAAAATATTAATTATTATTCATAATAATTAATATAATAAGATAAAAATAATAGTTAACTATGATGACAATTAATAATGAATTTAACAATAATAAATAAATAATAATGATTAATAATACTATTAATATTTGATGATAATAATTATTTTTGTTAATATTTTTCTCTTTATTAACTTAATTATACTAGTAATAATTAATAATCTTATTATAATTTAATAGTTTTCAAAAAAATTATCAAACAAGTAATATTAATAATATATTTTAGCTATAATTATATTTAATAATATTATTTATAATAATAATAATGATAATAGATCAGACGAGATCAACCTTATATTATCTTCCGATAAAATAAGATGAGATAACATCAACACAAATAAATCGAAAAGAAGACTAAGTAGTTAAATCTCCAAAGTGATCCAACTTTTGGGAAGTATGCTCTACGCAGACATTATTTATTAAGGACTTAGTGGCAGTTCAGATAGTGAACCAACTTCTTTAACTACATGCCGCAGACAACGTGAGAATGGGTGTACACAGTTTCATGGGTGATATATATATATATATATATATATATATATACACTGTACTAGTGGCGTTCGAGGAATTAGTGCCAGATAAATCGACAAATGGGAGATAAATGAAGGGGGTAGGATATGTTTGGTACGATGGTTGTGCAGCTCCGGCATGGGCCCCCGATTAAGATAGAAAACACAAATGACTCCCGGACATGCGGTTCCTGTTTCTTTCCGGTCGTATGTTGTGGGTTCCAGTCTAACGTTGGGTGTTTCATGTTTGTATGGTTTATTTTTTAAGGAGATTTTAGATGCGTTGAGCTTGCGTGTGCGAAGTTATTTATTAAAAGTAATTATTTATAATAATTATTTATTTTAGAACTTAAGCATCCGATCCATATCTGATATGACTTGAAATAATATTAACTTGGTAGACATAAATTGTTTAGATATAAATATACTTAAACTAATAATATTATTATTAATAATTTTTCTTGATGTACAATGGACGGGGAACATTTTTTGATTTATTTTAACCTTTCATAGTTTTTAATTGGTTCATCATTTTTATATATGTTATTTTACCATTTTACCTTCAACACTATAAACCTTTAATCCCACAATTATTAATTAATAATATTATTTATAACTATTACAACTTATTAGTAATTATAGAATATCATAACGAGAACAATAATAATAATAATAAAATAGTACTATCAACCATTAATAATGATATATTATAATAACTATTAATAATAAAGGTGTAGATAACAATCTAATTAATTAATTCCATATGTAGTTAACAATCTAATTAATTAATTCCCTATAATTATGATTAACATTATACTTATTATTTTTTTATTCATTGCCATGAGTAAAATTGTTTTCTTAACATTATTTTTTATCATTATTAAGTACTAAAAATAGTTATATCACATGAATTATTAATTATTACCTCAATAATAATAACACTATAAATAATGGTTAATATTAGAAATGCATATAATGAATAAATATACTATCAAATAAAGTATTTATACTGTTATTCATTTTATTCTTATTCATACAGTTTTATCATTACTACTTATATTAAAAATTATTATTGACATAAATCAATTATAATTACTTATTTTATATTATTCTAATTAGTATTATCTTTATAAGAATTAATACTATATTATTATATTCAATAATAACAATGATAAACTAAGTGTGATTATTTATTTATTTTTTATCATAACATATATTTTTATTTCTTATTAACATAATTTTGATTGTTTAAAATTATAATGAAAAATAAAATTCACATATACTATAATTAATTATCATAAATTTTATTTTTATTTATATTATGAATAAATTAGAATTATTTTTAATAATTATATATTTATAATTTAAATTATTATTGTTATTGTTATTGTTATTAATTATTTTAATTATAATTTAAATTACTCTAATTATTCATTTATAACTTATATTAATATTATTTTACTAATCATCTGTTTATAATTATGATTAATATTTTTATTAAATAATTTTTTATGATTATGCTTAATATTACTCTTATAGTTATTTTTAGATTATTATAATTAATATTACTATTATAATCTATTATTTATCAAAGGTAGATGGATCAGATGCAATTAACGAATGATATAATTATAATAAAAGTAAGCTATGTAACCTTTTTTCTATAGATATTTTGCTAAGATTGTTGTGACATACATTTGAAGTAATAACAAATTTTATATAACAAGATGATAAGGATGTTAAAATGATGGGTAAAATCTTACAATCTACCAAATTTTAAGGACATTGATCCCCCACTTAATATGGACTCATTAAACAATTTAATAAGGATATTATATGGCCTAGAATCAGCTCAAAATAAGGAAATATTATTTTTATCTCTCGTTTTGCTTTATTCTTATGCTAGTTGAGTTTTTTTAATCAATCCTAAGTGCATATATTAGAATATGTATTTTATATGATTATATCAATATTTATTGCTGACCTTCCTTTGAATTATAAGATGGATGATAGAGATAAATGACACTAGAAGGATAAAAGTCTCACACTCAATAAACTCGAGTTAGATATAATATGATCAATTCAAAGATCAAAATTGATGAATTGAAGGCTACATCATCCATCAGCATATGCATATCTCTACCACTTGAAAATGATGGAAAACTATCTAAAAAGGCAATATTAAAAAAACTTTCGTAAATTTAAAGGTGATGGATTAGCAATCTCATCACCTATCACTACATACATATCACATTACCTAAAGTTGATCGGAGTTTGGAGAATATAATGCAAAACTCCATTATTCAAATTTAATGGAAGATTGCTAGAAATGACTAAATTTTTCCACATACCCAAAGTATGGATGAATGATTACACAAGTGTTCGTAGAAGTATAAAGTTCCCGATTTACTATGTTATTTACAATATGTACCTAAGATATATAAGGATATTGATACAACTGAGATAAAAATCAAAAGCTTGACCTAATGGTTTAATGGTTTTGAAGATGATATGCACAAATTAATTCTGAAGATTGAATTATTAAAAAGTGATGAATATCTTATGTGTAATTTATCATGAAGATCAAATAGTTTAGAGTCTTTCAATACTTATGATATATGGACCAAGAAGATCATATGATATTGAATACCTCAAGTGCATTTTGATTTAGAAGATCACATTATTTGGTGGTCTATAGAACCAAACACTAATTTATTTTTGTACTTTATATTTATGCAATTTTAAATCTTGTAATTTAGTTTTCTTAATTTTAATTTCCTCGATATTTATATAGTATTCCTTTTAGCTATGAAGTAGTCATGAAGACTTTGTACGAAATTCACCAGCCACTTGATTATGAGACCATGCACCTACTTCCCTATTAGTAGTGGTTAGAACCTACCATGATCGAGACCATAAAATATGACCTTGATTTAAGGACAATGTAAAATTGAATCTTGCACAAACATCCACTTAGAATCCTAAAGATTCTTTTAAGTGATGATCTCAGATGAACATCCTATTATTTTGGGCAAATTCACAATTAAGTCATTATAATGTAAGAAAACATAAAAAGCTCATATGTCCTTGTTACATTTCAAGGGGACACATGTGAAAAAAATAAATATGCCATAGTATATAATGATACATTGATGTAAGGTCAAATGTTATATTTTGTAACCCATATTTTTTATTTGGCATAAAAGTGAATATCTTCAAATTAGGATAAAAATACAATCAATGTTTCAAGTTGGAAGCAAAATGAAGTGGTAGAGTTATTGATTATACATTTGATTTATAGAACCTTATTGGTGAGGTCTAGAGGTTATATGTCAATATATATTCAAATATTTTTGGTAACTACTAATTACATATCACATTATCCATTAAGTGAAGTCAATTTGGGATGAACTTGAAGCTTATCTTAAAAATTAGATGAGCTTTATATGTGCCTAAACTCCACCATGGATATCAGAAAGAAAGCTATGGATGTTTATTTCCTCAACCTCAAGAGAAGAGAATAGAATATTAAGAATATAAAGTAAGCAATCACTTAGAAGACGTCTTTCATGAGATATGGACTTAAAGGAGAATTAAAGTTCACTTAATGATGCTTATTCTTGCTTGAAAGTGCTTAGTGATAGCTTGTATTTATTAAGGCCATAACATTATGAAATTCATATGTATTAACTAAAGCTCCAACTCACATAGAAGTCCTTATGGTGAATTCAAAGAATTTAATGGCAAATATGGCACAATTAATCTAAAAGCATATCATAAAGGTCCAAAAAGATAAACTATAAAAATAGGATTTATAATCCTTAAAAGGATAGAAAAATTAACATAGTGAGTTAACATGCCTATATTGATAGAATCCGATAATAGATTCTACTAACAAATAAAATATTCATAGGTTATCCTTGCACTAGTGTAAAGTGGTATGTGATATGCATTGATGATGCCTTTAGTCAAATAGCTGCAACTGATAATGGATAAAAGTGAGAATTATTATTAATTCATTATGGAATGCCATTAGATAAGTGGTTGATGAGTTTAAATAGTCAAATGTATCCACTTAATGAATATGATTTATATGGTTAAGAAGTCCAACATTTGAAGGTGTCAAATCAATTGGATATAAGTGGGTGTTTGTAAATAAGTAATCTAAAAATAATTTTTTTTACACATGTTTTTGTATAAAAACTAATTTTTTTTCCCTTGATAGAGTTTTTACTTGCAAAATTTCAAATGTGAGCACCATCAATGTGTGATTGTAACAAAAAGATATGTAATATAACATATGAAGTAGACATATTAAGTTGAGGGGAAGAAAATTATACTATTTCTCTTAGCCATGGTTTTGTTCCGTTGGATTTTCTTGACAAGGTTTTTATTGAGACATAAAGAGGAGTGTTGTATATATCTTATTTACATGTTATGGATGTATAATCTATAAACGTGTATTGTATTTAACCCTAGGCTTAGTACTCACATCATTTCCTTTTGCTGTAAATTTTTTTTCCATTATGGTTATAACCTTCTAACTATTTGTCTCCTCCACTGCCTTCCATATTTATTAACTCCCTCTCATAATGAATGTAACTAGTGTGGATTACATATATATGGAATATGGTGAATTATAAATGCAAGATAACTCATACATATGAATGAATAATAAATTATCCCCTCTCTTTGTAACACCCCAAAATTCACTATTTTTTTTAAAACAAAAGTAAATAAATTCGAACATGTGAATTTTGATAATGTTACCGCCGTGATTAGTACGAGCTCGACCCACGTCCAATCCTGTACTAAACACAATGCTAAAAGATATAAGAGGGAAAAACTAAGGATTATGTTCCCTCTTATGAAAAATATTATTATTTTCTAGTTTATTCTAAGATTAGGATTATAGATAAAATAACAATATAATAATATTAATACTAACTAAATACTAATTTTGCTAAGGATAAAAGTAATAATAGTATTATTGGAAAAGATGATAATATAAGGTTTGAAAATTTTATCCTAATAATACTAATGATAATAATAATAATAATGATGATGATGATGATGATGATGATGATGATGATGATGATGATGATGATAATAATAATAATAACAACAACAACAACAACAACAACAACAACAACAATAACATTAATAATAATAATAATAATAATAATAATAATAATAATAATAATAATAATAATAATCATAATAATCATAATAATAGGATAAGTCAAAATAATATAAAATAAAGCTTCGACCCTTCACCGAAATAATAATAATAATAATAATAATAATAATAATAATAATAATAATAATAATAATAATAGTATAATAATAATAATAATAAGTAGTAATAATAATGATAATAATAATAATGGTATTAATTAAAAAAAATGTAAAGTAGAGTTTCAACCCTGCATTGAAATAATAATAATAATAATCAAAATAGTGACACAATAGGGTCTTAGCCCTACATAGTAGTAATAATAATAATAATAATAATAATAATAATAATAATACATAATAATAATTGAATAATAGTAATTTAATACAATTAAATAAATAAAGCTTAATTAATTAGAGTTTAAAGGTTGAGAGGGTTTAGGGTACCACCTTGGGTTGGTGGTGATTGGCGGCACCGGCGGTAGTGCACGGCGGTGGCTGTGGTGGCCGGAAAAAGGGAAGAAAAGAGAGATAGTTGAGTGCTGGGAAAAGGAGAGGGAGAAAGAGGGTAGAAGTTGGGGTGTTGATGGTTAGCTAGGTGGAGAGGGTTGGAATGAAGGTGGCGGCACAAGGTGACGATTGTGGTGGCCGAAAGTGGAAGAAAGGTAGAAAGGGAGGTGGAGAGGGAGGAAAGGGAAAAGAAGGGTAGGGGATGGCAGAGGAAAGTCTGCAGGGTAGTTTGGAAGGTGTAGGAGGCGGTGGTTATGGAAAAAGAGGTGGCTAATGGTAGTGCAAAGGGCGACGGAGTTGGAAGTGTGGATGATTGGGGAGGAGAATTTATACGGCCAAGGTGGCTCGTGCAAGGCAAATAGAGGGTGAAGGGTGGAGTAGTTAGGTAGAGGGTGGTGTATGGAGTGGTGCTGTGGGTGTTTTGAACGACGGCATTGGACGTCGGTGACAAAGGGGGGCGTCCGAAAGGGCGGTGGCACGTGAGAGGAAATTTTTGGGTTTCGGGAAAAAATTGACTTCAGAGCCGGTTATGGGATATTTATAGGCTAATGGAATGGGATAAGGTTAGAGGGGAGAATAAGGCAGGTAGGTGGGAAGGCTCTAGCCGACGACGGAAGGTTGGAGCAAATCAATCTGTGGCTGGGGGTGATTGGCTAGGGAAAAGGAAGTGGGGCGTGAGAAGGGAGGGAGGTTGGTTGGGTTGAACTATAGGCGAGTCAGCAGGGAAGAGAGAGGGAAGAATCGGTCTATCAGCGGTGTGGTCGGTGGCAAGATTCTTGGGGGAGTTGGGGAGGGAGTTGCAGGTCGACGGGGAAGGAGAAGAAGGAGGAAGGAGGGGGGTGGATCGGTTGTCTAGGGAGAAAGAAAAGAAAAAGAAAGAAGAGCAGATGGGGGAAAAATGAAGATGAAACGCAGTGTGCTAGGCAACGCCGAAAGAGGAAATAAAAGGGAGACAGAAATGGGCTGCGGGGCTGGTCCAAGTCGGGGGAGGAGGAGGAAAAAGAAAAGAAAAGGAAAAGGGAAAAAGGGAATAAGGAAAATAGGCGGGTTAGGATATTTAGAATATTTTAGTATTTTGGGATAATTAAAAATAATAATATTTTAATAAAATAATATTTAATTCCCTTTTTAGGGTAATTTAGGATTTTTAAAAGATTTTTTCTAAATTCCATTTTAATTAGCAAATCACTCTAATTTTCTCCAATTAAATTATTTATAAATTTCCTATTTATTTGGCCCTATTTACACCCTCTTATTTTGATAAAAATAATTTATTTAATTAATTTTCCTATTAAATCCTTATTTGGCTAAAATTTCTAAAATTAGGGTTTTGGGGCATTTTAATCTTCCCCAATATCTTATTTATTATATATAGTTGATTTTTTCAATATCATAAGATACTATTTAGAAGCATAAAATATTGTCAATATTTATAAATCAACAACTTATTTGTCTATGTTTTTTTTTTAAATATTAGCAAGCTCCATTGCAATCAGAGCAATTATTTGATGTCTATTCAAATTGTTCTCATCTCCATTAATCACACATAATGACTAGTTTGATGATTTATATTCAAACATCCAAAAAATTATCATATTAACAAACTTAAATAATTTAAGAAAAATAACACACACACACAAAAAGTAATGCTGATTCAATATTCAATTCTTATTTTGAGATAAGTATTTAAAATTTTGAAATTTAAATTGATATTTTATCCAAGGTAAATGATGCTTCTGACACTTTTAGAGAGTGAAATAATAATGTCATGCCATTTTTTATCTACAATTTTCTAGAAAAAAAATCACATATTCTATCATTTTTTCCTTCCGAAAACCATAATATATCAAGATTGATGATTGATCTTTCTAGTTCTTACATTTGAAAATACAAATTGAAATCTACATGGAAGCATAAGCATAATAACTAAGAAAAAACTACTTTTTTTTTTTACCAATTCACTAAGCATAACTTTGAGCATTTTTCTTAGCTAGCAACATATTAGTCCAATAATTTTCCACAATTTATGTTAGAATTTATTTTCTCTTAATTATTCAATTTTTCTCTCTCATCTATCTTCTTCTTTTTCTTAAGCTTATTACACCTAATTCCCTCTTTTAATTCATATTTTGTCTCTTTAAACACCTTCTTTCCCCGAGTGTAATTGAAATCTTACTCACCTGAAGTTACTTGGAACAACTAAAATGATTTTAAAGGCTCTAATGGATGTAGTATGCAGGTGGTCTTCATCATGGGAAAAAAATCACACAATAATTATAATAAGATGAAACAAATATAGTATATATAACAATAACAAAGACATACTTGTTTTCAATGTATTATTATGGCAAATATATAATTGATTTAAACATATGTAACTGACATTTGCATGATTATAGGATGATTTAAATATGGGTACAAATATAGAAATTTTAGAAAAAACTAGGAAAATTTTCTAAGGAAAAGATAAACCCTAAGAAAATTCCATTCTCACATATTATTATAAAGTATAGATGTTCCATAAATTATACAATATTAAATAAAGTATTATTATATTTCTTCATACTATTATCTTATGTGTGTTTAGCATGCTCTAAGTTTATAATACATTAACCCTCCTCAATCATTCATTGAAGGCTGGGAGGTAAATTCATACTGCCTGTAATACCTAATTTTTCTATAACATTAATTTACATTTTAAGATACCTTAAATTAGTTTGAATAAATAAGCCTAATAATTTTTATTGATATTTAAATAAGGAATATTATTCATTATTTTAGAAAATAAAGGATGTTTGAGTTAGATAGATTGTTAACTGAATGTAACAATTCATCAAATATTTTGGGAACAAAGAAAAGTGTTTTAGTGTTTTAGTGATTAAGTGTCTTATCAACTAGTTGTGTTTAGTAGTTTCCTGAATGTGCAAGTGAATTGACAAATTTTTCTCATCAATCGATTTTTGCACTTGTTCAACCTCATATTATTTGATTTTTATTTTTAAAAGGCATCAAATGGTATTATTTCTTAAATATTTTTATATATACTTGGAAGGCATGAATTTTAGGACTTTTATGTTTAGTAGTTGATTTATTGTGCTAGTTAGTTACCTAATTTTTCTCACCATTTGATTGTTGCACTTGCGCAACCCCATCTCATATAATTTATATTGTTAAAATGCATCAAATGATATTGCCACTTGAACTTTTATAGATATTCTTGATGGACATGCTTTTTAGGATTTATCTCTCTCTCTCTCTCTCTCTATATATATATCTATATATATATATATATATATTATAATACTCTATAATTTAAAGTATTTTAATTTATACATTCAGTTATCATTATTTTAATTTTTTATGAGGATATAATGATTCATATTTGGAATTAAAATTATAATATATTTATACTATTGTATTCATTTTAATGTTGATGAGAAACTGACATTTCTAGTTTTAGAAGTTTTAAGAGAAAAAATATTATTTTTATAATGCTTTTAATAATCTAAAAGTTACTTGTTTTAGAAAATAGTTATTTTTATGTGACAATTTGTTGAAAATATTTTAAAGATTATTATTTTAGTAGTTGTACTTTTCATACAATTTAAACATCTATTTTAAACCTTTTTTCGTATTGAATAATAGGATGGCAAAATGGAAATTTCATAAACACATGTTTTTTTTGGAAATGGATAGTAGGTAATTAAAATAATAAGATGTCTATCTTATGAGTGATTTGGGGTGTGCTATATTCTTTTTATTAAAATAATGTTTGTTAATTAGTTAGTTAGGGAGATTCATTTGTTGATTTTAAAGTTTATTTGCATATTCAAATGATCTTTTTTTATTTTTTATTTTTTTTGTAGTTATTTAAGATATTTTGAAGATAGAAAAATGTTTCATTGTATATAATAAAATTTATTTTTTCATTTATTCCCTATCATTTGTAGTTAGTATCTACTAATTATCCTAAATGACATTATATGAACAATCTTTCTTTATCTCATTTCTTTATATTCATAGATTAACATGCCAATAATTAGTTAATTAGCCAAAACTTTTTCATCTAATAACGAAATTAGATGATTTGTTTTGAGATGGAAAGCTAACTTTAATATATAGAACCATTGTTTGTTTTTTTTTTAAATATCTAAATGGAAAATATTTAAAAATATCATTCAATGTTAGTGATACCTTAATTGTACAATTTTTTAAAAATATTTTTCTCTCTTAATAACCCACATAACCCTATATTTTTCCCTAAGAGTCAAAATCATGTTTTTATTTCACCTCTTATGTTGTGGCTTATTTTCTATATCAACTACTAATTTTCTTCACATATTTAACTAATTCATTAAGACATTCAATTGATTTATCAAAATCTACAACCATCTCCAAGATTATACACTCAAGAGCCAATATTTCTCCTTATTCTCCATTTGAGTTCAAGAAATAATTTTTCTCTCAAGATCATCAATTATCGAAGTTATTTTGGTTTTATAAGATATGCTTGAGGATCTTGTATTCTATGTATGATAATTTTACATTCAATAACCTTATTTTAAAAACGTGTGTGTGTGGATTATGATGTTTTAAAGTATGGTTTTTTTTATTTATAAAATGATTTTATACCGTCTTATGAATTTATTTTATGCATCATGATATGTAATATGATTAGCCTAATAGAATATAATCTTATGTTAAATTCATGGCATTTTTTATTTTATTACAACTTTACACTATTTTACAAATATCACATGGAATTGAATTATAAGAGCTTATCCATCATATAATAAACCAAGTTAAAGCTATAGAAGTCCAGTATTCATAAATAAATAAAAATGAATAATTCATATTGAGTTCTATAGTGAGAACACATTGTGTTATTAGTAAGGATTTGTTGAATATAAAAAATTATTACAACTTAGTAAATTGAATTTTTAGCATGTTATGTTGGTTTTGACCAACAATTGAGTTTTGGTGGTTATGCTGACACTAAGTATTAGTGTTTGACTAAGGTTCACCAAGCTTGATCTTTCAATATGCATGTGGTTTTGAGATTTTGGTTAAAGATTTGAATTGGATTTGGAAAGTTAGTTTTTCTAGTTGGACCTTTCTATTTTTAGAAAGTTACCATTTTGAAAGGTTTTCTCTTTAGGATAGTTTATATGTTTAGAAAGTGGATAATAAAATAAGGAGAGTTAATGAAAAATAGTTTCTTATGTGCATTATGTGACCACCTTAATGCAATATTAATACTTTAAGTGGAACATGTGGGTTTTAGGTCATTCAATGTCAACCTTCTAAAGTTTAGGATTGGAAATAATATTTCCTTTTCTTTTATGGATATTTATTTATTTTTCAAGTGTCTAGTTAATGCTCATCATATCCTATATAGGCTTCTGTAGACCCTATTAGGGGGTGTGTCCACTTAAGGATGAGATGTTCAACATGGTAGGTCTACGGAATTTTGTTATCCCTAGACATCGAGATGGCTTAGGTGTGATTTATTATTCTCATGTGGTTGGTGGTAGATCTCTAGACTTGGATTTTCTAGGTGACCCCTTAGTTGGTTTATCCACTTAAATAATTAGATGTCGTGATCACCTATAATATATATCTATAATTGGATATTTTTCCCATATGGTTCCTTTATATGATGTTGTGTGTACATGCATTGATATATAATTCTCTATATACCATTCCTTTATACTATTACTTAGTTGTTTTTCTAACTAACTTCTTACATGTTTTAAACATGGATGCGATGATCCATGATGTACATAGTGAGTAGATAATCTAGTATAGATTGAGTATGAACCTACTATAAGTATTTGTGGTATGTATGGTGAAGAAGAGTAGGTGTTGTGCTGATTTTTAGATTTTTATTTGTTATTATTGATTTTGTCATACTATTTTCATTATTTTTGGTTGTAAATAGCATTCCTCATTATTTTGTTTCATTCAGTTTTTTTTTTAGTTTGCTAGACATTGATTTTTTTTGAGTTAATAATAAATCTAAATGTATTTTCTTATTTTAACTAGCTTTAGCAGCTAGTAGAGGTGGAACTATAGCATTTACTTACACTACTAGGTGTGGCAGTAATACCTTCACACACACACACACACACACACACACACACGCCTCATGAGCCAATGGAAGCTTGAAAACACCTCAAGAGCCCATATGCTCAACCAATCACACCTTGAAAATACATATACGCTATTTAGCCTAGTACTCAAGTGTCTTGGGAATTAAAAATATGATTTTCTACTCTTTCTCCTTTTATTTCTTGCTAAAACATGTATTGGGCAAGTGAGTTTTTCCAGGCTATTATCCTACCTAAAAGGTCTAAGATTTATTTATTCTTTCTTACAAGAACATAAACTAAACGTAAGAGCTCTCTATTTTCTCTCTTTTATTTCATATTTTTGAACCAAAGAGCAATCCATCTTCCCTATTATCTTTGCATTATAGCAACTAATTCCATATTTTTGCTTGATCTTAAGCATAAGAGGTTTAAAATTTTGTGAAACTTGAAAATTTGAACCTTGTTCTCCTTAACTTTAAGATCATCTGTCCAAAGAAAAGAGTATGTATTCTATGTTTATCCATTATTTTTGAAATAACATGACCAATATTCAAAAGAAGAGGAAAATCATAGCTTGGGCTCTCTCTCTCCCTCCCTACCTATCTTACTTACATGGAGCTCGCCTCAAGGCAAACCAACTAAACTTATAGTCGATTGAAAATATATGTTTCTATGTTCTTTTACATGTTAGTTAAGTTATGGGCATATTTATTTATTTATTTTTGTTAAAGAAGCACAATATTTTTGTTAGTATGAATATGCTATAATTTATATAAGCCTTTTATGTTGAGAATGAAATCATGAATATTCTATGTTTAAAGTATTTTTGGCCTTTATGATCTTGTATGAAGTTGTGTGCCAAAAATTGAACATGTTTGCCTTGTATGAGGATCTTGACCTTTTGGCATTTTTTTAAACTAATTTTGAGCATACCAAGATGTTCATTAGGATTTTTACTCAAACTTTCATATATAGTATATTATGGTTTTAGCATGTTTAAGTTAATTTATGTTCAATATAAGTTTTTGTGAGCACTAGGAACATTTTGGTCAATTTATATAAGTTCTCCCATTTTTGGTTAGAAAGCATGAGTTTATATGTAATTTCATGATAAGTATACTAAGTGTTTTAAGTTTGGTATTTTAATTATTTATTTTGAGAATTTTATGTGACAATTATAGTTTTTATTACATAAAGGTTATGTTGGTCACTTTAATGAGTTTTGAAATTTCCACATATTAGATTTATGATATGGAATTATTTATTTAATATATTTTTAACTTAAAATGATTTTCATGGAAAAATAGTGTTTGGTATTTCTTTACTTTTGTTTTTTGAAAAACGAAAAAGAGAGAGGATATAATGGATATTTTACAAAAAGTGTTGATAGTTGACCATACTAGGTCATGGTTGACTATTGACTTTAATGTTTTACTTTTCAAAATAAAAGTGTAGATATCTATTAATGATTGATTTTTTATATATTTTTATAAAAGGAAGTGTGAGTCTATTAGAGGCATAAAGAGTGTTCAAGTCTGAATGCTTTTTTTTTTGTTAGACGTGATTATATGATGTGTTTGGTATAATCCACCGTGCATTAATTATACCTCTTTCTACTTTATAGGCTTCTATATGATCCTATTGGGAAGTATTGATGCTTAAAGCCTAGATAATCTAAATGAGTTTATGATATTATTTAGCCACTATGCTTTGGATCTATATTTTTTAACCATTGAACCCTAGATTTAGAATCTCTCTCTCTAGTAATAAGTGAAATAGATTATGTGATAATGTTGTATAATGAATATAATTAATGGTTGGTCTTATATTCTTGATTTTATGTGAATAATTGTTATCACATGTAAGCATGTTTTTCTATTATCATATTTGACTATCTTTACCTGTGTTATTGCATGCCACACCACGATAATATGGTTATGTGTAAGCATGTTATTGTTTTAAGTTAGATGTGTTTACTCAATACTTCTTAATACTATACTACTCTTGTGTATATGGATAACATACTCAAATTTACTATTTTTTTTAGCAAAAGCAGATACATAAAATATTGGATATGACCATCACATCCAATACCTAACCCATATTGGAGGTAAAGTGAAAACAATTCAAACATGAAGATTAAGTGTGGTGAGCACTTAATACAAGTTTGAGGAAAAACCAACAAAAGCCTAACACAAGTGGAAAAGATAGTAAGATTAAATGCAATAGGCAAACCATTTAAAAACATTGGTGACCTAAAAGGTGACAACAAGGGAAAACAAAATAAAAGGCAAACGCAAGCTACAATGGATAACCTTAGACTCTTTAAACTAATGGTCCATTCTAAAGGATCCTCTACACTCTAGAAGCTTTGTGCCACTCCAAGACACATACTCATATGAAAATATAGTATCAATACAACTTGTACTGAGAACCTTTAAAGAGGTAACATACCTATATTGACAAGAAATCAAACAATAGGAATAATCACACATAAAATATATGATCGCATGTGATAATAATAGGTTGCAAAAAAATGTACAACCATAAAATGACAACTCTTTATCCATGAAACTTCCACGATTTAAACATGTGTTTATTGTTTACTCAAAACAACTCAACGTAGTATTTATTTATCACATCAAACATCTCAAAATAGTGTTTATTGATTACACCAAACAATTCAACATACAATCCAACTGCCAAGTGCATGAATTAACTAACCAAGATACAATAAGAAATCAACACAAGTCAACCTAAAACCTAATCCATTAATTATGCCTTTATTAAGGTGATTAATTAATAAATTCAATTCATTAAGTAGAGGAATGCAATCCCATAATTCAAGGTAACAATTGCCAGAGATGAAACCAAATCAAACAACTAACTTTCAAGATATTCATATATACACAATATTATCACTAAAATGTTTAAGTATACGTACTCTCTACAAGGTTTTGTGAACCCTAGAGAGAAGAAATGAGCCATTTGTCCTGAAGATCCATCTATGCACTTGGGAACCTATTCCAAGGCATGAGATCCCTTTCCTATATCATGTTGTTTTTCACTTTAAGTGATTGCAGTTTTAATCCAAATAAACTTATTAGCATGCAGGGGATATAATATCCACACCACATCCCATTATCCATTTTTTCCAAATCAACCACTTAACCATATGGTACCAAACACTTAAATTGATTCAGTTCATTTTAATCCCTTAGGTTCAATTATTTGAGAGGTCAACTTAAAGTCACCTAACATGAGGTTCATACTATTCCCATTTTATATATTAAGATGTCATAAAAAAGGCTAAAAAATAATATTTAAATTATTTAACATGAAAATAAATTATCAGACATGCTAAATGACCATTTTCCCTTTCTATATGATTTTGCACATAAAATCCTATCATGCATTTTTAGAACATCAAATCTCATAATTCCATGTTCAATAATAAATAATGCATATTATGTGTGCTAATTATAATAATTATCATAATATGCTTAAAATGATCAAAATACCCCTAGGACATATAATAATAATAATAATAATAATAATAATAATAATAATAATAATAATAATAATAACAATAATAATAATAATGCAAAAACAAGTATTCCTAAAACATGAAATTACATTATAATAATAATAAAGCAAAAACAAGTATTCCTAAAACATAAAATTACATACCTCCATACCTAACAATAATTAAGACATATTATACATTCTTATTAGAATAAATATTACGATATTCTTAAGCAATCAATTTTCCCCTTAGTCACACAATGATAATATTTGTGTTAAAAAATACACATATGCATGCTCAACCTATCATACTGAACATAAATGAAATAAATAATTTATTTCCAGCATTAAAACCATTTCAACATACTTTTGTACATATAATTATTTTCACAAGTTAATATGTTTCATTTTACTAAATTCCATACGAGCATTATTAGGAAAATAATTTCAACGTGGCATACATGCTTAATAAAATTTTATATATCAAAACCTTTATGCGATATCATGCAATATCTCACATTTGGTACAGTATACGACTTACCCGATTTCTAAAAAAAAGTACAAATTAGGGATAACCTACTAAAATTTATTACACTTCACTAATTAAACTTTTATACCAAAAACTACTACCACATTAACCATATTAATATTTAACCAATAAAATAATAATTTTTTATTAGAAGATTTATAAATTAAAAATTACCAAAATGCCCTTAATATTGATAAAAAGGGAAAGGAAGTTACAAACCTTATGATGCTCATATATCATGAGTTAGGCGTACACGAAGCTTTGAGAGGAGTTGGTTACTTGGGTGGATGATTAAGGGGGAAGGTGCTTAGTGGGGGGCAGAGATGATGGTGACGATGGAGGCCAAGGTGGATGGTGGTAGTGAGGTTGCTGGTGTGAGGCACAACTGGGGGAGTTTGGTGGTGGCGAGGTCCAGGGAAGCACAACTAAAGGAGATGGTGGTGTGTTTGTACGATAGGGTTGGAAGGGCCGGGCAGTGGGTGACGATGCAGGGAGGGGGTAATAGTGGAAAATGACATTATACAGAGGAGGGCAATGATGGTGAGGGATGTTTTAGGGGGTAATGGTGCAAAGAAGAGGAACAATTAGGTGGAGATGGGCACGTGCATGTTGGAGGAATATGTGCGAGGAGGGAAGATGAGAGGGTTTCAACTGGTGGTTGGTGTTGAGTAGAGGGAGAAGTCGATAGGGGTTGGTGGTGTGCAAAAGAGATGGTAAATGGCAGTTTCATTAGAGGTAGAACCAGACAAAAATGGGGGTTAAACCAAATGGGAGAGGACAGTGTATGTATGTATATAATTGGTGGATTTGTGGTTTTGAGGAGTGGATCGATCATTTAGAAAGGTGAGGGTTGAGGGACATGGGTTAATTAGCTAGAATGATAGGGGCTAGTTTGTTGAGGAAGGATGGTGCAAGCCAAGGTGATGAAGGTTGGGCAAAGGTGTGTTAGGTGTAGAAAGGGAAAGAGATAAGCATGTATAAGGGAGTAGATGTGGTTTGTTCTGATGGGGAAAGAAGGAGCACATGCAGGCTTGGGTTGAGAGGAATGCAATGGGGTTGGAGTGCATTTGGATAGGTAGGCTAGTTGAGGGAGAAGGAAAAGACAAGAAAGAAAGAAAAAAGAAAAAGAAGGGTTAGTATGCTAGGTAAGAAGGAGAAAAGAAAAGGAGAAGGAAAAGAAAGGAAAATAGGGAGAGAGAAAAAATAAAAAACAAAGGAGAAAGGAAAGAAAAAAAAATAAAAAGGAAAAAGAAAAGAAAATTTAAGTTAGAATTAATATTAAGTTTTAGATCTAGGATTAAGGTAAAATTAATTTATCTAGGTTTAGGGTATCTGATTAGGGAAAATAAGCCGAGGAAAATTTTATTGCTTGGGGTGTGTTTAAATAAAAAGGAAAAAAATAAAATAATTAGGATAAATTTATTTAAAAAATTATGTGGGTTTTACAGATCAAGGGTTAACAAAAATAATTAAGCTAGGATTTAAGTGTTAAATTTTGAATAAAATGCTAAATGCTTGAAAATAATAATTACGAAATTTTAGGGTGCTACAAAAGGTCAACTAAGGTTATCCTAATACAATTATTTACATCTAGCCACATTTTAGCCATAATGATCAAAATGTCCTTAAGAAACTTAAAATCACAATTCACTCACAAAATTACCAGTAAGATTCAAAAACTCAACAAACTCCACTCAAAACTTAAGCTTAACGCATTAAACATAACCATCCCAAAAATCAAATTAGAACCTAATATTTTACACATATAATACTGATTATCCTCTTAGTTATGTATTAGGTAATTTGACACTTAACTCTAACCATGCATATCTAACATACCATAATCATATACTTAAAATATATAATAAAGCATGATACATTTTAACATTGATGCTATAAAAGTAACATGACACATGCAAAATAAGATAATTACCCCTAAGACACACAAATCTTAAATCATACATAATTAAGCCTAAATATGCTAAAAACTAATCATGTTATTTATCAAATTTTAAGTAAAACACTCAATAAAGACAATGGAATATATAACATAGCATGAAAGGGACTTGGTTGGACAATAATGTGGTCACTAATAGTCACCCTTAAATAACCATATATTATAGCACACTTTGACCAATTATCATATAGAGAAAAATGCATATTTTTTTTATAATTAATTACATACACACAATTAAAATAAAACATGGTGTCATGCAATAACCTAAACTTATAAAAAAGCTCATATATACTCATATTCCATGCCCCCACAAATTTTCATACAAAAGTCACAATTTTTATAATAAATAAAACTTAGCATGATACTAGGCCTAAACATTTTAGCATGCTCTCATAATATATTCAACCATAAAAAGAGAAAGATTTATTTACCTAGATCCAAGCTTAAGAAAGAATAAATAAAATTGCCTCCCAGGCTAAATCAAAATCCTCTTAGATTCCCTTTAAATCACAAAAATTATCATTTAAGAAAGGCATAAAATAATGTTATATAAAAAAAATAATAACTTAGAAAAAAATATGGGAAAAAAGAAATAAAAGCAAAGAAGGTAGGATTAAACCTTGAATTGAAATAATAGAAATTTTGAGCAAAGAAACTCAAGAACCAACACCACTCCCTCCAAAAATTAACTTCTTACACTTAGATCAAGTGATTGGCAGCTAAGATAAGGATAATTAGGCAAGGAAAGAACAAAAGAAAGGAAAATAAAGATGAGGAGAAATTCAATATGTAGCAAAAACATGTAATAACTTTTGCAATAAATAGGGGATACACTTTGCGGGTTCTAAATAGAGTCTAAAGGTAAGGGAAGCTTGAAAGAGAAGGGAGGTAATTAAAGTACTAGTTGGAAGAAACAAAGCCTAACAAAAACCAAGAAGATTTAAAGCAAGATAAGGTTGTAATACCTTGCAATATTGCCTAATCTTAACCCCGATTAACTTATATTTTAACCCAATCATAATCCTAAACATTTTCCTTTTCCTTTTCCCCTTTTTCCTTTATCTTCTTTCTTTTCTATTCTTCTTCCTTTGTTTTTTTCTTCTTTCTCTTCTCCTAGGTTTACACCCCAACCCACTGCCTTCTTAATTTTTTCTCTTCCCTAGCTTACAAGCCCAACCCACTTCTTCTCCCCCCCATTCGACTTCCATACTCCTTTCCATTTCCCCTTTTCCCTATACAAGGCCTTAACCCTATACTTTGTCACCTTCCTCCCTCCCTTTATCGACAATGTAGCATGTCCCATCCTTATCCAATATCCCTATACACCAACTCTCTCCTCTACACCAAACTAGCCATCGAGCATGCACCACGCCCCTTCACAAAGTATGTCGAGCCCTTGCCACAACTAACTTCCCTGCACCCTTTGCACCATCCTAACTTGCATCGTCTCTACCCCCAATTTCATATCCCACCTCCATCCAACCACGTGTACATACATCCACCATACTTCTCTTCTTTCATTCGTACCCAACTTCCCTCACTCCCTTTTGTTGGTCCATTTTTCTCGCTAACATACCCCATATTCCTCCATCTCCTTTGAATTCATTTTCCCATAGCAAAAACCACTACCTTTGTTCGGTGTAGCAAAGCACCACTAAAGCCTAAGTACCTATCTTCCTCAACCACCCTCGATCCTCTCCAGCCATCGAAGCTCCACCAAACTTTCTCGTCATGCCACCCCTTAGCTATAATATTTAGTGTCATTCTCCTCCTTTGAGATATGAAAAATTCTAATGTTGCTCCCCTCTTTGTAATGTCATCCATTACCCCAACCATTCTAGCCCTATCACACTAACACACCACCATATCCCTTAACTGTGCCTCCATTGACCTTGCCACCATAAACTCCCCTAATTGTGTCTCACGCTAGTAGCCTCACTATCACCATCCACCCTTGCGTCCCTCATCGTCTTTAGTACACCTCCACACCACCCACCATGCAACTTCCCCTTGGCCATCACCTCCACTCAGCCAGCCAACCCCTAATGAAACCTTTATGTGTTGCCTAACTCATCCTACTCATGCAACATGATACTTTCATTAACTCTCACCCCTTTTCAATATTAGGACATTTTTTTAATTTATAATTTATAAATATTTTAATAAAAATTATTATTTTATTGGTTAAATATTAATATGGTTAGTGTGGTATTAGTTTTAGATACAAAAAAATTGATTAGTGGAGCCTAACAAATTTTAGTAGGTTGCTTATAATTTATATTTTCTAGAAATTAGGTAATTCCTATACTCTACCGAAATGTGAGATATTGCATAAATTTTAGTAGGTTTTTGATGTATAGATTTTATTAAGTATGTTTGTCACATTAAAATCATTTAGCTAATAATGTTATTGCAAAATTTTGTAAAATGGAGCATGTAAACTAGTGTACATTAATATGTGTACAAAATCATGTTAAAATGGGCTTAATAAGTACAAAATTTAGGGGAGAAGGTTCTAAACACTTAGAAGTAGACTTAAGATTCCATCTTAAAATCAATTGATAATAAGTAGAGTAGCTCACAAGGCCTATAAGCTAGTTGTATTCCTCCTTTATATTTGATGTGGGATGACATACATATGAATCATTCTTTAACACTTACCCCTCATATGCAGGGTCCTTTCTATACTTGATAATTTAGATAGGATATAAGGATAGATTAGTTCACATTTTTAAGTTCTACTAGGGTGTATTCTTAAGCATATTTTCCAACATTAGTATTATAGTGTTCCTATTGCATGTTTTACATATTTTATTATAAAGCATACCTTGTGAAGCTAAGGCATGTGTTTTTGGACTCATAGCACCCGAACACCATTCATCATTAACTCAAAATACTAAAAATATGTTGAACACAAGAAAGGATGCCTCTATCATCCCATGGTGAGCTAGCAAGCTAAAGATGAACTATAAAAAATAAAATAAAAAACACTTTTCTTTTACTGACTAGTATTATAAATGTTTGACCTTTGTCCTTTTCCTTGGAATTTATTTATAACGACTTACAGAGAATATTCTATTTGATTTTGTAAATGAATGTAGGCTTAGGACCATGAATTGGCAGCTGCTAATGATGCCACCATCTAACCCATGTGCTTGAGATATCTCCCCCATCATCTATAAAAGGACCAAAAAATTTAAAGTATAGTAAAGAGGGAAGAAAAATATAGACACCAATGCACTAATATTTTGAGCATAGAGAGAAGTGATGGGAGGATAGTACATTATAGTCAACTCTAAAAAGAAGGATGAAGGAGAAAGGATGGAAGTTGTGAGCAAGGTGTACTTTTTATCCTCCCTTTACCCTTCTTTACTTCTTCTATTTTTATTTTGATATTTTAAATACATGTTAGTCAACATGTGCTAATATATTTTTTTAGGAGGACCAATTTGATCCCACCTTTGTAATACTTAGCATATTATAACTTGTTCAAGTGATATGGTATTTTGGTTTGGTATTCTAAAATACTTGTTAATTATTGATTGTTAGCCACATTTAGAATTTACTAAGTGTTGTGACACTCAAGAATGATAATCCACATAGACAAATCCAAATTGGTATTATGGTCATTGCAAGGATGAACATGCCTTAGTGTTAACACCACAAAACTTATTGGATGTCATTGTTAGGGTCTATGTATTGTGATAGTGAGAGTATGTTTTATCCTAAGTGAATCTTATTGAACTAAGGGTATTGATACCCTATGAGCTTGGCATGTAATATTATGCTATGTGTTGCTTGGTTGGTGATATAAGATAACCACCTCCCTACATCTCTTGATCATGATTTCCACTTCCTTATTGATCGTACAACCTTCACCCTATTTTTCTACATTCAATTTTATTATAATATGTTTCATGACCCTTCCATTATTGTTAGTATATCCCACCACTATCTATTTATTTGATTCTCTTACCTATAATAACGCCCTATCTTAATGTAGTTTAATAAAATCTCTATTAGATGATACTCTACTCATCATCTACTACTTGGAACAATTGTGAATACTTGCACATAGTATGATGTTGCATTTCCTATCCTACCAAGGATTTAGCTCTACATCACATCAATAGGTCATAAATTTCTCCTACATAAACATTTGAGGTAAAAAAAAACTATCATGGAAAAAAATTTGAATGTTGGGCCTTTGTACTTAAAAAAAATCTTTAAAACCTTCTATGTTGCTTGAGGAAGGAAAGTTAATAAAGCTTAAATATTCAACTTCTTTGATGCTATTAATGAAAAACAAAGACTAGAAATAATGAAAAAAAAAATTAATGAGCTTTGGTGTTAATGAAGCAACCTATAAAGAAAAGAGGATATACATGTATTTTATTAATTATGTATAAATAAAATTCAAATTCACAATGTATAAGAGTATTAGAGAAACTAGTTTTTGGTAGTAAGATAACTACAACAAAAGAATATTTAAAGACATAAACATATCAAGTATAAATGTTTTGGGTTTGATCCTATAAATACATAATTTTTTTTTAATTTTTTATAGAGATACAAAAATTTAGACTTTACTTCCATTAAGGCACAAATGTCTTAAAAATATAACTTTTAAGGCACAAACATTTAGACTTTACTCCTATTAAGGCCATGTTTTCCTCATCTAAATTTTCTGATCTAATCTAATATGATCCTATCTTATCTAATTAGTGTTAATATGATCTTATCTTATCTTATTTGATCTGATAATATCTTATGTGATCTTAGCTGACTAACCTTGATGACAACTCAAGTAATTTATTTTTATTCTCATTGTTCTTATAATAATAATAATAATAATAATAATAATAATAATAATAATAATAATAATAATAATAATAATAATAATAATAGAGAAATGCACCAGATGCTCTTAATTTTAGGCAAAATATACGAAACAATATCGAGTTTCTAAGAAGTCGCCAGGTAACCTTGAGTTTTGAGAGTTGCACACTAGATAATCCTTCATTAGTGTTGAATATTACGAAATCCTAGGTTAATCAATTTAAATTTTAAAAAACAAGGATGGAAATTACGTTTATAACTAGAGTTTACTCTATCTCTTTCCTTCATTTTTCCATTCATTTTCTTCCTTTTTAAACCTAAAATCCCTAAAATACTCTAACTAATTTTGACACTTTACTCATTTTTTTCAACTAACTTTCCAAAATAAATATATGAAACCATTTTTTTTCATCATCTTCAATGAATCAATAACCAAGAAGATCTTACATTACCAATTCATTAACACCAAAGACTCCATTAAATCAAAGGGAGGGAGGGTGAATTTATGATATTCTAGCATTTCAAGAAGTTTTTTTATAATCAAAATTGATAAAATCCCCACAATTAACCTTACATGTAAGATATTGTTATTAAATCAATATGAATTCCTAATAATGTCTCTATATTCTTAAACATCTCTTTTATATCTTATAATTCTATGAAAATAGTGTCTTCAGGTCATGTATCAAGATATATTAGTTTAACCACAAAATTCTTATATTTCTTCAACTCTAGTGTTGGGTTCTTCAATCATTCTCTACTTAATAGATCCATCATCAACTCTTTCTTCAATTTGTCTCTTTGTCCTTTCAAATAATAGCAAGAAACACCATCCTTTATAATTTCAGCAACATTATCCAATTTTATTCCTTTCTCAACCTCTTTTAAATTATTTTTTTTATTTGCCATGCCATCTACATGGTTGATAACTTTTCCATTGCTTAATTTAGCCATAGTAGTTTTGATTTTGATACAATAATATACTTTATAAAACTAGCTCTTGCAAATGACATATCCCCATGATACTTCTTCTTATGAGAGATTTGCGAGGGGTCTAAGAGACCACAAATAAAGGCTCTCTTCATATTCTCAAATTTTGATACTTTCTTCATAGCATCCATTATTCAACAAAAAGACTAGAAGGAGAAGCTTATAGGGGGAACATTTAACTTCACATGAATTGAACTCTAGGTTACTCAATTTGGGAATTATTCCTAGACCTAGACAAAAACAATACCAAACATAACTTTGACCTTCTAATTTGAAGAGGGAAAATTAGATATTGAATTTGAAGTAAGAGAGCAAGGAAAAGAAATGCTAAATTTGAGCATCATCAGGAACACTCACTCAATGAAAATCATATGATTGTTGTGTTATTTGGTTATCCACACCAATGGATTGTGTGATGTAGAGTGGAGGAAATAGTCCTGGTGGTCGATGGAGTGATATTATAATAGCGGTGTTTAATTGATAATTGTTTGTGGGCGATAAGAGAGATAAAAAAGGGGGAATATATATCAAAAGCATAAATTGTATGGGTGATGATGGGGAGGAGAAAGAATGTGAATTTTGAAAGGGGCAGATGAAAAGTAAAGGGTAAGGGTAAAATCAGGTTTATACATAAAAATTAACACCGTTAGTACCTAAAAATAATAGAGGTTTATCTAACATATTACCCTTAATTTGGAATATTAAACTAAGCACTGATGAATGAAATGAATCAAGATAATTGATCTTGAATATAACAAAAATATATCTAGTTCTAGTGTCTCAAATAAAAGGCCTCAAAATTTTATAATGCATATGTGCTACGTAAACTAAAAAATTTGAGGGAAGAACGTAGAATTTTTATGTTGTCTAAATTATTTTCACTACTACAGATATAGGATTTAATAATGATAATTAAAATAAAATTTCATAAAAGAAAAATAATAGGCACACATTTGAGGAGATAATTTTAATAACATTTTTACACAAGAATTATTATATGAAAAAACCCCTCATTTAATAATGCCCACTTGGCTCCACCATTGGATAATGGTTTTGAGATAAACCGTTATCTAAAGTTCATTCTTTAATATTCATTCTTCTTATAACTATTATCAACATTATGACATAATAAATGAGGATTCCCTCCCCATCATAGTGATTCTATCGTTTTTCTTCTTCTCCCTTAACTCTTAGCTTGTAGAAACCTTCGCCTTGAACCCATTCTACTCGATCACTTCTCACTGTGTACTCTAACCAATCTTGATATCATTATTCCTGACCATCATCTAGTGCATTGTTGGAAGTTTTTCCTCCAATTTTCTTCCCCCATTTAGATAAACCTTGAGTGCTTTTCCTCACCTTCACCACTATATTTGGTCATCTAAGAAATAAATTTGGTGTTCCTTGGTATACTTCAATTATCTTCATGATCCATATCTTCCTTATCTTTAGCTTTTAAAATTTAAAATTATAGGTTTTCTTCCTTCTTAATTATTTTTGGAGATGATCCATGGAGTTTCTCATAGTTTCTTGGTTTGTTGTTATTTTAAAGTTCAAGTCATGCTATTCCATCATTTGACTTTGGTTAGTACTAAATCTTTGTTGCTTAGTTGTTGTTATTGATTATTGTTATGTTGTTTTATTACTAATGTTGCTACTCCTTTTTTAGGAAGTAAATATGAGATCTTATTACTTCCAAAAATGAGCATTTATGTACACAAAAATAAAATAAATAAACTATTCCCCTTAACTTTATCTACCTAAGCTATCTTTGTACATGATAAGATTAGTGTAGGATTGACAAGTGGATAGAATTTATGCTCTAGTGGCCATCTTCTTCATTATAACATGATAAAAACTAGCTTACAGTCTACTATTTTGAGAAAGATCCTTTGATTCCTCTCATTCCAATAGTGATGCACAATAGTACCCATCATATACCTCACAAAGAATGATCTACACCTAGGGGGCCTACCTCCATGAACTAACCATCGAATTTCATCATCAAATACAGTCAGTTTGTGATCACAAGAACTCACTTCCAATAATTTCATCTAAATACTGCACACATAAGCACATTGGAAGTACAAGTGAATCATTCTCTCTTCTCTAGCATTACAAAGAAAAAAATTCTTAATCATTGTTGAACACTAGCCTTGTCATTCTATCGTTTTTAAGGAGTTGGTTATGCATTACCATCCAAAGATGTAGTTTTTTCCGAGGTAATGTAACTAGATTCCACACAGCTTTCCACCATCTCACCTATTATCCCCTTGTTCTTAGAATATCATACATTTTTTGATATGTTATATGACGGATCAACATTAAGGAAACCCTTATGTATTGCATGCATTATAGGATCAAAATATGGCTTAAGGTGTAATACCTTACGTAGGCACCAAGAAAATGAACCACTCATAGTTATATCCCATTCACAATGTAGCTATGAAACTAACGATCCCAACATGCATCCTTTTTACAACTAAGGTTCCATATCCATCATACCATAGCCTCTTGATTCCAAACATCCAGATTCATCAAGCCTAATCTACCCTCTTGGTTTGGTTGGCATACTTTACCCCAAGTAGCTGGAGACATTTTTGTGATTGTGTAGCCCCTGACCATAAGAAGCCCCTATAAATAGAATTCTCATCATGGATAATTTGTTTACTTAGCACATAGAAGAATCCTTGGTAAGCTTGCAAACTAAATAAACTGATTTGAATAATTACAAGTAACCTTGTTGCATAGCTTAAGAAATTATTCTACCAAAGACTAGTGAGGGATGTTTGGCAAAGTATAATACTCTTGGCTCTTTAATGTTCTTCCTAACAATGGTAGTCCAAGATATATTACTAGTAGGGTACTCTCAAGAATACTTAACTCCTAAGTAATTTGATCCTTCGTAGTATCTATCATATGCCCTGCATAATAGATGCCACTTTTGGTTGTATTTAGGTGAAGCCCTATAAGAATCAAAAAAATGCATGAAGGTGCTAATGAGGGAACGGATAGAAATTAAATATCATCTAAAAAAGAATAAAAACTCATTAGTAAATATGAGGGAAACCAACTTCACTCTCTTACACTTGGGATGCGTTTTAAAATCTGAATTCTCCCATATTGTCACCATGAGTCGGTGCATATACTCCATGATGATTAAAAATAAATATGGTGAGATGGGATCCCCTTGCCTTAACTCCTTCATTTCTTGTAATAGGGGTGTAAAACTCCATTGAGAACTAAGGAATATCTCACTAAGGTAATGCATGACGTTATAATATTAACAAAATGTAGAGGAAAGTTCAATGCTGTGAGCATTTTCTTAAGGAAATTCTAGTTAATAGAATCATTTTTTTTCATATCTAACTTCATCGTGTATCGTGCAGAGAGGTGTTTATGTGAGTACCCATTAACAAGCTCTGAGCCCATCAAGATAATATCCCATATATTCTAGACTTTCACAAATATAACCTAGGACTCCCGAGTCAACTTACCTAGTAGAGGTTGAAGCTTGTTTGCTATCACTTTAGGCAAAACCTTATACATTGTGTCGCAAAAAGTGATTGACCTAAATCCCCCTGCAACTTCTACATTAGTAAACTTAGGTAATAAGTGCAAATATGTTACATTTAAAAAGTGAGGCAGCCTATCGGTAATCAGTAACTCTCTAATAGCTTTCCACAACATATCTCCAATAATATGACACACAAATTTATAAAAAATATACATTGTAACCATTTTGGGCTAGGTGTCTTACCATTACCTATACTAAATAGGCACTCCTAACCTCCTATTTATTCAAAATAGCTAATAGAGCTTGACCTTCTAGAACATCTAGTTTTAGGACATTCTCCACCATCTCCTTTGAGAACACCCTTGTTCGGATTATATTTATACCTTGTAAGGCCATATAAACGTTGAGAAAAACCTTTTTAATGTCCCTTATGATTTCTCGAAGAACTTCTTATGAATCTATGATAGATAGGATTCTATTTATAGTCCTTATTCCTCTAACCATTGCATGGAAAAACTTAGTGTAACCACATCCAATTTTAAGTCATGTGATACAAGACTTTTGCTTGAGGAAGCTTTCATAACATAAAGATAACTGTTGGAACCTCCTGAATGGTTGAAGCTCTTGATCAATGAGATTTTGATTTAATAGGTTAGCATATAACTCTTGTTGAATTGCTAACAATTCACCACAAGCTATATGTACTTTCCTAACAATACTACCATACTTTTGATTATATAGTTGTTTCAAACCTACCTTTAATTTCTTAATCATGCGTATAATATCATCCATCAAATTCCTTTTACTTTGGCCTTACTAACCTTTATATACAATAATGAGAAAGTTTGAATCATGCACCCATATATTGAAGAATCTAAAAGGATTAGGTCTCGTAGGTGTTTCATCCTTAATATTCACTAACATAGTAACATGAACATAGATTAGAGGAGGAGAAAATTCAGCTCGAGAGGCACCAAAAAAATCTGACCATCCTTGGTTCCCTAATACTCAATGTAATTTGCATGCTATTCTATGATCATGTTGTTGTCTATTAGTCCATGAGTGAAAGATACTCGTATAAGGTATATCCTTGACTTTGATACTTTGTGAACAATCATGAAATTATTCCATGTCCTATTTGCTACTTTTTTTTTGTTACATAGCTATTGTTTGAAATTTTAGTTTTGTTTTCTAGCCTCTTGATTTTTGTTGGTGCTAGTTTGGTCATATTGATTTTGAAGTCAGGGCAAATATTAATTAGGAGGAGCTTTGACTTTGGTTAGTTTGCTTTACATTTATCCTTTTTCTATTACTTTGATGTTGTGGCTGCTTTGTTTTGTTTCTGCTACTGGTTGTTTGCTTCGATGTGTTGTTAATGTTGATTATTTGGAGCCTCAAGGAAGTGGGAGGGAGTATACAATAGCTAGAATGTTTAGGATTTGCTTTTGGTTTTGGGTAAAAGGTTCAAAAGCTAGCCGATAATTTAAAATTTTAGATGCATATTGTTTGAATGAGGAATGGCTTATATAAATGGTATAAGATTTAGTATAGGTGTTGATTTAATTAAGTGGTTAGTTATGTATGAAAGATAGTAGTTATACAAAAAATGTACGTGTCCATGTATAGAGGAACCTTTTTGTGCATGTAGTGAATGAATCTAACTAACTACATTTGTGCTTGGTGATTAATTATGTTTCTTTATTTGGGTCATATTACCATTTTTTTAATATAGATTGGAAACATATATGCAAAAATAAATTATTTTAAAAAATCTCTAAGTTGTAGTATTTGAATTTTCTGGGATAATTGTAGATTGGAAAATTAAGGCAAGCAAATGGATATACACACATTTTTTTGTCTAGGGAATATGAATAAAGGGTGGAGTTGTATTTATCAACTTTTCAGTGAAATATTTCAGGACTCTAGTAGAATAAATTTTCCCTATTTAGAATTTATTTGAATATTAAGTATTAGTACCAATGAATTGAGAAATCATTTGTTTACATATAAAATTAGTAGAGCTTACACTTTTTGGATATGACATGGTGAGATAAAGCCTGAATATAATAATGAGGAAAGTATGAGGGAAAGTAGTGGGTCATTTTAGAAACATAAGAGAGATTAGTTAAGGGATATGAACCAGAAGGTTGAAGAAAGTGTTTGAGATTATCCTAAAATATTTAAGAAGTTATTAGGTGACTTAGAAAAACCTTTGCATGGTATTTGTAGGAAGTTTACAAAAGATATATATTGTTTTAAGGTTGTACAACTTGAAAGCATATAATGGATGGAGCGATAAGAACTTTACATATTATTGGCTCTTTTGAAAAATATAATTATTGATAACAATGTTTCGCTTGATCATATCTATGAAGCCAAAAAAAAAATCCAACCATGAATATGAGTTAAGAGAAGATGCATGAATGCCCTAATGATGTAGTATTATAAACATTTTAGCTTTTAAAACATGAGAGATATTATAAGCCAATTTGTTTTTCAAGCAAAAGCATATACAAAATTAAGCAACTGTTATGATCACATTTAGTATAAGTCTGATCTATACTTTTCTTAATCTAAAAGAAAGGTTAATATGTTTACGACAATAAAATGAAACATGCATAAAAAAAATAATGGAATACTTTAAGCAATAAGATAAGAAAAGACAATGGGGATTAAGTTTGAGGTAATGCATCAAAACATATAAGATAAAGAAGAGAGACAAAGAGTCCAAAAAAGATATTTGAAGCACTAAAGGTACATGAAATGCTCCAAATTTACTATTAAAATATTTTGTTTTAATAGAAGCATAATATCAACATAATTGGGTGTTACAACCATCCTCGACATAAGTCTGACTTACCATACCATCCTTACATTAAGATAAAAAGAGAATAAAGGAACTTTTCATAAAACTTAAATAAGTGTTTCGTGATTAAATCTAAATAAAAAATAAAAAAAAGTATAATAAAAAGTATCTAATAGAATTACTAGTACAAAAGTATCTATAAAAAATTAGCTACCAGATAATGTGAACTCTACGTCAAAAGTCCAAAAGATTATATAATCACTCTTACACAAGTAGTGCATCAAAAGTAATAAAATTATCAAGACAATCCTCATAGGCTTGCATAACAAAATACGGGTCATGTACTCTTGGAAATGAACAATACTCATGAAAAGGATGGTTAATACTTGTATATTGAGTAAGATAACAGTACAATCATAAGAAAGGGAATTCATAACACATAGGGTCACATTAGAAGACTCTTCTTGTACATTATTTAAAACATGAGGAGATTCCTAATATGAATATAAAGATTTGCAGGATAGATAATTAAATGTTTCCATTTATTAAATGTCTTGAGTTTAATGCCCCAACTAATCATAACTGCTAAAACAGTATCAACAAATAATAACCTTAGGACATAATGCTCTCGGATACTATTCTCTTCTAGTGGAATGGAAAGGTATAATTCTATGGCTTAAAGATCTCAACCATTATTCTTATTTGGTGGAACAGACTAGTACAGTCCTAATATTTTATGAATTTCACAAAAAATAACAATATTATTGACTTTCAACTTCCAACATGAGTATATCATGCAGGAAAGGTTAAATAATGTAAGAGGTTTATTTTGGGAAGCTATGGTAATGTGAGGTGCTCATGTTGGGCTATGTTTGTTGTGTGAGTTTTGTTTGAAGGTGAGGAAGTTGTTGCGTGAAGAAGATTGAATATGGGGATGAAATGGGGTGGCTACATGAGCTTCTTATACTACTAAGGAGGAGAAACATAAGGACCTGACATAAAGAGGGTGGTGTAGCTTGTGGTTTGTCGATTTACATAGGGCTTATTGCTTAAAAATGGAAAAACTCAGTGGGGATTGATGTAGAAAAGAGTTAAGAATGAAGAAAAGAAGTAAGTTATCGGTTTGGTGGGGCATTAAATGAAGTAAGAAGAGAGAGAGAGTAGGGGTATTAATGGTTATGAGAGGGTGTGTGAAATATAGGACATGAAGAGGTTCAGAGGCAAGGGTCGAGTATAGTGTAAGGCAGAGAATAAGGGATTTTGGTGGGGGGAATCATGCGACACATACTTGAAATGGAGGGTTGTGATGATGGTAATGATGAAATTAGACTTGGTTAGGCTTGAGATCGTGGGATAAACTAAAGGAATTTTGGTCAGGGAAGGAAAAGTTCATGCGAGGAAAGTGGTGAACCAGGTGAAGATGAAGAAGAGTGAAAAAGGAAAATAATGTTTATGATTAAGATTAAAGTTTGGTTTAAAATTAGGAGTAAAAAATTAGGGTGAGATTAAAATAAAAATTACCTAAAATTAGGATTAGGTTAAATTTGGGGTATTATAGTACACAACATGTGTCTACCCCAAAGATCTATAATTATTTTCCCACAAAACCTATCACCCAAAATCTTGGACAAAACGTCTACAAAAGTAGAGTATTAGTATGCAACTCATACTGAGTAACATAACTATCTTAAATAAATAGCATTATGCATGTAAGGCTCGTACAATCAAAGTAATAGAATATGTGATAACATGTTAATAACATACATCCATAGTATAATAATTTTAAGGAGAACAACCAAACATCACATAGTAAGACAATTGTAAGAAGAATAACCAAATTTCATATCAAATAATGAAATATGGAGCACCTGATTAAACAAGAACCAAAAAGTATTATGTTCCATTATAGTGATCACAAAAAATATATTATAATAACTTGAGAATGGAAACTTCAAATAACCATAACTATTCTAGGACATAAGTGGTACTAGACCTAGATACCTTCCTATAAATATAACCAAACCACCAAATAATAAGACACCTAATCACTTAGATACATATACTCTTTATAGGGATTGAAACATTAAGGCTACTATAGAGCATAAGAGAGCATATTTGGACCTCGTAAGGCACTTGGGATCACAAAAGAGGAAACCACCAGAATGATTCCAAGTCTAACTTAGATAGCTACCCTAAGTGATATAAGTTCCAATGGGAGATCATTCACTTTAAATGATTAACGTTTTATTAAAGGATTTAGCAAAATAAGAATCAAGGCCCACAAACTAATACTTGAATCACTTATATCAACACATTCCATTTCCTTTAGTAAGCTTCAATATTATCCACACACTTGATCCATAAAGAAATCAAGGCTCAAACCAATTAGAGCACAAAGGCCCAACAACATATCAAGAAGGCCCAATTCAATATGTGTGGTATTAAAGCCTAAGTCATCTATCATGAAGTTCTATTTAACTCAAATCTTAATATCTATTAGTTCCAATTATCCAAGATAAAGATCAAAGGTCAATGTTAAGGTCAACAAATGTTAGTGATCAATAAAAGTTAATAGTTAACTAAGTTAACAATTGACCAAGGGTCAACATTTGACTAAATATCAACTAAATGTCATGATAAACTAGATGAATCAAAAGAATGTAAAATGACTAAAGTTCCTAAGGTTATAGCTAACAACATTTTAGGTATAAAAGAGGTAAATTCCATGCTTAACGATCCACACTTAGCTAATTATTTCCTGAGGTTCATTCATCGAATATAGATACTAAGTCCAAAATTCTAAAATTCCTAAATTATCTAATAAGTCTTTTATAAGCCAAAATAACCATTTTTAAGTGAATTCCTTATGTTCACTCATCTAGTACTAACCAATTATCCCACCCATCAATCGAAATCATTTTCTTAACAAACTACTCACTTTACTCCCAAACTTCTAGAATTAAAGTATAATGAACAAAATCCCCTTAAACCTTAAAAAAAACCACAATTAATTCCATAAAGCTCCAAACCCTATCAAATTTTATGAAAAAGACCTAAGGAACACTCAAATCTTACAAATAATAATAATAATTTAACTATAATACCCAACATACCTCTAACTCAAAAGCTACCCAAACCCTAATATCCATTTTAACTTCAATTAATTGCAAATTCACATCAAAGCTTCTATACCCTAAAATGCATACAATAACATACTTAAAAAAATTAAAACAAAAAATCCTATACAAAATGATAAGGGGCTGAGAGCCATACTAATGTTAACATGGTCACTGTTCCACAAAAAACTCATGATATGAAAGAATACACTCTAGCATATTATTATAAACATATAATCACATTTAATAAAAATTAAAACCAACATAACCATAAAATTTTCCTTAGTGGCATAAACCACCCACACATTTTAAGGCATTTTTAATCTACAAATCATAATGAAGACATGCTCAACTACATATTAACACACCCACCCACCCACCTACCCATACATAGACCATTCAACTTTTAAAAGACATACTTAATACTTAACATATTCTAATTCTTATATTCAACATAACAAATAATTATGAAATATTAAACATATGAAAGCATCTAGCACAAGATATTCTTTCTAGAGGTTAATTTAGTTACTAATAGTTTATACTCTAAGAAAAGATAAATATAAAGAGCTTAATACCACTTCTTTTAGGACAACTAATCACCTTCATAAAAATAAGAATGAAAATGTTAGCACAAAAAACTAACATAAGCATGGAAATGAAAGAAAGGGAAAGAAAAATGGAGAAGACTCAACACACGGATATGGGAGATAGAAAATGCTCAAGAAATCTCTATTATTAACAAATTTCAATTCCTTACACTGACAAAAAGTGTTTAAGAATTAATTGAGGGACTTAAGATAATGAGAAGTTAGAAAAAATAGGGGGAAATGAGGTGAGGTGGTGCACAAAATAGGGCTAAAATCTAACAGGTTGATGTAGGTAAAAGAGGGTGAAATGGTGGGAAAACACACCCCAAACACTAACAACAATTAAAGAGTGTAGAAGGTAATGGTAGGGGATTGTAAGGGATTGTAGTAAGATGTTTAAGGCAAAGAAAAAAAGAGGATAAAAAAACTAAAGGGAATCTATAAAATGGATAGAAGCAACAACACATAGGTTGGAGGAAAACACCAATGAGAATGTCTAAAATAATCATCACAACTAGAAATGGAGGATAATATTTTTATAAGGTTAAATTTAAAGAGAATAGGAAGAAAAGATGGATATGAAGGATCAAAGGAGGACTACAAGGGCATGAACAATCTTGGCAGAAAAGAGAGCAAAATACATATTAAGACTTTGATTTTTTTTTTATCATGAATGAGAGAGTGAGTGAAAGGGTAAAATATAGGTGTTTTAGACCAAAATAATGTCACTTTATCCACTACAAAATAGTCATGAGTTAGATGGGGAGGATGGGTTTTCTCAGGCAACACTTAACAAGGAAAAAGAGTTAGCAAAGTGTGAAGTAGTAGGTGCATAAAAAATGTTGGGATTTTGGTAATTTCATGGGTTAAAGCTAACAAAAAAAAATGATTGTGAACATAAGTGAGGGTTCATAGCAGCTAGGCCAAGGGAAAAGATGGAATTTTATAATTTTTAAAATAATCAAATAGGTAGAAAGGTTAGGAACAAGGAATTTATTAGAAAAAATAGCAAATAAATCCCAAATATCATAAAAACTAAGGATAGGTGTGAAATTATTTTAAAAATACAAATATATAAAAATATTAAGTATAGGAGTTAACTTAAAGCTCAATGAATGAAAATGAAAAAAATGGATACATCAAATAAATGCATTTTTTTCCAAGTATGCAAAAAGAATAACGGTGGTTTAAAATTGATACAGATGGATGGAAAATAATTTTGGAAAACCAAATATATAAAAATATTAGGCATGAGAATTATCTTGATCCATAACCAAATTAAAATGACATGAGTGACTAAAATTGTCTAAGTAAACATATTTTTCTATGATTTAACAATTTAGAAGAAACAAATGAACTTTGATTGAATGGATTGAATGACATACGTAAGAATATTTAAGAGTGATTGATGATTGCTAATTATGTTATGAAATTAGGGTTATTACAAAAGTATTGTCATAAATTCAAAATGTGCTAAGACAAACGGGTATCAGTGTAGTATTGCTCGCAAAAGATATACACGCTTTGAGGAAAATGTGATATGAAATGATGATCTATGTTTTAAAATGTAAAAGCCAAATGTTATAATAATATTATATATGTAAGGTTTATGTTAAAATTTATAACTCCAAGCACAAGACTTGGATCCATGCACCCCATCAACTAATATTAGTACCTTATGGAAGAACATAATAGCACCAAGTAGATCATATGTTAATGAAGATGTACAAGAATTTGCTGAGAAAATTTTAATATCAAAGGATGTTTGTTGACCCTATTCTGTGTTATTCACAAGGTATTATGTTTAAATCTATATTATAAATTCAAATATGTTTGGTACATATTAGGATGAACTTGAATGATCAAACTCGATGGAGGGAATTGATGAACATATCATTTTTTCACAAGAAATAGGAATAAAATAACACCCAACAATGCATAGGGATCTTAACATATAAATTAAACCAAACATTTACACATATGGATAGTATATAGTAGTAGTTGACATTTATCAAATCTTTAGGGTATAAAACACTGAAATCATTGTCACAAAATTTGTTTCACTTACCCATTATATATAATATTATGGATAGTTGTGAATGAGATGCACATTTTTCTTCTCTTTTAGAGGCAAGTATTCTAAAATATGAATTATATTTGTTATTAAATATATCAAGTGTAATAAATGATTAATAATATGTAATATTGAATATTTTATATTGAGATATGCATAAGTGTGACTTGGTAGCTATTGACCCTTTAATGATCTTGGAAAAAGGAAGGGTATGCATATGTCAACATACCACCATAGAGATGGTCCATAAGACTCCCTTAATCTCTAATCAAAAGGTTGTAAGTATTGTCACTCCAATAATGAGGGATACATGTAATACCCAAAATTTTTAATCTAACTTAAATCCCAAATAATTAATATTTTAATCTTACCCTAATTATTTAATCCTAATCCTAAACTTTCCTAATTTTTATTTTTTCTTCTTTTCTTTTGTTTTTTGTTATATTCTTACCCTTTCCTTGGCCCTTCTTTTTCTACCACCTGATTTTCTCATTCTCAACTAAACCCCTTATTTTAAGCCTCTAAACTCAAGCCTACGTAAGCCTAATTTTATCATCACCATCATCACATACCTTAACCTCTAGAATCTGTCACATAAAATTTCCCCCAAATACCCCATTCTTAGCTCCGTACCATACTTGATATGTGCCTCCACCTTTTGCTAGCTTACACCATTCGTAACATTTTCCCTAGCCATATATAATCCTCCTCTTTCTCTTTACTTTATGTAATGCTTCACCAAAATCATCCTTAACTCCCTCTCTCCATTCTCAATTCTTCTCTATATTGATCACTACAAAGTTTCACCATTTTTATGTAGCAAGCTTTACCCAACTCTCAGCACCTTACGCTACACCAACTTTATATTATTAGAGCCCCACTTTGCTCCTCCTAGGCAGTGTGAGAAGCTCACACATCCACATCATTTCATCTCCATATTCAGCCTTTCTCATCCAGCCAAGCACTGCCTAACCTTCCCTTTCTCCATTGTGTTATCTATCATTCATCCATTCCAACCTCTAGTACAATTTTGGCTCAATCATCTTAGTCATTGTGTTTTACCTCTCTTTTAGTCAAGTTACGTTATTCCTTTTTTTTTCTTGGCTATTCTTGCCTAGTGGGCTGAACTTGCCAAGCAAATGAACTCTCAGAGCCGGTAGGCTCATCAAGCAAGTTAACTTGCTTAACAAGTGAATATTTCACTTTGTCTTTGTTGTTTAAATAAGTGATTTTATTATTTAATCTCCCTTAGACCTATAACAAGCTTCCCTTATTCTTGGCTAGTCGTCACCCCTTGTTGAGCGTGCCAATTCCTTCCAATCTTCTCTATTAACCCTCTCATTCTCTCCCTCCCCTATCTCCTTCTTCGCTTTCTTTTTCATTCCTTATTTTTCCCTACATTCTAACCTTGGTTTTTTCTTTTTTTTAGGTGTTTCCTTGGTGGCCTTGGAGAAAGATGCTTAGAACCCTTTTTTAACTTAGAGAATAATGATGATTAGGCAAGAATATATGTCTTAGTTCATGGTATTTGGTGTTGTATATAGATTTTTATGTATTATCATATTTAGTGTTATTATACTTCTTAACTCATTTTGTTAATGTCATTTGGTGATATTGATGTTTTGTATTATGGAAAAGTGAGTACTATGTGAAAGCATGAGCCTATGTGATATCTCTTGTTATAAGCTTGTCTCAAAACCCTAGTATGTTGGCATGGTCCATTGTTTTAATTGTGTTTTGAGAATGGGTTGTGAATATGGATATGGATTATCATAATGATATATTAGTAAGGTGCACTAAATTTGGTGATTAGATGAGTCTTGTGGAAGAATTTACACATATCTCATGCAATTAGGGTTTCATAGGGGCTTTTTGGTCATTCCCCATAATGAATAACCAAACCACTTTTCATTGTGTTGTAAATGCCTTGAAAAGTCAAGATAAGCTATCATGATGTTTTTGAGAGAATCAATAGTCTAATAAGACAATTATATTTAAAGTGAAAGAACTCGTAAATAAAGATCAAGTTTTATCAATTTGTTCCACCAAATGAGAACAATGGCTAGAAGCATTCTACTTTGGGAGTTTTAATTTTTCAGTCTATCGAATGAGATAAGTTTCTAGGAGCATTTTACTCTAGGCGTTTTACAGGTCCATTGCATTGAATAATAATAGTAGTTGGGCATGTTCTATCCTGAGAGTTGTACCTATTCATTCCAAAGAACAAGAATAGTGGAGTCCCTAAAGTCAACGTAATAAAGTAAATGGATTGTAAGTAGACCAAATAATGGAACTATGGATTAAATCTTCTCTTGCATCATTTCATGATAATATATTTAATATGCATAATAAATATTTCCCTGTTACCATATGCATGTCGTTTCTCCATTTGATTTAACTTTATTGTTACCTTACTTAATACGTAGCATGCTAATCATTATTTTCATGAGTGTTGCTCATTCCCACAAGAAAATAACAAGATTTCATTAAATTGGTCACTAAGAATTGTATGGATGATTGTACTACTTTTTATGCACTTCTCGTGGAGGAGTGATTTATGTTTATTGGGGTTGGATGTAAAGTTAATGTTATCTGGTAGTTATTTTTTATCTGAATACCTTTTAGAATATTATTTCCATTAGATCCTCTTTTTATTGTATTTTTTTAATCTATAATTTGAGTTAATATCAAAATGCTTATTTAAGATTTATGAAAATTTAATTCATTCTTTATTTATTTGATTTCATATTCAAAGTATTTTGTCTTGTATTTGATACAAGGGTGGTGTGGTAAGCTAACCTTATGTCCATTATAGTGGTAACACTAGTTATCTTATTATTACACTTTTGCTAAAACAAATGTTTTGGTAGTAAATTTTGAGGTGTTACAATACTTTTCTACCTTGTTATAAAGAAGTTTATGAGTATTCCATAGTGAGGGAAGCTTATGGAAGCTTTGAGGCTTGAATTTTAAATCAAATATGTCTAACTATTAGAGAGGTTATGACATTCTCCATCAATGTTAATACATTATTTGCTCATTATATTAAATGAATTGTATATTAATATGGTTATTATACTTTATTTATTACCATGAATTAATGAATTAAATGAGAAGAATGTTCCAAAGAAAAAGGGAAAGAGATATATTATAAGGAACAAACCAAAAGAGATCAAAGATAAAGGGAAAAAGCCAAATTTATGGCTTTGGTAGCCCCACTAGCGAGTCTGTCCCTATTGAAGGAAACTTTGGGTGGATCAAAACCCCAACAATCATTAGCAAGTTTCTCAATGTTCTATTCCTATGCCCAAAACAAACTTGACACATATATATCAGTGATTTTTAAGCCTTTAAAGTATGGTGGGGAGAACATTGCATATCTTGTTGACATGAACTAGATCAACAAAATTTATAATCATGAATGTATATAGATTACAAAATTTGCCATATATGTAAAGTAGGTTTTATTTAATTTGATTTATCTTAGCACTTTTTGTTGTTTTGGAACTTGTATGAACTTTTATATGAGTTTTTGATAATTAATGATTATGTATTATTATTAGCTTCCATAGATCGGTAGCTAGAAGTGTTAAGAGAGGAGGAATGTCAACCTTTCTTTAATTTGTGAGTTCATATTTTATGTATGCTCACATTATAATGAATGATTGTAGACTGTGTCATATATAGAGGATCACTTCATTAAAGGAGTTCAAACAAGCACTATCTTGCTCCTCATCTCTCAAATGTATATTGGGGTTTATATGCCATCCTTCCTTCGAAAAACACCTACCTATGTGTTTATTTATGTATGTAGTGTAGATAAAATGTTGTGTAAACTCTGTTAGGTAATTGTAGATGATGTACAGTATGAAAGGTGGAAAGGATGAACCAAACCCAAAGTTTCATCAATATAAGCCAATCGAGGTCAAAAAGTCAAATATTCTATATTTTGTTTCATTTCTAATTAATATCTAATAGTTAGAGCTAATACAAGCTTGCAAGTTAAATGATTGAATTTATTTGACATTATCCATGAAAACCAAATAATGCTAATGATTGTAGCTACTAAATTTGTGCTTTCATGGATGAGATATTACATAAAATATCTCAAGATATAAATACAAGCATTGTATTTTTATTTAATTTTTAAATATTTTTAAATAATGACGTATTCACTTAAACACTAGCTAAAAATTAATTAAATGTGATTTTTAGTTTTATAATGATGGTTGTGCAAAAGGACGAGATTACACACATGAGGAAATTGATGATGTAAGTGATTGATGGGGAAAGTTAGTATATGCACACATCCCAAGAGTGTTGTTCAGAGCTTGATATATGGTTGGAACCAAGATGTCAACCCTCTCTTTTGTATATCATATAAATTATTATTTTGTGTTAAGTCTAGTGTTAAGTATTGTATCTAGATATGCTTTTCCTAACATATTGGAACTAACTTTTATGATATTCTTTTCTGTATAGAAGAACAAGTTTTTGAGTGTAGAGGTACCAACTTGTGGTGTGCCTCCTATTTTTTTTTTGTTTATTCTTGTGATGTCTCTTATGTTTTATGTCCGGTGCCAAGTTATCAAGATTTTAAGTGTAGAACTGCCAAACTGTGGTAGTGTTACTATAACACCCCCATTTTCTTAATACATTTTTTTGTTAAAATAGGATGCATGCAAACAAAAGAAGGAGTTGGGAGTGAAACCACCACACTAAACACGAAAAGAGGTGTGACCATTCAACGGGCTCATATCCCATGCAAGGTTAAAATTCACCAGAATTTACAAATTTTTTACAATAATAAACCATTAATAAGTATGAGTTTATAAAGTTACATTAAATATAACTTTACAAACTATTCCAAAAGAATACTACAATGAAATTAAAGGGAGTCAAACCCATTAGGTTGGTAAAAGACCTTGAAGCTAGGGGAAGAAAGTCATTCCCCAAATCAAGGTAACCACAATAATCCTTAACTTGTGAGAAGCATCATTTGATCCCATGAATGAGTTAGGCTCATCACAATGTGACAAAGTTATAAAGTATTGAGTAAGACTTGAATCCTATGCACACTTAAACTTGTTTCATATTAGAGGAATTCATATCCATCTCATGAATATTACAATAGTTATCATGCTTCCACATATAGACAACATATGGCACACGGGCATAACATATCCATTTGTAACAATCAATTATCCATGACTTTACATTAACATGATAATGCCTCCTTACGCATTTTTTGAGAATTGAATTCCCTTTCAATTATTAATTCATTTACTATCCTAATCATATATGCATATCTAATTATTTACACTTTGGTTCATAGTTAGAAAAAATATTTTAAGAGAACACTAAACTTATTCTTTCCATTAATGGCGAATTAAACTTACGCCAAACATATTATCCATCATGTATTCTTTTAGCTTATACTCAACTTATCACATTACATCTAGGTTTTATGCTAACACCAAACAATAATATATCATCCCAATGTTTATGTCAACTATATCATCTAATATCGGTGATTAATGCTTATACAAACTTTACCATAAATACCAACGTTGTAGGTTAACACCAACATAATATCCATATCTCCATAATTTTTAATCTTACACCAAACTTACCATCTTATAACTATATTTCACTTTAACACCAAACATATTATCCATATCACAACAAGGGAACACAAGTCCCACCATTTATGGTTAATAACCATGGTAGTTCAATTTACCAATCAAAACAATACCGGCACATTGGGTTGTACACATCCCCTACTCAAAGTCAACAGCCATGGCAGTCTCACAACCATAAGTTTTATCACAATACCCTAGCAATGTTCAATTAGGTGTTAAAGGGTTGCACATGGACCATCAACATCTACCTCACTTGTGTTTCCTACTGCCACTCTAGGTTAGGTTATTTGCATCTACCAGACATGGCCATCCACTAATGGAACATTTTAAATATAAATATATTAGATTATACACACCCACCACACACATTCACATACCAAGGAAATAATTCAACATAACATGGCTATCATGTATAAGAAACATAGCATGGACATCATGGTTAGGAACATAACATGGCAATCAAAACTAAGAGACACCATGGAAATAACAGTTAAGAGACAACATGAATACCATGGCTAGGATATAACATGGCCATCACAGTTAGGAGACAATATTTCCATCACATCTAGGGGACAACATGTGTTTTATAATGATTACATGAAACATATCCATGAATGTTTCATATGCTAACACCAAACATATCATAATGAATATAGATAACATCAAACTCGTACGACATCATATGCAAGTGTTTATGGATTATGCTAAGCTTTCATTTCACGCGTGCTTATGGATGACAACAAATTCACATCACATCATGTTCATAGATAACACCATGTTCACAATAGAAAAGTGCTTAGAGATGTGCTAAACTCATTTCACATAAATGTTTATTGATTACACTAAGCATGCACATCACTGGTGTTTAAGGTTTATGCTAAACGTTTGTTAATTCATAGATCACACATACCACACAAGACACGTAGCTGCCATATTTAACATAAATTTTACATGTGATTATTCTAGGATATCGCATAAGGAACAACAAATTATTAAAAACATTTTAACGTTCAAACCAATGGCCATTAGCCTCATGGTAGAAATCATTATTTAACCTAGGAATTTTGCTCCAAATTTAAACACACTGTACAAATCAAGAGTTAAACTAGGGTTAGAATCAACTTCATAGTTAACCAAAATCCTCAAAGTCCAATTTTATTTATTAGTTTTCAAAATAGTTACATAATGACCAAAGTACCCTTTTAACTTTGAAAATTCATTTAAAGAGTTAAAATATCCAAAATGATATAAACAAATATAAATATTTCCAAGGCTAAAATAATACCATTTAAGGTATTTTTAATACCAACAATACCTATGTTTTCCTTAAAAATTCTACAGGATAAAGTGAAAATTCCATTTTTTTCATTTCCACCCAAGATATTTTGTAACACCCCAAAATTTAATACTTAAAAATTTTATTTTGCGGAAGCATTAATCAAAAAAATGATAAGTGTTACCGCTACACTCAGTATAAGCCTAGCATCCTCTACAATCCTTATACTAAGTGTTAAAGCTAAAACATTACTTTAATTAAACCACATTTAAAACGTAAAAAAAATAGAGATGACAAATTAATTTTGTCCTGATAAATACAAAAAGATCAGGCAAAACAATTATAGTATAATAAAAGGAGAAATAATAAGGGATATAAGAGTCCACGAAAATATCCAGATCAAAAGATTCTGGAGCGAACACTGAATAGTCCTAACTCTCAACCCTATATTAGAAGTCATCAAGCTAAACCCTCAAAGTAATGCTGTAAGTTTATCACTACCCATTTAATAGGCAGGGGACTGAGAAACGAAACCCGCCAGTACTATAGTACTAAGAAAACCATTATATTAACACCAACATATAAGGCTACATGAGGCACAAAATAAGAACATAGGATAGGTATATCAAGAAAACATGCAATCATAAAATGGACACAGTTGATATAGTTAAAAGAAACCTAAGTACCAAGGTAGGATAGTAGGGCAACTACTGACACAATCATCCATATAATTTTCGGATACCAAGGTAGGGCATGAAGCCAACTACCAAATCGCATATCAAAACATTAAATCCATAACAACCCATTAAAATCTTTACACAATGATTATTTCTAATTTTAGTTACTTAAGGAGGGATACAATAATAACCCATAGACATAAAAATACACCTATCATACCAGCACACAAGGCAACATGGTACCCTCCAACCATCTAATCTAGAGGGATAATAGCACTCTGGTCATACTGTACAAGGCAACACAATACCCTCCATACCTAGGTCACCTAATTCTTAAGTATAGATATTCCCTATAGGGCCCATATGACACCTATAGAGTAGACTAGGGCCTTGTTGGGGTATGACTAGCACACAAGTGAAACCAAAAAAACCGAGGGCTCCTACCTCATCTCTAGGGTAGCTACCCCTAGAGATCAACCATTTTCAAACTCAACGTCTTTCACTTTAAGTATTAGTATTTTATAGGGTGACCATAGATATCACACATTTCACAAAAATTTTCTTTTTATACTTAGCCATTTTCTTTTATTTATAATTATTTAAGGTAAACCCTAAGGTCATAACTAGTTATTAGCAAAAGGTGTATTAAGTTGAAATGACCAAAATAGCCACAAACCCTAACTTTACCATTTTATTCAACTTCGTATCAAGCAACATTATTACGAGTCATTTGTCATGAAAATGCTAAAGGATAATTGTTCATGATATTGTAGCACGTAAATAATCTTTATGTCTTAGCGACTTACTTTATTGTCTACTTTTCATAAGTTACGTCTACAACCTAAATCATAAATTTATAGGGTTGCATATATTCCAAACAACACATACGTATAAATCTATAACATAATATGTCATTCAATAGGGTAATTAATATCATGGTGCAGGTAAGGAAATACCTCAACACTAGAATATGAGATTAACAATTATATACTAACCTTAATCATGCGTGCATGATTATTACTACTTATTTCAACCTTACTTACCATGCAAAGATAATCGTGGTACACTTATCATGGTAAATTATATTATAATATTGCAGGGTTTTAGATTCTAACAAACCCTAAGCATGCATATGTAAATCATTCAACAAATCACACATGTGTATATTATCGATCACATAATACGTATGACATATGCTAAATATTTAGTATTATACTATTTACATTCACGCCTAATCATAACACTTAATTTTCCATTATAAAAGTTCTGAAGTATAATTGGAATGCCCCTAAATTGAGCGGAGTGCTATAAGGATTGATATGGCTATTTATATCAACATAGCATACCATCCTTTTGGTGATTTCGTCCTAAGAACTCTAAAATTAAGCGTGATAGCCGTGGAGCAATTTTTAGAATGGGTGACCCTCCTAGGAATTTTCAAAAATTTTATGAGAAGGGTGTGTGTGATGACAAAGTGCATTGAAAGGACTTATGTTGATCTATGGGGCTAGCCGATCAATCCGAAGGTGCTCCAGGTAACCCGTGTGTGGTCTTATCGACTCGGGGTATTATAAATAAAATTAGAGCAAAACCGTGGCCGTGAGCTGAACTTTGATGAGCCAGTCAGCCACCTAGCGGGACGATTCTTGGAATAAACTATATTGAGACAGTTAGTAGTTGATGAGCAACAAGGACATTGCATTCCTTGAGTGGGGGTGAATGTAATACCCCAAATTGAGCGAAGTGCTATAAGGATTGATATAGCTACTTATATCAATATGGTATACCATCCTTTTAGTGATTTCATCCTAAGAACTCTACAGTTAAGCGTGCTGGCCATGGAGCAATTTTTAGGATGGATGACCCTCCTGGAAAGTTTCAAAAATTTTCTAAAAATGTCACAAGAAGCACACTGAAAGGACTTGTGTTGATCTGTGGGACCATTCGATCAATTTGAAAGCTCTCCAAGGTAGCCCTCGCATGGTATCAACTCAGGGTGTTACAATAATGCATACATATATCCTTTTTAAAATGAGGCATAAATTATACCCTAAGCACAAAACAAGCTTTATGCGTTATCACATGATCTTACATCTTAGTAGAAGAGTACGGTTTACCTCTTATCCAAGCAAAAGGAATAATCAAGATTCACCCAGTTAGCCTCCACTTAATTTCTTCAAACTCCTTACATTAATAAAACCAACACACATATTAGCATATAACATAACACAAAAATAATCTGAAATTAACTAAAATTAAATGGGGAAAAAGGTTAGAGAATTAATTGAAGTAATTGGCATTTTTGGGTTACATGAAAGTATGGAGGAATGTATAGTGGAGCTATGGTAAAAATTTAGTAGTGTTTGGACAAGGTTTGGGGGTAAAAATCGATGCACACGGCTAAAATAGGGTGGTTGCACGACTGTACTATAGGCAGTGCCCACCCAATATGCGAGAAAAGATCACGTATGGCTAGGTGGTGCAAAGTGGCACAGTCGTGATTGATCACTGGGAAAATAGGTTGCAAGTAAATAAATGCACACGAGTGTATGTTTAGGTTGTGTGCAAGTGTGTGAGGGTGTAGGGGCAGGCTATGCTGAGTTGCACGAGCATACAATAAGAAATTTTAGTATTTCATAGCCATGCTTGAGGTCATGCGTGTCTGTGCGTTCCTTAAAAATGGGACGAGCAAGGAGAAGAAGAAGGAAAAAGATGTGATGGTCGGCTACGATGGCTGGCAACTGTGCTAGGGAAGGTTGGGGTGACTTTGGTGGTCGGTCCACTAATCAAAGGTTAGCAAGTGGTGATCTTTTTGGTGCATGGTGATGGAGATGGTGATTTGGGTGTAAAAAACAGAGCACGACTGAGGGAGAAGAAGATGAAGAACAAGAAGAAAGAAAAGAGAGGGAGCTCGTGCAATGGTGTTGGACGGAAGATTTGGGAGTTAAAATGGCAAAAAAAAAGGAAGGAAAAGAGGGTGGAGTAGTCTCTGTGTGTGTGGTGCGAATGGGGAAAAGGAAAACAGGGGGAAAGGCATGTGAAGGTTGTGTAGGGTGATGGTGCAGGTCACTAGGGTGACAGTGCAGATGATGGTCGTGTGTTGTGACGAAAAATGAGGATGATGGTGATGGTATATGTTACATAAGGATAAGGAAGGAAAGAAATGCCAGGGGAGGCGATGGTGCATGTGCTCATCAGGCAAAAGAGGATAAGAGAAGAAGAAGGATGATGGATGATGGATGACCAAAGCAAGCTGTAGTGGAGATTATGAGAGATGGTGCAAATGGCAAAGCAAGTTGAAGGGGAAAATCAAACATTGCGGCAAGAGATGGAGAAGAAAGAAAGAAAAGGAGAAAGAAAAAGGAAAAAGGGAAAAATATTTAGGGGTTAGTTTAGGTGATTTTAGATTAGCCAAAATAGTTATGATAGTGGAAATTTTAGCAGGCTTTGTTTTCTGTTTACAAAATACGGTCTATCAAAGTCAAGGTTTCGGATTCGGTTAAAGTTTAGAGATTAAGGCTAAAATAAGATTTTTTTGGGATTAGAATCGAATTAGGGTATAGTTTATAAGGAATCAGGTTAGCTAAAATTTGGGGTATTACATATTAAGTTGTCCATTTCATGGTATAAGGGTTCATTCACACCACCAATTACATTTACTTCATGAATAACATGTGAATATCATGAATATCATCCATATACTTTATACTTTCTAGACGTGCAAATATATTACCAATTTTTCCCTTAAGGCTTCAAATCTTACAATTAGCCTAACTTATGCCATATTTGTTCAAATGCCAACATATTATATATAAAATTGATCCTAAAAATATCAATGAACATGATGAAATGCTTAAAATAGTAAAAATAAAAAATAACACATCCAAGGCTTGTTGGATGAATTCCAAACATACCATACATAATTTATTTTTCCATTCCTTTGACACATATTTTCACAAAGTGAATGGATTGTAGCCTTTCAACTTATCTCATGCTTTCCATTCCAACATAACATTCTCCAACAAATTCTACAACATCACATTCTCAACATGAACTTATCTTTCCACATACACATATCAAACTTATCGAAGATAATTAAATACAAGTGAAAAATCTAATATATACTATCTAATATTTCATTAATGTTTAGTGTGAGCAAGAAACATCTTACCTAAACTCAATCTCACAAAATAATCACTAAATATGCCGGGTTATGCATATCACCCACCAAAATGCACCAACCACAAAACTCTTTAGATCACCTTAAGAAATTACATATATATACATATAAGAATTTACTCATCACAATCTTAAGCATAAGAAAAAGGATACTCATAGGAAAGAAACAATAGTTTACCTTACTCTTACAACTTTAAGCTCCTAACAATGATCTTCCTAATATACCACCTTCTTATTTTCTACTCCCTTGTAGCTTATTATGGTATGAGGGAGCTTAAGTTCATATTTTTAGGATTTTTTTCAAGCTTTGTGCATGGGGGTTTAGGTGGTAGTGGAGTTCATTTATGATGAATAAATGGAGGATAATGATGGTGAAATGAAAGAGAGGATGATGAGGGATGTTTGGCTGGTGGGATAAATGAGAAAGTGTTTGTGTTTTGAGGTAGATTAAATATTTTTATAAAGGCTACCACAAGTGTGAAATGTAATGATTACTAAGTTGATTTTTAATTTTTAATTAAGATAATTTTACCTTTTATGAAGGGGAATGGTGTAGAAGGTGCTTGGCATATTCCCTTACATGCTCTTGTTTGGCTCTCATCAAAACAATTTAGAAAGCTTGAGTGAATCTTATGCACATTAGATAGGATTTAAAGGAAGAAATAATTATCTTTAAAATTTACCAGATAAATAGTCAAACAAATTATTTATCATTTTCAAATGATTAGTCATTAAAAATATCAAAATATAGTGATCTCTAAAGTTTCATAATATTTAAATTATTTAAATAGTCAATTTGAAGTCAAAACATAAGAAAAGTAAGAATAATGAATTAAATAGAAAAAGACACTAAAATTCATAAAAACTTAAGGGAGATGTTAAAAATGTCATTTTAAGATCACATATAAATTTTCATGATTATTAGGTAAAGAAAAGTATATTAAATAAGGTCATAAAGATATCTAGTAAGCCTTAACAAGAACATTCAAAATAAATATTAACAAAATCCCAAAAATCATAAAATATATCAAATCCATATATATAATGATTTGGATCCCAAATATAAAAAATTTGTAATCATTCGACAAGAATTTGAAATTTTGATTTTGAAGCTCTTAAGCATGAATAATGCTTTGTCGGGAAGGTTGCATCTAAGAGTTAAAGAAGAAGGTTTTTATTTTTATGTTTATGAAAATGCTCTTAAATATCTCAAATAAAAATTAGAACCTAAAAAAGTTGTAAAACCTAAGATTTATATTTTACAGAAAATTATTGGAAACTTCTCAAGTTTAAAAGAGTTTAAATATCAGTATAGAACCTAGAATCACAACGAGGGTTTTTGGAAGTTCTTAAAAGTGGATTGCATCAAACAACATTTGTTTCTCATAAAAAATTAATTTACTTTCACAAAATAATAAAATTTTCTTTTGAGTTAAAATCGGATGGTGGGTGTGGAAAGAGGAGTGTTGCAACTACTAATTTTGGTATCATAGGTATGCCCAAAGTACTACAGATCACAAGCCTCTTCGAAATATATGCTTAGTTGGGTAAGAAAAATAATCAATTTTTTTAAAAAGGAACTTTACTAGTGGTTTTATGATTTTTAATAACGATTTCATAACATAATCGTTATTACAACTTGAACCCTAATTTTGTTTGTAGGAAATGTTGTTATAACCTTTGACATGATTGTGGGATGAAACTGTTATCAAAATTAGGTATTGACAATGGTTCTTTTGATGAACTGTAACTAAAATTGAGGGTTTGATAATAGTTTTTCTCTATAACTAATTAGTAAAATGCCAACCTCAATCCCATTTCCGTGCACTTTTAAAATATTTTATGACGATTTCAAAACCATTATTGAAAATTTAACAATGGGCTTTGATAGTCCATAACTATTATCAAATGCCTTTTATAAACATTATTAAATCCTATTTATGTAGTAGTGTGTAAAGGAAGTTTTGCTCCACTCACCTATACTAAATAAATGGTTGGGCATGGGGTATATTTAGGGTTTGTTCTCCTCAACTTACTTTCCTTGACTTATCAAATAAGTATATATTGGATAATAATAAAGATAATGTGAAATTAATGATAATAATTATTGTTATAATGATAGTAATGATAACAACAGTAATAATATTAAACAAATATTAGTTATGGTGGAAACAACAAAAAAAATGATTTTTTCAAATAAACTTAGATCAATAATATTAAAATGAAGAGAACGTGCCTTTAATTAAATAAAAATCTCTCACTAATTTCTTTTTTCTCCGTCATTTTATGGCTATGTTCTTCGTGTTGAAAATTGTTTGATTTTATTTGCCTACTCCAATCTTTCCCTTGACCTCTTTTTCTTTTAGCTAAATATTATTCTGGTTACGTTTATATATAGGCCTTGATATTGTTTCACCAAGAATTCCTAGAAAATTTGTACCGGTCTTAAAGCCAAATTATACATATACATATGTACGTACATACATAGATACACACACACATACATACATATATATATAAATAAGTCGAGTTGTCACCAAAATTTCCATCACAAGTTTTCTCACCCATTTTTGTTTTAGATAAACTTAATACACTAAAATTTGGGAGAAAAAAGTTGAGTGAAGATATATAAGTGAAAAAAATTTATTATACTTCTTTTGATTTGAATATGTTCTCACTCGTGTTCCTATCCAAAAGCCCTAGTAATACAAAATTACCCAAAATTTGTAAAATGATAATGAATAAATAAAAATATTGTGCTAATCATGCTTGCAACAAAGGATGAAAGGATATTAGTTTCATCATATTATTTTTGAATTTTTCTTCCACACGTTACACTTTATTACAATTGTTTATTTTGAAATTTGATTTCATAATTTATAAATTATTTTACCATATTATTATTTATAATAAAATTTATAAATATGAACACCCGTGCGTTAGTTACGTATTCAAAGTAAAAGAGTCGAGAAAGGCTAGCAATTCTTGCAGAATGATTGAAAATTTCATTTTTGTGTAGTAGTGGTAGTTGCTAATACCACGTTTTTCTCCACATACGTTGACAGAGTGCGGAAAGATTATAAGCTTTGAATGAAGAAAGATCAAAGTGCTCGAATGCATTTTGTTACAATTAATGGAAGGCAAATCATGAGTTATTTAAGTGGGGCAGAGAACACCATTATTGTAATAAAATAAAATAAAAAAGGAAAAACAGACGAAAAGAGATCACCATTAATCAAGTGACGGACAATTAGGCGCCACAAACTATACCAATATTTAGACTAATGGGGACAAAGACAAATTAGAAACCCAATATCACTCGATTTTATTTGATTCTGTTTTAACCTATATATGACACGGGTTTTTGATGTTTGCAGTGCTATTTATGACCCACCACTATAAACATAATCCCCCTTTTCAAACCTTTGTTTTCTTGCTTGACCTTCAACCTCTATAATTGTAATTTGTAACCGTTTAACAATGAGGCGACATAGTATACATGTGTTTTTGATTGTCTATGTGTACATATTTATAGAGAGAATATCTAATGAGAACTAGTTATCTCGGTAAAAACTGAAAACTAGCATATCAAGTTGAAAAAACTATCTACAATAGGTGATAGAAACTAATATTAGTAGGTAGAGAAAACTACTATAAGTAGTTTCAAGAAATTATAGTATTTGAGTATTAGGAAAAAAACCGGTGGCATTTTTGTAATTTTTTCATATTTATATTTCAGCATTGGAAACTATCTACCGTAGGTGGTGAAAGATACTCTTAATAGGTAAAAAAAAAAACTACTATAAGTCTATCAAAAAACTATAGTATTTAAGTGTTAGAAGAAAAAAACATCGCATTTTTATAAATATTAGGTATTTATATTTCAGATAAGAAAACTACCCATGATAGGTGGTGGAAACTACTCAAGTGGATGGAAAAAATTATTGTAAGTCTCTCAGAAAACTATAGTATTTGAGTATCAGAAGAAAAAAATACGGTAGTGTTTTTATAGATATTAGATATTTGTGTTTTAAGTTAGAAATTACTCATAGTAGGTGGTGGAAATTACTTGCTGTTAGTGATAGAAACTATGATAAGTATCTCAGAAAACTAATGTGGTTCTTAGTTCTTACCGTAAAGGATGGTTCTCACTAATTATGCCTTGGTGTGTGTATATATATATGGAATATCCAATGAAAACCATCCTTTATAGTGAGAACCAATAACTAGTACTCATAGTTGAAAAAAATACTTATAGTATATAGTGAAAACTACTCGTAATAGGTAGAAGAAACTGCTACAAGTCTTTTAGAAAACTATATTATTTGAGTATTAAAAAAGGCACTAATATTTTTACAAATATTATATATTTATGGTTCGTTTTTGGAAATTACCTACCATAAGTGGTGAAAACTACTTTCAATAGGTGAAAGAAACTACCATAAGTCTTTTAGAAAAATATAGTATTTGAATGTTAAAAAAAAGTATATTTTTTGTAAATATTAGGTATTTATATTTTAAGTCAGGAAACTAGGCCACAGTAAGTGGTAGAAACTATTGTAAATATATTAAGAAACTAGAGTGGTTCTCAATTATCATCGTAAATCGTGTTTCTCACTAAATATGTCCCTTATATGTATGTATATATATATATATAGTATAATATACAATCATATAATGAATATGAATTAAAATATGATTAAAATATGATATAATATACTTTATATATAATATAATACACACACAGACAAATATTCAGATATTGACCAATTCTAATAATCAAGTAAGGTCTTGTCAAATATCTACTTTGATCAAGACCATATATTTTTAATCGAATTTTTTAAAATAATAATAATAATAATAATAATAATAATAATAATAATAACTGACTGATTTTTGCATAGCTCTAATAAATATCATAGATGTCGTTGATTTTCATTTTTTTGCCTCCACGTTGCCCATTTTCTTTCTAGCTAACCTCACAATCACTTATATATCCTTTATTCTTGCTTCCTCCAAACTTTGTCACTTAATCACTCTCAACTACTTATTCTTAATACTATTATACATTTACGGTGTCACTAACTATATGATATTTTCTACTTGTGTTCACATCCCCCTTATGAATCAATTTTTCAAAAATAGTTAAAATTAGTTTGTCTTGCTCAATCTAGACTCATTTAATAAGTGAAACAGAGCCAACTCTTTTATTCAATTGGCCTAATACTAATGTTTAAGCTCCAATTATTAGCCAACTAACGTTCAACCCAAGTACATGTTACAATTCTCAATCCGTTCAATTATGACTCCAATCAATTTGTGTAAAAGTCTTTTTTTAATGTACCTAAGACTATAGTACAAGCACTCATCTTCTTAGCACTATTATACTTGAAGAGAGATTTCATGGATCAAATATCTTATTAAAGGCTTCAAACATCTTGTTCTTCGGATCAGATTATAAGTAATTTATTAGATATATAAAACTTTCAATAAGATTGCAAATAAGAAATTATATATATATATATATATATATATATATATATATATATATATATATACTTTTTTTTTTCATATTGAATATCAAACTTCTTCAACTTTTTATTAATCAGATCAATTATTTGATTTTTTTTTGTATCCTATCAATTTTGATATCAGATCATTTCATCTGGTATTTAGACATATGAACAACTTTATTTATTAATATTTTTTAGGAAAAAGATGGTAAAATGTCTGGTTATATTATTATATGTGTAACAACCCGAATCGATACGACCATGCAGTGCAGGGGCTACTTTGGAGTGATTTCGGATTGATCGGCTGACCCCACAGATTAACACGAATCCTTTCAGCACGCTTTATCCTCACTCACACGCTTTCCGATAAATTTTCTGAAAATTCTCAAACTTTCTAGAAGAGTCATCCATTATAAAATTACTCCACGGCCAACACGCTTAACTGTGGAGTTTTTTATAATGGAATCGCCAAAAAGATAATATACCATATTAATATAAATAACCAAATCAATTTTTAAAGCACCCTACTCAATTTAAAATGGCGGGGAAAGTAGACGCCTAAAAGCATCATTACACGTCAATATCGCTAAGCCCACCCAACAGCTTCTTTTCCGAACTGCTCGATTTTAAGAAGAAGCGACTCCCCCACTTCCACATCTTCTGTTCAAGGGCTCGCTTCCTCTCTGTTGTGTATCAATGCATACCAAAACTGGGATACGATCCGAAGGCCGTCGGGCCAGATGTTGCACCGATGCATGAGGTAATCGCATCCTCCAACAGGGGTTCGCATAACTCTATCCAGCCTCTGAAGAATCCTCCTTCAGGTATCTCAAGAATTCCACCATGTAAATCGTGGGCTAGAGAAGCCCATATTGATCATATAGCACTGTGTCATTGCATAGGCCAATCTGTGCATTTATGATCGTAGTTTGTCGTCGAACCTCCTAGCTTGCCGTCCATCTTGTCCACATAATTAAACTCTCTTATCATCAGCCATGGGAAGGAATGAGTTGGCGTTGCATTCTCCAAAGCTTGCCGATGTGTCTCTCTTAATGTCGGCTCTGGACTAGCATATACTGCAAATAGTCGTCACTAGCTTCCCCTACGGGAGTGGACCAAAGCATTAGTAATTTGTTTCCCACAGGACAAAAGGCTAAGCTAGATCTAATCATCATGCCATAGCATCCGTATTCCCCGAGAAAACCCAATTGCCTCCACTCGCATGGATCTAGAGAAGCCTCTAGCAGATATCACCCGCCGGGCCTTATCAACAGTGACCACTGATTTTAGGCTCTAGATTAACAACTATCCACAGCTTGTAATGAAACCCCTAAGTGACGTGAGCACTCGTCACTAGCTACTCCTCTCACATTCCTCTCAGATTTGTATGGAGATAAAGTGAGGGCACAAAAACACACGTATATAGGATTATTTGATGATGACATTAGACGGCCTAGTCTTGCCACCTAGCCAGCAGGGGTTTCCCTCACTAATCCACACACCGTCATCTTTGGTCTTCTCTATTGCTCACATGTGCGCCCTCTCCTTTATCGACTTCTACCACCCCTTTTATCCTCATAAACATGATTTTCTTTGCTTGGGAAGCGGCCGCGTCTTCTCCCGAATCCAGGGAAACATCGGGGGTGCCAAAATGTGGGGAGGGTACTATCCATTGGAGTATCTGCATCTCTCCCGCTCTTTTTCTCTGTTTCCTGTGACAGCCTTAAGTCCTTGGTATGCTGCTTGTCTTTTCCTGTGATTGTCACCAGCAGTCTGGTCCGATTCAAAACTCGGATTGGCTATTAAGCTATGGGCAGAGATGGAAATGTCCGCGAGACATCTCTTCCCATCTTGCCGGTCTTTGTTTTTGGTACCGGTCTGGTGTTGCTGCTCTAGAGTGCTTTCACTCCTCTTCTCCTTCAAAGTCTCTTTGCATGCGGGCTTGGGATATTCTGGCACCCTTTCGGTGAAGTCTCTATTCTACGTTTCACGTAGGTCATCATTCTCCAACACTTCAAATCGAAACTCCATGTAGATCTGTAAGTATACTCGTCTCCTCCACGATCTTTGGAATTGTTTTCCCAATTCCACGACCAGCGGTCTCATGTCTGTACCCTTTGTGAACTGCCCTCCTGTTAGTCCTGGTTTGGTTAAACACCCATGGACCATATCCAACCCCTTCTTCCCATTCCTTCGAATTTTTTTCCTTCTTCATTGTAGCAGATCGATCTTCGTCCAAGCCAAGTCTGGTACCTTCGCATTCCTCCTTCTTGTGGCCATCACGACCTCCACTTAAACCAAAAGTAGACGGACTACCTCATATCCAACTCCCTGGATAGTCTTGCGTAGCTGGAACTTTGAGATTAGCTTTTTCCCGAGATCAACTTGGATGACTAGTCGTGCATACCCTCCGCGTCTCACCTCCGAGGTAGTCAAGTCTTCTAGGAAATATTAAATAAGCAGTTCCAGGTGTATCACCCAAACCGTTAGCATACTAGTGTCGGCTTGCCCCGGCCGGAACTCCGATTCCCGTTTTCGCACCAAGAAGTAGCGGTCGACAGCTGTCCTACCCCCCCCCCCCAACCCAAATGAGGGTAAACTCATACTCTCTTTGCACCTAAATCTCACGACATAATATCCCATGCCTGCATCAATCAGATTCATAGGATAATTTGGGTGCCAAATTCTTCGAAGCCTTTCAGAGAAATATATACTTGAAGCCTATGGATTTACCTAGTAGTTTTATGATCAGTGGGGTGCACCAAGGCTTCCTCAATGCTATTTTCTCTTCGTGGACTCATTTATATATAACACGTTATTTAGTTGAGTTTAATTATTATAAATAAATACATAAACACTCATCAATCAAGTATGATGTGATACATAATAATGAGCATTTAACAATCATCTTAATAAGCCTTACATAGGCCTATAAACAAGCTGACTTGTGAAAGAAATAGTTGAACTTAAACCAACTTGAGTTTTGACTTTTCAATAAATATTAAATTTAGTTTATTTAACTAAACAAACAAATTCCTAGCCATCTCGACTCATTTACCCTGTAAGAAAAGACAAACCATTTGCTAATACTAACTTAATCATTCACATGTGGAGGATATATGTAGTAGACATAACCCATTGTTTCCGATATCCCTAAATTTCTGAGGGTTTTATTTGTTTATTTATTTTAGAAAAGGTCATCTAAGAATTCTTCACTTCTTTATAGAATAATTTTCAGGGTAGGACAATAAGCGCACATACTCTATGATTGACATATATCACTACATTTCATATATCGTATGATGAGGTAGGATTCGAACTTATGTTCTAATACACAGTCCTGGGTGTACTAAGGTCACAATTGGCATGGATGTGATTATAAGAGACAACTCAGGCCGAGTCACAGCTTGCAGAAAAGAGTTCCAGTTCTGCAATACAGACACGCTCTCCCCTTTAATGACTAAACTGCATGTTGGTTAGGGATGGAGCTTGCACTGGAGAAAGAAGTTGACAACATTGTGTTTGAAAATGATTCTTCTCTAGCTGCAGAACTGATCAATGATCAAACCATTACCACCTCCCCGCCCCGACAGGCTGCTAACTTGGTTGGAAAGTGTAGAGATGTCTTACTTAAATGGCCTAATTTCAAGGTTTATGCTACTCACCAATTAACACAATTAGCAATCTCTGAGGGTTCTTGTTCCACATGAAATGGTAGCTTTCCAAAGGCTAAGTCCCATGCAATTGTAACTGATTTACTATAGTAGTGAAATGATTCTCGTTTGAGCTCAAAAAAATCTACACAGGACTTCAAACTTACTATATGGATTGACTTCAATGGTACGGTGCTAAGGGCTTCTTTATTTTCAGGCTTAAGTTAAGGAAAAGACTCAAGGGTCTAGTACATATATAAAGCAGTTTTTGGTTTTCTTGCTGTACCTCCTACATTTGGTTCTCATCAGTCCGTTTGTTAATTTGATTGTTATGTTGGCTTATGGGTATGTATTATCTAACACTTATAATAAAACTTAACCATTTACAACGACTACATATACTTATAATTAAATAATTAATTTATCTACCTTTTATTGGGCTTGTGGCAATAACTTGAGTGTAATTTTTTTCATAATTATAAAATTTTTAAGTAAGCTCAACTCACCATTAATTATTACTCACAAAGTGTCGAGACCATATATAAAGTGTATTTGTGACTAATTTTACGTGTAAGGGTTCACAAATTTTGGGCAATATTGTATGTTATTTGTTCTATTTCTAACTGTTACATAAGGATATAAATGGGATGATTTTGGGATGGAGACCCCGTACTTGATTCCGATAGCTAACAAGGATTTGCAAACCTATATGCATATCTAATATAAATGGGTACCCATTAACATATCCATATTTGTTTCTGTCAGGTATTTGTTATCAATAAATAACCAATTATCTGACAGATAAATGAAACCCAAAAGATAAGGTATATAAACCCTAAATCTTCACATGAAATTAGTATAGACAAATTCACATCCAACCTAACAAATTTAAAGATGAAGTGCGCAATTAGTAGTTACTAACTCTAAAGTTGGAATTCAAAATTAAAAGAAATGGAGCCTCATTTCGTCACTCGCAATGGAATAGGTTGAATGTTGAATATCTAGAAACAATAAAAAATCTATGAAAAATTACAAAGAAATCGTAAATGTAAAGTTCAAAAGTTGAAAGATTAAAGTGAGACGGATGAAGAGAAAATTTACCCTTGGAAATTGAAGCCTCTAATTAGAGGAAGGGTTGAAAAGAGACATCAACAAATAATGTGATAATCATGTTGGACGAATGGTCAAAAGTATTATTAGTTGTTAGTGAAGGGAGTGGCAAATAGTGCTAGTAGCAAATGAACATAGGAGCAATGTAAAAAAATGGAGATATGAAGATGGTGTTAGTGTAACACCCTCATTTTTACTACTAAAAATTTTCATTTTATTGAAGCGTTAATTACGAAATTAATGGGTGTTACCGCCACACTCAGTATAAGTCTGGCATCCTCTACCATTCTTATACTAAGTGCTAAGGCTAAAACATTACTTTACTTAAATAACATACTTACAAAAGTCAGAATACAGAGGATAATAGATAAATACGGTGGTTGGCGAAGCTAGTGGTGATGGTTGGGTTGGGCGATGGTGGTGGAGGCTGTTGGGCGGCTCAATCGGAGGCGTGGGCGATTCTGCTAGGACGACAAGCTACGATGGGCTAGGAGGTTGGGTGTTGTGCATATGGGGTGGTGAGGCTGTGGTCGGTGTTGTGTGATGGTGCAGTGGGCTAGGTGTTGCGTGAGGTCGGGGCTTCTGGAAGGTTGTTGGGATGGTCGGTGGCTGCTACTGGACGAGGATGGGGAGAAAGGTAGGGCTGGTGGCGATGGTTGGGTTGGGTCGGGAAGCTATGAAGTGGTGGAGGGTGGAGCTGCTGCTGCTAGGCGCTGGTTGTTGGGTGCAGGTGTGCAGTGGTTGGAGTGTTGGGGTTGGTGGTTGGTGCTGTGGAATAGAAGCATGCAGAGGGCTGTGGTAGCTAGTAGATGGAAAAAAATGGAGGGGCGCAAGGGGTTAGGGTGATGGTTCGAATGGCAAAGAGGAGGAGAACGAGAAGGGTAGATGGTCGGGGCAGGGGTTTTGGTGCGCTGGGGTGTGCGTGCGATGTGGCTCGAAGGTTGTTGCTTCGGGGGACTAGGGAGGCAAACAAAATAGAGGGAGGGAGAAGGAAGGGGCAAAGGGGTTGTTTGGTTAAGGAGTGTATGCGTGTGTATGCATATGTAGGGGCTTGTTTGGTTGGAGGTTTAGGGAACTACTAGAAGGAACAGGGGTTGGGGGGTTGTTTGGAGTGTGGCATGTGTGTATGTATGCAGTGCATAGCGTGTATATGTATATAAGACAGAGGGTGGGTTGAGTGAAGTGAGAAAATGAGGGAGACAGGGAGAGTGTTTAGGGGAAAGGGACTACAAATGGCAGAGGGAGAGAGAGAGGGTAGAAAAATATTATATATATTATTTTTAATTTAGTTTGGGTAAATTAGGATATCGGGTAAAAAATAATTCGGAGAAAAATAATCTGATCTAGGATAGGTTTAATAAAATGGAAAAAGATAAAATAATCGGGGATAAATTTTAGGGATTTATTTTAGATTACGGGCCATGGTTATTAATAAAATAATTAGGATAATATTTATGGGTATAAACTAGGATTAAAATAAATAGCCGATTTCTATCAACTTTTTAACCTGATTATTTTTATATCTAAACCATCATAATAATACAAATAATAGTAACACGTTTACTATTAAACCTCCTAAAATAATAATTATAACTAATCATACGATTATTAATTTATAATTAACGTTTCTAAAAATGGGGTATTATAGTCAGAATCTATGGAGGCCGAAGAGTGGAAAATGGAGCTTAGAACAAACAAGTTTCAATTTAATTGTTTGTGGCAAAGAAAGTTTGTGTGTCAATGGAGGGAGAATAAGAGTAGGGTTAATGAAAAAAAAAAGACAATTTGAACCAAAACACTATACTATTTTTATTGTAAATTTAATGATAAAGGGATAATTTTACAACGGATAAATGGGTACATATATAGGTGTGCACATATATATTGTGTAACACTCTAATTTGTATCACCAAAAGAATTATTTAATAGAGTTAGTTATGAAAGCTCAACTGTTAAAACATAGGGTCTTAGCGACATATTTAGCATAAGTACCTTTTTTATATGAAGTGTTACATTTATCCACTTAAATTAGTAAGAGCATTAATAATTAGATAGTATATTATATTACAAATTGTTATTGTAATATTACAAAAAAAGTATCGAACAAAGATACAACAAACCCAAAAAAAAAGGATTAATGAGACATAAGAATCCAAGAGATATCTAAATCAAAGGATGATGAAGTAGACACTGGATAACTCTAACTCTTAACCCCAAACACTAGCCTACTTAAGTGAAACCCTCAAATTACCCCTAAAAGAGAAAGATTGCCCATTAAACAAGGAAGAGGTCATAAAATGGAACCCATAAGTACAACAATACTAAATAAACCACTACACTACATAGAAGGTATACACAAGAAGATCATGACATAAACATATCTAGAAATACATTTAGCAACACAATACCCTCAAACCTTTCAATCTAGAGATTTATTAAGTACACAAGTTATACTAGTGCACCCAGGACACAATACTGTCTTGCCTAAGACACATAATCTTTCAATATGGATACCCTTTTAAGAATCTCCACGAACTAATTAGAATATACTAGCACCTTAGACAAAATTTTGAGGCATCTGACAAAACCATCAAACCAAAAATCGAGGGCTTCTACCTCATCTCTAGGCTAGTTAAACCTAAAGAATAAACCATTTTCAATTCTCAATATCTACCCATTTAAGTATCAATATCTTATTAGAGTAACTACATGTAACACTCCAAAATTTACTACTGAAATTTTTATTTGAGGGAAGTGTAATTTTAAGATAATTAGGTGTTACTTTTGTATTCGACATAAGTTTAGCTTATCATACTATTCTTATATCGAATACAAGGAAAAAAAATTTAGAACTTAAAATAAGATAAGCAGAGAACGATAGGAATTTTAATAAACTTTGATAATAATTTAGATATTAAACTCCAAATACATAGAAAAAAATACAACAAAAAAGAAATCCAATGGAACTAAGAGTTCATAATGTATTCAGAAAAGAATTAGCTTCCAAATAATATTAACTCTACATCCAAAACCCTAATTGTAATACCCCGTTTTTGGAAACCTTAATTATAAATTGATAATTATGTGTGATTAATGGTAATTATTATTTTATGAGCTTTAGTATTAAACATATTATTATTATGACGGTTTAGATATAAATTTAATCAGGTTAAAATTTGATAGAAATTGGGTTAGTAAATTTAATCCTAGTTTATACCCATAAATCTTATCCTAATTATTTTACTAATAATATTTTGATCTGTAACCCAAAAATAATTTTCTAAAATTTATCCCTAATTATTTTTATTACTCTTTCCGTTCCTTTTTAACCTATCCAAAATTGAATTATTTTTTCCGGTTTATTTTTACCCTATACCCTAACCTACCCAATCTAAACCTAAAATAAAAATAAAAGTAATATATATTTTATATCCTACCCTCCTTGTCTCCCTCATTAACTCACTACACTCAACCTATCTACATATACATCTATATATGTAAACACACACATGCATACCACCCCCCTCAACTAAACAACCCCCTTCCCTCTCCATTATTATTTGAAACAGCCCCCTAAGAACCAAACACACTACCACCTCCCTCCCTTCTCCCTTCTCATGCTCCTCCCCTCTTCGTTTACTTCACCCGTAACCCAGCCCATCTTGCCTGCACCACTCCTATGCCCCATTTGGTTTCCCCATTGCCCAACCAACCTAGCCTTCAACTCCTTCCACCGTCGCCCCTCCCTACCTTTGGCTCCTCTCCTCCTATGCCTTTCCACACCCAGCAGAACCACCACCCCTCTTCTCCCTACATGCATCCCTAACTTACATCTCCCTTCATAACTGTCACCACCGATCCCCAAAAACTAAACATACCATTGCCACCATTCTCTTACAGCACCAACCAGCCTCTGCACCACTCCCTGTCGCCCAACAGCCTTACCCACAACCATCCATCTACACCCGAGCTACCCATCCCTATACCTTGGCATTTCTAGCCAGCACACCCCAATAGCACCACCTCAACCGCCACTAGCCATGCCCAACACCTACATCACCACCCTACAGCCAACCAACACCATCACCGCCAGTCACCTCCACCCCAGCCACCCCACGCATGCAGCCGGTTGTTCATATAGTCTTCACGTTGTATGTGCAGCATGAGTGAAATATTTTGGGTTATATAAAATTTGGTACATATTAGTATTAAGTAAGGGTATTTTAGTAATTTTTAAAAATAAGTATTTTAATATTATAGTTATTATTTTCGCTGGTAATTATTAATTTAATAAATTTTATAGTATTTTTAGGTACAAAAGTTGACTAGCGGGATCCGATAATTTAATAGGATAGTACTATTTTATGTTTTTGCTTAAATTCAGATAACCGTTATACTATACTAAAATAATAAATATTGTATGATATCATATTAGGGTTTTGTGTGTGAAATATGTTAAGTATAATTTATTACATTATAATTATGTGTTATTTGTTGTTATCATGAAAATCGGTAAATTGAGCATGCTATCTGATGTAAAATATTTCACTTACAAAAGTATGATTAAAATGATTTTATTGTCTGGAAAATATTTTGTATGATATGTGTATATAAAATAATAGGGTGTGTATGCTTGAATATAATTGTGGAATAATAATTATGGATGTATGTCCTATGGACAATTTAGTCATTTTTAGTGTATTATGATATTTATCCTGAAAATCATGTCTAAGATGTATTATCTGTTGTTGAGTATATGATCATGTGTTTTGGACGTTTTAAAAGTGTATGATATGGTTTTGTATGCAGAAACATGTGTAAGGGCAAAATGGTCTTTTGGTATATCGGATCATTTAAATTGCATAATAAATAATTAAATTATTTTATTTTAACCTTTTCATGACATATTAATAAATAAAATGGATTTAGTATTTAAATGGATGATAATCAGATAATTATTGGTCCTAGGGGTATTTTGGTCATTTTCAACCGAATGCGCCCAAATGTGAATATTGGAAATAAGATGGCCTTAGTTTTTAATAGGTTGACTTTAGTGTTGACTTTGACCTTATTTTGGACCGTTGACCTTAGGGTTGACTTGGATAATTGAAAATAAAGAAAAAAATAGATAAATATGAAAATGGGAATAAATGTGCAATATGTGATAACTTTATAAAATACTAATACATAAAGTGGAAGACTTTGAGTTTGGGAATGGTTTCTCTCTAAGGGTCGCTACCTTAGAGACAAGGTAGGAGTCCTTGGTTTGTTTAGTTTTCTTGTGTGTCGGTTGTGCCCCAATAAGGCCCTAGTCTACTCTGTAGGTGATCTACAGGCCCTATCGGGGGTATCGGTACTTAAGGATTACGTGTTCGAGGTGAGAAGGGTATTGTGTGCCTTATGCATTAGTATAACCAAAGTGTTGTTATGCCTTTGGGTTGGATGGTTAGAGGGTACCGTGATGCCTTGTGCATGGATATTATAACACCCCCAAAATTAAAAGTTGGAAATTTTCATCTATATAGAAAACCATACACTAAAACAGAGAGTGTTACCGCCGTAATCGACACAAGACTTACCCCCATCCAATCTCATACCAACCACAAGGCTAAAAAATTTAAGGCATTAATTCAAGTAGTAAGTAAAACTACAATAGTTCTAACATTTCATAGATAAAACAGAGTGCGCAAATGTCGTAGTTAATAGAAAAATAAAAGCGAGTACAATACCACCCCTATGGGGGGAATAAAATAGTGAATACAACAATAAGAAAAGCAAGTCAAGGTAAGTCCGAACAACACCCTCTCAGATCTTGAGATAAGTAAAATAGGCCATCACTCAGCCCCACCCATAGCATCGTAGGCGTCAAAGTCATCACAGGCATCATCTTCTACCTGCACAAACTCAGGAGAGGTTGCTGCCCACAGAAATGAGTAGCACCTATAAAAGGGGCGATTAGTACGCTATGTACTAAGTAAGGTAACCATATGGCTAAGACCATGTAAGTGCAACAGGAAAATGATGCATACAGTACTTCATTTAGGTTCACATCATTATTAAGATATAGGCCATCATTTTCATCTTTACACATTTCCCGAATTATATCCACGTAAGTACGGGAACTTCACTATTATAGCTGGTGGACCAAAAATGATACTCCAGGGAAAAACATGCTTGACTACTATTATAGCCAACGGATCGAAAATTATCTCAACCTGGCCCCGACTCACGTGGTGTTCCACTATAAGTAGTTAGTATCTTTTCCATAATTTATTACCAAGCAAAGTTTGGTTTATCGACCTTGGAACCCCCACTATGATAGCCGGTGGACCGAAAATGATACTTCAGGGTAAAACGCTCCTGACCACTATTATAGCTAGTGAACTGGAATACACTTAAGGGAAAGAAGGCTCTTGGCCACCATTATAGCCGGTTGACCGAAGAACACTCTGAATTGGGCCCGACTTGATAATCTTTTACTTTAAGTAATTAGTATTGTACTCTTGTCTTAATCCACACGCAACCTCAACTAGACATGCATGCCCTCTAAGGACTCTTGACTTGCATCCTACACTCTTGAATGACCCAGTCCCATATCTTGGGACCTCTACACTCCCTAAGACCTCAAGGCCTCTGATTCCACTTCCCCCACTCACCATGAATCCAAATCCCCATACATGTGGGTCTAGGCCCACTTACCCATCTCTCCACCTTGGCTCACCATCACGCATTAGGATTTCCCCCTCCAAAAACCCTAACCTAGCCTATGTAGCCCTAACTTCTCCTCATCATAATTGACCCATACTCCCCTCTTGTTCCAACCCATCACACCACTCAAACCAAACCTGAACATCATAACCCTACTTACCATTCTTCACATGTGATAGTGAAACCCTAGTTAGCCACCCTAAACCCTAGTACTTCTCCTTTACTTATGCCATACCCATCACTCTTCTTTCCATTTGACTCATCCCTCTTAATTAGACACCCTCCTAGTCTCAATCCTTACTCCTCCTACTCACCATCAACCCCTCCACACACTTTCCTCGCATAGGGTTTCCCCACAAAAACCTTTCATGCACACTTCTAACAACCCACGTACTGTTTTTCATCCATGGACTCCAACTACTCAAAACAGTCTTCTCTCACCATGCTTAACCCTTAAATCTCCTTTTCCCACATAAACATTACCCCCATGCAAAGGCTAACTACCCTATGCAAGCCTTACACTTTCCATACAAGATTTACTCCAGCCCTTCATTTTATTTTATTTTATCTTTGTATTTGGTCACCCATAATTCATAAGATACTTAAGCTTTTCGTACTTCTCCCTAAATCATTCCACCCTGTTTATTTCTTTTAAATCCCCAAAACTCTATCATACCCCTATGGCCTCCTAGCATGCATGTCATATCAAGGAAGCAATACATAAGGCATATCATAAAATATAAGTCATATCGCCTATATCACACATATCATAACACATACATTGCTTACCTTAGATCCGTGTATGGCAAGCTGCACTATAGGTATTTAATCCATACTCACATATGATACAAGCACATAACCAAAACACACATGAACACATAAACATACAATTTATCTTAACCACATCCTTACCTAGATAGACTACCAAGCTTGGAGTACGACTCCTACGCCTCCTTAAGGGAAGGGTTTGGTTCACCTATAAAAGTGGAACAGTAATGTTAACTTTCCTCTTACTTCTTTTATTTTTCCCTACCCAATTATTAGTAAAGGACTAATAATAGTAATGATAATAACAATAGTCTTAAAAATAATAAGATTAGTATTAGTAATGATACTATCAATAATAATAATAGTAATAATAACAATAATAATAGTAATGGTAATAATGATGATGATGATAATAATAATGGAAATAATAATAATAATAATAATAATAATAATAATAACAACAACAGTAGTAGTAGTAGTAGTAGTGGTAAGACTAATAATAAAAATTATACAAAATGAATTACCTTAAGTAAAAACAAGGGTTAGGACACAACCAGGGGAGAAGATGGTAGCTAGGGTGGCAGCGGCGCACAGCAACAGCATAAGGGGGTGGAGGTGGTGGTGATTTAGAAAGACCAATCTTTCGGGTTGGAAAAGGGAAAGGGAAGTGGTGATTGTGAGGTGGTAGGGTTCTTGAACCAGGAGGGTTGTAGTGGCGGTGGTGGCGTACCAAGGCGGCGGCGCATGTGGTAGTGGCAGTGGTGGCTAAGGGTGGAGGAAAGGAAAGGAGGAGGAAGGAGGGGAGAAAAAGGAAATTGAGGGTATAGGGAGGTGGAGGAAGGATTGCTGGGTGGGGAGGGAGGTAGTGGGGGTGGTGATTACGGCGGAGGGGGCAGTGCAAGGCGGCGATAGGGGTAGCAACAGGGTGCAAAGGACAGCTCGAGCTACGCACTTTGTATGAGATAGAAGGGCAATGCAGGGAGAGTTAGAGGTAGGGAGTGGTCTTGTTTTGTAGAGGGTAGTGCAGGGAAGAGGGTGGGTGGAAGTTTGGATGGCGGTGAGGTGAGGCAGCAGTTGGGGCTGCTTCTAAAGGGCGGCGGAGGAGGGTTTCGAGAATTTCTAGGTAGAGGTAAAAGAAGGGAAAGAAGGGCGACCAGGGGGTTATACAGGAGATGTGGAGAAGAGGATAAGGGAGTGGGGGCAAGCGGATGCCGATCGGTGGTGGCAGCCGACATAGGGCTGCAAGGTACAGTCCTGCAAGTGGCAGGGGAAGAAAAGGAAAGGGATAGGGTGCATGCTAGTAGGGGAGGTCGGGTCTAGAAAAGGAAAGGTAAGGGATGGGGGAGAGAGGGAGAGGGAAGGTTGGCTGGTGCATGCACAAGGGTTGCAGGTGCACATGGTTGATAGCATGCGGGGGAGGAAGAAGAAGAAAGAGAAAGGAGGAGGGGGGATTGGTCGTTCGGGCAGGGGGAAAAGAAAGGAAGGAAAAAAATGGCAAACCAGCCCACACGAGGAGGAGGGATACTGTTGGGCTAGCCTAGCCGAGGAAAAAAAGGAAGGAAAGAAAAGAAATAAGGGGGTGATGCTGGCTAGACGACGCAAAGGGAGGGGAGGGGGAAGTGGGCTAGGACAGCCTAATGGGGAAGAAGGGAGGAAAAGGGAAAAAAAAAAAGAGGGAAAAGGAGAAGGAAAAAAGAGGGGGAAGAAAAAAAAAAGAAAAAAAATTAGGAGTAGAGTATTTAATTAATTAGATGGTTAAATTATTTTAATAATTTAATATACTTAAAATTTAAGATATTAGTTTAGGAAGGTAATTTTAGTAAAATGTAGGTTTGGGAATTTATTTAAATAAAAAGAGTTTGATAAAATAATAAAATATTTATTTCAAATTGTTAAATTATCACATCCATGTTTATAAGTCTAAAGTCACAAATTATTAATTTAATAGGAAAAAATTGTTTGACTATCCCAAATGAGGATTAATTATTAAATTCTAGATTCTAAAAGTTTAGGGTATTACAGTTATGACTGGTGTACTTTTATGTCTCCAAGTTATTATTGTATTCCCCTTCGAGTAAATAAAAATAGAAATTATATAATTTGATTGGAATGATTATTATTAGATTGGTCGATAGTAGCCTTGTGCCTACTTGTGATTTTGGCAATAGCCCTTGCGCTTAACTAACTGTGATTGATATTGTACCTTTGTGCGTTATCTGTGATGTTGTTAATTCTGTTGGGATTGATGCTGAGATATGAGTCATGTTGTGAATGTTATGATTGTTATGCTGGAGTTTGGGTTCTAATTATTACTTTAGAGAGGATCTCTAGATGCTTGGTTGATAAGTGTTATTATGTTCTAAATGAATACGCATGAACAGTATGTGGTGTGGCGATTATTATTTACCTGTTATGATTATTGTATTATGATCATCTCATGTACATTTCAATGTTTATACCATGTGTTAGCATGATGCCTTTATGGTTATTGGGTTGTGGTTGTTCCTAATCATACCTCAGAGAGCACATCTAGTATGTTTGTTTGGTAAGCTTTCAGTTATTTCAGATAAATGAATATGAGTAATATATGACCTTAATAGAATTTAATTATCTAAATGATTACTATATATCAACCCTCATATGAATATCTAAATGTCTTACACCATGTCATTTGTATCCTTGTATGTGTTTCATGCTGATTTTTCATATTAGTTTTGTATAAATGATTATTCAGTACCATAGTATTCGCGAGTTCTATTTCATAGTCCCCTGTTTATTCAACTAGCAGTGATGACCCTGTAAGAATACTTTGAGGGTTTGGCTTGATGACTTATAGTGGAGGGTTGAGAGTTAGGACTATCCGTTGTTTGCCTTGGCACCTTTTGATCCCAATATTTCATAGACTCTTAGGTCCTTTGTTGTTTTCCCTTTATTGTATTTCAACTTTTCCCTGATATTTTTGTACTTATTAGGAAAATGAAATCTTTGGTGAAATTTAAAATATTTCCTTCATTATAAATGTTATTTAAATAAAGTAATATTTTAGCCTTAACACTTAGTATAAGAATGGTAGAGGATGCTAGACTTATACTGCTACCATCCTTATACTGAGTGTGGTAGTAATACCCATTATTTTTGTAATTAACGCTTCCACAAAATAAATTTTTTACGTAGTAAATTTGGGGGTGTTACACTAATGGATAAAAATATTCCACCACAGGCAGTGGATCATACGTCATGAAGTTATCAAGACAATCCTTAGTAACGTACACAACATTACTTGGTTCATCTACTCATGTGAATGAGTATTACCCATAAAAAGGATAGTTAATACGTGCGTATTGAGTAAGGTAACAATACAGTCATAATAAATGGCAACAACACACATAAGGTCTCATGGAAGGATTAGACATGCATGCACATTAATATCATGATGTGGCTCCAAAAAGGAATTGAAATAGAATTCCATATTAGGTATGCTTATAATCCATTCACTTTATTACATTGAGTTTAATAACCCCACTATTCTCATCTAGCGAAACGGACAGGTACTACTCCCAAAACAAAATGTTCCTAGCCACTACTTTCATCTGGTGAAATAAATTAGTAAAACTCTAAAGACATAATGCTCATAGCCACTATTATCATCTGGTGAAATGGACAGACAAATTTGGTCCAAACAAATCATGTGATATTTTAATTTAAATATTAATGTTTTATTAGATTGTTGGTTATCTTGATATTATCATGCTAGCTTATCATAAATATGCAAGGCACATAAAACATAATCAAAAGATATTTGGATCATTCCCTAAAGGGAAGGACCATAATGCCTCTATAAAACCCTAATTTTACAAGACAAAGCTTCACTGAGCAAAACACACAAACATATGTTTTCACAAAATGCTCACTTCTCCATAACATAATACAACAATATTGTACTATGACATCAACAGTCATGAGTTACGAATTATAACGATACCAGCATGAGATTACATATAATTTACAGATATCATCAAAGCCTTATTCTAACACATGTATCCTTACCTAAACTCCACAGGTATTTATGCAAGAATAAACCCTAAGTCTCCTCCACCAAGGTTATTGAAGGATCACCTAAAAGCTAAGAAAATAAAACACTGTTAGGAGAATAGGATGGATGAGCAAAGAAGGGAAAGGCAAAAGGAATAATAGAAAATAGAAAGTAAAGGTTGACTAAGAAGAATGGGATAAGCAATGCATTCGATGAGGCACACACAAGCTCGAGAGGAATTATGCAAGCTCAACAATGAACAGTGCATCCTCGGTAAGGTAATCGCATGTTTGGAAAGACACGCACACGCTCAACAGAGTCTAGGGCAAAACTAGGTAAAGGGGAGAAATAAGATTGGCAAAATAGGAATAAGCTTGGATAGGTGGAATAACAGCTCAAAGAGAAATAAAACAAGCTTGGCCATAAACAGTCGTGCTCAATAAGTCACACGCATGCTCAACAAGGAAGGGTAATTGGTTGAGATTGAGGAAGAATAAACATGCAGGGTAACCAAGGATGAGGGATAATAACCTGCTTGGCAAGACTGTCTGGCTAGACATATCCAACTTACTTGATAAATTCAACCCGTTTAGAAACTCCAACCAAGACCTAGTGGAACAAAAAAAACATGTTTGAGAGAATGAAGCTCACACAAGTTGAGGGAAGAAAAAACAAGCTCAAAATAACTGACCGAGAATGAGGGAGAGTAACATAACAAGCTGAGAGGTATTGGCTCAGCGATAAAGTTAAAGAAAACAAATGGTGGTGTTGGTGGTGGCAATAGAAGCACGATGAACCAAGGGGTGGACATGGAGGAGTTAGGTACTATTCGGTTGGGTGAGTTGTGAAGGATGAGGACGGTAACAATGGCGATGACCTACAGGGTGGTGGCTGGGACATTGCTCTAAAAGTCTGTAAGAGAAATTTTAGAGTAATAAGGAGAAGGAGATTTGGTGACTTGGAATAAATGAGCAGAAATAGGAGAGGTTATATATAGATGGTTGATTGTGAGAGAAAGGATGGTGTGAGAGAGTTGGGAATTAAGGTCAAGTGACAGCTAGTGTAAAACCCTAAAATTTACTATTTTTTTAACGGAAGCAAATAAAGTAAAACTTGTGAATTTCGGGAATCCGCTGTGATTAGTCAATACAGACTCCAAATCTGAACAAGACTCCAAATAAGCATTAAACGATTATAATATAGAAGTCAGAGTGCGTGAAAAAGAGTCATAAACCAAAGTGCTTTGTCAAAATTCTAAAAAGGGAAATAAAGTTTACAACTGGTAAATGTTACATCTAGGATACTTAATACAAGTAAAAAGTCATAAAAGGAAAAATCTGGCCACGCCACTCTCGATTCTTGTGCCAAGTCCATACTCGGCACTCAGCCCCGCCTGATGCCTTATGAACATCGAAGGCATCAAATAAGTATCACCCACCTGCACAAAGTCAGAAGGGTCCTCTGCTCGTGGGAATGAGAAATACCCATGAAGCGGGTGGTTAGTACGTACGTACTGAGCAAGGTAACCATGAACTAAGGCCACATATAAAAGCACATAGTCCAAACATGATAACATAATATCATATGATCATTCGAACAAATACATAAAGGCACATTTATAGTCTGGATTAAGTAATTAATTAATCTCTGATTAGTACTCATTTTACACCATGCTTTTATCAATCCATGCAAGTACGAGAACCCCACTATTATAGCCAATGGATTGGTCACTTATAGGGCAAAGTGCACCTAATTACTATTATAGCCGGTTGATCGGTCACTTATAGGGCGAAACGCCCTAACCATTATTATATGTCGGTGGATCGGTCCAGCCTCTACTGTCAGGGTGTTCCACTATAAGTACTTAGTGTGTTTTATATGTCTTAGCAAACTCAGGGTTTGGTTTATTGAGCTCAGGATCCCCCACTATTATAGTCGGTGGACCGGAAACAAACAGGGTACAATGCACTTGACCACTATTATTTGCCAGTGGATTGGTCACATATAGGGTAGAAAGCCCTAACCACTATTATATGCCGGTATATCGGTTTGGGCCCGGCTCAATAATCTTCCACTTTACATGATAATGTCTTACAGTGTCTTATTCAGAAGTTTCACCCTAGACATGCATGACTGACTCCCTCTACGCTTATCCTCCAAAAGGACCCGTCCTACAACAAGAGACTCCTCCACCTCCTAATTTGTCCCGACATCCTTTCTTCTTTACCCTAACTCACACCAAAGACCCAATTCCTAAGTGTATGGGTCAAGGCCCACTACCATACACCTCCAAGTCCACTCACTACCTTACTCTAGGGTTTTCTCTAGAAACCCTAATTTGGGCCTATATGGCCCATCTTGCTCCACTTCATACAACCCAAACTATTTTAATACCCCACACATCACAACCCTTAGATTCGACCCTCATCATCTCACTTTATTCACCAAGTACACGTGTGACCCCAAAACCCTAGGTAGCCACACCAAACCCTAACTAACCACATCAAACCCTAGCTGACCTCACCAAACCCTAGCATCCTCATTTCCACATGTCACCCCTCCATTTCTCACCTTCTACTTTTTATTTTTCCATGCTAATCATGCTCATCCCTCACATGATAACTTCCATCCTCATCACGTACTCCACTCACCCTCATTTATTTCTCCTTTTTACCACCGTCTTAGATTAGGGTTTTCTCCCAAACCCTAGCTCAGTTTTCTATATACCCTTATACTGTACCACGTACTATTTTTCACATAGAGCCTCCAAACACCCAAACAACTCTTCTGTTACCTTCCATACACCCCAAGTCAACTTTTCATATATAAATTTTGCCCTCATGCAGACTTTATACATCCCATACAAACCTTTAAATATCTTCATGCAAAACCCTAAAACTCCCATGTAAAACCCTAGACTCACATATGCAAAACCCTAGATTCTTCCATGCATGGATCATGAAATATTTAGGTCAAACCTACATCCCTTGGTTAACTTATTCCCCTTTGGTCAACTTATTTCCCTATTTTCCTTTTTCATCATTTCACTCCATATCATCCCATTATTCATCCTAGCATGCATGTCCAAAAGGGCCACAACACATCACATCATAGTCACACCTATACATATTATACACATGCTATAAAATACACATGAACATATCTCAACTCCAAACTACACTACACATAAAATAATTACAACAATAAGCATAAGATACATAATATATCATGACCCATGGAATACAAGGCATACAAAACACATTACACACATAAGGCCTTTGTTACACCCTTACCTAATACGATACCGGTCTTGTAGCACACTCCTACACCTCCTTACGATTTTGACTTGAAATACCCCAAAACCCCAACTCTACAAATTTGGCAAAATAAGAATTTATTAGGAAAATTAATTAAATTAATTATTGTATTAAAATAAGAGGGAGTAATTAGGGCAAAATCCAGAGAAAGTTTATAAATAATTTAATTGGAAAAAATTAGGATGTTTTGCTAATTAAAATTGAATTTAGGAAAAATCTCACAAAAATCCTAAATTAACCCAAAAGGGGAATTTAATTATTATTTTATTAAAATATTATGATTTTAAATATCCCAAAATACCAAAATATTTTAAATACCCCAACCTACCTATTTTTTTTCTTTTTCCATTTTCCTTTTTCCTCCTTTCCTCTTTTTCCTTTCTTTTTCCTTTTTCCTCTTCCATCTTCTTTCTTTTTTCCTTCCCTCCCTCGACCTGGGACACCCCCGCCTTGCGGCCCAGGTCTCTTCCTTTCCTGTTGCGTGGCCTAGGCCCGTGCCGCACCCTCCCCTCTTTTTTTTTTCTTTCTTTCCCAGCTGGCCTGGTTTTCTTTCCTTTTTCTTTTCTTCTTTCTTTCTCCCTAGACCACCCAGTCCCATCCCCTTCCTCTTCCCTAAGGTGCGAGCGACGACCGAGAAGCTGCAACCTCGTCTTTTTCCAGCCACCACCGCACGCCGTCCTTTCCTCTCCCTCACCCATCGTTTCTTTCACCATTTTGACCCCAACCGACCCTTTCCCCTCTCACGCATGCCTTGCCCCTTTCCCCTTTTCCTCTTCCCTCAACCTCGCAGCCCTACCATAGTAGAACCGCATTGACTGCTACCACCGACCGACATACCTGACACCTGCACCCCCTCTTATCTTCTCCCCCTGTCATTTCCCTCCAATTGATCTATAAATACCCCATAGGCAGCCTTAATTGAGTTTTTGATTTTGGAACCCAAAAATTCCTCCCTTCTAACCGTCGCCTGATCAGACGATAGTTGTGTCTCCGCCGCCCATCGCCGCCGGCCGAACCACCCATAGAATTTCCCTTTGTGTCACCCTCTACTTAAGTAAACCTCCCTCCTCCCTTGATTTTCCATGCATGAGCCACCTCGGTCGTACAACATTGCCCTCCCAATCAACCCCTCCTCAACCCCTGCCGCCCTTTGCACCACCGTCCTCCACCATCTCCGCCGCGACCACCACCCCTCATGCCTCCCAAAAACACCTATAGACCCTCCCCTACCTGTCCCTACCCACCTTTTTCCTTTCCCCCCCTCTCCTCCTCCTTCCACCACCTCCAACCACCACACCTGTCACCGTGCGCCGTCACCTTTAGCTGCGCCACCACCTTCATTCCACACCTCTTCACCTGAGGCACCCTCCACCACCTCAATCACCCCCTCATTCCCTCTCCCCTAGCCTAAACCACCATCTTTCCCCCTCTCTTTTCCCTCCTCCTCCACCACCGCCACCAACCCTAGGTGGTGCTCTAACCTTCCCAACCCCTAAACCCATTTTATACAAGTATTGGCTATTTTTAATAATATTAATAGTATTATCTATGATATTATTATTATTATTATTATTATTATTATTATTATTATTATTATTATTATTATTGTTACTTAACCTTACTTTAGAATTTTCCTAACCAGTAATATTATTATTATTATTAAGGGTCTACAACTTTAGTGTTATTATGATTATGATTTTTATTATTGTTACTACTACTATTATTATTACCCTCATTATTATTCCTACTGTTACTATTAATGCTAGATTTGGTCTATTATTATTACTTTTATTATTATGGTAAATATTTGAACCCTTATATTACTATTACCATTTTGATTATTATTACTATTAGTATTATTCTTAACATTATTATTATTATTATTATTATTATTATTATTATTATTATTATCATTATTATTATTATTATTACTATTACTACTACTACTACTACTACTACTACTACTACTACTACTACTACTACTGCTGCTGCTGCTGCTGCTACTATTATTGTTGTTGTTGTTATTGTTATTATTATTAATGTCATTAAAACCGAAGTTGGTATGTTATCATTGTGTTACTATAGAAGAAGAATACTCAAGCTTTAATGTTATTATTATTTATTATTTGAATATTACTAATATTATTCCTAATGCCTTTATTATCAACATTGTTAATATAGTATTATTATTATTACTATTATTATTGTTATTATTTTTGTAACTATTATTATTGTGGTAAAAACATTCGAACCCTTATATTATCATTATTTCAAATATAAATATTATCATTATTTTCTTTAGCAATATTAGTACTTTGTTGGTATTACTATTATTACATTATTATTTTATCCCTAATACCATTATTAGCCTTATCCTTAAAATACTAGGGTTTCTATTACTAGGAGCATTAGTATTACTATTATTATTAATATCACTATTTTTGCTATAACTAGTGTTAGTCCTATTATTAGAAGAATTAGATTTAATAACATAAATATAGCTATAAATATTAACATAAATCTATTTTGACTAGTAATAATTTAGTAGGCTAACTTGAGGATAAAAAACATAGTTTTTACTTATGTAAAGTTCCCTTAAATAAGAGTAACCCTAATCTTAGACTAAAATAGGAAATAATAGTATTTTTGGTACGAGGGAGATAAAATAGGGTTTTGCATGAAAAACTTCGAGGGTTTGCATGGGATGGATAGAGTCCACATAGGGGTGAACTTTACGTATGGAAAGTTGCCTTGGGGTGTGAGGAAGATAATAGAAGAGTTGTTTGAGTGATTGGAGGCTTTGGGTGGAAAATAGTATGTGAGACAGTATAAGGGTGCATAAGAGACCGAGCTAGGGTTTGGGAGGAAACCCTAATTTGAGATGGTGGAAAAAGGAAAATAAATGAAGGTAAGTGGAGTATAAGGTGAGAATGGGGCATTGTCATAAGTGGGGCGAGCATGGGTATCATGGGAAGCAATATTGGAAGGTGATAAATGGAAGGGGGACATGTGGAAAGGAGGATACTAGGGTTGGTAAGGCCAGCTAGGGTTGGGCGTGGCCACTTAGGGTTTCGTGGTCACTCGTGTATTTGGGGTAGTGACATAAGATGTTGAGGGTTGAATTTAAGTGGTGTGATGTGTGGGGTGTTAAAATAGTTGGACTGCATGAAGTAGAGGAGGATGGGCCACATAGGCCTAAATTAGGGTTTTTCTAGAGAAAACCCTAGGGAAGACTATGAATGGGCTTAGTGGTGTTCGGTAATGGGCCTTGACTTACACACCTAGGATTTGGGCCTCTAGTGTGAGTAGTGGAATAAGGAAAGGATGTTGGGTGAGTTAAGAGGTACAGAAGTCTCAAGATATGAGATGGGCCCTCTTGGGAGGATAAACATAGATGGAGTTAGTCATGCATGTCTAGGGTGGAACTTGTTGAATAAGATACAGTAAAACTTTAATCATGTAAAGTGGAAGATTATTGAGCCAGGCCTAGACCAATCCACCGGCATAATAGTGGCCAAGTGTCAGGGTGCCTTGGAGATCGATCCACCGGCATATAATTGTGGTTAGGTGCGTTCTGCCCTATAAGTGAGCGATCCACCTACTACAATAATGGAAGATCCTAAACTCAATAAACCAAACCTTAATTTTGATAAGACATATAAAAGACACTAGGTACTTACAATAGAACACCATGAGAGTCGGGGCCAAAGCGATCCACCGGCATAATATTAGCCAGGAGCATCTTACCTTGGAGACCGATCCACCGGCATATAATAGTGGTCAAGTGTATTCTACCTTATAAGTGACTGATCCACCGGCTATAATAGTGGGGTTCCCATACTCACATGAATCGATAAAAAGTATGGTGTGAAATGAGTACTATTCAGAGATTAAATAATCAGTTTATCCAGACTGCAGCGTGGCCTTTATTTATCTGAGAGATTGTATGTTGTCATGTTATCGTGCTTGTATTATGTTTCCCTATGTGTTGGCCTTAGTACATAGTTACCTTACTCAGTACGTAGTGTACTGACCACCCATTTCATGGGTACTGCTCATTCCCATGAGTAGAGGGCCCTTCTGACTTTGTGCAGGTCGGTGGTACTATTTTTTATGCCTACGACACTTACAAGGCATCGGGTGTGTCTGAGAGTTGAGCCTGGACCTAGCTTGGGGATCGAGAGTGACCTAGCTAGATTCTATCTTCCGTTTCATTTTTCCTGTATCATTATGATTTAGTTTTATTCTGTTATACGATGTTTTTTGTCGTTTGGAACTTTAAATCCTTACTTTTGGGTTGTATCTCTTTTGTTTACCGCACTTTGATTTTCTGTATGGTTAACGGTTCATTTCTTTTAGGAATGCTCATTTTAATTATCAACTTATGTTTGATGTTAAAACCATTCAGCCTTAGCACTTGGTACTAGAATGGTAGGAGTGAACCAGTCTGGTACTAAGTGTGGCGATAATATCCTCAGAATTTACATTTTTGTTATTTCATTTCTACTAAACCTTTTCATTAAACGAAATTTTTCAGTAGTAAATTTTGGGGGTATTACATGACTGGTCACACCTATAAGAGGGAAACACTAAGAATTAGGTTCCCTCCTACCAAAAATACTATTATTTCCTAATTTATTCTAAGATTAGGGTTATATATAAAATAATAAAATAATAATAGTAACACTAACAAAATACTAATATTGTTAAGGATACTAGTAATAATAGTAATATTGGAAAAGGTGATAATATAAGATTTGAATATTTTACCCTAATAATAATGATGATACTAAAAATAATAAAAATGATGATGATGATGATAATAATAAATAATAATAATAAATAATAATAATAATAATAATAATAATAATAATAATAACAATAATAACAATAACAATAACAATAATAATAATAATAATAATAATAGTGACATAATAGGGTTTCGGCCCTATATAGAAATAATAATAATGACATTAATAATAATAATAATAATAATAATAATAATAATAATGAAATAATAGTAATATAATAAAATTAAATAAATAAAGCTTGCATAATTATGGTTTAAGGGTTGAGAGGGTTTAGGGTACCACCTTGGGTTGGGGGTGATGGGCGGCATCAGCGGCAGTGTACGGCGCCAGCGGTGGTAGGAAAGAGAGAAGAAAAGAGAGATAGTTGAGTGCTGGAAAAATGAGAGGGAGAAAGAGGATGGGAGTTGGGGTGTTGATGGTTGCCTAGGTGGAGAGGGGTGGAATGAAGGTGGCAGCGCAGCCAAAGGTGGTGATGCATGGCGGCTGTTGTGGTGGCCGAAAGTGGAGGATATGGAGAAAGGGAGGAGGAGAGGGAGGAAGGGGAAAAGAAGGGTAGGGGAGGTGGAGGAAAGTCTGCAGGGTAGTTTGGGAGGTGTAGGGGCAGAAGTGGTGGCTAATGGTGGTGCGAAGGGCGGCAAAGGTGGAAGTAATGGCTGATCGAGAAGGTGACTTTGCACGGCCAGGGTGGCTCGTGCAAGGTAAATCGAGGGTAGAGGGTGGTGCAGGAAGTGTTGATGTGGGTGGTTCGAATGGCAGCACTAGACTATAGAGACAAGATTGGCGTCTGATTGGGCGGTGGTACAAAGGAGAGGTTTTCTGGGTTGCGGGAAAAAAACTCGACTCCGGGGCTGGTAAGGGGGTATTTATAGGGCTAAAGGAGGGGATAAGGTTAGAGGGGAGATAGGAGAATATGGTAAGTAGGTGAGGGCACCGGTCGGCGATGGCAGGCTAACGCAAATCAATCATGGCAGACTGTGACTGACAAAGGAAGAAGAAAATCGTGTGAGAAGAGGGGAGAAGTGGTTGGGTTGAAGTGGCCAGCAAATCAGTGAGGAAGAGAGGGGAGAAATGGCGGGTCAATCGGGCATGGCCAGCGGAGATATTTTCAGGGCAGTTAGGGGAGAGTTGTAGGTCGACAAGGGAGGAGGAAGAAGGAGGAGAGGGTGTGGACCGGCAGTCCAAGAAAAAGAAAGAAAAGAAGAGAACCGGCCGAGCGTCGGGGGGAAGAAGAAAAATGAAATGCAGCATTCTAGGCTACCGAAGGAGAAAAGAAAAAGAAGGGGTTTGGGTCACTAGGGTGGCCTAGGTCGGGGAGGGAAGAAAAAAGAAAAGAAGAAAAAGGAAAAAGGAAAGAAAAGAAAGAAAGAAAAGGAATAAGGAATAAGGGAAAAAGAAAAATAGGTGGGTTAGGATATATAGAATATTTTGGTATTTTGGGATATTTAAAAATAATAATATTTTAAATAAAATAATATTTAATTTCCTTTTTAGGTTAATTTAAGATTTTTAAAAGATTTTTCCTAAATTCCATTTTAATTAGCAAAACACCCTAATTTTTCCTAATTAAAATATTTATTATTTTCTTCTTTATTTTTCCTAAATAATTCCCTTTTATTTTAATAAAAATAATTTATTTAATTAATTTTCCTGATAAATCCTTATTTGGCCAAAATTTTTAAAATTAGGGTTTTGGAGCATTTCAGCTGGTAAATAGGAAACAAAGGGAGAAGAAGTGGAGATGTGACAGTGGTGTGAGATAAAAAAGGTGAAGGAATATTAAGTGTGTGGCTGGGCTTAGTTAGGGGTTCTAGTTTGCCTAACCAAAATAAACTAGATATGGTTGGCCAAGGAAGAGGGTTGAACAGACAATAAGTAAATAAAAAAGGGAGGGAAGGAAAAAGAAAAAAAAAAGGATAAGGATAAGGAAAGAAGGAATGAAAAAAGAAAAGAGAAAAGGAAAAGGGAAGGAGAAGGAAAATAATTGGTGTTAAGGTTTAGGATCAGAATTAAAATTAGGATTAAAGGATTAGGAAGAAGGTTAAAATATTAATCACCAAGAATTAACGTTGTATTACAAATTTGGGGTATTATTCTAGCAACCACACATAATACATATATGATAACCAAACCATACTTCACCATTTTTCCTTTAATTTTTATTATTCAATTTGACTAAAAGGTCGATAATCTAGGCTAAAATCAACAGTTAATACTAAAGTCACACTTAAACCCCATTAAGGCTATCTTATATCCAATTATCCAACACTTAGACATAATAAGTCATAAATTTCCAAAATACCCTTAAAGATTATTTACTTCATTAATTTCCATTTTAATACCAATGGTTATTAGAATCAAACAAAATTTGTGACATAGCTAAATATTATTAAAATAAACATTTTAACATTAAATACACATTTAAGTCCATTTAGCACATAAAACCCTTATAATGTATATCTAGTATCCCATATTCCACATTTTTTTTATTCTTAACATATCATAACACATATTGGGCATACATGCTAGAAAAGACAAGTATAGCCCTAGAGCATGCAATTCATGCATAAATAGGTTTTAACTTGCTCAAAACCTACCATGTTATCCATCAAAACTCATGTAAAGCATGTGAATGATCTAATGGTAAGATTAAAAATATAAGAAGGTGATTTGACAATGACCAACAAGTCGTAAGGCAAACCTCTCACACAATTGACAATACAAGCATAATTATCTTATAATATTCAAGCCTATTCTAGCATACTATCACACATACAATAAAATACATAAATTAAGCATGCTCTTGCATAAAATTACTTCGTCTCATATTTAAGGAAAAAGTATGATAATACATGGCACATGCATATATTTCATAAACTCACAAAAGGCATAAAATCACACTTAAGCATAACAATTTTTTAAATAAATAATTAATTAATTAATATACTACTACATGGTTTTCACATACTTGGTAGGAGCATATTATAATACCCTAAAATTTTATAACATTTATTTTTAGATATTTAGACTTTTATTTAAAACTTAATCCTAAAACATTAGTTTAATTATTTTATTAAATCCTTAATATGTAACACAAACAAATTATTAAATAAATTATCCTAATTATTTTTATCATTGTCCTTTTTCCTTAACAATCACCCTTAAGTGCTGATTTCTAACCTAATCAAACTAAATCTAAAATAAAATAATTCTAGTCTAGCCTACCTCTTGCTATCACTCTAACTCAGGCAACCCCTCTGCCATCCCTTTTTTTTTTTTGCAACGAAACGTCTAACCTTTCACGCAAAACCCCTGTAACTCCCACTCCCACTTTCATCCCAGCCATCCCTAACCAAATACGTACGCCTTCAAATTCCCCCTCTTGCTTTCTTTCCATCACGTCAACAATGCCTGACTTGTTTCTCCTCTGCCATGCTTGATAAGTTTATTTTCATTCTTATCCTTCCTTCTCTTGCAGCATGTCTCATCCTGTCCAGTCTGCCAAGCCCTCTTCTTTTTCCTTCTTTCTTTCCCTGTTCAATTGCCTCACCCAACCTTATCCTTCGTTATGTTTTTCCTTTCTTTCCGGATCCTTTTTTGCTCTTTTCCCTACTCCTTTCACTCCACCGCCCCAACAAGCCACCAAGCTTCTTCATCGAAACCCAATCTCCCCATCATCCTCAGTTTTATGCCTCAACAACCCATTCGAACCATCACCATCACCCATCCCCTGCTATTACGGTTTTCATTTGTTGCACAACCAGCCTCCCGGCCATGCCCCTCCAATATTGAGAAACCACCACCGTCATCACCATCAACCGTCACAGCCATCAACCGCCAGCACCATTCTCGCACGTCGCCACCATTCCCAACATCCATCACGTTCACGGCCATAGCCCCATCTCCATCTCTTGTGCGTGCAGCTCCCCGCCATCCAGCGTTGTAACCCCACACTGACTCACCCTTCTCTGCGTCGCCTCCTATGCTGCCCTTGCCCATGTTGTGTCAAGGTTTCCGCTTTGCTCCCTCGACATCACCGTTTGCCCAAATCTACCATTCTAGCCTCTCCATTTTCACCACTGCCCATCATCATCATCCCCTGCCAAGCTCACCCATCTCCCTCCTCTCTGGTCTCTACCATCGCATCGTCCGCCCATGCCCTCTGACATTGAGCAACCACCAACTGCCCGATCCAACTCTACCATCCTCACCCCAACCCTATGTTGTGTCGCCCCTTCACTACCCTTACCCAACTGCATCGCCCCCTACGTTTTTCCCCCTTTATTGTGTGGCCAACTCACGCAGCCTGACCCTTGCTGCATGAGTGGCTCACGTTGGCTCCTTCTGGCTGCATAAGCCCGTGCACAATTTAGTTGGCTGGAATTTTTGTTAAGTGTTGTGTTTGGTATTGCTGCATGAGTGGCTCACGTTGGCTCCTTCTGGCTGCATAAGCCCGTGCACAATTTAGTTGGCTGGAATTTTTGTTAAGTGTTGTGTTTGGTATGGCTAATGTGTTGTTGGTTTTAATTGTTTTATTATTATTTTTAGTTAAAGAAGGATTATTAGTGGAGCCTAATAACTAATATTAAGATGCTTATATTTTTTCTTTTTTGTTGAAAATTAGGTAACCCGTATCCGTTGGATCGTTACCAAAATGGTAAATGTCATATGATAGGATATTAGAGTTTTAATGTATAAATTGTATTAAGTATGTTTGGTTATACTTTATTAATTTTCCTAATAATATTAACATGAAAATTTGTATAATAATATATGCTCACTTATATAAAATATTATAAGTACGGAAGCATATTAGAATAGGTTTAATGTCGTAGATATATTATGTATAAGGTGTACGTATGATACAATAAGTTTAGTATATTTAGGCATATTTTTGGCATGATTACTATCATTGTATGCCTTAGGGGAAAGTTGGTATTTTAATGTGTGCCATGATATTTTATTCTAAGAAGTATGTCTAATATATACTATTTATTATTGAGTGCGGAAGTATGGGATTTTTTTTATGAATTAGATATGCATGTTAGGGTTTTATGTGCTAAATAATGTACAATTGTATAATAATCTTTTGTCATATATGCTAATTTACCTACATGCTAAAAAATTAAATTATTATATTTTAGCCTTTTATGATAAATTATTAAATAAAATAAAATTAGTATTTAAAATGAATAATACTAGAGTAATTATAGCCTCATGGGTATTTTGGTCATTTTTGACCTAATGCTCTTAATGTGAATAATTGAACCTAAGTTAATCTTAGTGTTTACTTTCATTTTGGTTGTCTTGAATAATTAAAAATGGGTAAAAAAAATTAAGGAAATTAGATATGTTGTGTATTATGTGATATCGTGATTGCCTTAAAAATATCAATATATATTTAAAGTAAAAGACCTCAAGATCAAAAATAGTGGCTCTTTAGGGGTAATTATCCTAAAGATGTGGTTTAACCCACAATTTGGTTTGAATTTTGTTGGTGTGCCTTAGTGCCCCAGCAAGACCCTATATATTACTCTATTTTGCTCGACAAACTTCTTAGAGGGTATATATACTTATATACTAGGTATCCTTGTTAGTAGGGTATTGTACTTCCTTTATCAGTGCAACTAGGGTACCTTAGTGTCCTTGAGTTGATAACCTATAGGATATTATGGTGCCTTTGTGTGCCGATATGACTAGAGTACTTTAATATCTCTAGGTTGACATGATCTCCTATTGATTACATAAAAATTGAAGTAATTATTTTTTTTTGTGATGATTTTATATTGGTGGTAAGTAGTTACCTTTGCACTCTACCTATGATTTGGTAGTTGCCTTTGCACCCTACCTATGATTTAGTAGTTGCCTTTGTACCCTACTTGTGGTTAGTAATTGCCTTTGTTCCCTACGTATGGTTAGTCGCTACCTTGATGCCTCCTTGTGGTTGGTAGTTGCCTTCATGCTTACCCACGGTTAGTAGTTGCCTTTATGTCCTACCTATGGTTTCATTAGTTTCCTTCATGCTTACATGTGGTCTATAGTTTTGTTTATGCTCTACCTGTGGTTGATAGTTATCTTCATGCACTCCCTATGGTGTTTTGAAATTCATTGGTATGGATGTTGATTTTATGAGATATAATGTGAATGTTATAGAAATTAGGTTAAGAATGGTTCTATGTATTTTCTTCAAAAAGCATCCTTCGTATGCTTGGTTGTTAAGTTCCATTCTATGATTTAAGTGAATTGGTATGAGAAGCATGCAGCCTTGGTGATACTTGTTATCTGACATGGCTATCGTATTTGTTTATTACATCTATGTATCAGTATTTCATATCATATTCTCTTATGATACCTTATATGTGTTCCATGTGACCTTTTCATGTTTAGTCTTGTATAATGAGTTACTCAATACCATTGTATTGATAGGTTTTAGTTCATGGTCTCCTACCTAGTCAATGGATAATTGTGACTTTTCAAATTTGCTTATTAGTTTAGTTTGAAGGCTAGTATTTTTGGATTTGAAAATTAGGATTATTTGGTGTCCTATTTGGTATATTTTGATCCGGATATTCTTGAACTCTTATGTCCCTTTTGTAATTTTTTTTTACTTCTGTAACCATTGTCCAATCTTATATTATTGGAATGCTAGTAGCTTATAATGTAATATCTATTATATTTCTTATAATTGTGTTATTAATTTTAGAGAAGTAACGTTTTAACATCAACAATTGATATAATAATGGTAGAGAAAAATAGGCTTATACTAAGTATGGCAGTAACATCTTACTTTTTAAATGTTTTAACTTCTACAATTAAATCTTTGAAAAATAATTTTAAAGTGCTAAAATGGAAAATAAAATAGCACGAGCCTCAAAAATCCCTGGCTACAAACCTATTCTTCCTTCTATTCGTTTGAACACAAAGCCCAACAAGTAGAAACTAAACATATAAGCTAACAAGAGGAATAACAACAAATCAAATCAGGGAAAAAGAATTCATGCTTAATTATAGGGTGGTCCACCAAAGAGAGGAAGAGGAGAGTGTAAGTACTCTTCAACTTTTTCCTAAGTCTATTATCATTATACTTAATAAAACATATATATATATATATATATATATATATATATATATATATATATATATATATATATATATATATATATAGGAGTTGGATGAAGGATTAAGAGAAGACAAACAAATAAAATAATAAAGGAGAATGTAACACCCCCTAAATTCATTCATGAAAAAATTTATTTAAAGGGATAATACAGAAGTTAAAATAAAAAATGAGAAATGTTATTGCCACACCTAAAATAAGATAAATGACCACCATTCATCTCATACTAGATGCAAGGTTAAAACCTACCCAACTAAAATTCAAAAAACATCTATGCCACAAATATAAGCCCCCACAAGGAGATATCTAGTGGAATATGGCAAGTGAACTGTAATATCCCAAAACTTACTATTGAAAAATTTTATTTTATAGTGGAAGCATATAATTAAAATAACCAAGTGTTACCGCCATAATTGACATAAGTCTAGCTTAGCATCCCATCCTTATGTCAATCACTAGGTAAAATAATTTAAAATGCTTAGGAGGATAAAAAGAAAACTAGAAAAGTTTCATAAATGTAAATACGAGTTTGGAGATTAATCTTCTAATACAATATCCAAAATATAGACAAAAGGGATACCATAGATCTAAGAGTCTAAAAGTGTATCCCAGTAAAACCATCATCTAAATAACATGATTCTACGCTCAAAATCCCTAATGCATAAAGTCACTCTGCCCCATATAAAGCATCAAAAGCTACAAAATTGTCAACTGGGTCCTCATTTGTAATACCCCATTTGAGCGGAGTGTTATAAGGATTGATCTGACTACTTACATCAACATGGTATACCATCCTTTTGGTGATTACATCCTAAGAATTCTACAGTTGAGCATGCTGGTCGTGGAGCAATTTTAGGAGGATCAGTGGAGCAATTTTAGGATGGGTGATCCTCCTAGGAAGTTTTAAAATTTTCTAAAAATTTCTCGGGAAGCGCGTGAGTGAGGACAAAGCACATTGAAAGGACCCATGTTGATTTGTGGGGCCAGCCGATCAATCCGAAAGTGCTCCAAGGTAGCTCTCACATTGTTATCGACTCGGGGTGTTACAGATGGTATCAGAGCGAAACCGCAACAGTGAGCTGAACTTGGATGAGCCAGTCAATCACCTAGCAAGATGATTCTTGGAATAAACCATATTAAGACAACTAATGGTTGAGGCTCAATGAGCACATTGCGTTCTTTGAGTGGGGGTGAATGTAATACCCCAATTTAAGCGGAGTGATATAAGGATTGATCTGGCTACTTATATCAATATGGTATATCATCTTTTTGGTAATTCCATCCTAAGAATTCCACAGTTAAGCGTACTGGCCGTGGAGCAATTTTAGGATGGGTGACCCTCCTGGGAAGTTTTACAATTTTTTGACAATTTCTTGGGAAGCGCATGAGTGAGGACAAAGTCCATTGAAAGGACTTGTATTGATCTATGGGGCCATTCGATCAATCCAAAAGTACTCCAAGGTATCCCCCGCATTGTCGTATTGACTCGGGGTATTACAAATGATATCAGAGCGAAATCGCGACCGTGAGTTGAACTTGGATGAGCCAGGCAGCCACCTGGTGAGACGATTCTTGAGATAAATTGTATTGAGACAGCTAATTGTTGAGGCGCAACGAGGACGTTGCGTTCTTTGAATGGGGATGAATGTAATACCCCAATTTGAGTGGAGTGTTATAAGGATTGATCTGGCTACTTATAATAACATGGTATACCATCATTTTGGTGATTCCAACTTTAGAATTCCACATTTAAGCGTGCTAGCCGTGGAGCAATTTTATAATGGGTGACCCTCCTGGGAAGTTTCAGAATTTTCTATAAATTTCTCGGGAAGCACGTGAGTGAGGAAAAAGCACATTGAAAGGACTTATATTGATCTGTGGGGCCATCTGATCAATCCGAAAGTGCTTTAAGGTAGCCCCCGTATTTTCGTATCAACTTGGGGTGTTACATCATCAACCCGCACATAAACATCTAAGTCATCTACTCGTGTGAATGAGCAGCACCCATAAAAAGAATAATCAGTATGCTACATATTGAAAAAGGTGAGCATGAAGCCAAAACAAGGAAAACACATAATTACATGCGTTCATAGCAGAAAGTAGTATACATGTTAGGTACAAAAATCAATACAAGGTAAATACTAGTTCGGATTTGTATTATTAGAATATAACATGATCCATTCTTTTATTTACGTTGAGTTTAGGGACTTTACTATTCTTAAACTAGTGGAACAGTTGAAAGCACCTCTCAAGGAAAACACACTTGAGCCACTATTATCGTCCAATAAAATGAACCCAACACCTTTTTAGAAAAAATGTGCCTAAGCAACTATTCTTAAACCGATAGAACGGACTGAAGCACCTCTTAGGGACAACACACCTGAGTCACTATTATCGTCTGGTGGAACGGACCCAACACCTAATCTTAACTCACGTAATCTTCCACTCTAATATCTTATCCTTTATTTCTTATCTCAAATTATATTCTTATTCATGTTAAGTATAGGGATTCTCTATTCTTAATCCGATGGAATAGACTAAAGCATCTCTGAGGGACAACACACTTGAGCTACTATTATCGTCTAGTGGAACAGACCCAACATCTCGACCCCACTCACATGATATTTCACTTTAAATGGTTAGTATCTTATTCATGATTAGTTTGATAAGTGTAAAACATAATTAAGGCAAACAAGGCATCATTAGATAACAAGATCGTTCCTAAAGATTAAGATGATTAATTTTTTTCCAAAAACCCTAAATTCCCACTTTAGGCATAACTCCTCCTATATTGATCATTTACCCAGAAAATTTAGTATATCTTCCCCAAATATTATTATTTTTATTAACATACCTAAAATTTAAGGCCTAACTCTCACGTCTTACACCTACAATAATAACTTTATCTAAAAAGTTACTATTCTCAAAACTTCGAAAACCCTAATTTCACAGGTAAGATATAACTCTTACCATAATTCTCATATAATTACCAAATTCAATATATATTCCCAAAATACTAACATTAACAACATATCCAAAATTCATGATCTAACTCTAACGTTTTACACATGTGATAATAACATTACCATTTTAAGGTTATTATTCCCAATTTAGGTCATTTTCTCATTTTGAGGAACTTACAACATTCATAACCACTCCAATCACTCCACATGACCTTGTTAGCATATTTCCATCCCCCTAATATGTCAAAAATACTAAAATTCCCATATTAACCCATATTGACCAAAATCTTATATCTTCAATATCATTGTTTTCAAATCCTCCATTTACCATCATTTATCTTAAATATATTTACTTCCCACTTATCATATTTTATTATGTCCATACTACTCTTCCACAAGTTTACTCTTCCACAAAAATACAACCTAGTTTAGGAACGTCATATCAGCACATCTTTCATTATTTATACTATCTTTCTATCATACAATCCATATTATCATAACATATCATTAACCACATGCATTTAACAGTATTATAATAGTAATATCATGATAATACACATGTTTATTCAAGCATTTAACCCAAAACCATAAACATTAACTAGTATCCTTACAAAAAAACCTCAAATTTCTAAGTACACTTATACTATCTTGCCACTTCTAAAACCTCCAAAATATCACCTAAGAATAATTAAAAAAACATAATTAGAATTAAATGATATAATTAATAAGGGGTTAAGGTAATGGGAGGGTGAAAGAATGGGGAAAAACCAAAATGAGGATCGAAGCAAGTGTTAGTAAAACTTATGCAGCAAAAGGGTGATTCGGTGGTGGATGCCAAAAGGTGGGGATGGGCTTAAGTGATGCTTGTGTAAAGGGGGATGTGGGCTTTGGTAGAAATGGCTAGAAAGGAAGTGTGAGCTTCGGTAGAAATGGCCAAAGGGTAGGGGTGTTGTAGTGATTTTTGCGAAAGATGGAGGGTGGGTTTTGATGGGTTTGACTAAAGGTGGGGTGGGTTTTGGTGAGTTATATTGGTGTTTGGGGGAAGGTTGCAGGGAGATTGGCCAGTGGAAGGGGTGAGGGAATGGCAAAGTTTTCCTGTGGATGTGTTGGTACCTCGGTTGGGCTTGCCGATGGTGGGTGTTTGGGGTTGTTTTTGTAACGACAAGGAGGGGAAAGAAGGAGGGAGGAAGGTTGTGTTGGGGTGCAAGGTTTTTTACAGAAATAGAGGGAGAAGGAGGGTGGTTCAGTTCATCAAATGGGGTATATATATATATACAAACATGCACGCATAAGGGGGAGGATGATATTTGTCAACACAACCCATCACATAGAAAAAGAGGGAGTTGATGGGTGATGGTGAGGGTAGTGTGTGCAGGACATGGAAGGGGAGAATAGCAAGGGATATTATGCATGCAAGGGGAAAGAATAAGTGAAAAAGAAAAACCAACTAGGAGGGAAAAGTAAGGAAAGAGAAGAAAAATAAAAAGGAGAAAAAAGAGAAAAAGTGTGGGTTTAGATTTAGGTTTAGTTTAAGATAATTTAGGTTATGGTATCATGATAATTAAATTAAATAAGTATTTGCAATTAGGTTTAGGTTAGGAAATATATTAATAACTTAGAACATAAATTTGGGTTAGGCTAAAATTTAGGCTTAGAGAGTTAAGGTAAGATAGAAATATTAATTTCCTGATATTAGAATTATATTACGATATTCATTACTAGAGATTAGGGTTAACTAAAATGTAACACCCCCAAATTTACTACTTAAAAATTTTGTTTTGCGAAAGCATTAATTACAAAAATAATGGGTGTTACCACCACACTCAATATAAGGCTGGCATCCTCTACCATCCTTATATTAAGTGCTAAGGCTAAAATATTACTTTACTTGAAAAACATTTACAATGTTAGAATAAAATAGAGATTACAAATTTATTTTGTTCTAATAAATATAAAAAGATCAGGAAAAACTGTTATAATATAACAAAAGGAGAAATAACAAGGGATAGAAGAGTCCAAGAAATATCCTGATCAAATGATGCCGGAGCAAATACAGGATAGTCCTAACTCTCAACCCTCTATTGGAAGACATCAATATAAACCTTTAAAGTACTCCTGCAAGGTCATCACTACCCCATTGAATAGATGGGGACTGATAAACGGAACCCGTCAGTACTATGGTACTAAGAAAACTATTATACTAACACCAACATGTAAGGCCACATAATGCACAAAAAGAACATAACTTAGGTATATCAGGGAAGCATGCGATCATAAAATGGACACAACTGATATATTCAAAAGAAACCCAAATACCAAGGTAGGACACTAAGGCAACTACTAAACCTCATATCACAACATCTAGCGCGCAAGCAGCTACCAAAAACATTAAATCCAGAACAACCCATTAAAATCTTCACACAATGATTATTTTCAATTTTAGTTACTCAAGGAGGGATACAATAATAACCTAGAGAAATAAAAGTACACTAGTCATACCGGTACATAAGGCAACACAGTATCCTCTAATCATCCAACCTAGAGGCATAACAACACTCTAGTCATACTGGTGCGCAAGGCAACACAGTACCCTTCACACCTAAGTCACCTAATCCTTAAGTATTGATTCCTCTTATAGGGCCTATAGGTCACCTATAGAGTAGACTAGGGCAAGACCTGCACACCAGTAAAACCAAACAAACCGAGGGCTCCTACCTCATCTTTAGGGTAGCTACCCCTAGAGAGAAACCATTTCCAAACTTGAGGTCTTTCACTTTAAGTATTAGTATTTTATAGGATGACCACACATATCACACATTTCATAGAAATTTCCTTTTTATACTTAGCCATTTTCCTTTATTTTTAAATATTTAAGGTAAACCCTAAGGTCATATCCAGTTATTCGCAAAAGGTGTATTAAGTCGAAATGACCAAAATACCCACAAACCCATAATTTTACCATTTTATCCTATTTCGTATCAAGCAACATCATTATGAGCCATTTGTCATGAAAATGCTAAAGGATAATTAGTCATGATATGGTAGCATATGAATAATCTTTATGTCTTAGTGATTGACTATATTATCCACTTTCATGCATTTAGTAAATTATGTCTACATCCTAAATCATACATTTCTAGGGTAACATATATTCCATATAACGCATACATATAAATCTATAGTATATTATATCATTCAACAAGATAATTAACATTACAGTGTAGGAAAGGAAATGCCTCAACTCTAGAACATGCGGTTAATATTTATTGCATACTAACCCTAATCATGCATGCATGCTTTATACTATTTAATTCAACCCTAGTTACTATGCAAAGATAATCGCAACACACTTATCATGGTAAATTACATTATAAGATTACAGGGTTTCAAACTCTGACAAACCCTAGGCATACATATGTAATTTATTCAACAAAACACACATGCATATATTATCGATCAACTAATACGTCGGAAATATGCTAAGTATTTGGTATTATGCCATTTACATTCACATCTAATCATAACACTTGCATTTTCATTCTAAAAACTCCAAAGTAAAATACATACATATATTCCTCTAATAATGAAGCATAAATCATACCTTAAGAACAAAACAAACTATATGTGTTACCATATGATCTCACATATTAGTAGAAGAGTACGGTTTACCTCTTATCCAAGAAAAATAAATAATCAAGATTCACCCAGTTAGTCTCCACTCAATTTCTTCAAAATCCTTACATTAACACAACCAACACACATATTAGCATATAACATAACATAAAAATAATCCAAAATTAACTAAAATTAAATGGGAAAAGGTTAGAGAATTAACCGGAGTAATTGGCACATTTGGGTTGCATGAAGTGTGGTGGAATGTATAGGGGAGCTATGGTGAAAATTTGGTGGTGTTTGGACAAGGTTGAGGGGTAAAAATAGAGTTGCACTACCGAAAATGAGAAGTTGCATGGCTATGTTGTAGGCGGTGCAACCCTGGTCGAGAGAAAATATCACGCAAGGCCAGGTGGTGCATACCTAAGCCGAGAGAAAAGATCAATCGTGCAAAGTTGCATGGCTGTGTGATCATAAATTTTAAGTGTTGCACAGTCATGCACAAGCTGTGCGCTTTATAAATGCGACGAACAAGAGAAAGAAGAAGTGAAAAGAGATGATGGTTGGTGGCAATGGTCAGCGATGGTGTTGGGGAAGGTTAGGGTGACCTTGGTGGTCAGTCCACTGGCCAATGGGTGACGAGTGGTAGCCAAGGTGATGCATGATGTTGGAATGGGTAGTGCATAGGTCAAAAATAGGGGAAAGAAGGAGGAAGAAGAAGAAGAAAAGAGAAGGAAGAAAGGAGAAGGAAGAGGGGGTGCTCAGGTTGTGTTTTAGACACAAATATGGGTATAATTGAGGCAAACCAAAGGGAAAGGAAGAAGAGTGTGGGGTGTGTGTGTGTGTGTGTGTGTGTGTGTGTGTGTATGGTCATGTGTGCATGAATGGCAAAATGCATGGGGATGGGTGGGCGAAGACGATGATGATGATGGTGCAACTGCAAGGTGATGATGGTAATATTGACGGTTGCAGAGGATGGTGAGGAGTAGGGCAGTAGCCACAGGGTGAGGGTAGTGATGGTTGTATGTAGGTGTTTTACGTGAGATGTAAAATGACAGGGAAAATGGAGTGTGCAAGTTGGGCAAGGATAAGGGAGTAGAAGGAGAAGAAGAAAGGAAGTAAGGTGATAGGTGATGGATGTCTGTAGGAGATGATGGTGCAAGTGGGGAAGGTAAGGCAAGTTGCAACAATTTCAATTGTTGCAGCTTAGACTGACGGGAGAAGGGAGAAGAAAGAAAAAAAGGAGAAAGAAAAGGGAAAAGAGAAAAAGAATTAGGGATTAGTTTAGATAATTTTTGTAATCCCCCGAAATTTAAAAAAAAAACCTATAAATTAATAAATAACTTTTATTTGGGATAAATTAGCTTATAAATTCATTTAATTTAATTATTTTATGAATTTTTGAGTACATAAAATTGGATAGGGAAACTTAATAAATTAAAATAAATATTTTATTATTTTATTATTTTATCATTCTCATTTTATTTAAATAACTTTCCAAACAGTTATTTTACTAAAATTATCCTTTTTAAACCCATATATTTAATTATATTAAATTAAATTATTAAATAAATTTATTACCCAAAAATATTACATTTTATTATTTTATAAATTAAATTATTTTAATTTACCCCATCTTCCCTTTTCCTTTTTCACTTTTTCCTTTCTTTCTCCTTTTTTCTCCTTTTTCCTCCTTTCTTTCTTTTTCCTTTTTCCTCCTTTAGGCCACCCACACCAGGCTTGCTCTCCCCTTCCCCTTTCCTTCTCCCGCTTGGGCAGCCCAGCCCCCTATTTTCTTTCTTTCTTCCTCCTCCTAGACCGGACTAGCCCATTTCTTTCTCTCCCTATACCTGGCCTGCTCCCCTTCCTTTCTTCCTCCTTCTACCTCGACCCGGCACCCTCGACCTATCTTCGTCAACCAGGTCTGCCACGTCGGGCATGCCGGCCACCACCTGCCACCACTATTATTATAAGTTTCTACATGTCAACGTTAAATCATTTAGAATCGTTCTTTTCTCCATGATTATTTGACATCCTAATTCCATAATCAATACCTTCCTATCCTTATTCATTAATTAGTGAGTACAGTATTTTATTATTTATCCATAGTATAAGAATTAGTGATACAAGTAATGAGATTACATAACAGGGGTTTTAACATAAATTATATAATTATTGATTATATACCATTTCTTGTGGGTTCGACTCCTTCTTTCCATTTACTACGTATTTGGAAATTAGGATTTATATATTAAATTTGTTGTGCATACAAGAGTGCATCAAATTTTTGGCGCCATTATCGGGGAATGGAAATTATAATCTTTATTTCTATTTTTGATGTTGTTTCTATATATAGTAATTTGTTTGCATAAATGTGTCTTGTTTTCTAATTATGTGATCATATTTTTGTTTGTTTGGTTCGTGACTAGACAAGAAGTGTTAGATTTGATTCATCCATTCATTGGATAAGCAAAGTAATGGGACTAAATCTTTTTACAAAGGCTATTTTTAAATCATATTAACGGATTTGATCACCATTTTCCAAAACCTTAAAAAGAGAAATTGAGATTGTGATAGTGGTGAAGGAAAGAAAGTTAGAATGGTTAGGAATCAATCCATGCATTGAATATGAATGAGATGAAATGAAATTCAAAATTGGTGGATATAACATTGTGAGCACTTGAGCCTAATCTTTGGATACAATGTTTATCCAAAATATATTTTTCTTTTGTGAGTGTTCTCCAATGATATATGAAACTAGAATTTTCCATTAGTTCTCTTCAAGTTTGCATAGAAATTTAGGATATTTGAAAATGATAAAGGCACTCTTCTTTCTTTTTTAGCTACAAGACCAAATAGCTTACCTTGAAAATTGTTATCCATTGCATAAACCATTTGAGCCTAAAGCCTTATTCTATTGATCTAACATTTATTAACAACTAATCTCCATATGCATTTTCCTTCTTTACTGTATGACTAGTGGAGCAAAATATTTTCAAGGAGAACTTTTGTTTTGTTAATAAGTTGAAATCTAAGTATGGGGGTGTGGATATCATAAAAATAATGGAGGAAGTAGCTAAGCATTTTTCTTCTCAAAAAAAGAAGAAGAAGAAGAAGATGATGATGATGATGATGATTATGATGATGAAGAAGAAGAAGAAAAAGAAGAAGAAAATAAAATTTCATGTCTTTTGATGTTATTTGGTTGAATGGAAGGGTTTGAAATTATAATTAATTTTTTTTTTAAAAAAGGGGGAAGTGAAGTAAAGGGGAAGAGGAGGAATTGTGATTTAATTGAAACAAAGAAATTACTTCTCTAGTTGGTAGAGTCTAGCTACAATCCCAAAATTATATGCCACCTTAGAACCCTAGCCGCATTACAACCAATTTTAAGACCTTTTTATTCTTATATACTTTATTTCTCTTAAGCGGTGGTGAATTGAGAGTAATGGCAAACATATGGGCGATCATAATTATTTGGAGAAAATTTGAGAGTAAAGACATTTTACCCTAGATACATAAGAGTGAGCATTTACACATACCAAAAGTAAGAATCTACCAACTTAACTTTCATTAATATTAATCTAGCTTTACATGGTGAGATACTAACTGTACTAATTATCTTTCCCTAACCAATTGCGCATTTGATACAACTATTTAATGCGTATATTAGATGCGTGATCCAAAACATTTTCAAAGTTTCTCTCTTGTGATTTATAAATGCTTTAAGTCTCATTGCATTGTTAAACTCTGTGAATGGCTAAATCTAATCTTACAATTCTTTAGTTCAGAACTTGTCTCACTTGTAATCCTTGATGTTTCTTTTGTGCATGACATGATGCTGCTTGAGGACAAGCAACAATTTAGCATGTGGGTAATTGATATATGGGATTTATATGTTATTTTCCTAAGTAAAACTGTCATTTATTCCTGATTATTTTTATAAGATTTAATCTTTTCTCGAGTTTTTCTCTTTTGGATAGATTTTATAGGAAAATATAAAATGAAGAAATTCAAAGGAGAAATCGATGGAAAGAGAAAATGAAGCAAAGAACACTTCAAGAGATATGGAATCAATGGAAGAAAAGACTAGAAATGAAGAATATATATCAAAGGGAAGCTTGTGGTAAAATTTCATAAAGAAATAATGAAGGAACAAGAAACACGGCACCCCCGTGTTTCATAAACATGGCCCGTGTTTTTCTGTTAGCACACAAAATTTTAACTTTTAAAATTCAGCAATTGGCAAAGAATTTAAGGAAAAACATGGAGTTCCCATGTTTTCCAACACAGACCGTATTTTTCTTAAATTTTGTAACCGTTCGTGCGAACTTTTCCTTGATATATTTCTAAAGTGCTAAACATTCGAGAGTCAGTTCTCAAGAGTTCGAGAATTATATTCTCTCTTTTTCTCTATATTCTCTAGATACCACATGTAATTTGTAATTTTAATTCTCTTTCTCTCCATTGTATTCAATTGAGCAATCAACACTCTGCAATTCAAGTCGATAAATTCTTCTCCATTCCTCTCTTAATTGCAAGTTTTGATTTTTGATTTAATGTAAATAAATTCTCTTTATTGCATTAATATTTCTCTTATGTTTAGTGTTTCATTGTTAATTTATTTATAATCATTGATGTTAATTATTGCATTTAATTGTGTGTTATTGCAATTATATAGATAGTATAAGATAGGAGGATTTGATGACGGAATTAGGGTTTCAGATATAACAACGTGATTTGAATTCATAATTCTAGATGAAATTTAATTGAATTGATGGATGAAATTGAATGATCTCGCATCATAGATTAAGAATTTAAACTAATTAGACTGATCACCTATCTATTTTAGATATTAATCTACGCTAGGATAATGGAATTAATACATAATTGTTAATTAACGTTTCCAGAGTAGCAAAAGATTAATTATTAATCTTGTCCATTAATTCGTATGATTGCATGATCCAAGCTTATGTGATTATAGACGTAATTGACTGCTTTCCATTCGTAATGCTGCCATTAATCGAATCTAGTGTTCTTATCCTAGGTTATTAATTAGTTAGGTGTTAAATTGAGAGCTTATTCAATTTATTAGAATTGAGAGAAAACAAAGAGATTAATTATTATGAGTTTCTACAGGTCAACGTTAAATCATTTAGAATCATTCTTTTCTCCATGATTATTTGATATCCTAATTCCATAATCAATACCTTTCTATCCTTATTCATTAATTAGTGAGTACAGTGTTTTATTATTTATCCATAGTATAAGAATTAGCGATACAAGTAATGAGATTACATAACTAGGGTTTTAACATCAATTATATAATTATTGATTATATACCATTCCTTGTGGGTTCGACTCCTTCTTTCCATTTACTACGTATTTAGAAATTAAGATTTATATATTAAATTTGTTGTGCACATGACAGCGTATCACCAAGCCACCCTGCAGCTCCTTCTTCCTCCCCCCATCTGTTTTCTCCCCTTTTTCTCCCTTCTCGGCAACACCCCTGAAACCACTCCGTCCACCGCCGTCCCGCCGCATCTGCTGCCACCCAAACCACCAATCCACTCCCTGTAACCTCCTCTACCACCCCCCACACCTCCTTTTACCGAAACCATCCCCCTCATCCCTTCATTTTCCTCCTCTCTTTTCCTTCCTTCTCAGCCCCGTCTACCCCTACAGCCCACTTCGCAGCCTCGCTGCCACTGCCTCTGCCGTCCTTGGCCACCAACAACCTACCCCCGACCACCGCCTACACCCCCTCTTCACTCTTGCACCCTTCCCATACCCTAAATCCTCCCCATCTACCTTATTTCCTAGCCTAAAAACCCCAACCCAAAAATAGCCCATCATTCCTTTTCTTTCATCCCCCTTTGAGCCTTCCTCTTTTCATTTTGCATGCAGCTCATGCTACATGAGCAGTATAAGCTGCTACATACCTTGGTTATTTTAGTTCATAAATTTTAAGGTATAATAATATTTAAGTTAATTATTTCATTAAGTAAATTTTATAAAGTCTTATGCTTTGGTTTTTCTTATTTCTAATATAATAAATATTGATATTATTTTTAGGTATTGGTTTTGCTAATCAAAGCTTGAATCTTTAACCGGAATACCAGTAAGGTTCAATTTTACGGGAATTAAAGTAATCGTTAAACCCCTCTTAAATGCATGGATAAACGTATGTTGGCGCATTAGGATTTTTAATATATTATTTTGCATGATTTATCTTGTTTAATATATTATATGTAGTTGCATATATTAATTGGTAAAAAGGAAAGCATGCTAGTTTATGTGCCATGAGTGGACATATTGCTTAAAGAAGGAGTTTGGTTGTTAATGAAAATTCTAAGTGCTTATCCATATCATATTATGTTATTATGACCATTGATGCATGAATAATATTATTATGGGCCCAAGGGGCATTTTAGTAATATGTCTTGTGCTAGAATGTGGCCTAATATGTGTGGGTGCTAATAAGTGTTCTATTAAAATATAATAGTTGGTGGAGTTGGATAATGTGAATGGAGTATTGATATTAATATTTTATGTAGTGATGGTAATTTAATAAAAATAATATAATAAAGGGTATTATGGTAATTTTGGAAGTAAGGGGTAAAATGGTAATTTTGGAGGTAAAGAGTAAAATGGTAATTTTGGAAGTTAAGGGTATTATGGTAATTTTGGAAGCAATGGATAAAATGGTAATTTTATAAGTAAAAGAGCATTATGGTAATTTTGGAAGTTAAGGGTATTATGGTAATTTTAGAAGTAAGGGGCAAAATGGTAATTTATAAGTAAAAAAGGGTATTATGGTAATTTTGGAAGTTAAGGGTATTATGTTAATTTTGGAAGTAAAGGGGTAAAAAGGTAATTTTGTAAATAAAAGGGTAAAGGGTAAAGAGTAAAGTGGAAATTATAATAATGGAAAAGAGTAATTTGGTAATTATAATAATTGATAAGGGTAAAATGGTAATTATGATAAGGGAGAAGTGTAAAATTATAATTTAATAAATGAGGAAGGTAAAATGGTAATTTGGTGTAAAGGAAGGTAAAACAATAATTTAATAAAAGAGAAAGGTAATTTGGTAATTATAAAAATGGAGAAAGGTAACTTGGTAATTTAACCAACTAAAGGGTAATTTGATAATTATGATAATGGAAAAGGGCATTTTGGTACTTTTAAAAATGAAAAAGGGTAATTTGGTAATTATGATAATAAAGAAGGGCAATTTGGTAATTTAACCAACAAAAGGGCAAATTGGTAATTATTTAACCAACTAAAGGGCAAATTGGTAATTATGATAATAAAGAAGGAAAATTTGGTAATTTATCCAACTAAAGGGTAATTTAATAATCATAACAAAGGAGAAGGGCAATTTGGTGATCTAACCAACCTAATGGAAAATAAAATAAGAGTAACAATTATGTGGGAGATAGCTTAGTAACCTAAACCGAATAATAATGTGGCTAAGAACAACTATATGTGGGTTATATGCCTCGTGTGCCATGTGTTATGCTATGTTGTGTACTTATGATTATAATAACTAATTACTTATAGCATAGCTTGGAGTTGGGGTATGCATATGTGAATTCTTTATGGCATGTGTACCATTACGATATGTGTTGTGCTTATGATGTTATATGATGTGACTCTCTAGGACATGCATGCTAGAATTTTTGATAATATGAGATGGGGTGCAGGGATAAAAAGGAACAAATGGGAAGTGAGTTGACTAAGGAGACATGAGAGTGACCTTATTATCTCATGATCCATGAGGGGGAAAATAAAAAGGAGATTATGATCAAAATGAATGAGTAATGCAACTATTGCATGAGAGATTTATAGGGTTTGCATGGGATGATCCTTACATAAAAAAGGTGCTAGGGTTAAGCGGCCAACTAGGGTTTTAAGGTCACATGTATAATTAGTGAGTAGAGTGATATAATTGGGTTGAATCTAAATGAGATGAGGTGGGGGATGATAAAAGAAAGGTTGGGCCACATAGATCCAATTAGGGTTTCAAGGGAAAACCCTAGAGAGTGGCAGTGAGAGAATTTGAATGTCATAAGGTGATGGGTCTCAACCCACACCCTTGGGAGTTGGGTCTTTGTTATGAGTAAATGTAATGAGGAATGGATGTCGGGGTGTGATAAGAGGCGCAAAGGTCTCAAGATATGGGACTTGCCCTCTTGGGAGGATAGAAGTAGAGGTCGGTGAAATACTTTCGAATAAGATACGAATAAAACACTAATCACTTAAAGAGGAAGATTGTTGAGCCGGACCCAAACTGGTCCACCAGCAAATAATAGTGGCTAAGAGTCGGGGTGCCCTGTATGACCGGTCCACCAGCAAATAATAGTGGCCAGGAGCGTTTTGCGCTATTTGACCGATCCACCGGCTATAATAGTGGGGGATTCCATGTTCAACAAACCAAACGTAATGAAACTAAGAAATGGAAAATACACTAAGTACTTACGGTGAAACACCATATGAGCTAGGGCTAGACCAGTCCACTGGCGAATAATAGTGGCCAGGAGCATTTTACCCTGCATGACCAATCCACCGGCTATAATAGTGGGGTTCCCGCACTCACATGGATATAAAATCCGAGAGACGATTGAATATTGATGGACTCATGGCTTAAGGCCCGAAAGTATTGATTTTGCATTATGACATGGCTTAAGGCCCAAAAGTATCGATTTTTCATTGTGACTCATTAACATTTGATGTACTTGTTAAGGATGTGAATGTTAAGTATGTGAATGTTATGTATGCACATCTTGTTATATATGAATATAGTGTTGTATCATGTGTTACATTGCGGGTCTACTTTTAGGTGTGTTTTTAAAGGATTACTCAGTACCATAGTATTGAAGGGTTCCATTCGTGGGGCCCCTACCTATTCAATGGGCAGTGTCCCTTGCAGATTCTTGTTCAGGAGCTATTCAAGTGGGCAACGGAAAAGAGCGTAAGGATTATCCAGAATCCTTTAGGGTTCACCTCTCTCTCTTTTAACTCCTGGTTTTTAAAGTAACTTGTATTCTTGTAAATGGTTTACTACGCTACTCTAATTTAATTATGGTTTGAGTTCTTGTAAATTGTATTTTACACTCCTAGCCTTAGTACTTGGTACTAGAACGGTAGGAGTGAACCGATATGGTACTAAGTGTGGTGGTAATATCCCCAAAATTCATAGTCTTGTATTTTGCTTCCACTAACTCTTGTAAATGAAATAAAATTTTTTGGTAGTGAATTTTAGGAGTGTTACAATTTTAGATTAGCCAAAATAGTTAGGATTTAGCATAAATTTTAGCAGGTTTTTATTTTGGTTTACGAATTACAATTTATCCGAGTCAAGGTTTCAGATTCAGTTAAAGTTTTGGGATTAAAAAAATAGGTTAAAGCTAAAATAAGATTTTTCATAGGATTAGAATCGGATTAAGATATAATTTATATAGCATTAGGTTAGCTAAAATTTGGGATATTATATAAAATTTGGGGTATTACATGAACGATTTCACTAAATAAAATTATCGCTAATCAAATCAACAGAAAACTTGCAAAATAATCGTATATTCTAAAAGCTTAACAGATTAATAGGAAATTAGAACTCAATTACAACACCCTTAAAATTTTAATACAACACTTGAAATTTTTCCAAAAGTAAATATAGGTAAATAAAGAAAAATTCTCGAGGGATAAAACTCTAGGTTACCTACTCTCTCAAAGCCTAAGCCTTCAACCAATCAATAACAATTGATCTTAAGCCTACAGAAGAGGTCTGCCCTCCACCATTAGTGGATTGCCGTAGGACCCATTCAACCAAGATAGTATTAGTATAGGTCTAGTACTGAGTAAACCATGACTACCTAACTTATGAGAGGAAACATGATACACATAAGACATGGTAATCTTTAGCTTACAATACTCATGTTCAATTATACATGTGATACATATGATAATACATGTGGTCATGCATTCATGCTTATAAATATATGACTAGGCATGACAACGCATAAGGTAAAAGCATATAAGGAATCATGAATGCATATTGCGTAACACAACTACCTTAGAAGATAGCATTCTGCACATAAGGCTTACATGTGTTTTAAATAATGGATCTTGTGATAACTATGTAAGGATAGATGTCATAGGGTAGCACGATTGTAAAAACAAAAATGAGTGACTTGCTCAGGATAGTAAAATATAAATTCCATGAATGAATAAAATAATTAACTATTATATTCCATTATCATGATCACAACCATTTGATTATATTATCTTTAGGATGGAGACTCAAATAAATTGTAACAACTAATCTAGTACTTGAACATTACTAGCCTTATCTGGCCTGCCTAGAAATGTAAATATACCACTAATACATAGGACACCTAAGCACTTAAGTATGCATAACCCCTATAGGCCATAATATATCAAGACATCTATAGAGTAGAAGAGGGTCTCTCTGGACCTCGTAAGGTACCCGCGATCACAAAAAAGAAAAATATTAGAATGGTACCAAGTGAATACCAAACCTAACTCTGATAGCTACCCCAAGTGGTACAAGTTTCGACTCAAGATATTTCGCTTTAAGTGATTAATGTTTTATTTAAATATTTAACCAAGTATAAATCAAGTCTATATAACAACACTTAAATCACTTCCATCAACATAATGAATTTTCATTATTATATCTATTCTAACTGACACTAAAGCTGATCAATTTTGAGTGGCATTAAAGCTGATCCAATCCAAGCGGTATTAAAGCTGATTAACCGATCAATCCAGGTGGCATTAATGCTGGTCGATTTCAATTAGCATTTAAGACTAATAATTCAAGTGGTATTAGAGCTGAATAATTCCGAGGCATAAAAATCCTACATAAGTCATCATACAATTTCAATCCATACTCAACCAATGATACAGTTTTCTAAACCAATGTAATTTAGATGCATTAGAACATACTCTAAAATCACCAAACATTTCATAATTAGCTGAACATGTTAACCACATAATCATGTTCACATACTCAAACACATACAATATTTAAAAGGTATACTAACATGTGTTCGCATTAAAGTTATAAAGTCATACAAACATAGAATTCCACTCAAAAGCGTTATATACTTAAATAATCATAAAGCATAGCCAGCACCTTCCATTTCAAGAATACATACATCCCATGATTTTACCATAAGTAAAGGTAAGTAATAACTTACCTACATTCAAAGCTAGGCAAGAAATTTGAGAAAGAGAGAGATATATTGAGAGCTCGACAATCCACGATAATGGTTTCCTAAATTGCTGATAGAAATCGTAAGATTAGGTTAGAAACTACCTTACCGATCAACAATTCAAGTATTACAATTTAATCAACAAAGAGAGATACAAATGATCTTTTTTAGGAAACGTTCATGACCGTTACTCTATTAAGATTTAAAATTAAATATTAACCATATCGGATTCAACACATATGAATTAGGACATTTAAAATTGATTTGGAAAATCAAGGAAAGAAAAATAGAGTATAAGTTAATTTTATTGAAAAAGACTTACTAATTAGATTTTTACAACCAAAGAGACAAGCCAACCATTTTCAAAGAGCTAATCCACACCAATAAGATAAAAATACAATTAAAATGATTTTAAATCAAAGCTAGTAATCCATTAGGCAAAAAAAGTATAAGCAAATCATTTTCATAAAACTATCTCCAAAAGTTAGGGTTTCTAAGCCCGAACTGCAAACCAACTAATCAACTTCGATTACCTCAAATTGATGGCTTAAGAACACAATTAAACTAATTTTAAAATAAATATTTATAATCAATTTCAACAAAATAACCTTACGTTAACCCAATTTAAGATAATTGTTTCCCAAAATTAGGGTTTTAAAGTCTAAGATACAAACTTGGACAATTCAAATTAATTAATCACAACTGAAGGTGTTAGAATACAATTAAGGTCGTTTTAACTATTTCTATAAATTCAATTTTAGAAAAATTACTATACAAATGACTAATTTTATAATTTTATTTGAAATCTAAGGTTTTAGGCCCCAAAAATACAATTTAATTAAATTATTTAAAATGGATGTTTAGATATGCAATTAGATATATTTTATAATATATTATATTATTAATTGATTAAAAAATAATAAAAGAAATACCCAATATAATATAGCTAGAGCTTTTGAGTCTGGGATGCCAATCCAATCAATTGTCGTTAAAATATTTAAATTGATGGTTTGGAATTGCAATTAAATATATTCTAATGTAAATTATATAATCAATTGAATAAAGTAACTTGATTACATAATTCAATTTAGATCCGTAAGTGTTTTGACCTAGAAATCTAATTTCAATTGATTTCACATGATTTTCCCAAATTGACACTTCCAATATATAATTAAATATATTTAAAAATATATTGTAAAATCAATTAAATGAAATAACTAGATTATACAATTAAACTTCGTTACACACAGATTTTGACCTAGAAATCTAATTCCAATTAATTCTACATAAATTTCTCAAATTAACAATTCCAATATGAAATAAGATACATTTTACACCGTATTGTATAATCAATTTATCAAAAATAGCTTAAACAGATGAATTCGCTAAATCCGGACATAATTGAGTTAACATTCCGATTTTCACAAATCAACCACATACACTATGATTAACCACTTTAAATCAATCATACAACATATATATACATAATTAACAAATAATTTAGTTTATCGTAAGCTAATTCATACAAAATTACTCAAAAGAAAATTCAGGGTTTCCAAAAATTTATACCAAACAACGAGTTGTGTATTGGTGCGGGTGAAGACCGAGGAAGATCCGTCGAAGGTCGATGGACGTTCGCCGGTGATTGGGCGGTTAGAGGTGGCCGGACGGTGGCTCACCACTGCTGTCTTCGTATGCTGATGTTGTTGCCATGCCACTACTACTCTGCCTGGTTATTGTTGATGTCGACGACGATGAACGAAGGGAGTGGTGGTGTGGTCAAGCGACAGTTGTGGTGGTTGGTCAGTTAGTTGGTAACATAGTGGTGGTGAGGTTGTCAAAAGAGAAGGGAGCAAGGGAAATGCCCCAAAACCCTAATTTTAAGAATTTAACTAATTAAGATTTTATTTTGGAAATAAATTAAATTAATTATTTTTATTAAAATAAAAGGAAGTTAATTAAGGAAAATAATAAATATTTTAATTAAGAAAAATTTGGGTATTTTACTAATTAAATTGGAATTTAGGAAAAATCATTCAAAAATTCTAATTTAGCCTAAAAAGAAATTTTAATATTATTTTATTAAAATATTATTATTTTTAAACATCCCAAATATCTAAATTATTTTAATTATCCTAACTCAACTATTTTTCTTTTTCTCTTTTTCCTTTTTCCTTTTCTTTCTTTCTTTTCCTTCCTTTTTCTTTCTTTTTCCTTCTTCTCCTTTTCTTTTTCTCTTCTCCTCCCCCGAATCGGTCCTAGCTTCCCACGGCCCAAACCTCTCCTTCTCTTTTTTTTTTCTCTCAGCTTGGCCTAGACCTCGGAACGTCGTGTTTTGTTTAATCTTTCCCCATCGTCGCCGAACTGGTCCTGTCTTCTTTTCTTTCTTTTCCTTTCTCCAACCACCCGGTCCATGCCACCTTCTTCTTCCTCCTTCTTCTTCCCTGTCGCAGCCTGCAACGCCCAACCTCCCAAGAATTTTACCGCCAGCCACACCCGTTTTGACCAGTCGTTTCCTCTCCTCTCTCCTCCCCCTGACTCGCCAGCCAACTTCACCCAACCACTTCTCCCCTCTTCTCACACATTTTTCTCTTTTTCCCTGGTCAGTCACGAGCCACGTTTGAATTTTGTCGGCCAACCATCGCCGCCGGTGAGCCCTAACCGACCTACCCCGATTCTCCCGTCTCCCCTCTAACCTTAGCCCTCCTTTATTTCTATAAATACCCCCTACCCAGCCTGGAATCGAGCCTTTCTCCGAAACCCAAATTTTCTTTCTCGTGCATCGCCGCCACTTCAGACACTTCTTCTACCACCATCAGCCAACATCACTGCCCACTCTTTCCACCTAAGCACTCCCTGCACCGCCCTCTAACTAACTACACCACCCTTCTTCCTCGATTTACCCTACACGAGCCACCCCGGCCATGCAAAGTAACCTCCTCGACCGTCCACCACCACTTCCGCCACAACCATTGCCCCTTTCACATCCCAAACTGTACTATAGACTCTCCTCTACCTTCCCCTACCTTCCTTTTCCTCTTCCCCCATTTCCTTCTCTCTTTCTTCCTTTCCTTCCCTTTAGGCCACCACAACTACCGCCGTGCACCGCCACCTTTGGTTGCGCTGCCACCCTCATTCTACTCCTCTCCATCTAGGCAACCATAAACACCCCAACTCTCACCCTCATTCTTCCTCTCCTTTTCCCAGCATTCAACTTTTACTCTTTTATTCTCTTTTTCTGGCCACCGCCGCCGCCACCTTGCATCACCGCCAGTGCCGCCTGTCACCACCAACCCAAGGTGGAACCCTAGACCCTATTTATACAAGCTTCAATTATTTATTTTTATTATTTTTCCAATATTTTGAGTATATTATTACTACTACTACTACTACTACTACTACTACTACTACTACTACTACTACTACTAATGTTATTATTATTATTGTTATTGTGGGCCGAAGCCCTATTCTGTTTATTTTGATTTTATTATTATTGTTGTTGTTGTTGTTATGTGTTATTATTATTATTATTATCATCATCATCATCATCATCATCATTATTATTATTATTAGTGTTATTATTATTTCAAAGTAGGGTCAAAACCCTACTTTACTTTATTTTCAAGTTATACTATTATTAGTAATATTATCATTATTATTACTATTATTTCATAATTACTATTATTGTTTTATTATTATTATTATTATTATTATTATTATTATTATTATTATTATTATTATTATTACTACTATTTTTATTATTAATGTTAATAGTATTATTTTGGTGAAGGGTCGAAGCCCTTTTTCCACTATTTATTTCGAACCATACTATAATTATTATTATTATCGTTACTATTATCATTATTATCATTATTTTTTTTAGTATCATTATTAATATTAGGGTAAAATCTTCAAATCTTATATTACTATCTTTTACAATATGACTATTATTACTTTTACCTTTAGAAAAATTAGTAATTAGTTAGTGTTGTTACTATCATATTATTATTTTATCCAAAACCCTAATCTTAGCATAAATAAGGAATTAATGGTATTTTTAGTAGGATGTAACATAATCTTTAGTTTTCCCTCTTATAAGTGAGACCAGTCAAAGTCCTAAGGAAGCGTAGGAGCGTGCTCCAAGACCGGTGTCGTATTAGGTAAGGGTGTAACTAAGGCCTTATGTGTGATTATGTGCCTTATATGCTTGTATGCCATGTATCATGTTGTGTTACTTAACTTATGCTTATTGTTATAATTATTTCATGTATAGTATGGCTTGAAGTTGAGGTATGCATATATGCTTTCATATGGTATGCATGATTGTGTATATGTGGTGACATGTGATGTAATGTATTGTGACATTTTAGACATACATGTGAGAATGTTTAAGGTGGTATTATGGGGTGGAAAGGATGAAAGAGGAAAATGGAGAAGTAAGTTGACTAGAGAGGAATAGGTTGGCCATGGGATGTGAGTTGACCTAAATATTTTAATAATCCATGAGTGGATGAATAAAAAGGGGATTTTAAATGAAATAAAAGAGTGGAGAATCTAGAATCTTGTATGGGAGAATCTAGGATTTTGCATGGAGGAATCTAGGGTTTTGCATGGATGAATCTAGGGTTTCACATGGGAGTTTTAGGGTTTGCATGAAAAAGTTCGAAGGATTACATGGAATGTGTAAAGTTTGCATGGGGTGAAATTTACATATGGAAAGTTGAATTGGGGTGTAAGGAAGGTAATGGAAGTGTTGTTTGGGTGTTTGAATGCTTTGAATGAAAAATAGTATGTGGGACAGTATAAGGGTACATAGGAGACCGAGCTAGGGTTTAAAGTAACCAACTAGGGTTTGGCGTGGCTACTTAGGGTTTTATGGTCACACGTGTACTTGGTGATTAAAGTGTGATGATGAGGGTGGAATATATGGGTTGTGTTGTGTGGAGTGTTAAAATGATTTGGATTGTGTGAGGTGGAGTAGGATGGGCCACTTAGGCCTAAATTAGGGTTTCGGAATAAAACCCTAGAGTGAGACAGTAAGTGGACTTGAAAGTGTAAGGTAGTGGGCCTTGGCCCACATACGTGAGAAATGGGCTCTAGTGTGAGTTAGGGTAAGGAGGAAAGGATGTAGGGTCGAGTTAGGAGGTGTATAAGTATCATAATATGGGACGGGACCTTTGAAGAATAAGTATAGAGGGAGTTAGTCATGCATGTCTAGGGTTAAATTTATGAATTAGACACTTAAGACATTAATTATGTAAAGTAAAAAATTATTGAGTCGGGTCCAAGCTGATCCATCGGTTAGGAATAGTGGTTAGGGTGTTCCACCCTATACGTATCTGGTCCACCGGCTATAATAGTAGTCGGGAGCTTTATGCCCTGTGTGTTTCCAGCCCATCGGCTATAATAGTAGGGGATCCCGAGCTCAATAAACCAAACCTGAGTCTGCTAAAACACATAAAAGACACTAAGTACCTACAGTGGAACACCATATGAGTACGAACCAAACCGATCCACCGGTAAGGAATAGTGGTTAGGGTATTCTACCTTATATGTGACCGGTCCACTGGCTATAATAGTGGTTAGGTGCGTGTTGCCCTATATGTGATCGAGCCACCGGCTAAAATAGTGGGAGGTTCCTGTACCCGCATGGATTGATAAAAAGAGCATAGCGTGAAATGAGAATCTATAACAGATTAATTAAGTAATTAATCCGGACTATAGATGGACCTCTGTATATTTACCTGAATGACCGTATGCTATGATGTTATCATGTTGGCTTATATGTTGTTTCTATTATTCTGCTTGGTTTATATACTTCAAAAGTATAAAATCAATATTAAGGATATTTAAAAAAATTTGGAAAAGTTTTCAGAAAAAAATTTATATTATTTAAGAAAATACATAATAAGACCTCAAAAAATATTTAAACCATATAGGAAAATATTTAATTAAAATTCTAAAAGATCGGGATTAATTTAAATAATTCTCAAAAATAGTCATCCACAAACCAAAAAGGTAAAATGAAAGAAAATTAATTTTGGAAAGAAAATCATAAATAAGTTATGAAAATCGTTTTAAGATAAACTTTCTGATGATCTTAACGACCTTAAAAAAATAAATAAATTCAATATCAAAAATATTTTCTATGGATAAAAATAATTTTAATAAATTTACTATTTTAAAAGGAAATTTTATAATTTAAATGATTTATTTCATTAATGAAATATAACTCCAAAAAAATTTGTAATTGTATGACGAAGTTACAATTGAAAATGAATCTAAAATATAAAAAATAAAATACAAGGAAGAATGAAAATATATATTTTTAAAACCAAATTGAAATCATATGAATATAATAAAATCATAATTGTGAACGAATTTATCTAGAATGAATCCCAACGATAATGATTAATTAAATTCTTATATAAATTCAAAATTATCGATAAATCCATAAAATGAATCAAAATTAAAATAATTAAATATTTTCATTAAATTATGATAATAAAATAATTAAGCTTAATGAAACTAAAATTTAAAAATACGAGGTATTACAAAGAAGGGAGGGGAGGGATTGGTTTCTATAACATGAAGAACAAGAGAAGTATTATTCAAATACTTGGGTAAAACTCATGAAATTAAAGGAGGAGATGAGAGAGAGAAATGCACATGAGGGTTGAAAAATGAAAAATGCAAAGTGAATGGAAGCATAAGGAGGGATGATGGTTAAAGTTCTGCAAGGGGAAAGTGAGAAGAGCTAACTCAAAGCGTGGTTGATCAACACTTGAATGAAGAAAAGGTTGAGGGATGAGGTGAGGTCTGTAAGAAAATGAGTGGGAGATAAGGTTAGATGACTTATGGTTAAAAACTCAACTAGAGATAGGACCCCCAATGGTCAGATGGTTGGATGCAAAAAGCTAAAAAAGAACAAAAAGTATGAAAAAAACAACTTTTGTCACCTATGATCGCCTACCTAAACCCCTACAATTGCTCGTCTCTACCCTAGTGCTCGATCATCCGACCTACAAACCTTAGTCGACCGCTGGCCCAAAAAACTCATTTTATATCATTTTGACCTAATTAATAGATTGCACTTCCACCATAGAAAAACACACGTAAAAATAACACACTATCCACTTCTTATTTCTATTATCAAATTCATATAACATATCAAGTTAAATTTACTTTATCATTAAAGGTTTACAAGAAAATGGGGTATTATATATGGAGATCACTTATCCATATATATATATGTACCCAAGCTCATCAGGTTTTATAAACCTTCACACATATTCTTACCCAAATTTGTTTTTGGATTACCCATACGCATACCTGTTGGGTGAAAATGCATTAAATTTTGGGTATTATCTATCCTGTTTACATTTCTACTATTAGACTATAGGAACATCCTTAAAAATATTATACTCATATGCTTGTGTAAGACAAAAATCCAAGAGATTATTAGGTACATGATTTGTATCAAACATGATATAACAATAATTGTACCTTTAGCATAATTTTATTGTATATTTAGTATAATTGTATTGTACTTATAATTATAAAAGCATAACACAATTATACTAAAGGTACAAGTACTACAAAAAGATCATAAAGGTGTAAGCATTATTATTGTTACACTTGGTAGGATAGATAAATATGGATACAATTTGAGTAAAATAATATATGATCTGAATCTAATCTAAAATAATAATTTATGAAATGATAATATATTCAAGTATTTGGTAAATACAAATTATTTTTATATAAATGTAGTTGAAGTAATAATAATATTTGGTAACTTATTTAAAAGCAAATGAATTAATATAAAATGACAATTTTAGAAATGTCGGAGTGGTTGATGGAGTAATTAATAAAATGTATTTTTATAATGAAGATAAATAGTATAAGATTTTTTAGATATTTAGATAAAAGTAGTAAGACACACTTATAAAGTAAAAATAAGTTATAAATAATAATCTAAAAATATTAAAGTAAAATAAATGACCTAAAATATTTGATAATAACAAAATAAATTGTTGTCTAAACAGTGCTTTAATAATCTCTTCCAAGATCCATTGAGTTCTAAGTAATGGATCGGATTTATATTGGTTAGGTAAAGGAATTTTAGACATACCCAAATAAATAAATAAATAAATAGGTTTACGGTAAAATGGTTCAATGAGAGTTTTGGACCATCCTTAAACCGTTTACCAATGACTAAATCCTCGAAAAAGGGTTAACAACAGAACATCGATACCTAAAATAAAGGCTTACAAAAAATTACTAAAATATAAGGAGCTGTACAGATATTATTTCACTTACTAAGCCTCTACCATCGGTCCTCTGAGGTCCAACCCAGGTGCATTTCTTGCTTTCTAAATCAAATATATTAGTGCTTGACGCCGGGTATGAGCCCAAAACGTCCACTCCTCCGCTATATCGCTAAGCCATTCGGCCGCGCTATTATTTGCAAATTCCGTTCGGTGTTGTTGGGGCCACCGAAGACACCTTCATTTTTCTTGCATACCAGGCCCTGATCGCTTTCACCATTTTTTTTTCTTTCCCCGCAGTGTACACATATCTTAATTCTGTCTCTGATAATGACGGATCATATAGCTAGAGCAGAAGATTTCGAGAGGAAAGCTGAGAAGAAAATCGGTGGATGGGGTTTATTCGGCTCGAAGTTCGAAGAAGCTGCTGACTTTTACGAGAAAGCTGCCAATTCTTACAAAATCGCCAAATCCTGTATGCGATTAATATTTGATTTGTCATTTCAGCTTTATGCGTTCAATTTCATAGCCTTCTTTTCCTGATGCCCGGTTTGATCGCCGCAATATATGGTATTTCTGTTGTTGATGTAATTGCTATCAGTTTTGCGTATTCATTGTTTCATGCAGCGGATGATTGTTTTCATAGATTAAAAATCAATTCATATACTTCTGTTCAACCCCTTTGCTATTGCATTCAGGGTTTTCGCTCGTTAGTATGTTCATTGAGAAATTTTGAGAACTTCACGGGAAGATAGGAAGGAAAAAAAAAGCATGAGGAAAATGGAAAGTAAAAGGCGTTTTTAAAAGTATTAATCATCGTTAAATGATCACGAATCAATCTGAGAATGCCGACTATTTCCATAATGACTTACAGGACTTTGGATCGCTGTTAGTATGTTCCCATGGCATTTGCTGGAACTAATCGAAAGTTCTCAAAAGAAATTTGCAAGAACTGAGAGGAGCATTGTTGTGATGTCAGGTTACTTGTTTTGCTAGAGATGTTATGCGGAAAAAAAAATATATTGAGTTTTTGCTGCTAATTCGACTTTTTCACTTTGGATTGGTTAATTTTGTTTGATTTGGCTTGTTTAATGTTACACAGGGAATCAAGCTGGATCAGTTTACACTAAATTGGCAGAATGTCATTTGAAGGTACATACACTCCGTGATACAGTCAAATAGGTTTCGTTTTCTTTTACATGGACTGACATTGAAGCCATGTGTTTGGTAGTGGATAGTACACATGAGGCTGCTGCTGCTTTTTTGGATGCTGCCAATTGCTACAAGAAGATTTCACCTAAGGGTACGTGTTATTTTGCGTAGCTTGAAGTTATTTTATGTTGTGTAAGTGTTGATTATCATATACAACTGTGATTATGCTCACAAGAGTAGCCATTTGGTGAAATAGTTCGATGAGGGTTTTGGTCCATTGTTACCTTTGTATACCATGTATATAGCTGGATTCTTTGTGTGTTATTATCTGGATTTTATTCAGAGAGTTTTCTATGTGAGTTCTCGTTAAAAATCCTTATAGAGGCTATCTATGTGAGGTTCCTAAAGTTATATTTCAGCGTATACATATCTATCTCCTTCCATTTCATTCAAAAAATTCACTATTATTTTCATCTTCATTCGATTACTTTGAGTGGCTATCTGAAAGTGGATTATGATGATCACGTTTGTGGGTGTTTGAGAAGAAGATCCACATCAGAAATGCTAATCGGACATGTTTACTTATACTTTTATAATTTTTTGCGATTACAATAAAAAAAATTATTAGATTATAGTATTAAATGATCATATTAATATTAATAATTATATTATTATTATTATTATTATTATTATATATTTTAGTTTCCACTCTCAATGAAGGAACATATATTCAAATATCTTAATTTAATATTCATGAATAAATTGAACGCGTGCTTCTAATTTTATATGGAGAACTAATTTCTTGATCTTCATAGAAAACTAGAGATGGAAGATGGAAAACTGTGTTCCAAAAGTAAGTGCATCTTAAGAGTTTTTTGCACCCATGGTCACCCATTATTGTTGAAATCCTATCATCATTGTTCATGAAATACTTAATTTAGTGTTGACTCCTTATAATGGATCCAAAATCAAATGGATAAGTTTGCATTCCTATTTAGTTCTTTCTAATCATCATGTCTTTCTTCCAAATTCATTTGTTGAGAAATATACCTAAGCTTTTAATTGTACATATGTACTAACAAGATATAATATCATAACTAATATTAGTACAAAATAAGACTTCAATAGTGAAAATTAATCAAAATAGCGACTTTTAAACGGAAAAGGATAAAGTATTTAAAGCAATATTCAATGACCAAGTTAAGAAACAAAAACATTATATCGATAAGTGATCTAAAACTAAATGCTAATTATTGATCATTCCAAAATTAAGGTAAAAAATCCTAATGCTTATTACTATGCTCTCTAAGGGTTGTTCTTTAGAACTTATTTTTGTTGATCTGATTTGATTGGTGCTAATCTCATCTTATTTGATCCGTGTTGACGAGAATAATAATTATGATAATAATATTTATAATACTTTTAATATTGATAATAATAATAATTAATTATGATAATTATAATTATATTAGTTATAATAATTATAATCATTATAGTCGTTATAATCAATGTATTAATAATTATGTTATAATTATTATAATCAATGCATTTACAATTATGTTCTTAATTAGAACTATAATAATTACATTAGTAATAATAATTATATTTATTATTATAATTAATGTATAAATAATTAGGTTATTAATTATAATTATATTAATTATATTAATAATAATTATAAAAATTATGTTATAATCATATTTATTATTATTATTATTATTATTATTTATTAATATTAATATTATTGTTGATATTATTAAATTTACTATTATTGTCAATCATTACTAATGAAAAACAATTGATTAATATAATAAATAAATAATAGTTACTTTATAATATAAAGCCCTAATAATAATTAATAATATTATTATTATTAATTAATAATTATTATTACTTAATTAATATTATGAATTATTATTGACAATGTTATATTTATTATGATTATTATTATTAACAGGATTGCTATTCATTATTGTTTTTATTACTAATTATGAATTATTAATAATCATAATATTATTATAACATAATTAATATTAATATTAAATCAAGCTATCATTGTTACTTATTATTATTTAATATTATTAAATTTATTGTTACAGTTATTAATTATTAATACTATAAATTATTATTAATATTATCGGTTATATTATTAAAGTTAATTGTTATTAATATTTATCAAAAAATAAAAAATAAAATATTGTTTATATTAATAATCTTCTCATTATTGAATTAAAATTAAACTTGTTTATTATTATGTTAATCTAATATGATCTTACTGGTGCTAATATGATATGATCTGATGGGCTGTAAAAATAAGATCAAGAGAACAAGGCCTAAGTAATGAGTCACTGAATATATTTTACTTAGTTCTCTGATTCCCATTTTTTCTCTTCACCTAATTTTCTGCTTTAATATTCGTACTACATTGTTTTCTTTATAAGCTAATAAGTCTCTCAGTCTCTTTAGTTATTGAAATGATATGGTTTCTTAACAAATAATTTCATCAGCTCAATGAGGATAGAATTGTGTATTATGGTAAAGCACTCAAAACATGATAGCATAAGAAGGTACCCTAAGCACTGAAAAAACACAGAGATCAAGAACTGCACTGTGGAGGATATTTCTTGTCAGTAAATTAAAATCAGAATGAACAAGGCAGAAAAAATACCTCAGACAGCCAATGATTAGAAAACTGAATGGAGGGAGAGAGATAGTGAAAGGGATGGATAATGAATGAAGACAAAGTTTACAGTGGGATGGTTTGAGGTTTGTGTGTCAATATTATACCAATTCCCAGTTTAAAATCAAAACTATCAGAAGAACAATTATAATCAACTACCACAGAATTATTTCACCACCAAGCTGATAATAGGCATAAGTTCTCATTTTCTTCTCCCAACTTTTTCAGATGCTACTATCTGCAAATTGGAAGACCCAAAATTATTGTAGTTGGAAGTACTAGGAATTAAAAAGATGGCTTAATGATCTGCTTCTTGACAGCATGAACGGCTAACAACACTTGTCTTCCATCTTGATCTTTTAGTACCTCCACTCTTAAATCATTACTTTAAACTTTTTGATTGTTTATTGGGATAATATAAAGGGAGAAAGCATAACTATTGTGCAGGGGTGTTTGGTCTTTCAAAAAATCATTTTAACCTGAAAATCAGCTTCCTGCATTTGTTGCTAGTAGCTTTTTTCATTAGCTACTCTAAAAGCCCTTTTTCTTACTTTCTAAAAAGTCATTTGAGTATCTTCATGCACAATTTTGTTAGGCCAAACTTCAAATATTTTTGGTATACAAGCTGAAGAAAGAGCTGAACTAAACGGCCACTACATTTGATTTAGGATACTAGCATTGAATTAAAAATCTTCAAATGTGGAAATTACCTCAATTCTGGGATGCTATGGTTCAGTTTGATCAAATTTCAACTGATGGACTTGTTCACATAAAAATCTTTTTTTTTTTATGTGGCCAAAGTTATGGATCAATCATTTACTTCTTCAAAGTAAACTTATTTTTCTTTAGTGTGTTTATATTGTCTCAGATTTCCAGTGATTACACTTCTTTCTCTATGTCTTACTTCAGTTCCTTATCATTTATATTATCACTAATGTTACACCCATGTAATGCACGGATTTTACTTTTTAAAAATTTTATCCATTAAATTAAACATAAAGTTGCATATAATAGATAGTAATGATGATAAACATAATGTTAATGATAATTTAAGAAATGTACTTACACAATAGTATTGTTATTAAATGTATAATACTAAATATTATACATTTAAATCAATATGATAAGTTATATATTATTATTCCCTAAAAAGATGTGCTCCCTCTATAACAAAAAGGAAGTTATTCAATCAATCTACACATTTTTAAGGAACTAATAAATGTAGTTTTACAATTACACTTCACCCTTCATAAAGAAATAACAAAGCATTTAATGCATAGATAATAAGAGAACAAGTAAGGGTAAAAGTGAAATGAGGTTTTGACTTTTCTAAAACGTTTTTTTTTTATGCAAAAGTTTGATGATAGAAGGGCTTCCTTTTTGATATAAATGAAGTAATATTTAATTGCTCATTAGTATTTACTTGATATCAAATATTTATTAAATAGATTAATATCACAAAAAATGAACTATATTTAATTAATAATTGCAAATAAATTAAAGATAATTAATTAATAACTATGCTCATATCTAATTGTTTAGAATACTTGTCAAAGAATTTGAAAGGTTGGTTAATATTTACGGTAATAAGAGGTATATAAAAATAATAGAAACAAGCACATTGAATTGAAGTTTAGATTTTGATTACTACCTAATTTGGGTTAGAAGGAGTAAGTGCAATTGGTAATAAAAATAGGGGGATCCATTTTATACGTAGGGAGGATAATTTGTTCAGTTATCATTAATGAAAATTAAGTGCATAGTCATAATTTTTTTTTGATTGCTATATTAAAAAAAAAAGAAAAAAAAAAGAGTACAGTATAGCAAGAGTATATGTCAATCTATATTATTCCTCAGCTATTTAATGAGTTATAATATTACTGATTGAATAGCTTCTAGTTAAATTGTAATTATTATTTGTGATTAGTATGTAAAGAATATAACTTATTTGCTACAGATGATTTAACTATAGTGATATGGGTGAAAGAATAAATGGAGACTCGGATATTGACAATGTTGTTTAGGCAGAAAATCTATCAACTACTATGATTGTATTATTATATATTACATAGATTGTTTCCTTGGGTACTTGCAGAGGCTATATCATGTCTGCAGCAAGCGGTGAATCTTTTTTCTGATATTGGTAGATTTAGCATGGCTGCAAGATATTGCAAGGTAAATCATTAAATTGTGGGCCAAATTTCATTTTATGATCATTTATGTTTGTTCTCCTGAATTCACTTTTGTATATCCAAGTAATATTCTTATTGACCCTGCTTCTGGTCCACCTAATGAATGTATATACTACAGAAACTAGGAACTGATTCATATATCTATTCTAATATGTTTAGGATATTGCTGAGTTGTATGAGCAGGAGCATAATTTTCACCAATCAATTCAGTATTTTGAGCGTGCTGCTGATTTTTTTCAAGGTGAAGAAGCCACAACCTCTGCAAACCAATGCAGGCAGAAAGTTGCACAATATTCTGCCCAACTACAACAGTAAGAACTTTATGTATCATGAAACTTTACGTTAGTAAAAAGCTGTTTCTTTATAATAATGACAGTGGAACTTTTGCTGTTGTTTCTATCTAATGTCTTTTATCATCCTCTCATTTTCAATTACATCCAAATTTGCTTGTCTGATTTTTCTAAATTTAAGATGCATGTAAAATCATGATAGCTAATGCATATGCACTTTTTGATAAATGGTTCATTCCACAAACCCTGTGCTGCTCCAGAGTACCGATCCTGGAAGTGTTTGATTTATTTTCTTTCACAGATGGGGTGGGAATGTGGGATGAAGTGATCTAGATCATCAGTACCTAGAGACTTATGCTGATAAGAATCCTGAGAGTTTCTTCTGGCTGTTAAGAAATCTCTTATGCAATACCTTTCCCTACTAGGCTAAGAACCCAGTCCTTCCTTCCCCATATTGGATGTGTGGTGGTGCCCATTAAGCCATCAGTTATGTGAAAGCTGAGTCCGCACTTAATGGGGGAGAAATAATGGAAAACATGCTTCACAGTGGAAGGCTAACCTTTTTGCTCTTTGTTTCAGATACCCCAAGGCAATTGAGATATTTGAAGACATAGCACAACAGTCTCTGAACAACAATTTGTTGAAGTATGGAGTCAAAGGCCATCTTCTTAATGCTGGTATTTGCCAGCTTTGCAAAGGGGACGCTGTAGCAATAACTATTGCACTGGAAAAATATGAGGTTTGGAATATTTTCACTGTCCAAGTAGAACAAATTAATTGATCTTGGCAATGCCATCCTCATAAAAACTCTTTGCATGTTCATGCAGGACCTGGATCCCACCTTCTCTAGAACTCGGGAGTACAAACTTCTAGCTGTGAGTGTCAGCCTTTCGTTCTGAACCAGTTTATGTGGCTACAACTTTTGTGCACTTCATTTTTATTTGTGTTTGCTCTTACATATGCGGTCAATACAAAGCTCTTGAGTGGTGGAAAGTAGCATATGCACCTAAGCAATCAGTCAGTACCTCCGACAATGCATGAAAACTATTAGATATGATGTTATAATCGGTATCTAGATTGATTTGGGAATTTTAATGCTTCTGCCCAGGAGAAAAGTCATTAAACTTTTTAAGTTGTCCTTGATGACAGACAGCACTGCTTTATAATGCGGCTCCTTACATGGCAGGATGTGGCAGCTGCAGTTGAGGAGGAGGATGTGGAAAAGTTTACTTACATTCTGAAGGAATATGATAGCTTGAGCCCACTGGTAAGTCTTGTATTCCACCCTCCGTACCCCTTGGTAATTTGATTAATTCTGGAGCAAGTTGAGGCCATGAGGTGTTAAGTATGGAAGTATGACTATTGTGCACATGGTGTCTGAGCTTCATTTTCACCTTTGCAAAGCTCTTCTGTCGTACCAAGATGTTCTTTTGGTTGTCACACCATCATCAAGGCCTGCCAGTTGCAGGTAGACAGTGGTTTAGGCTTAAGAGTCCTTGTGTTTGTTGAGTTACCAGTCCCTTTTGAGCCTCAGTATCAAACGATCCCTCCCCATGCTATGTACATGTCAAATGATTATGATATTTTTTCTTTCTTTCGTTTTGGTTGGGTTGGCAAGTTTGGTTCAATTTATTGTTGACATGGTGTCTCATTTAGTATGCTGCCAACGACTGTTATATGCAGGATTCATGGAAAACTACACTGCTTCTGCGAGTTAAGGAAGCTCTAAAAGCTAAAGAGATGGAAGAGGACGATCTTACTTAACTTCGATGCATTGGTGACAAAAGTGTCAGTGTCGATGTTCTATGTACCTAGTGATTGTATTGGTATTAAATTGATTGATGCATTCGTGACAAATGCGGCACGTTGTCGACGTTGTATCTAGTGAGTGCGCATTGTGATTACGCAGGTACCGGGATATGGATGGATTTGTGATGTGTTACAAATTTGTAAAATTTTGATGTAGCGTTTTTATTCCCCCCCCCCCCCAAAAAAATAAAAAAAAGGGAATCACGAAAAGAACTTCGTTCAATGTTGTAAAAATGTTTTTATTCTACACGTGTTGTGAGTTGGGGACTTCGTTTTGTTTTTGTTCCGGTTTCCATGGTGAATGCCAATATTTACAACCTGTATATCATATATGGGCAGTTTAATTTGTTACTTATGATGTGTTCTGTTCGTCTATTTTTTTACTATGTGAAAAAAATTAATTAAAAAAATTAATATGTTCTTGATTATTATTAGTCGTAGTATTAGTATTATTCAATATATCGTTTTATTTAAAAAAAATTTTCCTAAAATGATCTATTTGATAGCTCATTTGGTTTTCATTGGTACTCCTACTTTGTTAAATAGACAACATTAAAAATAGCAGTCCTAAAAAAAGTTGTAGTAGTTGAATTCCTAGTCTAATGGTTGACGCTTTGATTGTTGATTGTAGGTACTCACTAATGATCCTAGATTTAAGTTTCCCATAACCTGTGTTATATTTATAGAGATTATAACTGCCTATACAATAGATCATACTCATATTTGGCTTCCTAAAAATAAAAATAAAAAATAAAAATACAGAACTTTTCCTAATTTGTACTTTTTTAATATATAGTACGTTAACAAGTGATGTATAGATGTATTAAAAATACAGTTATACTTAATATTTAAAGAAAGCATACATAACAATTTGAAATTATATATATAGATATATAGATAAAGTATCAACATAAACTTTTTTAAGTATTTCTTTAAGACAATCGTTGTTGAACTACTTTTATCAATATTTTCAAACCATTATGGTTTATAACTTTAGAAATTATGATATATAATAATCATGATTAAATATCGGATTTAAAAAAAAAAGTCCATCACTATTAAGGGATTAATCTTTATGTTACAATCAACTGAAATTATTTTCGGTCGAATTTCAAAGCTAATATTAAACAGAAAACATTAGTGACATTTGTTTTCTCTTTTTTATGTCATCATTAGTGACATTCTTAGCATCAATAATTTATAACATTACTTTCACCAAAAATATTTGCTTCCAAAACAAGAGTACCAAATCTTATAATAACCATTCATATACCATAGTATAGCCCAAGCAAATGATCTATATCCCATAATAACATAACCGATGTACCGACATTTAAATTTAGTACATGGCTCAGCACATCAAAACATTTAATTCTATTTAAGAATTTTTGAGTGTGTAGGCCTTACAATAAATAATTATTTGAATATGATCTACACGTCTTATATGAAATTAAGCATGTCTTTTTTTTAGTCAATTAACAACAGGTAATTATTGATAGACATTAGTATCTAGAATTAATGCTAATATAAATCTTCCTTAGAAATAATAATCATCAATGACATTATTGGGTTGAGAATAAAATGAGTTTAACATATTAATATATTTTATCTTTATAATATTACTATTATTATTTTAGATATATAAAGTGTTTTATATTTTATAAATATATTAACCCTAAGATGTTGTCCGTATGAAATTAGATATAAATTTTGGCTACAAAATTTTATTAATGGTTTAATATTGGTGAGTTATCCCAATCATCTTGTTTCCTATTTTTTTTATGGTAAAAATAGCATTAGGGTGTGCATGTGTATATATAATGACAAAGATATAATGTGCGTGACACATGTATAAAGAAAAGGAGGGAGAAATTGGTGTGGTGTTTTTATTTTGAAAGTGGTTAATGGGCATAGTAGTAGAGTTTGTTATTATGTGTTCGAAGTGAGAGATTATTAGAGATCATCAAAAGGCATATTTTTTTTACCATTGAAATGTTTGATAGAAGGTACAAAGTATTGCAAGATACAAACCCATTTTACATGCCTAGGACTGAATTTCTTTTGTTCATGCAAATATTTCAAAATTTTATGATCAAAATGTAAACAAAATATCTTACATCTCAAGTAATGACTCTTTGTTTCTATGCTTCTTATTATGGCATTGATTTATTTATCATATGTGGAGTAATTAAATTCATCCCCATTTAATTTTCACTAAAGAATGCAATGTTCTTATTTGTGAGAGTAAAACTCCTACCCCAAACCCATTAGCATTACATGTAACTTAAAAAAAAATTATCAACCTTAGGTAAGGATAGTATTGGTGTATTGAATAACTTAGCTTTGAGTAGTTTAAAGGCTTTTGTAGCTTCATCTCCCCATTTAAACTATCGTTTGTTCATGAAATGGGGGATTAGTGTACCAATAGTTAAGAATTCCTTAATGAACCTCCTATAGAAACTTGTTAATCTATGAAAACTTCACAACTCATTAATGTCTTTAGAGATTGGCCATTATTGAATAGCTTAGATTTTTTGGGATCTAATTTTATGCCTTCTCCTTGTACAATGTAACCAAGGAAAATAATGCTTTGAGGCATAAAATCACATTTTTCATGTTTTTCATAGTGTTGAGTTTTTCTTAGTTTATTAAATAATTTCCTCAAATGTATAAGATGATCATGTTCATTTTTTCTACACACAAGTATGTCATCTAAGTATACCAAAATAAATTTTCCAAGAAAAGGAAAAATAATTTCATTCATAAGCCTCACTAATGAACAATTCAAATTAAATAAACCAAAAGGCATCACCTTCCATCCATAAAGATCATATTTAGTCTTAAAAACAGCTTCACATTCATCACCTTCTCTTATTCTCATTTGGCAGTATCCACTTCTTAAATCATTATTAGAAAACACTTTTGAACCACATAATTCATAAATTATGTTATCTAATCTAGGAATAGAAAATCTATATTTGATGGTAATAGTGTTCGTAATGCTAGAATCAATGTACATATGTCACGTGCCATCTTTTTTAAGGACAAGTAAAGCCGGTACACAATATGGGATCATACTTTCTCTCACATTAACCTTATCCAAAAGCTCTTGAATTTATTTTTGTAGCTCCTTATAGTTACATCTATATGTTGGTTTATTAGGTAGAAACACACCAAAAATCAAATCAATATCATGTTATATGCCTTTTTGGGGGTTAATATAGGGGTAAGTCATTAGGAAGTACATCTTATATTCATTAAGTATCTTATGAACTTTAAGGTTATAATATATATTTTTTCTCATGATAGGATTCTTACCCAAATAAAGTATAAAAATTACCTTCTTCTTAAATGCATTCGATCATAGCTTTTTCATGCAAAAATAAATTCTTCTTAGGCTTATTTATGCTAAGATCATCATATTTAGAAGGTTGCAATTTATGTTTTTTCTTATCCTTTATAACAATATATTCATTAGTAACACCATCATGAGATATTGAAAAGGTCCTCCTAATAATGTACCATATGCATCCATAGGAAATATTATAAATCACATCATCATGATAGTTACTAATGTGAAATAAGAGTAGGATTTGCTTTGTTACCTTGACTCTTTTTTCTTAATTAGCCACTAAATAGAATGAGGCTTGGAATGATGTTTTATTCATAATAAAATCTCCTTGAACATTATCTCATTTTCCACATTTATACAAGAGCCATTATCTATAATAATTCAACAAATCGTATATCCAAGTCTTCCCTTTGTCTTGAATATCTTTTCTCTTTAAGTGGACTTCCTATTAGGTTGTATTTGAAGAACTCTTTATAGCACATAAGCTTTATCCTCATCCTTATGTTCACTTGAAATTGAATCACAAAGCTTGTCCTCAAGATCTTTGTCACAAGGCTTACATGGTCTCAATTTCTCTTATGGAAAAAACTCTTTAATTTGGACATTCTCTAGAAAAGTATCCACATCCTTGACATTTGAAACATTATTTGTTGGAGACTTACATAATCTTGTTCTTGTATTTCTCTTCTCCAGTTGGACCTTGATTTTTTTTTCAAAACTTGAAGAACTTGATGCATTCATGCCATATTTAGAATCTTAAGCATTTGAATAGTACTTTGTAGAAGAAGAAGTACTTATTTTGGCATGAGGCTTGGTGGACTTGATTTGGTTTTTAAATCTCAAAGATAGCTTGATCAAATCATCAAAAGAATCATATATATATATATATATATATATATATATATATATATATATATGTTTCTACCTTATCTTGAATCATCATGTTAAGTTCTCCTAAATATCTAGCATGTGACACCCCCTCATTTTAGGACTTGAAATTTTCATTTTTTGAATTAATCTTAGAAGCCAAAATAAATAAAAATGTAGGGTATTTCCACCACACTTGGTACAAATCTAGTTTCCTCTACTATTCTCATACTAAGTGATAAGACTAAAACCATTACTCCACTTAATATAATAACACAATTAAGAGAAATAAAATAGAGGGAATGATAGATTGATATTGCTTTGAAAAAAAAACATCATCGGTGGTTATAAAACTCTAACGAGTGAAGGTACAAAAGGACATAAGAGTCCAAAGAAAACTGAAGTTAAAGATACCAAAAAGGACACCAGATATTCCTACTCTCAACCCATGCTACTAACCTTCATTTGTACTTGCAAACTAACCTTCAAAGATCATTGTTCATTAAATTAGCAGGGGGCTATGAGAAGGAACCCTTCGGTACAATGACACTGAATAACCCATTATACATAACTAATATGAAACCCCGCATGGAACACATACAAGATATCACAACAACACATGGGATAAAACATAAAAAATACACATGTGATGATTGAAATACAACAGTCATATCAAATAACATAATAGCACTAAGGCCACATACTACTCATGCTTATTCACCTAAATCATATTAATACTTACCAACCAAACATCCAATGGATGCTCTTTGAAATATGATTAGAAACAACATCAATCTAAAGCCGTAACAATAGCAATATATCCCATATCTCATTTTTAATGCTAATAAATTTCATAACATCACAGGTAAACTCACAGACACAAGACTAATAGAAATCTATATCATCACATGTGGGCTCAAAGGCTGCTACCCAACTACAAGTAGGCACAAAGGCTATTACCACACCACATATAAACACAAAGGCTACTACTAAACTATAGGTAGTCATAAAGGATACTACCGACCAATCCAATAATCTAATAATAACCATTTTTATTTTTATTTACTTGAGGGGAGATCATATCGACCCAAAAATAATAAGGTACTCCGATCATACTGGCACAACAAGGCAACACGATGTCCTATTGACTATCAACTTAAGGACAATAAGGTACCTTAGTCGCATAGAACATGAAGGTAGCATAGTACCCTACCGATAAGGACACTTAATCTATAAGTATACATACCCTCTACAAATCTGTAAAGCTTAATAAAGTAAGATGTAGGGCCAAGCTTGAGCACTAAGTCACACCAACAGAGATCTATAATCAATCATGGGTTAAACCACGTCTTTAGGGTAGAGACCCCTAAAGAGCCACTATTTCCAATCTTGAGGTCTTTCACTCTACACATTAGTATTATAATTAAGGTGATTACAAAATTGCATATTAATTACATAGATCTAATTATCCATACTTAACCATTTTTACTCATTTTACATTTATTCAAGATGACCAATACATAATGTCAATACCAAGGTCAACATTAAAAATATACTAAGTCCATCCTAGGCTCGCTTATTTACATTGAAACGCATTAGGCCAAAAATGACCATAATGCCATTGAGGCCATAATTATCAAGCTATCATCCATTTTAAATAATAGTTCCATTTTATTTATTAATTTGTCAGGAAAAAGATAAATTATCAAAATTAAATTAATTATCATGCAAATAAATTTTAGACACACCAAATAACCATTTTGCCCTTATTCATCCAAATTCACAAATTACCAGGCTCGACAATAACTGATACATATTAAACATGCTTGTGGGGATAAATAACATAATACACTTATACTAACCTAATTGCCCCTAAGGCACACAACAATAATAATTATACTATAAATTTTTCTAAGCATGTCCAACATATCATTTTAGACGTACATGTCATACATATTCTTTTCCCAACATTGAAGTCATTTTAATCATAATTTCGTACACATAAACTTTTACATAAAATAACATGTTTCCTCTTACCAACTTTCATGCTCACAATAATAAGCACATAATTATAATATAATGAATCATTCTTAACATAAATCATATACAAAAAGCCTAATATGTTATCATGCAATGCTTAATATTTTATTAAAGTATAAGAGTTACCTATTTTCCAACTAAAGCACAATTTAGCGGTATTCTACTAAAATTATTAAGCTCCACTAATCAAAACTTTATATCTAAAAATAATATAACATTAACCGCATTAATATTTAAAAAATAAATTAATAATAATAATAATTTTTATTAAAATATTTACTAACAAAAATTACCATAATACCCTTAATATTAAAAATGGGTAGAAAAATTTATGAAAATTTTCCTCATGTTGCATGGGTAGCGTGAGTTGAATGCACGAAGAGGGGGTGTGTGTTGGGCTAAATGGCCCAGCAAAGGAGGAAGAGGAAGGATGGGGTTGAGGATGATTGAAGGTGGTGAGCACATGAGAAGGAAGGGAGGAAGGAAAAGGGGTTGGGTGGTGCTGGTGTAACACCCCAAATTTTACTACTAAAAAATTTTATTTTTCGGCGGAAGCTTATAACCACAATATCATCTGTTACCACCGCAATTGATGCAAGTCTAGTTTACTATACCATCCTTACATCAATTACAAGGCTAAAACCATTAAAAGTAGAACAAAGTAAATAGAAATGAGCGAAGCTTTATAAATGTAAATACAAGTTTGGAGATTAACTCCAAGGTACAATAACCAAATACAACAATAAAAAGGGATTCCATAGATCAAAGAATTCAAAAGGTATACCGGTAAAAATATCATCTGAATAACATAACTCTTCACCCAAACACCTAGTATAGATAAAAATCACTCCTCCCCATATAATGCATCAAAAGTAGCAAAAGCATCCAACTGATCTTCAAAGACTTACACAAAAGAATCAGGGCCATCTACTCATAAAAAGGATGGTCAGTATTTTGCATACTAAGTAAGGTAATAATACTATCAAGTTGAGTATAAAATTCAATATATACGTTCATAACATATGATAATTACAAATACAAAACACATAAAGTCTTAAAAGGTAAATATTGATCTAGGCATCTTTATTAGATATAACCATTTTTATTTTTTTATTTACGTTGAGTTTAGGGATCCTACTATTCTTAAACTGGTGGCACGGACTAAAGAACCTTTTAAGGATAACACACCTAAGCCACTATTATCATATAATGGAATGGATCCAGCACCTTCTAAGGCAGAACTCTGCTGAGCTATTATTATCATATAATAGAACGGATCTAGCACCTCTCAAGACAAAACGCTCCTCAGCCACTATTATCATCTTGTGAAATAGATCTGACACCTTAAGCTTGACTCACGTACTCTTCCACTTAAAGTCATTAATATCTTATCCATTAGGTTACTTATCTCAATCCATATTCTTACTCATGATGACTACAGGGCCCTAATATTCTTAATATAGTGGAATGAATTAAAGACCTCTTAAGGACAACACACCAGAGTCACTATTATCATATGGTGAAATAGATCTAACACCTCTTTGGGTAGAATGCTCCTGATCTACTATTCTTAGACTGATGGAATGGTTTGAAGAACCTCTCAAAGATAATACACTTGAGCCACTATTATCATACGATGGAACAAACCCAACATATCTTAAGGCAGAACACTCTTGAGCCACTATTATCATTTGGTAAAACGAATCTAACACCTTGGTCCTAACTCACATACTCATCCACTTGAAATCATTAATATCCCATCCATTAGGTTACTTATCTCAATCCATTTCTTAACCACAATGAGTATAGATCCCCATTGCTCTTAATCTAGTGGAATGAACTAAAACACCTCTTACAAACATCTAAACCACTATTATTATTCAATGAAATAGATCTAGCATCTCTTAAGGTAGAAAGTTTCTTAGCCACTATTCTTAAACTGATGGAATGATCTAAACTACCTCTCTAGGACAACACACCTGAGCCACTATCATCATCCGGTGGAACGAATCCAAAAATACCTTGGCCCGACTCACATCATCTTTCATTGTGAATGATTCATGTCTTATTCATGTTTGATTCAAAGTTACGTAACACATTTAAAATAGGTAAGTACATCATGAATATCATAAGGCTATTATCTAGAGTTGAGACTCCTATAGTTCTTTAAAAACCTAATTACACACTATTATCATAACTTTTCTTATGTTACTCATTTAATCACCAAAATTGGTAAATATTCCTTAATTATTATTATTATTATTATCAACATACTCAAATTTCAAGGCCTAACTCTAAGGTCTTGCATATATGAGAATAACCCTATTCTAAAAGTTACTATTCCTAGGGCTTATAAACTCTAATTTCACAAAATTGTCCATAAATTTTCATATAGAGCTCAAACATTTATTAGATTCAATATAAATTCCCAAAATACAAATATTAATAATATATCTACATTTTGTGTTCTAACTCTATTGTTTTATACATGTGATAATAGCCTCTTCATTTTAGGGATATTTTTTCGGTAATTAATAATGAATTTCATTAATACCAAATAGCGTTTTATACATCAAAAATAGCAAAGAAGCAAAGTATCTCAAGGACATCTATCAAAATGCTGTGAAAAGCTCTTATACTTCTCTTTCTTTTCACATAAACGAAATCTAATAAAGAGCCTCCTAATGATGTCCTTCATCATGCTTCTCGGGTGCTGGGAGTACCCTTTGAAGATAAATGTGTTCCTACACTGCCAAATTCCATTTATCACAGCAGCAAACACTGCCTTCAAAACTCTAGCCCTACTATCTTGAACTTATGTAACAAGAATCAGATGCTGGATCTAAGTATCCTAAGTAGTACCTTGGCAGTCGATCCCTATCCAATCCAAAGCCAACTTCCAAGAATTCTTAGCAAAATCACATTGCACAAAGAGATGGTCTATAGATTCAATTTCCTGAGCACAAATCCCACACTCAATGGGCATTTACATAAGCCAACTACTCAGTTTGTCTCTAGTAAGTAAACCTTGATGGTAAGCTAGCCAACTAGTAAAAGAGCAACGAGGCATACCTGCATGTTTCCATACAAGAGAGTACCATCCTTTGTTCATCTCTCGATGTCTTAGCAATTCATAAGATTTATGGATCTTATATTAAAAAATTCCACAATGTCCATTAAAGGTCTGTTGCAATAAAGCATATCTAATCTTCATTATACCTTTAAACAACCAGGAGTGATGAGGATGAATAACAACAACAAAGATGTCATTATTTTTTATGTATACACCATGAACCCATCTAATCCATAGACTCTCTTTGTGATGTACAATCTGCCAGATCCATCTTCCCAGGGCAGCTTAGTTCCAAGCTCACAGATCAACAAAGTGAAGGCCACCTTCCTTATTTAGTAAACACACTGTATTCCATGAGACCAAAGCTTTATGACCCTCAGCAATGCCTGTCCAAAGGAACCTTCTGCAAATATGCTCAATATGAGAGATAACAGCAACAGGTATAGGAAGAAATTGAGCCCAAAATCTTGTAATCCCTTACAAAACTAAAGCAATCAATTAGACTCTCCTTACATAGCTTAGATACGTGCATGTCCAATTTCTAATTTTTGCTAGCAGCTTATCAATAAGGGCCTAATAATGATGGATTCCCATATAAGCTATGTCCAAAGGAATCCCAAAGTATTTGAAGGGAAAGGAACCTTCAAGGCAAGAAAAAAATTCAAGGATATCAGCCTTCACCCTATCTTGTACTCCAGCAAAATAAAGAGAGCTCTTGCTGGGATTAACAATCAGATCAGAGCAATCTGAGAAGTGATTTAGTACCTCTTTAAGGTGCTTTGTAGAAGCAACATCACCTTTATAGAAAAGTAGAAGGTCATCTGCAAAACTAAGATCAACAAACTTCAACTTTTTGTAGCCAAGATGACCCTGGAAATCAGGGCACTATCAAAGTCTTCTCATCATTCTATGTAGGTACTCCATGCAAATAACAAACAAGTAGGGAGAAATTGGGTCACCTTTCCTCAACCCCCTTCTACTAAGGAATGGTTTGGTGAGAACTCCATTTATATTAATAGAGATTCTCATAGTAGAAATACACTGAATAATCAAGTAAATAAAACTCCATGGGAACTTCAGAGCTTCCAATACCTGTTTTATTAAACTCCACTCTACTGAATCATAGGCTTTTTGTAGATCCAATTGCAATAGAATTCTAGGGCTAATGTTATTTCTTGCATAATGCTTTACAAGTTAAGTAGCCATAAGAACATTATCATAAAGCATACTACCTTTAACAAAAGCCGCCTAAGATGGATCAATAACTTCAGATAATACACCCTACATTCTGTTAGCCAGGACCTTTGAAAAAATTTTATACAGAACATTGCAACATGAAATTGGTCTAAAATCTTTCACTTTATTGGCACTTGGGATTTTGGGGATCAAAGTAATGGCAGTATTATTAATCTGCTTCAAAAGGTGCCTTGATTGCCAAAACTCTTAGACAGCAGATAGACACGATATCATCTCCAATAATATCCCAAGTGCTCTTAAAGAAAAAGGCATTAAAACCATCCATACCTGGAGCCTTAAAATCATCCATACAGAAGACTTCCTACTTGATTTCTGAAGTTGATGGAGCATAGATAAGGGAAGTAGTAGAACTAGATGAGAGCAAAGGGCTTTCATTACAAACATCTATAGGGATACCCTGAAGTGCACTGGATGCTCTACCAAATAACTTCTTATAAAACTCAAATATCTCCTCTTGGATATCATGATCATTTGTAAGGTCCTAATTTGAATTTCTAATCAGTTTATGAATTTTATTCTTGTTGTTTCTCATTTGAACATTGGTATAAAAATACTTTGTGTTTTAGTCCCCCAGTTGGACATGATGGATATGGGCTTTATGTTTAAAGTAATGCTCTTCTTCACTTGCTCGTCTATGCCAATCAATACCCACCTCCCTTTCTTTATTTATAAGCTCATTATTAAACGGGTAAAGCATAGTGTGCTTCTTACCATCTTACTAGGAAAGCCAAGCTTGTTGAGCTTTAACAGAAACATGGCCATTGTGTTTGTTTAATTATCTAAACCTCTGCTTAAGAAGTTTTAGTTTAGACACAATCTTGTAAGTACAACTGCCTTCAATGTGGGTATCCCAAATTTCCTTAACAATAAGCTTGAAGTCATCCCTCTTAGCCTAGAAGTTGATAAATTTGAAGGGTTTCACCCTTATAGGATGATGAATGCAAATTTTCAAGACAAGAAGGTTGTGGTATGAAGCTGGATTATGCATACTATCCATATGCACCTCAGGGAAAGAATCCAACCAAAGGTCATTACCTAAAATCCTATTCAACTTATAATAAATTCTCTAATCATGACTTTGTTGATTACACCAAGTGAAGAGGCTACTGGTAAAATGAATATCCTCTAAACCACACGCATGCAGGCAGTTAACAAACTCCTCAACTTCAACCATGTCAAGCTTTTCCCCCTATTTTCTCTTTAGCCTTGGACAACACATTAAAATCTCCTAGCACAATCCATGGTAAGCTGACTTAGTTTACCAATATTCATCGACCAATCCCAGAGAGCTTGCCTCTATCTTATAGTATTCTGTGCATAGATCACAGTCATATAAAATTCAAATGTTAGAAGCTTATTTGTAGCAAAATAATGAATCCCCTACTCCATGGCCTCCACTAAAGTAATATGATATATATAATCATCCCACATAATCCACACACGACCATTCCTATGGTAGGAATAGTTAAGAATCCACTGTCACTATAATCCAAGCTTTCTTTTGATTACCTCAGATTTTTCTTGTTTTACACGAGTTTCAACAAGCCCTAAAATGCCAAGAGCATGATTCAACACAGGGTTGCTCACCTCCTTGTGTTTGAGGGTTTTATTCAACCCTCTAACATTCCATGAAGCAATATTCATAGAGCCCTATGTATAGAACCCTAGCCACCTCCCCTATCTACATCTCCAGCTATCAGTTGTTCAATAAAATCTCTATCAAATTGAACTGATCTAGTTAGAGCTAGAGGGGAAGAATGAATAGGAGAAACCCATGCCTTTTATTTTCCTTTTCCAGCTATAGCAAATTGAGGATCTTTAATAGCAGCACAACCCTGTGGAACTGGGGTGTGAATCAAAGCCTCATTTGAAATCATCACCTCCTTATCCAGAACTGGTGGTAGAGTTTGAGAAAATGAAATTCCTACATGTTGAAGTTGTTCTTTCCTCATAGTCATAGCAGGATCATCTGGCTAGGATTTAGGTAGTGGTTCAACATTCTATTGATGATCCTTCTTTACCCAAGCCTATTTAAAATTCTTAACATTAGGTTTTGATCTCCAGAAATGAGTGTCATGTCCCATAACTTCACAATGAGTACAGAAGGGAGGTTACCATTCAAATGTAAACCTTTGCATCCATGTTCTCCCATCTGGAATAAGAAGATCCACAATCTCAGGTAGTCTACTAACATTAGCTTCCACAAGGAGTCTCGAGAAAGAAATCATTTCCCTATTAGTAGTAGTATAATCTATGCAAATAGGTTTCCTTATTAGACTTCCAATCCTACTAAGAGAATTCACTGCCCACAAATGGAGAGGAAGTCCAGATAATGTGATCCACAATTACATAACATGTTAATCAGCTTTAGACATTTACACATTAGGACTCCATTTCCTTAACATCATAGGGCGGATACCAAATGAAATACCCCAAAACCCCAATTTAGAGAATTATGAAAAAATAAGGATTTATTAGGAAAATTAATTAAATAAATTATTTTATTAAAATAAGAGGAAGTAATTAAGATAAAATCAAGAGAAAGTTAATAAATTTAATTGGAAAAATTAGGGTGTTTTGCTAATTAAAATATAATTAAGGAAAAATCTTTCAAAAATCCTAAACTAAACTAAAAAGGAAATTTATTTTTTATTTTATATAAATATTATTATTTTAAATATCTCAAAATACCAAAATATTCTAAATACCCCAACCCATCTATTTTTTCTTTTTTCCTTTTTTCCTTTTTCCTTTTTCCTTTTTCCCTTCTTTTCTTTTCTTTTCTTTTCTTTTATTTTATTTCCTTCCTCTCCTTTCTCCCTTTCTTTCTTTCCTTCCTCCCCGATCTGAGCCAGCCCTTCCCTCGCTGTCCAGACTTCTCCCTCCCCCACTCCGCCCAAGCCCGCCACCTTTCTTCTCCCTTGCCAACCACCCAGTCCGGCTCCCTCTTTTCTTTCTTTCTTTCCCCCCTAGACCGATTGGTCCACCCTCCTTTCTTCTTACTTTCTCCCCTAACCTTCCTTCTTCCCCCAACCCCTGGACTTCTCCTCTTCTCTGTGCAGGCACACAGCCTCTACAACGCCGCACGCTGGCCTGCCACCTTCACTCTCTTCCTCGTCGATCCCTCTCCCTTCTCCACCCAATCACACACTCTCTCTCTCCCATCACGTGTGTCTCTCTCTCCATTCCTTTCTCCTTCCCTAAGCTGGTAGACCTGCAACTTTGCAGGCCTGTACCAACCGTATACCGCCGGCCGATGACCTGCCACGTGTGCCATCATCCTCCCCTCTTTCCCCTCTATCATTTTCCCCCATCAATGGCCTATAAATACCCTTCAACCACCCCCCCCCATTTGACCTTTTTTTCTTTGCCCAAAAATTTTATCCCTTTGTGCGTCGCCACATGTTCATCCATCCACTCCATCGCCGTCGTCCAGCACCGCCGCCCAAAACCACCTCCCAAAATACTCCCTGTACCACCCTCCACTGAACTACACCCCTCACCACCCTCAATCCTCCCTGCACGAGCAGCCTTGGCCATGCAAAGTTGGTCATCCAACCAACTTCAACTCAGCCACCACCGCTGCCATTCTCGCCGCAACCACCACTCCCTCTACCCCTAAAACCACCAGCATAACCTCCTCTACCTCCCTCTACCTTCCTTTTCCCCTGCCTCCCTCTCCTTCTCCCTTCCTCCCTCTCCTTTTCACCTACGCCGCCCCTTTTGTCAGTGCCACCACCGCTTGTGCCGCCCCTTTTGGTTGCGCCGCCACCACCATTCCAACCCTCTCAACCTAGGGCATCGTCCACCACCTCAATCAGCCTCTCATTCCCCCTCTCCTATCCTAAACAACCTACTTTCCACCTTTCTTCTCTTTTTCCCGCCGCCGGTGCCGCTTGGTCACCACCAACCCTAGGTGGTACCCCAACCCTTAAAACCCTATTTGTGCTATTATTATCTCTTTTATTTGTATTAATGTTATTATCCTTAATAATAATAATAATAATTTTATTATTATTATTATTATTATTATTATTATTATTATTATTATTATAACATTACTATTATTTTTATCATTATCATTACTAAATATATCCTTGGGATATTTATCCCGTTATTATTTTGAAGAAGTCGAAACCCTATTTTATTTATTATTATGATTATCCTTATTTCTATTACCATTAATATCATTATTATTATTATTATTATTATTATTATTATTATTATTATTATTATTAATGCTAATCTTAGTATATTATTACTATTATTATTGTAAATATTCGAACCCTTACATTATCATTGTTTTGATTATTATTATTATTATTAGTATTATCCTTAACAATATTATCATTATTGTTATCATTACTACTATTATATTATTATTTTTATTACTAATACTATTATTGACCTTAACCTTATTATCACTAATGTTTCTATTATTATGATTATTAGGACCCCTTTTAAGTATTATTCCTAAGATTAGAGCTATTATTATTATTATTATTCTTACTATTCTTAGAAGTTTTAAAGCTATTATCTTTAATAATATAAATGTGGCTATAAATACCTTAATATGAACCTATTTTGACTAGTAATAACCTAGTTGGCTAACTTGAGAATAAAAATCCTATTTTTATTTGTAAAGATACTATTAATAATAGTAACCCTAATATTAGGGTAAAGTAGGAAATAATAGTACTTTTGGTAGGAGAAAAATTAACCCTTAGTTTTTTCCTCTTATAGGTGAACCCAATCAAAACCTTTCCTAGACAAGTGCCGTATTAGGTAAGGATATAGCTAAGGCCCTTTATGTGTGTATTATGTGCCTTGTATGCCATGTACCATGTTATGTCATGTATCTTATGATTATTGTAATTGTTTTATGTGTAGCGTAGCTTGGAGTTGAGGTATACTGATGTGGTTTCCTTATGGCATGTGTATAACATATATGTGTGTTGTGCTTATGATGTTGTATGATGTGAACCTCTATGACATGCATGCTAGGAAATTTTAATGTAATGATATGGGATGAAAGTGGAAGAATCTCTAGGGTTTGCATCGGAATTATAGGGTTTGCATGGGAGTTCTAAGGCTTGCATGGAAACTTCTAGGGTTTGCATGGGGTGGATGGAGTTTACACGGGGATGATCTTTACATGTGAAAATTTTTCTTGGGATGTAAGTAACGTAAGGGAAGAGTTGTTAGGGGTGATTGGAGGCTTTGGGTGAAAAATAGTACGTAGGTTCGTATAAGGGTGCATAGGAAACCTAGTTAGGGTTTGGGAGGAAAAACCCTAATTAGAGGTGGTTGTGAAAGTAAAAATAATTAATGGTGAGTGGAGTATGGGATGAGAGTGGAAGAATATCATGTGTAGGGTGAGTATGGGTGTCATGGAAAAGAAAGGATGGCAGGTGAGAAATGGAGGAGTGATATATGGGAAAAATAGATGCTAGGGTTTGGTGTGGCCAACTAGGGTTTCATGGTCACGTGTGTACTTGGGGGAGTAAAGTGAAATGATGGGGCTTAAATCTAAGTGAGGTGACGTGTGGGGTGTTAAAGCAGCCTTAGTTGCGTGACGTAGAGAAGGATGGGCCACATAGGCCCAAATTAGGGTTTTAGGAGAAAACCCTAGGGTAAGGTAGTGAGTGGACTTGGATGGCATAAGGTAGTGAGCCTTGACCCATAGACTTAGGAGTTGGGCCTCCATTGTGAGTAAGTGGAAGAAGGAAAGGGTGTTGGGGTGTGTTAAGAGGTGCAGAAGTCTCAAGATATGGGACGGGCCCTCATAGGAGGATAAGAGTAGAGAGATTGTGACATGCATAACTAGGGTGAAAAATTTGTTGAATAAGACACAGTAAGACATTAATCATTTAAAGTGGAAGATTATTGAGCTAGGTCCAGACCAATCCACGGGCATAATAGTGGCCAGGTGCCATGGTGTCCTAGAGACCAATCCACGGGCATATAATAGTGGTCAGGTGCATTTTGCCCTATGCATTTCTGATCCACCAGCTATAATAGTAGGGGATCCCGAGCTCAATAAACCAAACTCTAAGTTTGATAAGACATGTAAAAGACACTAAGTACTTACAGTGGAACATCATGAGAGTCGAGGCCAGACCGATCCATCGGCATAATAGTGGCTAGGAGCGTCTTGTCCTAAAGACTGATCCACGGGCATATAATAGTGGTCAGGTGCATTCTTTCCTATACGTTCTCGATCCACTAGCTATCATAGTGGGGTTCCTACACTCGCATGGATTGATAATAAGTATAGTGTGAAATGAGTATTGATCATAGAATTAAATAATTAGTTTATCCGGACTATATCTTGGCCTTTATTATCTATATTGATTGTATGTTGGTTATATGATCATGCTTGTTTAATATTTTTTGCATTCTTGGCCTTAGATGCATGGTTATCTTGCTCAGTAATTAGCATACTAACCACCCATTTCATGGTTGTTGCTCATTCCCACAAGCAGAGGTCCCTGTTGAGTTTATGCAGGTAGGTGATGCTATTTTCGATGCCTTTAATGCTTATAAGGCATCGGGTGGGGCTAAGAGTTGAGATTGGACTTGGCCTGGGGTCCGAGAACGAAGTGGCCAGATTTTCTTTTTATTTTTCTTTTATCTTGTATCGGTTTATTCAGACTTGTTTTATCGTACTATAGCTTTTATCCCTTTTTGGGAAAGTTTAATTATGTACTCTTAGATTGTAAACTCTTTTTCGCATACTCTGATTCCACATTATGAATGTTTCAATGCTTTTATAAAGTCTTGATTTAAGTTTGACTAATAATGGATGGTAATTTTTCTTTAGCCTTGTGGTTAGTATGAGACTGACTGGGGGCCGAACTTGCACTGATCACTACAGTAATATCCCCAAAATTCACAATTTTTGTTTTACTTGCTTCCGTTGAATCTTTTAGTAAGCGAAATTTTTCAGTAATGAATTTTAGGGGTGTTACACCAAAGGTCCAACAAGGTCGACTAAGAACCCTCTATAGATCCTCCATGTTCTAAAATTGAAAGAGAAAATAACCAAAATCATGACTCAGAACTTCAGGAATTTTTGCCAATGATGACCACTCTTTGGTTACAAATCACATCATTTGAGAATGGGAAGGAGTTGGACCAACCACAAAGCCTATCAAAGTGTTCTGCCAACGGGTTTCCTCTTCCTTCAAATCAACTTCATTCATTTGAGATTTTGAGACACCATCAATAATAATTGGTGGTATATATTGTAAAGTGGTCCCAAATTTAGGTCTACGATTCAGCAACACAACATCTCTCCAAATTCATTTCCTCTCTTGATCATGAGTAACATGAGAAGGTTTGGTCATAATTGTTCTATCCAATTCATTTTCCTGCATAGGCATACTGTCCAAATCGATATTGAGAGTCGAGCAAATAGGATCCAATGCCTGAAAACAATCCATCCTCCCATGTTCTTTTGAAACCTCAATAGAATCTAGAATGGTTTCTGTGATCATCGCATCTGTTTCCCTAACAAGAAAAACCCCTTCCTCTTTTGTCAAATTGGAAAGATGAGAACCACTATCATTTACCTTTTCAATAATCAGATAATAGATGAGGTTAGATGAATCTGTCACAAGGTTATGTTTTGATTCTGATTTCTTCTTCTTCCCCATATCCATCACTCACACAGACAAACGATCAATGGTGAGCAGCACATGCCACACGTTCTTTCTTCATCAACCGCACGTTCAACTATTGTTATTTTTAGGGATATTATTCCCAAATCAAAAATTTACATATTTTATCAATCTTATATCATTCATGGCTAATCCAAATACTTCATATAAATTCGTTATCACATTTTGGGAGGATATAATACCTTAAAATACCATAGTTCTCATAGTTAACCCATGTTGACCAAAATACCCTTATCGATAACAAAACCCTTACTCTCTGTGAATCTTACGTGTTTAATGACATTATTTCAAAATCCACATTTTTCACCATACACCTTATGATATTAATTTCACATTCATCATACAATTAACAAAACCCATTACACATCCATATTTATATCATAAAATAACAATACTGCACGATCTTTACTTACTCATTTCCTATCATATAACATCAACCACATATCATAGAATTAACAATCATACATTAATTCACATGATAAAAATATCATGGTATAACACAAAAAAATACATAACACTTAGTAATCAAAAACCCTAAACTATGATAAGTATCCTTACGAAGATGACTCCAATCTCTAAGCATGCAAACTCCTAATCCGCCTCTTCCGGAACCTAAAAAAATCACCTAAGAAATCATAATGAGACACCATTAGGATTAAAACTATATAACTAAGGAATTACAAAGAAAAAGAAAGGGTAAAAGAAGGGAGAACAAAACCAAAACAAACCAAGAAAACTTACGCAACCAAAGATAGAAGGGATGGAAAGTTGTGTCGAGTGAAGGGATGATAACAATGGCACAAGCTATCATTTGAATGTAAGGGTTAGGGTTTCGAATGATGGTACCAATTTAGGGCTTCAATTATGCTTGATTTTAGGTGATGTTTGGACGATAATGATGGTTGGAAAAATATGGATTATAAGAAGATGAAAGGATAGGACTTAATCTCTAATTCACATAGACAAAGAGGTTAAGAATTTCAAGCCGAATCATTCATACAGACTCAATTAACTTAAATTGAACTCATATAGAATTCAACTTTGCATTTATATTCAATATTGATCATCAATTTTTGCTTTTAATCGTGACCTTCATGGCTCTATATAGTCAATCTACCACTTAGCCAAAAAGCATAATTCAAAAGATTCCAAGCTAAAAGATGTTATACTACTTTATGCTAAATTTATGCTATTTTATGCTAAATTTATATTCTATCTAATATCTAACCCTATTACTTAATTAATTAATTGGCTAAAGTAATAATTTTTCTCAACCAAGCTGCAAATAAACTCCCCATGCATGTGGCCATGCATTCCATGCTTGCCATGCACATGCGCGTAGATACTTAGTAGCTTATTTGGTACATTTCTAGCAACGTAACCATTCGTGTGTCTTCAATTGTGTGGGAGATACTTTCCAAATGAAGAATAATCAGTTCCATAATTATGAAAGCCAATTCTTGAGTGTTTTCTCCTGCATCAGTCTCCCCTTGTTGATTTGAATTTGCCCTCAAATTTGCATCACCATAATAAGGGCTAATGTTTCCAACATTGAATATCCTTGATACCCCACTATATGAATCTGGCAAATTAAGCTTATAAGCACTTTTCCCAAACTTTGTAAGTACTTTAAAAGGACCATCCACCCTCGGCATAAGCTTTTTTTTTTCCTTAGATTAGGAAATCTCTCATTCCTTAAGTGTAACCATACCAAATCTCCCAGTTAAAAAAAATGTTGATTCCTACGCTTGTTTGCTCTTGTCCTATATACTTCATTCTCCTTATCAATATTGTGCTTGATTTGTTGATTAATTTTTTAAAAGAAATCCACTCTCTATTATGCATCATAACTCTTCACTTCACCCTTCTTCAATGGTACCATATCAATCGGCATATATGGATTAATACCATATACTATCTCGAATGGATTAGAGTTTGTTTTAGTAGAAGGAATTTGATTATAAGCAAACTTTTCACCTAATACTTTTCTCCTCCTACTCCTCCTCTTTCTCCTCCTCCTCCTTCTTCTTCATATGGCCCTACTCTATTTCACACTCCCGAACCACCATGTCACCATCTTGCACCATGATAAAGTGAATATTTTTTTATGATTTTTCCTCTCTTTGCCTTCACTTTAGGACTTTATTTAATCTCTTTCACATATTTTTCTATGGTTCTAGTATATTATTTTCACTTGCTTTCTTGAGCTTTGTGTTGTAGAAATTTCCATAAGAATGCCAAATCCGAGAAACAATTACATGTTTTCAGAATAAAGGACCTAGCATGGAAGGCTTTGGAGGATAATAAATCAAACCAACATGTTTATGGAAGAGTCTTGAAGCTAAGAGAGATGCATATGTGCCAAGAATCTTGAAGAAATAAGAAAAGAGAGCTACACAACTAGTTGCACAGCCGTGTATCACCTCCCTATGATATTCGGAGAAAAGAGAGCCACACGAACGGGAAGTGCATGGATTGCACGGCCAGGCAATGTGTGTCTCGCACAACCATGCAAGATCCAAAACTAAACCAGTTTGAGAGTTGAGAAGCTACACGGCCAGGTTGTGCTGGGGCCGCACGACCGTGTAGCGATGGTTTTCCCCCACAATCGACATGTGCGACATGGCTAGCGTGATGTGGATTATTTAAGGCACACTTTGGGGACTTATTAGGGAGAAAAAGGAGAAATTACAGAGTACTTTTACTCCTCATTACCGAGCTATAGCTTCATGTAATTTGTTTGTTTCCATTAGTTTGATTTTTCCAGAGATTCAAGTGCATATTCGTGTATGATCGAATTGGAATCAACTTTGTTCCCCTCTTGTTTACAGTTAATTCAATCTAATTATTCTTCTTCATATCTTTTTATTGTTGTTATGTTTATCATGCTATTTATTTCATTGATTTTCTTTAAACATATGAGTGAGAAATCTTCTTTGCTAGGATTGAACTAGGTCCATTTTAGTGATCAATATGATGAACTGAAGTATTATGTTGTATGTTTGATTCGTCTATATTGTTGTATATGCTATGTTTAATTGTTGTAAACTAGATTTGACGAAATCCGAGCTCTTTAGATAAATTTTGCAACTGAAAGGTTGAGATTATTATCGGAAAGTAGCATGTGTACGGAAATTTAAGCAATTACGAAAGTAGATATTTAATTCTTAGGAACTATAAAAATGGTGACCCTTAATGGATTTAGTTTAATTTGTGAGTCACAAAATTAGTTGGAAAATTAGATTAAATATGTTCTTAGACCTTGAAAGAGGCTAATGAATATAATTAAACCAATCGTTCACAATTAACGAATTAAACTACGACGTATTCGTTGTTTCATCATTGATTACTAATTTGGAGACTAAATTTCGATCCTAGATTTATCTCCTATTGTTTAGTATTTGCAATTAGAAAGATTTTTGTAATTATTCTCGTTATCTGCTTGCATATCTCTGATTCATATAGATTTAGATAGTCAAGATACTAAATAAGTGTACTTAATTATGAAGTCCCTGTGGGATACGACCTTCAAATGGTATAACGAATCTGTACGCTTGCGGAAATAGCACAACACACCACCATAGCCACCAAGCACCACCCAAATCTTGGCGATCAACAACCAAGGCCACCCACTTTCCCCTCATCGCTGTCAACCATTGCCATTTTTTGTCTTTTTTACTTACATCTGTTGCATTTTTGTAAGGTGCATGGCTTATGCACGGCCTCACACACGGCCATACGCCTCTATTTTACCTTATCGCACGCCCATGAAAATAACACGGTTTTCTCATACACAATCCCACACATCTTTTATTTATTTATTGGGTATTTCATTGCTCGAGCACGACTGTGCCTCTTCATAGAGCTTGCTCGTGTAAGATCTCAGCTCACAACCTTGCACCACCTATCATATGCCCGTACAATCCCCTATTTTTTATTGTGCACCATATTTTTCACCCCCCAAACCTTACCCAAACACTACCAAAATTTCACCATAGCACCACCATACATTCCACCACACTTCCATGCAACTCAAGCTTCCCTTTGACTCTAGTTTTTTTCATTCTTACCCTTCTTTACCTTAACTTCTCCCTCAATTTTAATCTTTGAGCCTAATCATGTATTATTTTATTTTTTTCATAGGTGATTTTCCAACTATCTCAAAAGAGAAGGTATAGAATTATGTGCATACAGCTCGGTGTCCTTGTTGGTAAGGATATATGTCATAGCTAGGACTTTATGTGTTATATTGAACCTATAATATAATTAATGTTATTTTATGATATTATATCTTGAGAAATGAGACCTTGGAAATATGCTTTTGGTATAATGTTGGATATGGTATCAATGTAAACAATTGAGGATTTATGTTACGAATGGATATTGGACATTTATATGTATTGGTATTGAGATTTATAAAGCCCTGGAAAACTATGACCCTTTTTAATTACCTAAGGGTATCATAGTCATTTGAGGATAATTATGTGGTCCAAATTATGTTGTTAAATTTATGTCTTATATACTTATATATGTCTCGTATGATAACTTTGAATCCACAATCAACTATAATAAGATATTAAATCAATTAAAGTAAAAGTGCATGTGATTCTAGTCGAGGTATTTATGTGGGTCCATTCTACTGGATAATAATAGTGGCTTAGGTGTCTTGACCTTGAGAGGTACAATAGTCCATTCTATCAAATTAAGAATAGTAGGGGCCTATATTCAACATGAATAAATATACAATTAAGAGAAAGTATTAATATAAAGATACTAATTATTCAAAGTAAAAGACTACGTGAGTCAGGACCAAGGTGTTGAGTCCGTTCCACCAAATAATAATAGTGGCTCAGATGTCTTGTCCTCAATAGGTGCCTCAGATCGTTCCACTGGTTTAAGAATAGTAGCTTATGAGCATTTTACTCTGAGAGGTGTTGAGTCTATTCCACCAGATAATGATAGTGGTTAAGGTGTTTTATCCCTGAGAGATATTTCAGACCATTCCACCAATTTAAGAATAGTGGAGTCCCTAAAGTCAACATAAATAAAAGATTAGAATATGATATATTTATATAGCAAGACTTAGAATCATTAGTTACCTGACACTATTTTATATTATCTTACGTATGCATATTCTCTTATGTGAATTCATGTATTATGTGTAATAATACTCGACTATATTGTTACCTTACACAGTATGTAGCGTACTAATCATCTGTTTCATAGATATATCTCATTCCCACGAGTAGACAACCTAGATGTATTTGTGCATGTCAACGCTGACCTATTGGACGAGTTTGCAGCCTTTAATAAGTTAAATGTGGAGGGTTTACTTAAGTATCAAGGTTACGGGTGTAGAGTCATGTTATTCAATTAATGTATTTATCCAAATACCTTTTTAGACTCTTTAATCCATAGTATCCCTTAGTTTTTTTTTGTTGTTATTGTAATTAAGAGTTAACCTCCAAACTTATATTGTATTTGTAAAATTTCTTCCATTTCTAATTTCTTTGTTTTACTATGAATGGCTTTAGCCTTGTGATTGATGTAAGGATAGTTGGACAAACCCGACTTATGTCAATTAAGGCGGTAACACCCAATATTTTACTATTATGCTTTATCTATAAAAAAAATTAGTAGTAAAAATCGGGTATTACAAGTTGGTATCAAAGCTTTGGTTTTGATTACAATGTTTTACATTTAAAAATTAAGTTTCAAACGATCCCTCATCTAATTTTAATGATCTATTTCACATTTTAGAAAAACCCAATTTCCTTTCAAAAACACAGATTAACTTGGGAGGAATTAAGGATGGATAGCCTAGGTGGTCTTGAAATATGCAACCATTAAAGAATCTCAAGTGACTTATCAAACTGCTTATCCTGTTGCTACTATTTTAGGCACCAAGGGAAAGGTGGTGATAGGATAAAGGGTTTAGGAATGATGTTTGATGATGGATTACGGTTATTTTGTGTCTTAAGTGATGAAGTGGTGTCTTCTTCTGGATTTTTTGGTAGGATTAGTCTGTAGTTGTGAAGGTGTACAGTTCAACATTCTCTCTAAGGGTTATATGTTGTTTGTCTATTTGTTAAGGTGGTGCTTTTCCTTAGTTTCATCTTGTTGGTAGGGATGTGTAATTTCCATACCCAATCTAAGGGTAATGGTTTTACATTACTCCTTACCATCTCTTATTAGGTTTTTAGTGTCACTGGGTAAATTACCATGGGGTTTACTACTCAGGGTTATAGCTAGCTGCCCCATTTAAGTTTCTAATGTTTGTAGGGAGGTTGTGTTGCTCTAAATTACTGCATCAGTTTTTACCATATATTCCTTTAGAAGATTTTCCAGAGAGTTGGAGTTATAGTGTTGAGAAGGAGATTGGTGAGATTGCAATTGTTGAGGGTATTGGGGTTGAAGTTGTTAGTAGCGCTATTAGTTGTATTGATTGGCCAGGTTTAACACATTACTTTGGTTAGACCACATAAAGTTAGGATGTTGTCTCTAGGTTGGGTTGTAATGAGTTCCATATGGCTGCTATGAGTTCCTGGCCTAATTCCCCATGTAGTTCATCGATAATGGATTTGCTAGACATTGCTCAAACAGATGACCTTCTCCATAATACATGCAAGATACTACAACTGGTGAATTAGTGGGATGTTCCTTTATTCTCTACACCTGCTAGTTAGCGGGAGCAATATTTTTCAATAGGTTAAACATAGATGATACCTATTATTTTAGGGATATGATTATATCTACTTCAACTGCTCCTATTACTCTTACCCTATGGATGCTACTGGCACTACCTCACTTTTGGTTGTTGCAGGATATGGTCTCAATGATCTCATAGGCTTGATCATAGGTTTTACTCAGTAGGGTATCATTAGCTGAGGCATTTACTAAGTTTCAGGTCTAAGGGTTTAGTCCATGATAGAATGTTTCCATTTGCAACCAATGAGGGATTCCATGGTTATGAAATTTCCTTAACAATTCCTTAAATCTCTTCTATGCATCATAAAGTGTCTCATCTTCTTGTAAAAATGTTATAATGTTATGCCTAATTTTTTGTTTTTGTTGGGAGGTGAATATCACATGAGAAAATTTTAAACTAAGTCATCACAAGAGGTAATTGAACTAGTTGGTAAGGAAGTCAGCCATTCCCTAGCAAGGTTTATCAAGGAATAAGGGAACAAATTAAGTCGAAAGGAGGTTTCTAGAACTCCCTGAATTTTGAAGGTGTCACTACCTTCCATAAATGCTCTAAAATGAAGGTGTGGGTCTTCGATGGGTTTGCCACTAAATTTGCCTATGCTCTATAGCATATGGAACATGAAAGGTTTGAGTTCAAAGTGAGGGGCATGAATTTTTAGATGGGTGATGGTCGGGTTAAAGTGGTCTTGGACTGGCACAACATAATTTCAGAAGGCTCGATTACGATCATCACCAATGGGTTGAGCTTGCATTCCCACAAGGTTTATGTTGATGTGAGGGGGTAAGATCATGGGTAATCCTTCCCTTTGATTTAGCTGTGGCATAAGTAGTTTATTGTTGCCATTTTCAAGTTGTTATGGGCCTAAATAACTCATGTTGCCAGAAAATGTTGAGGTTGATCCTTCTCCTTGATATTGTTGATGATGCAGGGTTGCCAGATTCCTCCTTAGGGTGTGCTCAATATCTATATCAATTGGTATTAGGGTTCTTTGATCATATCTATTCATACAAGTATTAGTCCTTTAAAAACAAAATAAACTAAAAATTACAAAACACTAATGCCAGCTATGTACTAAGAAATTTACAGTATTCTATCCTTTGATACATAGCATTTTTCAAAATTTAATGTCCCTAGCAATGGAGCCAAAAACTTAGTGTGTTCTTGGTTTAACAGTGATTGATAAGGTAATATAAATAATGGAGCACAACACAATCGCACAAGTATACACGGTTGCTCCAAGTAATAAAGTAATGGGTGAGTGTCGACCAACAAGGACTTGAATGAAATATGCTTTACTAAAGTCAAGTGTTTTGTGAAATTAACTATGCAAAAAAAATTTGGTACAGTGACAATGAAAATATAATGAAGTAAATGAGAGCTTAGGAGTTTACTAATATCAATGCAAGACAGATGGGAAGGAAATCAAAAGATAGAGTTGTTAGAGGGAAATTGTTAACACCAAGCGCATGCACCATATGACAATTCATAACATGTCAAGCTCAATGGATATTAATCCTTCTAGATTCACTGGATTTCACTCATCAGTGAAATATACCCTCAGGCTGTCTCCATCACGATGCATGGGCCAACACAATGTCACATAATGAGTTTTAAAGGATTAATAAAAAGGTCGTTTTACCTTGCGAAGCTAACCCTGTCACCCTTTATCATCGTAAGTTCTGTACACTCTCACAGTTGATATAGAATTTGGATGAGTGCCTAAAATGGCCAACATTTAACACATCAACAAATGTAGCTCAAGAAAATCAAATATCATTCAACGAAACATGACTACAATGTCACAGATTATAGCAGCAAAGGTTACTTAATCTTTTCCTTTCATCTAAGAGTTCAAATACTACTAAATCTCCTCAAGCCAAACAATAAAATAGTGAAGAGAAAGAAAGGAAGGGAATAGGTAGATCACGAAAATCCAACCACTATCTAGCTTTCTCTCCTTCTTCTTTTTCCTCCCTCGGTATAACCCTATTGGTACTCTTCTTCTTCTACCCTTCTCTCTTAATCTCCCATTGGTATTTTCTTCTCCCTTCTCGATTTCCTGATGTCCCCCCAGGTCTCTATCTCCAAAGGGTATTTATAATGTATAAATCATGTAGGTTGGGATAGGTGTCTTCTGATGTTGCATTGGGTAGTTATACCCTAAGTCAGGCGGCTGTACCTTATAGTAGTCCCCTGGTGAATGCTACCAAATGTAGGGATTTGGGCACTCTTCTTTTTGTTGGCATTGCAGACCCTTGATAGCGACCTAGGTTGTGGCTTCTGCAGTCTTGGCAAGGTGAAGGTATGGTTTGATATGCTATGTTACGTCCATTCCTACACATGCTTTACAATTGACTGAGTAAAAGCATCAAGTCTTTGAGTAATTATAAGAGTGCATGTATTGTCCATTCACAGGATATTAGAGCTCTTTTCAGGTTAAACTAAACGAGGCATGCGAGATCTCAAAGGGTGGAAAAAATGTTTAGAGACACACCCCATGACCCCCTCATGTGGTAAAAATCATATATATAATTATACTTATAAGGTCCTTTAATTTTCTCAAATCAACTCATATCACTTACTCAATGAGGCATGACAGTGAGACAATATTATGCCCTATTCACATAGCTTTTGATGTTTGCATCAGGTATCACAAATAGTGAGTCTACGATTGTCAATTAGTTTGAGAAGGGGCCCCACTTCAGCATCTATGGGATGATGGGTGTCGTGGCTTTCCGAAACTTAGCCACATCATACGAGCATGCATGTGTTGCTGCTACTATGGTACAGGAGAAGGCTTCTATTTTAGGTAAAAGGAAGCTCAAGACACAGGGATTTGGGGGTCAAATTCAGTTCTACAGGGGTGGACCTTCGAATTATCAGCTTAAGGGCCAGATTAGAGGACAGAGCAAACCAGCTGGACCTATGAGATGCTTTATGTGTTGTTTTTGTGGCCGAGATCATTCGGGGCAAGACTGTCGGGGCACTCCTATTCATTGTAGGACGTGTCGTCAGTTGAGCCATCCATATTTTGAGTATTAGCGTCAATAGGGTTAGTTCTAGTGGCTAGGACCGCTTACACCTCAACAACAGGCATATCAACAACATACCTACTATCAGCCATAACAATAGTTTCAACAGAGAGCACCTACCCCAGCTAATGGATAACATAAAGAGATTTAAGGGAGACTATAGGGGTCTCGCCCTTTCCCTCAAAAAGGAGGAGGTTAGACTCAGGGTTCAAGTGGGTATCATGGAGGATACATGTAACACCCCAAAAATTCACAGTTAAAAATTCTCGTTTATGCAGAAAACTATACACTAAAAATAAGGGGTGCTACCACCATGATCGGTACAATATTGACCCCCAGCCAATCTCATACCAACCACAAGGCTAGAAAATTTAAAGGTGTGTTAATATGAGAAATCAATAAAACCATAATAGTTCTAATACTTTATAAATAAAACAGAGTGCGCAATTGTCAAAGTTAATATAGAAGTGGAAAGCGAATACAATAACGCCCCCTATGGGGAGAAATAAAATGGTAAATAAAACAATAAGAAATTCAGATAAAGGTAATTCCGGACAACACCCTCTCAAATCCCACTACAAAATAATAGGCCATCACTTAGTCCCTCCCAAAGCATTGTAAGCATTAAAATCATCACAGGCATCGTCACCTACCTACACAAACTCGGGAGGAGCCATTGCTCGTGGGATTGAGAAGAACCCATGAAAGGGGTGATTAGTACACTACATACTGAGTCAGGTAACTATATGGCTAAGACCATACAAACACAAAAAGGTAGATGATACATGCATCATTTCATTCAGATTTACCGGCATTATTAAGACATAGGCCATTAACTTTGTCTTTACAAATCCCCCAAATTATATACACGTAAGTACAAGAGCCCCACTATTATAGCCGGTAAATAGGAAATAATACTCCGGAGCAAAACGTGTCTGACCACTATTATAGCCGGTGGACCGAAAATTATCCCAACTTAACCCCAACTCATGTGGTGTTCCACCTTAAGTAGTTAGTTTCTTTTTCATGATTTATTACCATACATGGTTCAGTTTATCGAGCTCAAAACCCCCACTATTATAGCCGGTAGACAGGAAATGATACTCTAGGACAAAACGCACATGACCAATATTATAGCCTGTGGACGGGAAATCGTCCCAACTTGGACCCGGCTCGATAATCCTTCACTTTAAGTAATTAATATTTTACTCATGTCTTATTCCATACGTAACCCCAACCAAACATGCATGCCCTCAATGGAATTCTGACTCATACCCCAAACTCCTTGAATGACCCCTAAGACTCAAAGGCCTCTAGTACCCCTCTCCCCTTTTTACCATGAAATCTAAATCCCCCATACATGTGGTTTTAGGCCCATTTTCCCATCTCTCTACCTTAGCTCACCATCATCCACTAAGGTTTCCCTTTACAAACCCTAATCTGGCATATGTGGCCCTAACCTCTCTTTATCATACATGGCCCATACTCCCTTTGTTTCCAACACCATCACTCCACTCCACCCACACCCAACCATCACAAACCTCACTTTCCATCTCTCACATGTGATAAGGAAAACCCTAGTTGGCCACCCCGAACCCTAGTACTTCTCCTTTCTTTTACACTATCCCTTCATCCACACACTCCACTCTCCTCATCCCCCTTCATCACGCACCCTCCTAGTCTCAACCCTTACTCTAACCACTCACCATCAACCTTCTCCACACACTTCCCCCACTTAGGGTTTTCCCACAAACCCTAGTTAAGTCACCCATACACACTTCTACCAACCCACGTACTGTTTTTCACCCATGGACTCCAATAACCCAAAATACACTTCCCTCACCATGCGTAACCCTTAAACTACCTTTTCCCATGTAAATGTTACCCCTGTAAATGTTACCCCCATGCAAAGGTTAATCACTCCATGCAAGCCTTTCACTTCCCATGAAATATTTACTCTAAGCCTTCATTTTATTATTATTATCCATTTATTTTGTCACCCATGAATCATAAGGTACTTAGGATTTTTTCACTTCTTCCTAATCACTCCACCCTCTTTATTTCTTTTAAATCCCCACAACCTCATCATACTACTAATACCTCCTAGCATGCATGTCCTATTATAACAACTATACATAAGAGTATGTCATAAAATACAAGTCATATCACACATATAATAACACATACGCAACTTACCTTAGCCATGTATAGTAAGCTACACTACAAGTATTTTAGTCCATACTCACATATAATACAAGCACATATCCAAAACACCCATGAACATATAAAAAATATAATTTAGCCTTAACCACATCTTTACTTAATAAGACACTGAGCTTGGAGCACGAATCCTATGCCTCCTTAAGGGAAGGGTTTGGTCCACCTATAAGAATGGAACACTAATATTAACTTCCTTCTTACTCCTTTTCCTTTTATTATTCTCTAACTAAATATTAGTAAAAAGACTAATAATAATAATATTATTATTAATAATAGCAAATATTTAAAATAAATTATATTTAAATAAAAATAAGGGTTAGGGCACAACCAGGGGTGGATGTGACAATTAGGCAAGCGACGACGGCAGTGCAAGGGTGGTGGAGGTGTTGGTGATTAGAAAGGCAAGATTTTAGGGTTGGAAAATGGGAAGGGAGGTGGTTGTTGTGAGGTGATAGGGTTCCTCGGTCAGAGGGGTTGTAGTGGTGGTGGTGGCGTGCCACAACGGCAGTAGTGATGGTGGCATGCTATGACGACAGTGGTGGTGGTGGTGGCCGGCTATGGAGGAGAGGAAAGGAGGAGGAAGCAGGGGGAGAAAAAGGAAATAGAGGATAAGGGAGGTAGGGGAAAGACTTCTGGGTAGAGAGGGAGGTAGTGGGGTGATGGTTGTGGCGGAGGAGGTGGCAAAGGGCGGTGCAAGGGGAGGTAAAAGGGTGTGAGCTACCCACTTTAAACAAGTAGGGAGAGTAGAGGAGGGAGAGTTGGAGGCAGGGAGGGGTCTCGTATGGTAGAGGGAAGTGTAGGGAAAATGGTGGGTAGAACTTTGGATGTTAGCGAGGCATGGTGGCAGCTGCATCTCAATGGGCAGTGGGAGGGGAATTTGGGGATTTTCTGGGCAGAGGTTAAAGAAGACGAAGAAGGGTGAGAGGGGATTTTATAGGTAAGGGGTGGAGAAGAAGAAAAGGAGGATGTGGACAAAGGAGTGGGAGGGGCAAGCAGTTGCTGGCAGTGGCAGGCCGGTGCAGGTCTGTAGGGTGCAGTCTCGCATATGATAGGGGAAAAGAGAAGGAGAGTGGGGGCACGCGAGAGGGATGTGTAGGGGAGGGTTTGGCCTAAAATAGAAAGGAAAGGGACGGGGAGAAGGAAGGTTGGGTGCTGCAAGTGCAAAGGGGGTGGAATTGTAGGCACAGGGTCAACGGGCAAGATAAAGGAAGAAGAAGAAGAAGAAATGGGGAGTAGGCCAGTCAGGCGGGCGAGAAAAGAAGAGGGGGATGGGACGATCTAGGTGCGAGGGAGAAGGAGAAATGAAGGGGTTGTTGGGTGGGCCCAATCAGTGAGGAAAACGGAAAAAACAAAAATGAAGAAGGGAGGTGGGTTGGATGGGCGAGAAAGGGAGGGAAAGAAGAGGAGGGGCCAACAGCCTAGTGAGGGAGCAAGAAGAAGAAGCAAAGCTCTACTCGGACGTGACCTTAGAGATAGGCGGGATAGACTGCTTGAGTTGGGCCTATAAGACTTGGACACTATCCTGGGAATGGATATGTTAGGGATATATCAGGTTGTGATTATAAAACCCCTAAATTTTACAATTGAAAATTTTCGTTTTCACAAAAACCATATGCTAAGACATGGGGTGTCACCAATGTGATCGGCACAAATCTGACCCTCAGTCAGTCTCATACCAACCACAAGGCTAAAAAAACTCACAAGACATTAATTTGATTAGTACATAAAACCACGAGGCTTCTAATAATTCATAATTAAAAAGAAAAGTAGAGTGCGTAATATAAGAGCTATTACAAAAATAGAAAACTAGTACAGTGTTAAAGCCCCTGTAAAGAAAACAATACGATCAACAAAAGATGGTAAAAACAAAAATAGGTGAATCTAGACAACACTCTCTCTTGGGTCTCATGCTAGGTCCAACATGCCATTACTCAACCCCGCCCAACGCATTGAATGTGTCAAAGTCATCAAATGGAACATCTCCTACCTGCACCAACTTATAAGGGGCCACTACTTGTGGGAATGAGCAGCACCCATAAAACAGGTGATCAGTACACTGAGTACTAAGCAAGGTAATTATACAGCTAAGGCTATACATAAAAGATAGAGAATAATAATAGTGAATCAATCCGATTAAACATAATCATTAGGTCTTTAGCCATTATTTCCATTTTCACACAAGTCTTGATTTAATTCTATGGGAGTACAGGAACCCCACTATTATAGTTGGTGGACCGAAAACATATAGGGAAGAATGATCCTGACCACTATTGTTTGCTGGTGGAATGATCTCTAGGACACAAGGCACCTGGCCACTATTGTTTGCAGGTGGAATGATCTCTAGGACACAAGGCACCTAGCCACTATTATCGCAGGTGGACTGGTCTGGTCCCGACTCTCATGGTATTTTACTATAAGTAATTAGTATTTTTTTCCAGTGAATATTATCACTAAGTTTGTTTTATTAAGCTCAGGATCCCCCACTATTATTGTTGGTGGACCGAAAACATCCAGGACAGAATGCACTTGGCGACTGTTATTCACTGGTGGAACGGTCTCCGAGGCACAAGGCACCTAGCCATTTTTATTGTTGGTGGATCGATATGTGCCCGGCTCAATAATCTTCCACTTTAATTGGTTAGTGTCTCATTCATGTCTTATTCAATGGATACCTTCCTACTAAACATGCATTCCCATTAGACTTCCTATTCTCACCCCTTTCACACCTGCCCTCCTAAAATGCCCTGTCCCATATCTTAGGACTTTTACACATCCTAGAACTCCTGGACATCTTTCCCCTTTTTCCCTTACTCACCATGATAACCCAAACTCCTATGTATGTGGATTGAGGCCCACCTTCCTTTATCTTCAGTTTAATTCACCATCGCCCCCTAGGATTTTTCCTTAGAAACCCTAATCTAGCCTATGTGGCCTAACCTCTCCCTACCATGGCTCATGCTCCCTTTACTCATGACCTATCACTCCACACAATCGACACTCAACCTCCCAACCTTACTTCCCTACCTGCACATGTGGCCACGAAAACCCTAGTTGGCCACCCCAAACCTTAGCACTTCTCCTTTCATTTATGTCATCTCCTTATCACCCACACACCATTCCCCTTTCAACTTGACTCATTTCCCCCTCTATGCAATACCCTTCAAATCTCAACCCCCACACTTTGACCACTTACCATCAACAAACTACTCTTCTCTCACCCTTCTTAGCCCTCAAGTCACCCTTTCCCAAGTAAAAGGTACCCTCATGCAAAGACTAACCACCCTATGCAAGCCTCATACTTCCCATGCAAGATTATTCCATCCTCATAATATTCATATTATCCTTTTATTTGTCCACCAATAAGTTATAAGATCTTCTTCACTTCCCTATTACCACTCCACTTTCTTTACTTCTTTTATTTCCCCACAACCTCATTATACTACTTAAGGACTCTAAGAACGCATATCATATAGGGCAACAATATATAAGGCACAACACAATTACAAGTCACATCACCATATTATGCATGCCATAATACATATACAACTTGCCTTAGCTCCACATTTAGCAAGTTGTGCTACAAGCATATAATCTATAACCACATAAGATAAATACATATAACCAACACACATAAACACATAGCACACAAATTGGACCTTAACCACATCCTTACCTAGATCAACACCGGACTTATAACACCACTCTTATGCCTCCTTAGGGGATGGGTTTGATTCACCTATAAGAGTGGAACACTAGTGTTAACTTTCCTCTTAATCCTTTCATTATCCCCTCATTGATTTTTAGTAAGAAACTAATATTAGTAATGATAATAATAATAGTCCTAATAGTATTAATATTATTAGTAGTATTAACCATAACAAAATTAATAGTAGTAATGATGATGATGATAATAATAATAATGGCATAATAGTAGTAGTAGTAGTAGTAGTATTAGTAGTAGTAGTAGTAGTAGTAGTAACAATAATATGGCTAAAAATAACAATTATACAAAATAATTTATACTTAAGTGATAGTAAGGGTTAGGGTACAACCATAAGTGGAGGTGGCAGTTGTGGGGCAGTGGCGGCAGTGGAAGTGGTGGTGATTTGAAAATTTTAAGCTTAGGGGTTGGAAGAGAGAAAGGGAGGTAGTGGATGTGAGGTAGTAGGTTCCCTAGACCAGGAGGGTTGCAATGGTGGTAGTGGCATGGTAGGGTGGTGACATAGGTGGCGATAGCTGTGGTGGCTGAAGGTGGTGGAGAAGGAAGGAGGGGGATAAAGGGAAAAGGAAGGGTATGGGAAGGTAGGGGAAGGTCTTCTGAGTTGAGAGGGAGGTAGTAGGGGTAGTGGTTGTGGCGGAGGATGCAACGCAGGGTGACGAAAGAGGCAGCAATGGGGTACAAAGGGCAACTCGAGCTGCCCACTTTGCACGGATGGGGCAAGCTGTGTAAGGGTATGTATGGGTGGAGAGTGATCTAGTTTGGTGGAGGGTAATGCAAGGAAGTTGTTGGGCTATGGTTTGGACAGCGACGATGCACGATGGCCACTAGGGTAGTGTCTAATTATGCGGTGGTGAGGAATTTCAGGAAATCTCTTAGCAGAGCAAAAAGGAAAGGAAGAAGGGTGAAGGCTAGGGTATTTATAGGCATAGGGAGGAGAAGAAGACAAGGGAGGATGAGGACAAGGGAGTAGGTGGGACAAGGGTCACTAGCCAGCGGTGGCAGGCTGGTACAAGCCTATAGGGGTGTAGGGTTGTAGAGGGTAGGGGTAATTTTGGTAGGCTGTAGGGGTAGTTGGTGAGGGTGTCGAGGTTGTAGAGGGTGGAGGACCAGTGCAGGGCAATGCGAGCTACATGCCTTGTAGGTTAGGTCGAGGTGAGAGTGAAGAAGAAAGGGGAGCTATGGCTGCGAAGCAGCCATGCGCACCAGTGACCAAGGGCGAGGTAGGAGACTAGGGTAGAAGGGGAAAAAAGGAAAAAGGCCAAGGAGAAAAGAGGAAGGACGGGCGATGTTGGGCCACACGAGGGGGAGAAAAAGAAGAAGAAGGGAGTGGGTTGGGCTGCATAGGGGAAAAGAAAGAGAGAAAGGGAGGAAGGAAAGAGGAGGGGTTGGGAAGCACGGGTGAGGCCCATACTGACGGGAGGAGAGGAGAAGGGAAAAAAAAGGAAAATGAGGTGGTTGGGGTATTTGGGGTCTTTTTTATGTTTTTGATTTTTTTGAAAATAATAAAATTAGTAAAAATAAATAATTAAACTTCCTTTTCATATTAATTTAGAAAGTTTGGTTAAATCTTCCTAAATTCCATTTTAGTTAATAAATTACCTTAATCTCCCCTAATTTAATCCTATATTATTTTTCCTCTTTTTTATCTTAATTACTCCCATTGTACTAACATTATTTTACTAAAAATATTATATTTAATTGATCTCACATATTAAATCCTATTTTATTATTAATTCCTAAATTAAGGTTTTGAGGTATTACAGTGATAGACCGTACGCAGGAGTAAGTTATGTTATAGGGACCATAGGATACTAGGGTCTCTTACACGAGATGCATGCCTAGGTCTATGACAAAGGTCATATTTTCCATACGTTGTATTCTTTAGTGCAAAGAGGTTACCTTATGTATTTATGTAGATTTTAGGAGCTGAACAAGGATGTATCAGCCTTGGGGTACATTTTAATTACTCAAGAGTTTCCAAATGTGTTTTCAGAGGAGATACTAATTATGTCATCGATACGGGAAATAGACTTCACCATTGAGTTGGTATCGAGGCCCAAACTAGTTTTAAAGGCATATGGTTATCATAATTGGTATGGAGAGTTTTGAGCGAAACAAAAACACACATTGAGCATAGAGTGTTTACAATTTCCTAAAGTGAGGAAGTCTAATTCTTTATTAAGCCTTTGTCTTGTAAGCACAAGCATCTACACGATCCTAAACCATCTTAGAGTGTCATACTAATACTGATTTGGGAGTCAGGACAGAGGGGTGTTCACAACTTTATGTTCATTTTTTTACTATTAACGCTCGCAATATAGATAGGCCTAGTGATTGTATGTCTTATTCGTGTAATTTTTTCTATCATTAAAGGCTTTGATCCCATTCTCTTTTATCTAACTTTTCTATGTTATGTTTGGACTTGACTTAAGGAGAAGTAAAGAGTAAGCATGGGGGAGTTGATAAACGAAATATTTTCCATATTTTCACCTTTCTTTGCCTTCACTTTGTAATTTGTTTATATATATATATAAGAATTATCATAGTTCAAGTCTCTTGTTTATGCTATTGCTATCTTGGAAAAAATGCACAAATCCAAGGAAGTGGTGCATTGAATCAAAGGAAAAATCAATATAAAAGGCATTGAAGGAAGATAATCAACCCCATATGATTTTAGAAAATTAAATAAAGTAAAGAAGCTAAAAAGATAAGGAAAGGAATAAAGAGGAATAAGGAAAGGGTATTACAAGGATGCAACAAAACAAGCTGCACAACTGTGCAACCATTGATCCTAGCAGCCACGTGTAATTGATTTACCCAACGTCAGCACACCCTCCTTGCATAGCTATGTAGAAGTTGAGAGAGATGAAATGAAAACTATTGCATGCCCAATATATGCATACTTGCACAACCATGGAACATGTACAGGAAATAGACTTCACCATTGAGTTATAGGAGTTGAAGTCTCAATTGGAGGATTTAGTGGAACATGGGTACATTCATTCGAGTGTGTCTCCATGGGGAGTGCTAGTTTTTTTTTGTGAAGAAGGAGGATAGGAACCTTCATTTGTTTATATATTACTAGGGTATGAATCAATTGACGGTGAAGAACTACTATATACTTTCGAGGATTGACAACCTGTTTGACTAGCTTTAGGGTGCTTCAATTTTCTCAAAGATTGACTTGAGGTCAAGATATCATCAGTTGCACATCACAAAGGAAGACATCATGAATATGGCCTTTAGGACATGGTATGAGCACTACGAGTTCATAGTGATGCCTTTTGGGCTCACCAATGCACCTGCCGTCTTTATGGATTTAATGACAAGGATTTTTCAGCATTCCTTGATCAATTTATCATGGTTTTCATTGACTACATTTTGATATACTCGGAGTAAAGAGGAGCATGAACAACTTCTTCGTTCAATGTTGTCACTCCTTAGAGAGCACATGTTATATGCTAAACTCTCTAAGTACAAGTTCTAGCTTTAGGAGGTTATATTTTTGGGTCATGAGGTGTTAGTAGGAGGAGTCACCGTGGATCCAATAAAGATTTTGGTAGTCACTGAGTGGAAGGCACCCATTATCATTCCCGAGGTTCATAGTTTCCTGGTTTTAGCCAGGTACTACAAGAATTTTTTACAAGACTTCTCGAAGGTAGATCGTCCCTTGACGAACCTTCTAAAGAAGACGACCACGTTTTAGTGCGATGATTCTTGTGAAAGAACATTTTAGGAGTTGAAGCAACAATTGACTATGCCAGCAGTTTTGACTCTGCCTTTGGGTATAGATAGATTTGAGGTCTACAATGACTCATCGAAGCACATAGTGGGTTGTGTTTTGATGTAGCACAGTAAGGTACTAGCTTAAGCTTCATGCCAGTTGAAGCACCATGACAAAACTATCTGACACATGATTTAGAGTTGGCAGCAGTTGTTTTTATGTTGAAGATTTGGAGGCATTATCTGTATGGGACTCAATGAAGACTATACACCGACCATAAGAGTCTCAAGTATATATTCACTCAAAAGGAGTTGAATATGAGGTAGAGGAGATGGCTAGAGTTGGTGAAGAACTATGATATCGAGTTAACCTACCACGAGGGTAAGGCCAATATTGTTGTAGATGCCTTCAGTAAGAATACCTCACACTCTTTGAGTGCTTTTGTGGTGACCAATCGGTTTTTGGAGGAACTTGGAGAGATGGGAATAGAGATAATACAGGAGGGTGATCTTGAGGTCTGGATGTGTGCTTTAATGATTTCACCAATGGTTTTTGATGAAATTTGAGTAGGACAGCTTGGGGATGTTAAGCTAGAGAGGATTCAATAGAAGGTTCGGGATGGTAGAGCTGAGAGTTTTTAGATGCATGAGGATGGTGTGTACCTCAAATTTACACGAATCTAAAGTGCCAGATTTTAGAAGGAGATCATTGTACTCTATATTTAGCCCACATAGGAGGGGATAGGTTGTATAAAGACCTTAAGAGGATCTACTGGTGGCCTCACATGAAGTGAAGGTAACAGAGTTCATGTCGAGGTATCTAACTTGCTAGAAGGTCAAGCTCAAGCATCAAAGACCTACAGGGTTGGTTAAGCCTTTCGATATTCTAAGATGGAAGTGGGACTCCATCTCGATGGATTTTATGAATGGGCTGCAAAGGGCTCGCAATAGGTGTGACATGATCTAGGTTATTGTTGACAAGTTGACTAAGTCAGCAGTTTTTGTTTCGATGAAGTCAACTTGGAGTATAGATTAGCTAGCCAACATGTATATGAGTTTTGTGATGAGTATACATGGTACGCCTACCAATATGGTCTCCAATCGGGTTTCAAGATTTCTTTCTTACCTCTAGGGGAAGTTACATGAGGCTAAGGATGAATACCACCTTCTATTCGGCTACAAATTGGTAGACTAAGAGGATGATTCAAAATCTAGAGGATATGCTATGGGTCTGTGTGTTAGACTTCCGAGGTAGTTGGGAAGATCATCTACATTTGGTTGAGTTCTCGTACAACAATAGTTATCATGCTAGCATAGGGGTGGCAACCTTTGAGGTATTTTATGGACATAAATTTCTAACACCCTTGTGTTGGAGCAACATCAACAAGAATGTTATACTTGGACTGGAGATGATTGAGGAGATGATTCTGCAGGTTTAATTGATTTGGTATAGGATGAGAGCATCTCAGAGTCATCATAAGAGCTACGCAGATCAGAGGTGTTGTAGTGATGGTTTTGAGCTGAGGGATAGAGTTTTGTAGAGGGTTTCACCTACTAAAAGGGTGTAGAGATTTGATCAGAAGGGTAAGCTGAGCCCAAGGTATATCAATCCATATGAGATTCTTGATAGGGTTAGCAAGGTTGAATACTGCTTAGCGATTTCTTTAGAGTAGCTCGAATTCACAACGTCTTCCACATCTCTCAACTGAGAAAGTATGTCGTAGATCCATCCCATGGGATCAGACCAAATTAGATCAAGCTTGATGATTTTTGTCCTACAAGGAGAGACCTTTGCGGATTTTTGACACCAAGTTACGAGGGACCTAAAAAAGCTTAGGACCACTCATGAAGATTCTTTGGATCAATCATGGAGCATAAGAAGCGACCTGGGAGACCGAGAAAGACATACATGAGACACTTCTTGAGCTTTTTAGCTTAGATAAGTTAGGTTTTGGAGTTTTCTCTCTTTTAAGGGGGTAGTCCCTGGTATTATAGTAACAACTCCGATAGGATTAACTGCCGATATCTCTTTCCTTACATCATTTTTCCTATTCTTCCCTAACCTAGACTTGTTAACTTCAGAGACAAAGTCTCCTTTAAGGGGGTAGTGATGTATTACACCAAAAACTTACTAAACCTGATCCCACATTATTAATACCCTAATCTGATTCTAATCTCAAGAAAATTTTATTTTAACCTTGACTAAATTTCTTAATCCCAAAATATTAACCTAATCCAAATCGGTGACCCAGATAAATTATTTTTCAGAACCCTATCTTAATTTCGATAAATTTATATCACTAACCCTACTTATTTTAGCTAATCAAAAATTTATCTAATACTAACCCCAAAAATTTTCCCTTTTTCATTTCTTTCTCATTTTTCCTTTCTCCTTTCTTCTGCATTTTTCCTATGCCATAATTCTTGACTTATTTCTTCTTACCCTTGCAACACACAATTGTCACTCTCATGTGCTGTTGTAACCATCATCATGATCGACAACCATCCCCTCATCATCACCATCTCATCTTCATGTTGTTGCCACCAACTACTGCATGCCCCCTACCATTTCTTTTTCACACAATACACACACAACCATCACCATCTCATGTTGCCACCATCACTCGTCACCCATTCCATTTTTCATCCAACACTCCACCATCCTCTCCATTGAATTTTACTACACCCCCTCGTGCATCTGTCATCACCCCTCCACTACCCTCTGCATTTTTCAACCATTCGGACACCTCCATGCATACACATATATATACACACTACTCCACCTCTCTTCCTCCCTCATTTATTGCCTCTTTTATTACCCAAATTCTGTCAAAAACTACTACTCGATCCTCTCTCTTTTCTTTCTTGATTTCTTTCTTTCTTTCTTTATTTCTTTCTTCTTCTTCTTCTTCTATGTGCAGCCCTACTCTGATTCGCATGCTAGAACCACCCCATCACCACTATGCACCACCACATCCACTAAACACCACCCAAATCCTGGTCAATCAACCAATAAGGCCACCCCATCACTCCCCCTCGTCACTATCGACCACCACCATTTTTTCCTCTTCTTTCCTCACATCCGTCATGTTTTTTTGAGGTGTACGACTTGCGCATGGCCATGCACTTCTATGTTTCCATATCGCACACTAGTTCAAACTACATGATTTACCCATACACACTCGCATGGCTCACTCACGGCCTCCATATGCCTGTCAACACCTATTCATTATTTTCTAGGTATTTCATTACTCGAGTATAGCCGTGCCTTTTCTTACAGCCTACCCGTGTAGGATCTCAGCTCCCAACCTAGGTGTGCACCACCTGCCGCACATCCATGTAGCCCCTATTTTTGATCGTGCACCCTCTTTTTCACCCCCCCCCCAAACCTTACCCAAATACCACCAAAATTTTACCATAGCACCACGATGCATTCCACCATACTTCCATGCAACTCAAGCTTTCCTTTGACTCTAGTTATTTTCATTTTTACCCTTCTTTACCTTACATTTTCTCTTAGTTTTAATCTTTGAGCCTAATATATTATATTATTTTTTTTAGGTGATTTTTCAATGATCTTGGAGGAAGAGGTATACGATTACGTGCATAGAGCCCCGTGTCTTTGTTAGTAAGGATACATGTCATAACTAGGACTTTATGTGTATGTGTATGTATATGTGCTTTTATTAGGCCTGTGATATGATTGATGTTATTTTATAATATTATATCTTAATAAATAAGACCTTGGAAATATGCTTTTGGTATAACGGTGGATATGATATCAATGTAAATAATCGAGGATTTATGTTTTAAATGGATATTAGAGATTTATATGTATTAGTATTGGGATTTATAAATCCTTAGGAGGCTATGAGTATTTTTAATTACCTAAGGATATTATGGTCATTTAAGGATAATTATATGGTCCTAATTATGTTGTTAAATTTATGTCTTGTATAATTATATGTGTCTTGTATGATAATTTTGAATACACAATCAACTCTAATAAGATATTAAATTATTTAAAGTGAAAGATCACGTGAGTCACGACGAGTTGTTTATATGGGTTCATTCCACCAAATAATAATAGTGGCTCGGGTGTTTTGTTCTTAAGAGGTGCATCATAGTCTATTCCATTGGATTAAGAATAATTGGGCCCCATGCTCAATGTGAATAAATATACAATTAAGAGATAAAGTGTGAATGGAAAGTTACTAATCAATTAAAGTGAAAGACTACGTGAGTCAATACCAAGATGTTAATTTTGTTCCATCGGATAATATTAGTGGCTTAGGTGTCTTGTCCTTGAGATGTGCTTCAGACCATTCTACCAATTTAAGAATAGTGTCTTATAAGCATTTTGCTCTGAGAGGTGTTAAGTCCATTCCAATGAATAATAATAGTGGCTCGGGTGTTTTGTCCCTAAGAGGTATTTCAGATTATTTCATCGGTTTAAGAATAGTGGGATCCTTGAACTCAATGTAAATAAATAATTGGAATATGATATATTTATATAGCGAGACTTGAAATTATTATTTACCTGGAACTATTTTATATTATCTTATGTGTGCTTTATTCTCTAAAGTGAATTCATGTATTATTTATAATCCTAATTGACTACATTGTTTCTTTACTCAGTACGTAGTGTACTAATCATCTGTTTCATGGTTGCTGCTCATTCCTACAAGTAGACGACCCAGATGTATTTGTGCAGGTTGAGGCTGACCCATTGAACGAGTTTGTAGCCTTTGATGAGTTATATGTAGAGGCATGACTTTGGTACCAGGGTTATGGGTGTAGAGTCATTTTATCTAATTGATGTTAATTACGATAGTAACACCCGATATTTTACTTTTATGCTTTCGTTGTAAAAAAAATTTTAGTAGTAAAAATTGGGTATTATAATAAACATCGTGTATACCCTAATAGTGGAAAAGGAAATACATGGCAATTATACATTACGACCATCAATTATACCCTTAACCATAGAGGTAACTGTTGGGTAAGGGTATACACAGTGGGTTTAATGTATAACCGTCGTATATTCCCTTCTACACTATTAGGATATACACTATGGTTTTACCTTATAACCACTGTGCATTACCTTATCTGATATTTACCTCTCTCGCTAAGAATATATATGACGCACTACCCCGAAAAGGGGTTTTAATAATGGTTATTTTATAGTTTTAATAACAGTTATAAACCATTATTAAACCACCCATTATTGAATCTTTAATAACGGTTCATAACCGTTATAAAAAATATAAAAAAAAATCGGGAGTATGAGCATAAACTTTATATTTAATAACGGTTTACAAGAAACAACCGTTGTTAAAAAAAAGGTTTTAATAACAGTTCTTCCATAAAACCGTTGTTAAAAACAAGGTTTCAATAATGGTTTTCAAGAAAAAACCGTTATGGAAAACCAGGTTTTAATAACAGTTATTACAAAAACTATTATTAAAACATAATCGAATTAGGGTTTCAGTCATTGATTATGCATTTATTAAACCCTAATGCGTATTAAATGAGCATAAATTTGAGATTTAATGCACATTTTTAATAACGGTTCTTAATAAAAACCGTTATTAAAACATATGTTTTAACAACGGTTTTCATCATAACTGTTATTAAAACCTACATTTTAATAATGGTTTTCAGCAGAACCGTTATTAAAGTCTAAGTTTTGATAACAGTTTTCATAAGAACTGTTATTAAAACTCTATCATCCAATTAGGGCTTTGGTTATTGATTATACATTTATTAAACCCTAATACGTATTAACTGAGCATAAATTTGAGATGAAATATGTGGTTTTAATAACGGTTCTTAATAAGAACGGTTATTAAAACTACAGTTTTTTTTAATGTTTTTGCTATTTTGTTCCTATCCACATACACAGTTGTATGTTCAAATAATTACCAAATCTGCATTGTAAAACAACATCAATTCATAACAAATCTGCAATCACACCATAATTTCAATCAATCTCTAATTAGTATGCATGTCTTAATACACCGGACATACTCAGGAATTAAAATTAGTAGGCATACCACAACTTGGTAGCTCTACACCCCAAAGTAAAAAAGTTTATAAATCTAGCCTAGAAGACCGAAAGACATAGACGAAATACAAACCTAAACATGCATGTAGAATATATAGATCTCTACCTAATACGGAATGAACGAGTGCACATGCTTGGCCCATTGGTCTCTAACTTCATCAATTTCATCAACATTGTATTGCTGGCCTCGTGCATAGTCATCAGTGAAAAACTACAATGCCCAAGTTTTGATTAATATATAGTTAGCACTTACGTCAAGTACCAAACATATATGTCATGATTTATTAATGGAAAAATATCGAAAAGCAAACATACATGGCTTGGATCTATGTTGACCTATCTATTATGGACTATCAGATCCATTGCTCTACATACATAGTATCCACAATCATTGTTGTTTTGCTGTTGTGGACACTGTTAAATGAATTTAGTTAGCTCTCTAACTATTAGATATTAATTTGAATTAAAACAAAATACAAAATAATTGTCTTCCTACTTACTATGATAGGCTCATATTAAAGATTCTTTGGGTCTAGGACACCATTCCCACCTCTCCTTTGATACGTTGTCCGTAATGCCCTAATAAATAGAATTGGATACACAATATTGTAAGTATATATAACTCAAATAATGAAAGTAGAATATATGTATAAATAAGCTAATGAAGTAAAAAGTGAAAATTATACTAACATGTCGATAAATTCCTTCCCACCATGATGAGCGACTTCAAAAGGCACGTCATAGGTTCGAATGGAATCAAACACATAGACTTTATTAAGATTAGGTCAGACGGCGTACAAAACCCAATGTTAATTTGCGAGGTAAGGAATGAAATAGAGCTTGGTGTGTCCCTCAATCAAAATGTGATCCGCTAAATAGTTTATGTGTCTACCCTCTCTTATTGTACTACCGTCAGCTATGTAGTATGGGCACACAAACACAACAGAGGACATCATTCCCTCCATCGTAGCACGATTAGCTACCAACCTATGGACGACAATAACAATGCATATTTGTTAATAACTAATAACTCATATAAGAGGTCATAAAAATTCTAATTGTACAAGTTAAGAGTACTAAAATCTCAAAATGAAATAATACTTACGTGACATAGATGACAAAACTCATGGTTGACATCCATTCCTGATTATAAATGTTGCTTATGTCAACCATCGATACCATGTAAGTAGCATCGTCCCTCCCAACATACTCAAGACGATAATCAATGAAAATATAATTGTCCCTGGGGTAGTTTTGGGTATAAAAATATAATAAAGTTATTGTTGGTGGAGGTTGGCTTTTCTCTGAAGAAGGAATCTTTTGTGGGGCAACTAATTTTTCAGATTTAGCTCACTTTCCTTTAGTAGTGCCCTCTTTTATGTTACTCATTCTGCTAGTACCTCTCTTGGTTTTACTAGCAGGAGCAACCTTCTTTTTTTATTCCTTTTTTAATTCCTTAATTAATAATATTAAACAAAATATGTACTAAACATATATATATATATATATATATATGAAAAAGGTATAAATAGTGTACCTACTAAATAAGGTCTAATGAAGATGTCGAATGTCAATACCTCTTCAATAGTGAGACGTATATGATCCGTAGGCCAAGCCACGAAGCTTCCATGAGCTTTTAGTACTGTGGTTACCTTATTACCCTCTTTATAACAAGGCAAGTGCACACTGCCAATGATTGGAGTGTCAATACTCACCGGCCTTGTATTTAGGGCTAAATTATACCCGTGGACTGTTTGCGGACCCTTCCTTTCACCAAAAGTGTTGAAAGGTCATTCACTAATAACTCATATTTATGCAAACCCTAAACAAAAATATTACATGTTATTAATTATTTATTATACCGAATACATTTAATAACAATTCATAGTTTGTAATGCTTACCTTGGGAAGAGTAGAAAGACATGCATCAGCTTCACAACTATCTCTAATGCTATTTACATTAGGTATGTGAAGCTGATCATGGTTTACTGAATTGGATGGCTTATACCCTTGAGATTTAATAAATGACAACTCTTGATCCATCGTTGTCATCTGTTCAAATGCCATGTTCAATTTCTGGGTGAGGATGACAACTTCCTCATTAGTACTATGAGAACCACGAGATCAATCACATATGCTCGTTCTCGTAACACCTAATCCAAGACCCTTGTGTCTTCCGGGGTGTTCTACAATTCTTGTAGCCTAGGACACAATGCTATATTGCTCCACCCCCTCCTCACCATCTGACGTTTCAAGTTCGTCCTGTAATGTATATAATATATGTAAATTTAACTTATAGGAATAAGCATAATATAATAGTTTTCTAAAAGAAAACTAAGTAGGGTTCTAGATATCTACAAAGTTACAATTTTTTTGGCCGCAACATCTACATATTCATTAATATATCCATCTCTTGTTGCTCTAGCCTTTTTCTATAATGTACCAATATTGATGGACGAGGTACATGGGTCCAAGTCTTAGGCTAGGAACTACAAATCAAAAAATATTCTTAATTAAGAATATTATTATAATTTTTGACATTTACATGTAAATAGATAAATCACAAAATGCATACCAACTCCTCTTCAAGGCCTGCATAGCCTTTGTGAGCCATATTATGCCGGTATTTATTTTGCTTCGCAATATCTTTATTTTTGGTATTTTTTTCCTATGTGACAAGCCAAAACATAGTCACATGGTTATTTCAATATTAAGCATAATATTGGGATCGATACAAAAAGTTTAATTGTTATCTAACAAATACCTTAAAATCCCCCATAAGACGATATGCAATAAATTGATTCTAACTTTCTTGATCGATGAAACCGTATCGTTTGAGTGAGTTCTACCGTAGAGAACTATCCCTCTTTCTATATATTTTCCTATAAGCTAAATATGACCTAAATATTCTTATATACTCCCCACAATGTCTAAGAAGCCATTTCTTCCTACTCTTTGGGACATTGAACATTCTCTACAAAATAAGACATGTATATGTATATCGATGTTAATGTAATAAAATTAATAACACTTGACATACAAAAATGATTACATAAAATAGCATATTTACCGTTATTTCCTGTCAAATATGCTCCTTATGACCCTTTGGAACCTACTTCCAATTATTATAGGAGATAGGAACACGCTTACGGGTCACAAGTGAAATGTAAGTCAAGAACATGTCTGCGTAAGGGCCAATGGGAAGATTGTAAGTATTCCATCCCAACTCGACTAATTCTCCTTTATTCCTCATGTCTGTGATGATTCTCATTATTATAGGTCATCTTTTCCCTTCTTCATCACTGATGTCCCTATCAATGTTTTTGATGGCCATATCTCTATAAAAAATAAATAAATAAATTATGTTAAAATGTTATGTATTGAGCGAATGTTATGTATTGAGCATAATGTACCATTATATTATCAATACGAATCATGCTTAGAAAGAATTAATCTTAAATGTATCATGCTATTCTATATATATATATATATATATATACGAATCATGCTAACACGTTTCCAAAAAGATATTAATACTAACCCTAACCCTAATTAACCATAATAAATGATAAACCCTAACCCTAACCCTAATTAACCATAATTTATTATAATAAAACCTAACCCTAAACCTTATAAAACCTTAGTCCTAAACCTAGCTAACTGTAATTAAACCATAATATATAAATCATATTATTATTATTATTATTATTATTATTATCATACACAATTATTTCTCTCTATTTAATTATTCACTTTTATATATTCCTTATTTTCTATATTTATTTCCTCATCAAATAGCAATCATTAATATATGCATCTCTAATTGAAATTTTCATTTAATGATGTGCATATGTAAAATATATTTTCATTTCATTATATGACATTTCCTATATCTTATTGCTAGTGTCCTATACTTATTAATGAAAATGTGTGTGTATATATATATATAGTTTTTATGAGTGAAAATGTATATAATTATACACTCACATTCATATTATATATATATATATATATATATATATATATATATATATATATATATATATATATATATATATATATATGTAAAGGTCTCGGCCAACACATGCATTTGTTAATATATAACAATAACGTAACAAATTCAACAACAAACAGCAACATTTTCAACCAACACATTCAACAACACATTTTCGAACGACAAACCACAATTTTTCAATAACAAACAAACGCAACCCTGTAGCAACATGCATGAATTTATATATATATAAGTAGATAAAAAGTTATGAGAGGAAGAACAAACACATACGTAAGGTGAGCTAGCTACAAACATGATGGCGAGCAAGTTGAGAGTGGTAAGGGCCTACAAACACGACGGAGGATGAAGGTACAAGTGATGGCTAGCTAGGTTCGGAACAATGACAGCACGCACATGCAAAGCCGACAATGGCAGAGGGGTAGTGGAGAGTTGGCGATGCGAGGGTTTCCCTTACTTGAGAGGAGCCGAAGTGGTGGTGCGAGGGTTTGCAAGGAGAAGGAGAGTAATTGAATGAAGGTGTAGAGAGTCTGAAATTTTTGGCATGAAACGGAATTGAGTGAAATAAAAGTTTGATTTTGAAGTTTTAATAACGGTTCTTTCAGGAAACGTTATTAAAACTTTCAAACTTTTGACAACGGTTCTTGTATGAACCATTATTAAAACCTCTTTTAATAACGGTTTTACTTGAACCGGTATTAAAACATCCGTGCAAATTTTAACGTTACCCTTTTAATAACGGTTTTAAACTATAACCGTTATCAAAACTATCCCGCGCATTAAGTTTCACGCATTTGACAATGGTTTTCGAACCACCGTTATTAATGTCCCATTATTATTTTCCCTTTTCATAGTAGTGACGGTTTTATGACAAAAACACCATGTATACTTCCCACATAAATTGCCAAAGTGTCATTCCATGTTTTTTTCTTACTTATTAATGGATTAAATGGTGGCTTAAATTTAAACCACCTAATACTGACCACCATTTAATCTAATTTGTGTACTAGTGATAGGATAAGGTACCTCCTTCGAGACCATGGGAATAACACATAAAAATTAATAAAAATATAACATTAGAACACATGGAATATATTAAGGAAAAAGGAAGTGGAGAAAATTTTAGCTAACCTAAGTGAATAACTTTGGTGGAAATGGTGGGTAAAAATGGAGGGGGTAACATAAATTATTGTCATAGTTGTGGAAGGGAGGAACATCAAGGAGGGCTAAAACTATAGGGAGGGATTGGTGATGGAGGTTGCAGCAAGGGGGAGGGGATCAATGGTTGTTGCCAAAGCTTATGGGAGGTAATGTTGGTGGATGCCAAAGGTGAGGGGGTGTAATAAAGGTAAGGGGTGTTGCTAAAGGGGGAGCAACATTGATGGAGGCCAAATTAAGGGGGAGAGGCATAGTGGCAAATGGCATTGATGGCTGGTGTGGAGCTTGTGCCAATTTGAAAAAGGAAGAAAAGGAAGGAGGAGAAGAAAGGAAGAAGGTTAGTTGTTGTTGTTCATCAACAAGGGAATGGACACAAGGGATGAAGGAGAAGAGGCAAGCTTGTGTGGTTAAAAAATGAGACGAATTAGAGGTGAAAGGTGGTATTTATAGAAGGATAGGGTGAGGCATGTGAGGTGATGAATTGGCTGTGACGCTGAAGATCAAGAGAGTAGGCATGGGTTGATTTTCTACAACAAGGTCCGGGATAATAGGACATGTCAGCCATGTAGGGTTGTAGGGAGTAGGTGGTTGGTATAGGGACAATGTAGGTTTAGGGGTGGTAGTGCATGGCCAAGAAGGGTAAAGAGGAAAGGGGCATGAACCATGTAAAGAAGGACTTGTATGGCCGGAAGGGGAAGGAGGAGAAGGGACATATTAGGGTCAGGTGAAAAAGGAAACTAAGAGGGAAAAAAAGAATTTTTAGGTTAGGTTTAGAGTTTAGATTTTAGTTAGGGTATTAGGGGTGTAGGATTAGGCCAAAATTAATTTAGTAAATATTCAAGGTTAGGGTTAGGTTAACATATAAATTATTTGCATTAGAGTTAGAATTAGATTTAGTGTCAATAGATTTGGGTAAGATAAAATTATCAATTATCTGATATTAGGATTATGCTAAAATATAAAATAATTGGGATTACGAATACATAAAAAATCTGGTGTATTACAATAATTGTTATAGAAGTGGGCAAAAAAAATGCAGTAAACAAACTAAGATTTAGAATAAAACGTCATTAGGTATATTAACATTAAGTTTAATATTTTATAGATATTATGTGTTTTGAATAATCTCACTCAGGTACCTCCACATTTTATATTATTACTACTTAGTTATCTTTTATATGAATAAATTTAGATTAGCTTAAATTTAATATACTTAAAGTGATTTTTGAAAATAAATACTGAAAACAATTAAAAATTACTAAAAAAATATTGAATTGTTTCAAAACTTACCAAATTTTTTTTAAAAAAATAAAAAAATTAAGCTTTCTTGATTTTTTTTTTATCATTTTTAAGATTTTAATAATTTTTTTTTAGTTTTTTCCATCAAAATTTTGCGAGATGTTCAATATTCAAAAATTTTGCAAGATGTTCAATATTCAAATAAAAATTTATTCAAAAAATATATTTTCTAATTTTGTTTATAAAATTTTAAAAATAGATTTTTGAAATAAAAATTAGAATTAAAAAATATTTATTTTTATATTATTATATTATTTTGTTTATTTTGAATTTTTTAAATAATTTTTAGTATTTATTATCAAATTTTACTTTAATTACAATAAACTAAACATAATCTAGTTTTATTGATATAAAATTAATAAAGTGATCCAAAAAGAATAAAGATACTTAATTATGATTATCTAAAATATGACATGCATATAAAATATTAAACCAAATATTAGTGTATCTACATGAAATAAATTATAATTAGGTATCATGATATTTGACTTAATATCACTTAGATATTATGACATTTAACCTAATATAACTTAGTTACCATGATATTTAGCCTAATTTGACCCACGGTAATTGAAGCTTAAAATGATTGATATAACCACCTATATCAATAAGGTGCACATTCCTTTTCGGAGATCCATCACTAGGGAACTTCACAATAAAGTGCGTTTAAATATAGTAGTTTAATGATGGGCGGTCTTTTAAAAATTTTAGGATAGTGTGTGAGTAAATAGAAAGCGCTTTAAGTAACTACTTACAACGAGTGTTGAACTCATTGTTACATAGGTATTATATGTTTTAATTTTATGTTTCACTTTAATACCATTTTTTTAATATTTTTAGTTTTGTGCAACTCAAAAGATAATTTTTTAATATTTTTTAAATATGAATTGGAAAAAATGTATATATATTAAAAATAAACAACAATGAAAAGTTAAAAAATCCAAAACAAAATAATGTAGTAAATTATAAAAGCTTTGAAAAAATATTCAAATATTCCATTTTTTAAATTCATATTAAAAAAGTATTCAATATTAAAGAATTTATCATTTCGGTGAGATAAAACTAAAAATATTAATATGATGATATTAAAGTAAAAAATAAAAATAAAACACATAATATATAAATGAAATTATATAAAATATATAAAATTTAAGTAGAATTAGACCAAATATGTATATGTTCATTCACGTACCATGTATGCATGTATATATGTAAGCATATTAGTAGATAAATGAAAGAAAAATCATATTACCCTATGAACAAATAATGAAAAGGTGTTTAAAATTGAATATCTATATCCACCATATTAGAAATTTGTTCTATGCCACTTGGACTAGATATCCAAATTTTCAAATATGCAAAAATGTAGATTAGATATTGTATCAGATATTGGATACATTTGTTATGCACATAAAAATAGTATTTTATCAATATAAATAGCTTCTATAAGAATATTTGTAAAATTAAAACTTGTATATTAATTAATATTAATATCTATATTCATATGAGTGCCTTATTTCATCTAAAAAGAGTATTAGAATATTACTATAAAGTTTAAATTATAAAAATAAATAAAATTTTAAAGCTTTACACTACAAAAATACAATATTATGATATACTATTGAAATACTTATGAAAATACCAAATTTTTTTTGAATTGAATAATTAAGTTAGAAAACAAATATCCCAAATATCAGATATCCTTGGACCAAATAGTGTTGAATCATGTTGTAGAAACGCCCCTACACATAGCCTCTAATTTCTCCCATGGTGAGAAACAAGAAATTGAAATCCAAATCTTTAGAGAAGGGTTTGTCATCCCCAAACCCTAGCAATCTCGATTCATGTACAACATTAAAGAATCCTTCTCCTAATGAAGTGCTCAATGATATTTTATCATTGCATGTTGATGATGAGCCTCTTCTACCTAGTCACAATATCACACTCTAAGTTGTCATGAAAATGGATCCTCTACACTAGAAATTGAAGGTATCTAATAGCTTACCCCCTCCTAACTCTATATACAATTCAAACTAGACATGAAGGGATCATCTTTGCCAATAGGAATTTGAATCATTTGGTACAACTTCAATAAATCCACCATCGATCCAAGAAGGCATAATAGCTGCGCTCACTTTTGAGGAATTACAAAATAAAGCTAAAATATGGTAACTTATTGTGGTTGCCTATGTACATGGAGGCATGCCTATCTTTACACTTATTCAATGATTCATTCAAACACAATGGTCATTTGTTACCAAAAATCTTCTAGCACGATGATGGATTCTTCATATTTCAATTTGCCTCATTGAGTGAAGTTAATTCAATTCTAAATGATAAGCATTGGACCATCCTTAACCAACCCATGATCCTTAAAGAGGAATTCTAGTTTATGCACTTGTGGGTGGAAATTCTCAGCTTATCTCTTTCTATGCGGTCAATAAAAATTCTAAGCCATATTGCAAGATGCCTTGGAAACCCATTGTCATTGATCAATTCATTACTACTAATGAACATATATCGTTTGCGAGAATCCTCATAAAAGTTGATACTTACCGTTCCATCCTTAATTATATTCTTATACAATGCTCGAATGGTTTCAAATTCCAACAAGAAGTTATCTTTAAATAGAAGCCCCATTTCTATTCAACTTGTTCCATAATGTGACATCTCGTTGCTTAGTTTCCAACCCATTTTTAGAATTCCTATATTCCACAAAAAAATGGGTGGTAATTCTAGATAATAGGATAAAGTATAGCCATGAGTTTGACCCTATAAAACTGTATTATACTCCTATTCCACCTATAACTTGCTTAGCTACAACGTTAGATAAGGGTATTCATGAATAAAATTTTTAAAATTTTGGATACAATAACAAATAATTTACCTAATATTTGAAACTTTTGAAGATGTTTCAAATGAGAAATATTGTATAAAAAATTATTTAATTGAAAGATAATAAACTGCTTTAATTTAAAATAATATGAGTTAATGACTTGATTAAGTAACTTACACTATATCCAACTAATAATTCCAAATTTTGGATAATATTTAAATTCTTAATAAAAAACAATATTGAAAAAGTATAAAATTCAATTATAATAAGCAAAAAAAATCCACAAAGGCATATAATAATCTTTGTAAATTGCCCATCTCAAAATAATTTCTACCATTAAGTCTCCCTTTTCAAAATGCATGCACACACACAATTATATATACTAAAATATTATGAAAAATAAACTATATATATATATATATAATTTATTAGATCACATATTATTTTTATCTGTCAGATTGGATTTTCATTTCATTTAACATTGTATTGACCAGGTAGATTATTTGATTTCAATAAAACAATATCTAATCGGTTACTTGATTTCTTGAAATAGATCAATTAAAATATTAGGTAACATGAAAAACCCTTGTATTGGAGATCCGAGTCATTCAAAATATTCCTACTAACATACCCACTCCTATTGCCAAACCTTTTATGTTGGCAAAAACACAAAAAATGGTCCTATGCAACCCTATTGCTCAATAATCCCCTTGACACACTTGCAATGATGCGTGAATATTTGGACACACCTATTAAAAAGAACCATCATAGAAGACCATTCAGTGAGGACTTATAGTGGCCCTTGATATTCACCTCTTATGATGATATGGTGTTTGGAACGTATGGAAATTTAATGATCCTAAAAAATATAGTGAAATCAAGCACTAGATACATGTGAATAATTTGACCATAGTACGTATGGTCAAAATTAGAGTTAATGATAGTAATTCAATTACCATTATGAATAAATTTGGTACCTAGTGGATATGGACCCATAATCACAATAATGGAAGATTATGGGTTAAGTAACAACACCAAAACTGGGATCTCAACATTGTCTCAGCTTATGCACAAGGAATCCATTATAAAATTTAAGACAACTCATTACCACCACTTCTTTATCACCTTTATTTACACTTTTCATGAGTGAGGGGTATAAGGATCTTTGGAATTGGTTGATATCTTTCCACATATCTCATCACCTTTGGCATGTCCCAAGTGACTTCAACATTATCTTACATCCAGATGAGAAGCTTCAGAGGATGCTCTTAAATTTTCAAGAGTCAACTAATTTCTTCTCTTGCTTCCGGTATTTACAACTTGAGGATTTGAAATTCATGGTCTCTTTTTTCACTTATTCGAACATGCAAGAAGGAAATTGTAGAATATGGTGCAAGCATGGTTGGATCTTTTGTAATAAGGAATGGTTAGATCACTTTTTGGTCTTTCAATCAAAATTTCTTCCTCCCTTTATTTTGAACCATGCTTCATTGGTATTACTGATATAATAGCCTATATCCAGTGGTAACAAACCATTCAGGTTTTACAATTTCTAGACTGTGGATCCTTATTTTCTTTCCATTATTACAAGTCTTTGTCATCACTCAAATGGCCAGACCTATACTTATGTAGTGATGACCAGCTTGAAAAACCTCAAGAGTCACCTAAAACACTTGAAACAAAACAAGTATAGCAGCATCTCAAACAAAGTTATGTCATCTAAATAGCAACTTCCTTATCTTCAATAACAAATAGCCCATGACTTGCTTAATGCACTATTGCTTGATCAAGGACAACAAAATTATAATGAATTAACTTCACTCGTAAAGTACATGACACCGATAACAAGTTGAAATGCCCCGAAAATTTCTAATTTTATAAACTACATTTAACTAATATTTATTATAAAGAATTATTTAAATAAATTATTTTTAAATTGAATTAATTAGGGCAAATCAAGAAGAAATTTATAAGTATTTTTATTAGAAAAGAATTTGGGTATTTTAGCTAATTAAGCATTTTATTTTGAAAATTTATTAAATAAATTATTTTATTTAAAATAAGAAGGAGAAAATAGTTTCAAATTAATATTAATTTTACAAATAATTTAATTAGAGAAAATTTGGGTGTTGTACTAATTAAAATGGAATTTATGGAAAATCTTTCAAAAATCTTATTTTAGCCTAAAAAGGGATTTAAATATTATTATTTTTAAATATCCTAAATATTCAGGTTAATTTAATTGACCCTAACCTAATTATTTTTCCCCTTTCCTTTTTCCCTTTTTCTTTTTCTTTCTTCCTTTTTCCTTACCTTTTTCTTTCTTTTTCTTCTTTTTCTTTTTCCTCTTCTTTTCCCCGACTGGGCCTGGCGCGGCCCATTTCTTCTTTTCTTTTCTTCTTCCTCTTCGGCCCAGCTCGCGCGACGCTGCCTTCTTCCTCCGCCCGTGGAACGCTGCGTTTCATTCATTTTCTTCACTAAACGCGCCATTGTGTTTAATGAAATTACCTCGTCGCACCCGACCGCCGACCGGCCCGGTCTGCCCCCTTTTTCTTTCTTTTCTTTCCTCGCGAACCGCCCGGCCCAGCCCTTTCTTCTTCCTCCTTCGCGCCTGCCAGCCCCGACGCCGCCCTGCACCTGCAACTCCCAGCCCAAAAATGGCGGCGCCGGCCACGACGAATTTGACCGACCGATTCACCCTTCTTTTTCTTCCTCTTGACTCGCACATTGACTTGGAACGATCAATTATCCTCAAATCTCGCTCGTTCCTTCTCTTTTGGCTTGCAAAATTTCGGCCCCGACCCAAATGATGGACGGTCGATTCCTGCCACCGGCCGCCAAAACCCTAGCAATGAATATCATCCACGCGACCCCCAAAACCCTAATAACCCATCTAAAATCTATATATAGCCTGGTTGGGAGTGTTATCGAGACTTCTTCCTTCCCGAAACCCTAAGTGAGAATCGCCCACCACCGTGACTTCAGACGCATATTCTGACGCCGATAGCCAACCTCAACGCCACCACCACATTTCAAATTCTTCGTTGCAATTCCCTCTAGCTAACCATACCATTTTCAAACTTCGATTCTTCTTGCACGGGCCTCCATAACCGTGCAAAGTTTGCTTCTCATCTCGCCAAAATCTTTAGCCCGAAACCTTAAACCACCATCCGCCGCCACATTCACCACTTCTACCACCCTTTAAACCACCCAATATCTCCTTATAAGTCTCCTCCACCGAACCATAAGCTTATTTTATTTTTCTCCTTTCCCCTTCCCTCTTTTTCTTCATTTTCACCCCTCTTAGACCACTTTTCCGGCCACCTCCGGGAACCACCGCCGGTGCCACCAATACCCTCCAACTCAAGGTGAAACCCTAGAACTTTTAAATACTTACTTTCGATTTATTGATAATTATTATGCTTTTATTCTAATTTTTAATGCTAATTCGAGTTTAATTATTATTATTATAATTATTATTATTGTTGTTATCAACTTTATTTTAATTTCTAAACTTGGTTGACAGGTCTGGGAGTATTATTGAGTAAGATAAATTATTATTCTCGAATTTTGCCTATTTAATGTAATTATTACATGTTTAATAATATTATTATTGTTAGTATAATCATTTATTTGATACTGCAATTATTTCAGGAGAAGTAGAAACCTAAAATTTTAATTAAGTCTCGTAGCTTTGCCTTTTATTATTATTTTTAGCATTTTTAACATTATTACTAATTATATTATTATTATTAACCATATTAACTTTATATAATAAGTATATGTATAATATTAATATCTTTTTACATTTCAAATAGTATTATCATTAAATGGGGAGGTTTCGAAATCCACTTTGTAAATTTAAGGCTTAGATTATTATTATTATTAAGTTTTCTATTAATATTACTACTATTAGTAATAATATGTTATTATTAAAATTATTATTATAATAAATATTATTATTATTATTACCTTTACTAACTTTATTTCGGTAAAGGGTAGAAACCCTTATATCACCTTTTTACTTTAAATTATAATAGTATGTATTAATGCTTTAGTGGTTTTGGGCATAATTAATTAAGAATCAAGACTTAAGATAAATTAGAAACTAATAGTAGTATAGGAAGGAAGCTAATCCTAGTATTTCTTCCCCATAATAGGTGAGCCCAATCAAATCCCTCAAGTGGAATAGGAGCGTGCTCCAAGACTGGTGTCGTTTTAGGTAAGGAGTGCTAAGGCCTTTTATGTGCTTATGTATGTTATGTGTTTCGCATGTTATGTATCTATTGTTTATTATTATTAAATATTTTATATGTGGTATGACTTGGAGTTGAAGTATGTTGTGCATGGTATGAGTATTAATTATGTATGATGATATGTGTTGTGTATGTGAGGAAGTCGATGTGGTTTGTGTGAGAGGAAGGATGAAAAGTAGGATGGGGAAAGAAGTTGACTAAGGGAAGTGAGTTGACCTAAATTTTATGGTTTTATAAGGAATAATCTAGTTTATGATGCTATTTGGGAGAATTTAATTTATGATATTATATGGGAGAATTTAATTTATGATTGATTGGGAGAATTAAATTATGGCTTGTATGGGAGAATCTAATTTGTGGTTATGAAAGGGGAGAATCTAATCAATTGTAGTATGAGGAAAAATTCTTGGGTTTTATATGATTTGAATCTTTGGGTTGGTATGGTTTGAATTTAGGGATTGGTAAGGATGAGTCTTTGGGTTGTGAGGATTGAATGCAAGGTTGGTATGGATGAATCTTTATGGTTTGAACTTAGGGTTTGGCATGGAAGAATCTTTATGGTTTGAATTTAGAGTTGGTATGGAAAAATCTTTGGGTCTTTATGTGGTTTGAATTTAGGGTTTTGTATGACGGAATCTAGGGTTTTCATGAAGAAGTTCGAAGGTTTGCATGGGGAGGTTAATGTCTGCATGGGTATTAAATTTATGTGTGGAAAGTTGATTTGGGATGTAAGGAACGTAATGTAAGTGTTGTTTGGGCGTTTAAACACTTTGGGTGAATGATAGTACGTATAGCATTATTTGAGTACGTAGGAGACTGAGCTAGGGTTTGGAGTGGTAAATTATGGTTTGTGGTGGTTGATTAGGGTTTGGTGTGGCTGCTTAGGGTTTTTGTTGTATCATGTGTTTTTGATGATTAAGGCGTAATTATGGGAATGGGATCGATGATTTGTGATGTGTGGAGTGTTAAAATGATTTAGGTGATGTGAGGTGGAGTAAGAGGGGATGTTAAGGCCTAAATTAGGGTTTCGGAATAAAACCCTAGATTGAGATGTGAAGTAGAATTGGAGGATAAGTGTAAAGGGAGCGATTCATGCATGTCTAGGGTTTGGTGGTAGCACATGTGTGCTTGGTGAATAAAGTATGATGATGAATATGAAATTTATGATTTATGATTCGTACATGTCCATGGTGAAAGCCTTTGAATAAGATACTTAAGACATTAATTACTTAAAGTGGAAGATATTGAGACGGGACCAGCCGATCCACCGGTCAGTAATAGTGGTTAGGGTTTTACCCTATGTGCGACCGATCCACCGGTTAAAATAGTGGTTAGGGTTTTACCCTATTGTGACCGATCCACCGGTAATAATAGTGGTTAGGACATGATGTCCTATTGTGACCGGCCCACCGGTTATAATAGTGGGGGATCCCGATCTCAATAAAAATGAACCAGAGTTTTGCTAAGGCAAATAAAAGACGCTAATTACTTACAGTGGAACACCATGCGAGGAGGAACCGAACCGATCCACCGGTTAGGAATAGTGGTTAGGGTTTCTACCCTATATGTGACCGATCCACCGGTAATAATAGTGGTTAGGGCATGATGCTCTATTGTGATCGATCCACCGGTAATAATAGTGGTTAGGGCTTGATGCTCTATTGTGACCGGCCCACCAGTTATAATAGTGGGGTGTTCCTATGCTCGCATGGATTGAAAAAGACATGGTGTGTATCGACTATTGATAAAAGATTAATTAAGTAATTAATCCAGATCATTCATGGGCCTTTGTACGTACTTTTACCCGGTTGATCATATGCATATATGAATATTCTCTTTTACGTCCTACATGATTTATGTATTTATGTGTTGGCCTTAGTGATCAAGTCACCTTACTCAGTACTGGACCCGTACTGATACTACCTTGGTTGATGGGTCCTGTGATGATCCACTGATGGTGGGGAGTAGACATCTTGTGCAGGTTTAAGATCAGAGACTGTTTTGGGGTGGCAGGCCTGACTTGAGTGAGTAGGCAATCCGGAATTTGACCCATCGGGTTTTATCTTGTTTAAATGTATTTCTATTTAGAAGTTACAAGTGTTAATAAACGTTTATGCGTACTCTGATTTTGTTGTATGATCTTTCGAATTCTTTTATGAATTGTTAATTTGAATTTAACGTAAATCTTTCATTTAGCCTTAGCACTTGGTACTAGAACGGTTTGAGAGAACCGGTCTGGTACTAAGTGTGGCGGTAACATTCCCAGAATTCACAGGTTTTAAGTATTTCTATTTTAATTGCTTCCGCTTTTCAAAAAAAAAAGTAGTGAATTTTGGGGTGTTACACAAGTATTTCCATGCAATTATTAAAGGTCCTGAGATTCAAAATCATATTCTTATTTTGCATGATGATAAAAGTGTTGAAGTGACTAACTAGACTTTAATTTTTTTAAAGGCTCAACCACTTCTTGATTGAACACCTAGGTGTATCACCAGTTACCTATACTCTGTTATACAAGGACATCATTAATATAAGGTTAGGGGCTTTGTTTGAATCAACAATATCTCTTTTTTATCTCCCATCATTATAGATGAAGTCAAAGAAGTTTCCTTTGCTATGAATGAAGATAAGACTCTAGGGCTTGGTGGACATAATGCTAGATTTTATCAAGCTAGTTAGAACGTCATTGGAGAGGATACTTTCAAAGCAGTGAGATCCTTCTTTACAACAAATAAGATCCCATAACATTAAATGATGCTACTTTAAACATAGTACCAAATATTCCTAATGCCACCAAACCTTTATCCTATTGCATACTACAAAGTTCTTTACAAAATCACAAATAGACTTTGATCATCCTCCCTACTTTGATTGGTCATTCTCAATTAGATTTTATCGAAGGATGGGGACAGTAGAAAATATTCTTTTGGCAAGTGAATTAATCCATAGCTATAGTCAATCCTACCTCTCCCCTTTATGAATAACCAAACTTGACTTGCATAAAGCATATAACATAATAAATTGGTGTTTCTTAGGGTCCTTGATTATGTTCTTACACTTCCTTGTGTAATTTCTTAATCTTATCATGGAATGTGTTTCTATAATCTAATACTCCCTAATTTTTAATGACATTCTCCACTTACCATTATGGTTGTTAATAAACCAAGCTAGCTCGCTAGCCAACTAGTCTCAATTCATTAAGAGCTCGACTAGTTAAGGTCTCGACTCAACTTGTTAATAGCTCATCTTAGCTTGTTTATTTAGGAAACTGAATCAAATTTGAGCTTTATTTTTGCGCTAGTTTATTAAAGGAGTTAAGCTCGAGCTAATAGAGCTTCGGCTTGTTTGTTCATGAGTTGGCTTAAATTCAACTCGAGCTTTGTTTGAATCATCTATAAGCTTGGCTCATTTATTTATAGGTTGGGCTTGTATATAATTTACTTAATAAACGAGTCGAATAATTAAATGATCTTTTAAACAAGTTGAATAATTAAATGAGTTGGTTTGGTTTGTTTAACTTTAAAATGAGCCAGATAGTTAAATGAACTAATTCATGAATCAAATCATGATAAATGAGCTGCTTTGGCTTGTTAAATTTTTTTTAAAAAAAATTTGATGGTATAAGCTGAGTTAGTTAGCAAACCTTATCGAGTTGGGCTTGTTTGAATCATTTTAAACTTAATCCAATCTCAAGCTTGAAAAAAACTAAATCAGCTGAGGGGTGTTCAGCTCATTAACAACCCTACCCACCATTTAAGGCTAAAGGAGAAGTAAGGTAGGGTGACCCTCTATCTCCTTACCTCTCCATCATTGTTATGGAATATTTGCATTAGGCTCTTAAGATATTACAGAATAACCCCACTTTTAAAGTACATCCTTAATGCAAAAGGGTGTAACTCATGGATTTGATGTTTGCTGATGATCTACTACTCTTTAGTAAAGGATATTATGAGTTTTTTTAGATTGTGATGACCATTTTCAATCAATTTTCAACTATAATGGGCTTAACCTTGAATGTTGACAAGAAAATTATCTGTCATAGTAATCCAATTCATGATGATACAAAGCAACACATTGATAATGTCCTTTACTTCCCTGTTGGCAACCTCCTAATCAAGTCTCTTGGTGTACCTTTACTAGGGAAGAGACTCCATTTTCAACATTATCAACCACCAATCACCAAAATTAAAACATAATTTAGGCATAAAAGAACAAATACCTTAGCTATGTTTGGAGATTGTAGTTGACACAAAGTGTTCTAACTAGCTTTCACATCTACCAGATGCAATTTTTTTGCTCCCTAGCAAGGTTGTCCATACCATTAAAAATTATTATAGGTTGTTTTTATGAAGTGGAGCTTCTACTAGAGCTGTTCATGATTTAAATATCCGATATTTCAGATATTTGATTGTTGGATATCCAAAATTTTAAATATTTGATTATCGGATATCTAAAATTTTGGATATCTAAAAATAATATTTGATATTTGATTTAAAACTTTAGATATTCGAAAGATCAGATATCTAAATTCTTAAATTGGATATCAAATATAACCGATATTATCCTAATAAAATTTTAAATATAAAAAAACGGCCAAATCATAAATATATTTGATATTATTCGATTTGATGAGCAAATATTGATCCGATCAGCAAATATTCGACTTGTTCAACAAATATCCGATATTAAAACTAAAATTAAAGATGATAGATTACAAGATTTAATTGGATTCTATCAGATCTAAAATGGAATTATATTAAAAATATAATTTTAACTAAATTAAATTTTGGCCTAAATACTAATTTAAGTTAAAATTATGTATACACACACACATTTCAATTTATTTATATATAATTATAAATAAAATAAAAATTATAAAAAATTGTATAAATATTTTTCTTTATATCAAATATTATTTGTATTTGTCGGATCGAATATCTAGTTTGTTTGACTTTTTATTGACCAAATCAGATATTTAATTTTTTAAAAAATCAGATCGGTTATTTATTTTTTTGCATCAAATTACTTAGGATGTCGGATCGGATAAGTAAATATCGGATAACATTAATAACCCTAGCTTCTACCATATCTTCTCAACCATTTATAGCTTGGAAGCAAGTATGTATGCCTAAGAAAAAGGGAAGTTTGGGCCTTAAAGACAAAAATTTGGAGCATGGCGACCCTTAGGAGACTATTATGGCCTATTCTATAAAAGAAAGAAAGAAAGAAATAAATAAATAAATAAATAAAAGAAATAAATATGGGTTCATTGGGCACACTCTTAGGTCATTAAACATCGAGACATTTGACTCCTTAGACTATCAACCTCAATTTCTTAGATCCTAAAGGCAATTATTTAGCCTGGGAACCACTCTTTAATCTATTTTAATAATACTTGATTGCACTCATAGATGTATGGTGGTAGGTAATTATAACATTTCCAGAGTATATAGTGATATTTGGGTCAAATGATCAAAATGGATTGGTTTCGAGTTGTTTGAAATCCTATATCATCACAAATCAATCACTTAGTTTTCATATGGTATGTTGCTTACAAAGAATAGATTGCAATAAATAGGAATTGCTACTGAATTTAGTTGTGTCATTAGCATGATAGCAAACAAGACTTTAAACCATATTTTATTTGAATATTCTTATATTCGATAGACTTTGGAAACTCATGATAAGAAATTTTGACAAAAAATCACTTTTTTATCCCAGTTAGTTTTATGGGTTGTTAAAGAAAATGGATGATCTAAATATAGAAGATAGGGGTTAGACAATTATTTTTGCCTCTAACATTGAATAATTTTGGCAAGACAGAAATTTTCCTTGCATAATTCACATTTAGAATAACCATTTTTTCACTGTACTTATTTACTTAGTAAACCACCTAATTTAAATTAGCTTACATATTTATAATGGATCCTTGTACTCTTAACCCAGTTTTGACAGATAATAAAATTCATCTAACCCAAAAAACGGGATCGAATATCTTAAAATATTTTCGGATCCCCCTATACAACCCGGCAACACTTATGTTCTTCTCGATGGACTCTCTCTTTAAATTTCCTCTCTCCTACCACTGCTCAATCCCCCTCCGCCTTCGAACTAATTTCACGAATGAAACGTCGCAGACTATTTCCTTGCCTCAAAGTTCACATTTCAACAAAAGAAATTGGGAATTATTGCGGCGAAGGGAGCTTCGATTCTGTAATTGTGAAGTGAGAGCAGGTGGTCGAGTAGCTGCTGATGATCAGCCGAGGATGGTGAAAGAAAAGGAGAATGAGAAAGAAAAAGAGAAAGGGAGGGTCCTGAGAATTGGTTTGGTATGTGGAGGTCCGTCTGCTGAGCGTGGAATTTCTTTAAATTCTGCTCGATCAGTTCTCGATCACATTCAGGTAAAACCGGAGTTCAGTCTAGCTACTTAAGTTTTGAGTAATTGATTGAGTCGTTGAATTGGTTTTGGAAAAATGGAATTTCTGATTGATAATCATTTCACTGATAGAGTAGTATATCATAGTTATTGCATTGTCCAAATTTTATTTTATTTTGTTTGTTTGTTTCAGGGCGATGATTTGCAAGTTAGTTGTTACTACATTGATTCTCAACTCAATGCTTATGCTATTTCTTCTGCTCAGGTTTTTGTTCGTACATAATTTTCGGTAGTTGGTGTCTGTTCATATGCTTTCATTATGAAATCTGTGTCGCGGTTTGTGATCCTGGCTTCCTGGCCCTTGTATTGATGTCTCTTCTCTGTTACAGTTATACTCCAACACCCCTGCAGATTTTGATTTCAAACTTGAAAGGTTTGGGTTGTTTCAATCTAAAATATTGAACTTTGCTTTCACTTTATTGAAACAGTTACATTAGTGTTTCTTTGCAGTCTTGCACAAGGTTTCCGCTCCTTATCTGAATTTTCTGGCCATCTTGCTGCTTCTGTGGATATAGTATTCCCTGTTATACACGGTCGTTTTGGTGAGGATGGTGGAATTCAGGTGTAAATTTGATGAAGAATCTGTATTTCCAAAATAATCATGTGTGAGTGTGTGGGTGTGTTTAATTGGACATCTCGAAGTGTGAAGTACTTGCTTTCTTATAAATACTACTATTTACCTTGCAGGAGTTGTTAGAGAGATCAGGCGTTCCCTTTGTTGGCACTAGATCAAATGAATGCTGCAGAGCATTTGACAAGGTATCATCATCTTCTCTTATTCTGCTATATTTTAGTCTATAAGAGGTTGAGGGAAATTTTCCTTGCAAAATTGTTAATATTACTGCAGTGTAAAAGTTAGCAAGTTTGTCTTTTGGTGTATGTGTTTTAAACTACTTTGAATGGTGGAAACTGTTTTCTTTCTATCTCCTCTCTCTTTTATGGAACTTTATCCTTCTCAGCTTCAAGATTGCAAGTTTAATGAGTCAAGCCTCATGTATTACTTTGATGAAATTTAGTGATATATTGCTGATGCTTCATCACAGCTCTGCCTACTCTATACTATGTACTAAGGACCTCCAGCACTATTATAGATGGTCTGGATGAAAAAGATAGTTCGCCTGTTTTTCCTTGATAAGATATATGTGCTTCCACACCACATGCTAAGTCCTAGTTATTTTTTATTGCTTGGATATGCTTATTTTATTTTGTGAATCCTTGGCAGTATGAGGCTTCTATTGAGCTTGACACAAATGGATTCTTGACTATTCCTAGTTTCCTGGTGGAGGTAAATTTTGCATATCAATCATCTAATTAATATTTTTCCTGCATATAAAGATCTTCTATATATGTACTATCCATCTTCTAACCTTAGTTAGAACTTAGAACTTGTTGTCTTTGGCCGTACATGATTTGATTCGTGTCATGCATATTAATATCACAATCTTCTATATGCTCCCTCCATTTCACAATATAAGTCTCATAGGTGAATTTTTCTTCTTAATTTCTCCCAAATTGTAATAAGTAAAAATATAATTATTATATTCATATTTAAATTTAGTTTTATGATATCATTTATTTTATAATTTTTATCTATATTTAAAGAAATTAATGGTCAAAATTCATATTAAAAAAGGTGGGGGTCTTATATTGTGAAATAGAGAGAGGGAGTACATAATATCCATCTTCTGACCTTGGTTAGAAGAACTTGCGGTCTCTGGACATACATGGAGTGATTTGTGTCATGTTACTGAGGAATTATGTATATTAATTTGCTGATTTTTGGGTTAATACGTTGTGTTTCTGCTGAGCCATTAGTTTTTGATTCATTTAGGGAAGCCAGTCAGATGAAATAGAGCTACTTAAGTGGTTTGAAAGAAATCATTTGGATTCTGATATTGGAAAAGTTGTGGTAAGGACAAATTTGATACTGGTTTCCAACCCTTACGGGCCATAGGGGAAGTTTTATTTACCTTGTGAAGATAAATTAATTTCGGGCACAGGTAAAACCCACTAGAGCAGGATCAAGTCTTGGTGTCAAAGTTGCATATGGAGTTGCTGATTGTTTCAGCAAAGCTAATCAAGTCATTTCGGAGGTACTTTTCAGAAATGTTAATCAACTCATTCGAAATACGAAAACATTTTGAGTTTTTCTTTAGTTTGAGCTTTGCTACCATATGTCTTTAGGGAACCATATCTCTGGTGAAATTGCTTAAGTTTTCACATATATAAAGAAAAACGTCAAGGATAGTGTTACAACTCCTCTAAAATTTGCATTTCCATTGACAGGGGATAGATGATAAGGTTTTAGTTGAAATTTTTCTTGAAGGAGGCAGGGAGTTCACAGCAATTGTTCTTGATGTGGGAACAAGTTATGAAAGCCATCCAGTTGCTTTACTACCAACAGAAGTGAGTAACTTCTGGTTTTATTCAGTTCTCATCCATAATATGTAATTTTTCTATCTTGATTGTTATTATAGATAAGCTTTCTGTACATGCACTATTTACCTGTTCAAACATTAAAAAAAAAGTAAAAAAAGGAAAAATATAAGTCTCCAATGCATGCTTATAGATCTGCTTTGCTCACTGTAGATTTGGCATATGATAATTGATACATACAGGATACCCTTTCTGTGCAGAGCAAATATGGTCTATGAGAAATGAGAAGCTATTAAAACTTTACTTTCGTTTATGCTTTGCTGTGCTGTGAATATCTGTGCACAAGTTGTGGCACAAGGTTGATTAAGCTTTCAGCTGCCTGTTATACATAATGCTTTGATGTCAACGTTTTACCACAGCATGCTCTGTTTCAACACTGTAGCATGGATCTGCTGAATATACCTTGTTATTTTGATGATATTGTTGTCATAATTTGAGGAGACATTGTGATACCAGAACAGTTAGTAATATGTGCACCAGATACCAAAACCAGAATTTGAGAGAGGTAGGACTAGATTTTCATGGGATTTATCATATTATTAGTGTGATACATACTTGTCAAGGCTGCATTCACAGAGGATCTGTGGATTTGAATGATGAATCTTCTCATCTACAGTTCTACTTGAATATTATGAACTTATTCCAGGTGGAACTTCAATTCCAAGGTAATGTTGATGTTGGAGAGAAGGATGCAATATTCAACTACAGGAGAAAGTATTTGCCAACACAGCAGGTATGCACTGAAAGGAAAAATAAGCAATTTTGTTTGAGTGAAGGCTTATATTTGTTGTGCAATGGCCTGCAGTGTAACACTTTATTTGAGAACTGGATTATTTTCTCTCCAAGTTCTATGTACGTATTATTCAATATCAGTGATGATATATGTTGTTTTTGTCTTTTTTACTTGCTACTTGAGAATTTCGATGAGTGGGTGTCTATCGGATTTTTGTCAGACCCTTTAATTCAGACAATATTGATTATGATTGTGTTGTGTAACCATTGTTATTAACATGTCCTACTCATTGGCTGATAACCCATTTTTCTTTTATCTTACTAAAAATGTTATGAGTCACAGGTTGCTTACCACACTCCACCTCGTTTTCCTTTAAATGTCATTGAGAGTATACGAGAAGGGGCCACAATGTTGTTCCGGCGATTTCAATTATGTGATTTTGCTCGAATTGATGGCTGGTATATGCCTTCTTCTGCTAATATTTCATCCTCAAAGGAAAAGTTTGGAAGAACAGGTTCTGGGATAGTGTTATTTACAGATATCAATTTGGTAAGGGATCTTAGAGATTGCTGCATTACTCTTAGCTAGAGTGGTTGTTGAAAATGTAGAGTAATAATTCTTTATTTGTCCATCTAGATTAGTGGGATGGAGCAGACAAGTTTTCTGTTTCAGCAAGCATCAAAGGTACTTTCTATTATGCATATTGCTTTGCATTTGTTATCGTTAAGATTTTGTTTTCTACTTTAAACATGTTGTTCATGTTGTTTGCTTTGATTTTTTTTTTCTTCACCCTTGTTGAGGGAGCTTCAAATTGTTTTGTGAGCCTGGTTTGCTAGGTTGGACTTTCTCATTCCAAAGTTCTTCAGACCATCATTCAACATGCTTGTCTGCGGTTCCCTCACCTTGCATTCTCGGACGATCAACTACATTCCTTTCTCAGAAGATCAAAATGCTCACAAATGACTGAATCATTTTCCAAGAGGGAATCTGTTGGTAAAGTGTTTGTTATTTTTGGAGGGGACACTTCAGAGAGACAGGTCTCCCTCATGAGTGGGACTAATGTGTGGCTCAACTTGCTGGGTTATGATGATGTAAGTAGCCCTTGCTCATGAAAAGCTACATTTATTTGTTCTATTTGATATAGGTTATGTGTTTCTCTGGTAAGGAAAAGCCTCATGTGTGTCAAATGTGGTTAATATAAGAATTTGTTGGATGCGGAGAGTATTTTTAGAACTCCAAAAACCCTTTGTCTGGTAAAATCATAAAGAATTTTGAAAGTCTGTAAACTTGTAATTTTTTCTATTCTATTCTCTCAGAAGTTTTTAGCTCTTATTAACCTCCCTCAAGGCCTATACAATTAAATAGCGGTGCCGCTATAGAGTATCGGCTGCTATTTAGTAGTTTTTGGGTAAGCTGCATCGCGAAATTACCAATAAGCTATAGTTTTGAAATTTCACATTTTATCAACTGATAAATCGTGGATAAATCGAAAAATATCGGCGTTAAATCAGAATAAATCGCAGATTTATTGAGAATTTTTAAATGTACTAACAAAAGCATGTATGATAGTTTCTTCTTATTCATTTACTATATATATATATATATCTTGGAACAAGTTAGTATTGAATTATAATAAAGTATTACCATTTATTACCTTCACATGTACCATTAAATAATATGTATTTTTTTATTGGGTGACAAATTTAAGGTTATTAGGACAATATAATATATAATAACTTATTTAAATACTTCTAATATAATATAAAATATTATTTTATTGAAAATTTATGTTCAAATGATTAATAAATAATTATTAGAGTATATGGTGAAATAAACATAAAAATTCACGCTGGGACAACCGCGGCATATAATTTATCGTTCGTGACGCTCCAACACCGGGACCACGATCGCAAACATGATCACGATTTTATTGTCTGTCAGGGTCTCAAACCACATATAATATCACCCTAACTTGTTCACTGTGGTAGCTTTTTGATGTCATCCAAATTTAATTCCTTTCTGAAAATTTTCATACTATATGATCCAAACTAGAGATTTCTAAAGTGATGTAATTTAGAAGAACTTCACCTATTGACGTCCTCTATTTATAAAACCCAATCACTTCATGACTAGGCAGCAACTATCCTATCATTTTTTGGTTTCACAGGCACCCGCTTTTACAATATTTTTGGAAAAATAAAAATCATTGCATTGCTTTTGGTCTGAAACCATTGTTATTTCTTAAACATAATCTTTGACCCTTACTGAAAACCAAGAGCATAAAACTTATATTTTCCTCTCATCCTTTATCCTGGCACATAACCACATTATCATGATCTCATCATCTTCTTCATCATTATCATCATTGTCAAACATATTGAAACGATTTTGTAACAACTCTTCTCTAATTCCTTTTTTTTCTCTCTCTCGTGGGATATCCTCTCTCGCTTTCAGTGTGTTCTCACAAATTCCAAAACATCTCACACGTACCCAACAGGCCAAAGCCCCATTTTTCCAATTTAAACCCTAGTAGGTAATAGCACAACACCAACTATAGATACACTGCATCAACCATGAGTAAATGGACCTTTGATGATTGACATTGATGAAACCAAGTAGCAGTGTTGCACAAGGATGAGGAAGGAGGGACGGGTAGATTGTTAAAAAAATAGGAAATAGGGATGCTATGAACTGGCAAATTTTTTAAAAAAATAATATACATATAAACTTAAGTTTATTTTAATTATCTAGGCAAGAATGAGTCTTCCTAGTATGACCCAAAATATAGCCCCATATCCTAAAATATTTTAAACCCTAAGCTGCTGAAATTGAAAATACTGCACAGTAACTTAATTTCCAAGGAAATGCCCCTCTCATCAAAAAAGAAAAAAAGGGGAAAAAAAATAACAAAGAACAAAGAACAGGAAAAGCCCCTCAATTGTTTAACTAGAAGAGAAGAAGAAATAGCTAGATCTTTCTTCAATCCGCCTCCCCTCTTCGTCTGCATCCCTCCTGCTCCTCCTCCAATCTTCCTTCTCTGTTTCTCTTCAACCATAATCAGGGACTTGTAGAACCAGCTGATGGCCAGTTGTTTTGAATCTCCGAACTGCACTTTGACAACAAAGATCGGGTGAGGCAAGCATGAGGCGATGAGTATGGTGTTAGTTCGAGCTCAAATCAGTCTTCAAAAACTTTGAAAATGGAGGACACATTCATCAAATCTGAAGACGGAGAACCAAAAAAGCATGTTTCGGGAAGTTATTTTTGTTGTTAAATGCTTCTAGACCATTCGGCTGTTTCAATCCTTGTTCCTGAAACGTCTCTGGGAATCAAAATGGCGCTTGATTGTTGTTTCCATGCAACGGTGCCAAGTAGAAATTGAATAAATCAATTTTGCCAATAAAATGTAATGAAATAGTAATTCAACTCTTAACCCGATTAATCATTTTCTCCCCCTCCTGCTCTTTCTCACCCAACCCATTAATCACCACATGCATTAATGCCATTCCTCACGTAGACTTATTACCCTATAGATCTTTAGTTAAACCCTTTGGAACATAAGCTGTTAGATCTTTGGGATGGAACTCCAAAGCTTTTTCCACTTCAGCGAGTGCGGATTTGGCTAGGAACTAAAAGAGTTTTTTATGGGGTGAGTTTGGCCTGGGTGAGTAGATATGATCTGCTAGCAAGGTGTTGGTTTGATTTACTAATAGAAGATCAGGAATGTGGTCGGCGGTAGGAATTTTTTTTTTTTGGGAGGTTGAGAAGGGAGAAGAACTTGTAAGAGTTAGGAAAAAGCAATAAAATTGCAGGTGTTGCCATTGTGGTGTTGTGGCACGAAAGTGTTGCAATCAATAAATAAAATGACAAATTTGTTGCGACATGATTTTTATATTTTTTCTACTATGTTAATATCAACATGTGAGATATCAACAAATAGTAGTAAATACTGATGTATATTAGTATAGGTCGATATGCATGTGATCTTGTTTCGGCGTCATGTATTTGGACTTATGTGCAGCTTTACATATTGACTGATATTTTATTCTTTGGAAGGAAATCTAGTGGCATAACAAATAACAATTGATATATGTGTGTAAGACAGTGTAAGTGGAGCTGTGAATGGTGTGGGTGGAGGTCATAATGTGGTGCATCCAGTTGGATTTTAGTCTAGTGATTTTGGAATGGGCCATTTTGGGTATGAGTAATTTCAAATCATTTTATCCATTTAGGTCAAATTGAGGTTGGATTGAGCCATTCCTGTTTGATGTTGTTTCGGCCTCTCAAATAATTTTAATTGTCAATTAAAGATTGGACCAATTTTTTTGGAATTATTTTAGGTTATGTTTTTCCTTTCTAGTGGAGTCATTTTAGGTTTGTGTTTGCTTTATTTTTAGGTTAACTTGGCTAGGATGATTCAGGTAAATTTATCCTTATAAGGTTATTTATTTTAGATTCATGTCTGCTTGGATTTATTGTCCAATTGTTTTCTTAAGAGTCATATTATGGGTTGGGTCAAAATGGTTTTTGTATGGTTTCAATTTCATGTTACATGTTCCTCATGATGTCATATAGTCTATGAAATATCGGCAGAGATGTCTCTGAGCTTGCTGATATGCAATCTCAGCAAAACGAGATAGAGAAAAAAATTTTGATATTTATATTTGTCGATATTTATTGTGAAAAATAATAAAAATTCACACTACGACAATCACAACATATAAAATATCTTCCGCGACATCTTGATACCTCAATGACGTGATTGTGACTGCGGTTTTATTGCTTGGGTTGAGTACAATAAAAAAATTAAATTGAATGAAAAGGTTCATATATAAAGTTATGCAGCTTCTAACTAATTTTAATGTAGTTTGAATTGTCATTAGTCAATAGTCTTTTCTCTGAATTTTTTTTTTACTGTAATTAGTTATACGAAAAGGTTCATGTAACTAATTTTAATGAATTTTATTATATAAATTTATGCAACTTCTAATTTTTAACTTATGTGTACTTTTAATTTTTTTTCCCTGTATTTTTTTTACTAGCTAATTAGAAATCACCTATATTTGCTTGAAATTTTTATCATATTACGTAGTTATCAATTGAATATAGTAGAATACTATTTGAATATCTGAATTTTGATGTAAATATACAATCAATTTAGTTCAAATTGGTAGCTAATAAGAAATTTAAGGATGCTTTAATATATCATTGTGTTGAGTATGCTTTGAATTAATGTTTGGACATGATAAATTTGGTTAAGGGCAAAGTGGCCCGTCTATGGTGTTTATTTAGATAGGAGAGCATAATGGCCTTTGCCTAACATGACCCTTTTAGACATACTGGACCCATCAGAGTTTTTAGGCTATTTGAATGGCATGTAACACCCATTAGTCTTTGGGAATTTTGTTTCCAAAATTTGCTGTGCTTTTCCTCTATACCATAATGAAAGTTTTTCCTCTGTTTTTTAACGGGACATCTATCAAGTGCCCTTAGGCTCAAGATAAGTTGTGTTAATCATGATTTATTTTGATGTTTGGGCGGTAAGATTTTACATAGGATATTAAAAAGGAATTGATGTTTGTTTATTGTCCACCACCTATTGAACTTTTTTCCACTTATTATGTAAAGTTGCAGTAGAATTATGGTTTTGTCTTTTAGCTAACTACCTCACCCTTTCCCCATGTGTATATCTTGCTTTCTACATCAAATCCTTTGGTTTGTGACATATTACGCCTCTCCCAATTATAATAACCCTTGTGTTTAACTAGATAATGACATTCTCTACTGACCAAATCATGTTTGTATGCTACGGTAGTATATTACTTCTTCTATTACCTTTTTACACTAGTTAATATTTGTGTAATATATATATATATATATTATTTTGTGATTTTTGTTAGTTCTTTTCTATTAATTGAACACCCTTAAACTTACACCAATTCTTTTCTATCAAAGTTTTCATAAAGTGTTTTTTTTAAAGCATATTACATTGTATAACCCTGTGTTTTGGAAATTACACAATATAACCCTACCCCATTACACGACACCATATAAATCCCATCTTTAGGGAAAATTACACTGTATAACCTTGCTATTAGTTTTGGGTTAACTTGGCTGAAATAGGGTTAATTTTTGGCTAGTGTGACTAAAATGTCCTTATTAAACATTTCATCCATTACCCTCCATACCCTTAAAAAGACCAACATACGCCCCAAGTTAGTTTTTCCTTGCATTGATTTATACCTAAATTAAAATGGCAAAAATATCTTTTTGCATTAGATAACCCTCTGAGACCTTTTTTTTTTTTCCCGAATGGCTGATTTGTTCCTTCCAAGCTCCAACAACTATTATGAAACTAAAATGACTAAATTATCCTTTGTACTAGATAACCCGACCACTTTTAATACTTCGTGTTCTTGAACAAAGTGAAATGAGAGGATTAGCTTTTGCACCAGATAACCCTCTAAGCCAAAAGCTTTCCTTGCTGCTATTTCCCCCCTTTCAACTACTATGACGAACCTAATAAAAGATACAAACCATGATGACACAAAATTTGGAAACCTGCACTCATAAGAAGGCTCTTACAAGTGTACACTGAATGCTATATCATATTTCTCATTCAACCAAACATTCAATTACAGTTCCACCAAAAAAATTAAGCTTGATAATGCTAAAAAATTGAAGAACCTAAATGACAGTTGGATTGATAAACAAGAATTAACCTAAATGTCTGGCATGTGGGTCACTATTCTCAGTGCCTTCAATGCTTTGGAAATAACCCCTTGCTTTCTCTTGCTTGTAACTCTTGTCCTTTGCGTAACCAGAAAATGCAGCACAACAAAAGACATGAAGATTGTATCTCCAAATATCAATTAAACACCACACAATTGTTATGCAAGTGGTCAATAAATAAGCTCCTAGTAGGAAGACGCAGTAATTATGTGACAAAGATGTGAGACTGGTATTGCACTTAATGATGAGAAATTAAAGACTTGACATCTTGGAAAACTGCAAGAATTCGTTGCCATTGCACTTCAAGACTCAGAATTGAAGATATGATTCTATTTTTTAGGGTTTGAGTGAGGATTGGTGATGGTAAACAACATCCTTCTTCTCTTTGAGTTAGCTTGCCTCAGGCATTGTGGTTGAAGCCACCTCAAGATGTCTATTGGTTACAGGAAGCCACCCAAACCCTTGTCAAAGCTTGGGGAGACTATTATATAGAGCTCAACTGCGGTAATCCCCGTTGCATCCAACTATTTTTTATTATTCTGCAACCAAAGATTAATATGCAGCATAGAAAAGTCGAGAAGTCTTTGGATTTGCTCCTGATTTGGTATTATAACTTAAGAACTTCAGTAACAGAGGCAAGAGAGTTAGGTGTTCATAGGAGAGTTGGTTGTGACCTATTCACAAATGAAAGGAAGGGAAGAAGAGAGCAAAAAAATTAACATTATTGGGTAAAATTAACATTTTATGGGTTCAATTAAACATCGTTGGTTAAAATTAAATGAAAGGGTATTCCATGCACATATGATGGTATATGGTGCACAAAATAAAACATAGGGGTATATGGTACAATTTCCCCAAAACATAGGGTTGCATGGTATCCCTTTTATTAAATATGGGAAGTAGTTTTGATTTTTGAAAATTACTTTATTTTTATAGAGGTAAGCTATCTAACCACAAAACAAAGCACCGTGTAGCACCATCATCATATTCCTTTGCAAAATAATGTCCAAAGATTGAAAAATAGGTATAACCAATCAGCGTTGGAATCAAAATAGCACTTGAGTTTCAAATTTCATAACATAAGATTATTTACAAATTTAAAAGGTAATGCAGGATTTAATTCTCCAAAATCTTTGATATTTGGCTTTCTTTTGCAACATTTGATAAAGTGCAATTGACGCCAACATTCTCTTATTATGGGTATGTAGTAATGCTTTTGATGCCCCCCTATTAGATGCTACCTACTTTAACCTGCTTCTCTTGTTCTTCATAAGTCTCTTTGTAATTAAAACATGACAATGATCAAAATCATCCATTCGATCATCATGGATTCATGGCTAATATTAGTTGACTCTTTAATATTTGAATTTATTTCATCAAGCGTTGGACTATATCAAGTTGTATGAAACTTGTCACGCTGTCGATGTAATGGCAAGTAGGGATGTTCAAATTGATTGTCGTAATTTAATCTAACCCATAATATGTTAACCCATGCAATCCATGGTTTAACCCATAACAGTTTGGAGTAAATGATTAATAATTTTTAACCCAACATAACCCATGGGTTAGACGAGTTGGCCATTGGTTATTGTGTGTTAATAAACAAGTAAACTTATCACCATCTTTTCTCTAGGTAGAGGTGACAATTAGGTTGTTTGGGTTTAGGTCGGTTGTAGCATGTCAGGTCGTTTTGGATTATTTTTCTTTGCGGGTCAGGTTAGATTGAGTTATTTTGAGTTATCTATTGGTTAGGTCGGTTTCGGTTTTAGGTTGTTGTAGATCTGAATCGTATTAGGTTAATTTGTTGAGTTGAATTCAGGTCATTTGCAGGTTAACTTGATGAATCGTTTGTGGTTTGGGCTGGGCTAGCTCACGTTTGGGTGATTTTAGGATCAGATGGAGTTAGATTGAGTTAGGATGGACATGGGCGTTGATAGGTCTTAGTAGGGCAGGCCCTGGTGGAGCCAAGTCAAGGTGGTCAGAGTTGGGTCGGACAAGGCTAAGGTCAAATAAGGCCGGGGTAAGGTCGAGTGGAGTCGCTTTTGGGTAGGACAAGGTCATGCGGGGTCGGGTGGAGTTGGTTCGGTCCGGAGAGGTCTAAATAAAAACGATCCGTCTGGGGTCTGGTTAACATGGGGCTACGGTGGTGATAATTTTGGTATAGTAGAGGTAATATTTATTAACCCATGACAACCTATGACAATTCATGGGTTCGCCCATACTAAACCATTTTAATTTGTAACCCACCATGGGTTAACCCATGTAAACTTTTGTGAAGTATGAAGGCAACCTATTGAATAATCCACAAACCTATTGTTATGGGTCGGATTATATAAGTGATGGCTAAGCCAACCCATTAAACATCCCTAAGGGCAATAAAGAATTTCCCAAAACTTAAAAGTGACAAGCGACTCTATCTCCATTCATCTAAACATGATGCCTTTTTTAATCTAATTCTTTAAAATGCTGCACACGATCTTCTCTCCATACCTTAAATTGAGTTGCCCTCTTGTAATTTTATAAAACAAGGATTTGAAAACTCCATACATTTGACCCTAAAGTAATGATAAGGTTCTTAGAGAAGCAACCCTGTATGTATCAAACATGGTATTATGCAATTGTGTTTGTTTAATGTCTTAAGATATACGTGAGAGTTATGAACAAAAAATAAATTCCACAAAAATTGAGGTCTTATGCCATAAATAAATAATGAATTATATAAAAAAATTATTTTATTTTATAAGGTCAAGTATAAAAATTTGGTTAATAAATTGGGTTAGGCATGGTCCGCATTTCCTATAGTAGTCATCTTGCTAAAAAAATCCATCATACAAACCTATTAGATCCTTATTTGCTTGTAAATTGAACTTTGTAAAGGTGAGAAGCTATTCACATTCAAAATCTTAAGTATTGTCAAGCTTATATAACTTAGAAAACTAAACACACCAAGTTGAATATTGAGCACTAAGAATCGACATAAACTAACTGCTAGTTATATCCCATATACAAAATGCATGTTTTGTGAATGACATTTTGGCCTCAACTGTTCGTGTCATACATGCATCTTCATTAATTGGTGCCTTTTTTCATGAGTTTGGCAAAAATATGTTAGCAAAAAAATGATGTAATAGAAAGAATATGCATATGCTTATATTTACCCTCATGAGCACAACCAAGTAAAATAGTTTTGCCACGGCTAGCAATGCCAAAAGGGGAAAAAATTCCAAAACGTATGCTGTAATATTTTACCTCATAGGTGGTATCAAATGCAACAATATCTCTGTAATCTTGGTACCAATAAAATCAATAATAAAGTAATGAGGAAATAGACTCCAAACTACATTGTTACTATTCTTGATTCATTATTTTTAGCATACTTACAACGTTCTAAAAGATCCATAGCATCATCCTCTATATTTTTTTGGTGAAGTTTAGATATCCTTACAAAGAAAAGAAAACTCCCCATGTTACAACTTTTTTTAAGCTCCCTAACACATAATATATGGCTAACCTTAAGACCAACTTCTTCATATAGCAAAATTTGTTGCTTGTCTTCCTTGAGAAAAGTGTGATAAGCTGGAAGATTGCACACTTACTTAGGTGTCAATAACGAATAATTATGATGGGAGACAAATTTAGTAACTTGTGGTTCTGCAGGAAAAAATATCAAAATTTTCAAATATGTCCTTGATTGCATACATCTGAATCGATGAAAATGAACGCGCCCCACGCGCCCTTTCAATGGCGAAGAAGAAAACCGCCAAGCGCAAGGCGGCTCTTGCTTCGGAAGAAGGGCAAAATCGATTGCTTACGTTAACAGCAGGGATTGAAATTGAAGGATCCAGCAACCAAGGGGATATGCTTTCTGTTGAAACGAAATCTGCCAATCAGTCCCCAGTTTTGAATAATTGTAATATCGATCTTGAAAAGGTTAGTGATACACCGAAACAGAAGTGCCCTATCCTGGAAAACCTGATTGCCCCGACTTTGTAGAATGATGTTCCCATATTAGACAAACAAGACAGTCGATCTTGGCAGGACATTCTAGTAAATAATAGAAGACCTAAAAGAGGAATGAGCCTGAAGTATATTCCGCCCCTTGTTGTTGATGGATCAAACAAAGCACAGATCCAAGAGGACGAAATTGCCAAGGAACTAAAACAGTGGGAGAATACCTTGGTTGGTTTGGTGGCCGGATTTCAACCTAGTCATTACCAGATGACACAATTTGTTAAAAAGAAATGGAACTTCCTTCATGTTTTGCTTGAGTTGTATACGCATGACCAAGGGTTCTTTGTCTATAAATTTGCTTCTCAGGAGGACCTGTACCAAGTCCTGAATAGACCTTTTTGGAGTTTTGGGATTAGACCTATATTGCTAAGGAAATGGACTCCTGAAGTGTCAATGTCTGCTAAGGACTGGAGGATCATGCCTTTGTGGGTGATTTTCCCTGGACTTCCTCTACATTTGTGGTTTGATGATAGTTTAAGCAGACTTGGTAGCTTGTTGGGACAACCAGTATGTACGGATACAGTTACAACACAATGTGGGAGAGTCTCCTTCCCGAGAGTGCTCATCGAAATTGACATAAGCATTCCTCTCCCCGAAAGCATCACTGTTTTATTCGGGGGGGGGGAACGAATTTCAGCAAAAAGTTTCTTATGAATGGAGACCAAAATTCTGCTCCTATTGTGATGCTATGGGGCATGATTCTGTTCAATGTAGAGGAAGGTTAGGACAAAAGGGGCCTAAAGCTCAAGTTTGGAGAGTTAAACCTATGACTAGCAATGAACTAGTCCCTCAGATTCCTAAGGCGCCCTCTGGACCTATCTTAGAACTGGCTGGTACTCACAACTCTAAGCATTATGAGGTTCCTCGTGGTAGACAAATGCACTTAAATAAGGGTAAGGAGGTTGCTATTCAGGGAGGTAATATGCCACACCTTTTCCCTCCTAACATTGGCCCTCCTGTTCAAGGAAGTCTAATTGAGAGACTGAAAGCTGGAGGGGTGGTGGAACTTATAACTCCCCCTCCACATGACCATAGCTGTATGGAATATAAGAGGGTTGAATAAAACCCTCGAGCACAGGGTTGTGAAAAACCTTGTGATAAACCAGAGAGTTGGGATGTTGGGACTTTTGGAAACTATAATTAAGAAGGATAAGGCTGATTATATTATCCATAAGTTGGGGTTCAATTGGAAATGGGAGAATAACTATGATCATCATCATAATGGTAGAGTTTGGCTTCTTTGGGATGATTCTTTATATAATATTGACAATGTAGAAAAAAATGCTCAGGGGATTCATTGTCTTGCTACATGTCTGCTTTCTCAAAAGAAGTTTTGGGTTACTGTCATTTATGCTTATAATGCTGGTAATCTGAGATGTGATTTGTGGGATTGGATGAATAGTTTAGCTAACCAGATCAATTTTCACTGGTTAACTATTGGTGACTTTAATGTGGTAACTGCAGCTCATGAAAAGATAGGTAGTAATATTGATGCTCAGGATGTGCTTGAGTTTAATCATTGTCTACAACTCAGTGGCCTTGGGGATTTACCTAGTGTGGGGTCCATGTTTACTTGGACTAACATGCAAGAGCAAGGCTCTAGGATCTATTATCGGTTGGATAGAGGTCTGGGAAATTGCGAATGGTTTGATTTATTTCCTACGACTAAGATTCATATTGTGCAGAACCCTGCATCAGACCATGTTACATTGGTTGTTCATCTGAATGTGATGCAAAAGTTGGGATCAAGACCCTTCAAGTTCCTGAATCTTTGGGTGGAGAAGGAGGGTTTCATGGACCTAGTGAATAGAATATGGCAGAATAATATAGAGGGGACCAAAACTTATCAGTGTGTGTGTAAGCTCAGATTGTTAAAGCATGAATTGAAGAAGTTCAATGATAATCAGTGTGGGAATATTTTTCATGAGGTTGTAAAAGCTAAACAAGTCTGGCAGGACAAGGCAAATGTCTTGAGCCAGCATCCTTTTGATCAAGAGATTATCATAGCTGAAAGGATGGCTCGTTTGGAATGGGAGAAGAAAGCTAGAGATGAAGAGGTCTTCCTATAACAAAAGGCTCACATCCATTATGTCAAATTGGGAGATTATAACAATAAATATTTCTATGCTAGTTTGCAGGGTAGGAGAACTCATAATATGATCATCCAGCTGCTAAATGATCATAATAGAGTTCTCATGGATGAAAATGAGATTGAGGCTAAGATTGTAAGTTTCTATGAGAAGCTCCTTGGTTCTATAACTGCTGAGCTCAATCATATTAACATGGCAGCCTGTCTTCAGGGCCCTACTTTGAACACTGATCAGAGACAAATCTTGATGACCCGACCAACTGCTGAAGAGGTAAGAAGAGCTACTTTTTCTATGGGAAACCTGAAATTCCCTGGACCAGATGGATTTAATCCTTTCTTTTATAAACAGACCTGGTCTATTATTGGTAAAGATATTGTTGAAGCTGTTTCTGAGTTCTGGCACACTAGGAAACTCTTAAGGCAGATTAACAACACTGCCATTACTCTCATTCCTAAAATTAGTGGTGCTACAAGAGTTCAAGAGTTTAGACCTATTGCCTGCTGTAATGTTATCTACAAAATTTTCTCCAAAGTGCTGGCCAATAGATTACAAAAAGTGCTGCACAATATTGTTGGGGATTCTCAGGTTGCTTTTGTGAAGGGGAGAAATTTAGGAGATAATGTACTTATGGCCACTGAATTGGTTAAGCACTATCAAAGAAAAGCAGTGTCTCCTCGAATGATGCTTAAAGTGGATATTCAAAAAGCATATGAATCCCTGGAATGGCCTTTTTTGCAGCAAATCTTACTTGCTTTTGGATTCCCTTATCACTTCACTCAGTTGATTATGGAATGTGTTTCTTCTGTTAGAGTTTCATTTAATGTAAATGGCTCTTTGACTAATCCTTTTGATTGCAAGAGGGGGCTAAGGCAGGGTGATCCTTTATCTCCTTACCTGTTTGTGATTGCTATGGAATACCTTCATAGGGATCTGCACCAGCTTTGGAATGATGATGGGTTTATGGGTCATCATGGCTGCAAAAAATTTAAGATCATTGATATTTGTTTTGCTGATGACCTGCTTCTGTTCACTAGAGGGGATGTTAACTCGGCCATTTTACTCAATCAAAAGCTGGAAGATTTTGCAAGATGCTCTGGATTAAAAGCTAATCCTTCTAAGAGCTTGGTGTATTTGGCTGGTGTTCCTGCTGTTGTTAAATCTCAGATTTTGGAGATCCTAAAATGTGAAGAAGGTACTTTTCCTTTTAGGTGCCTTGGTGTGCCTCTTGCTTCAGCTCGTTTGGGGATCTGCCACTTTCAACCTCTGGTTGACAAGCTCTCAGTCAGGATTCTTCTCTGGACTAACAAGCATCTGAGCTATGCAGGCATAATCCAAATTATCAAATCAGTGCTGTTTGGTATCCAGAATTTCCGGTCTCAAATCTTTATCCTCCCCAAGAATGTTATTTCTCATGTTGAGGTAGAAGATTCCTTTGGACTGGCCTGAATTCAGAATCTCATAAGGCCTTGGTTTCTTGGCAGCAAGTTTGTCTTCCTATTAATGAAGGAGGTTTGGGTCTGAAAAACCTTTATTATTGGAATATTGCAGCTATTGTGAAGAGATTATGGCAGATGATATATAGTAAGGAGACTCTATGGATTAAATGGGTGCATGGTAATTACATCAAAGGTGCAAGGTTGAGTGAAGTTCAATGTAAACCTCAGCAATCTTGGATGTTTAGAAGAATTCTTAATCTCAGAAATGGATTACTTAATGCAATCCAGCAGGGAGGAGATGCAACTGATGGGATTTATAAAACTAGAAAAATATATGACATGATTCGGTTGAGAGAGGATGTCAAGCCTTGGTACGAGCTGGTGTAGAAGCATGCAGGTCTTCCCAGACACAAATTTATTCATTGGCTTCTATGCAGAAAGGCACTCCTTACTCAAGCTAGACTTAGGAAATGGGGTGCTACTACTGATTTGAGCTGTGTTATATGTTCTCAGGAGCAGGAAGAGTGGACTCATTTCTTTGTTCATTGCCCTTTTGCTAGAGATCTTTGGCACAACATGTGTAAATGGCTAGGCATTTGTCCTCCTTGCACTGACTGGGATCATCTACAAACTTGGCTTATCCAAAGGAAGCATTATAGAAGAGGAGAGCAGGAGGTTATGAGGATGATGACTGCTGCAATTATTTACATGATTTGGTAATCACGGAACCAAGCCATCTTCCAAGCTAAGGTCCCTCATGTGAAGAAAGTGACTCGAGAAATTATCCTTCAAATTTTCATTAGTCTTAACTTGTCCAAGAAGAAGGATAAATATGGTGCTTTGTTAGATAGACTTGATAGATTTGTCTAGTATCTTCTGTATTTTTTGGATACTTTGTTGTACATTATGTCCTTTTTGGTAATTAATGAAATCTCTAATTACTTACCAAAAAATTTTCTTCAACGTGATTCACATGTGTAACTTATTCCATTGATCCTTAAATGGGTCAGCAATCTTCTAATCCGGAAATCCTTTGTGATGGAAAAAGAATTCATGTCTTTTCATTTTTTATTATCTTTGTTTATAGTAAAACAGCCCCTTCGACTAGAGAGACTAATCCCTTTGGCAAAATTTTCATAGAAAATTTAAGCCTCTTGTTCATTATAAGCATTATCCAACAAAAGTTTCGAAAGAATTTTCATTGTCCTTTTAGTATTCTCCTTCCCTCACATCAACTATTGCCTTCCAAATCACATTATAATTTTGTTTCTGTCATTGTCATTTTCTTTACATAAATAATCCACTACCTTACCAAAATCATGTTGTTAGAAAGTTTGTTCAAATCAAAGAAATTGGTGATTACCAAGCTACATTGTAAATCAAAATAAGTGGAAGGATTACATTCACTTATCATCCAACACTATCACAGTATCATAGGCCAAACAGAAAAAAACTCGTAACCTTTTCAATAAAACAATAAGAACAAAATTGAAGGAGATTATTATCAAGAAACTACATGCTCAAATGAATTAACAATGCTAGTTGGACACTGTACTAAAAAGAACTACACATTCAATTGAGCAAACAAAGTTGTATATTGAGCTTCCTGCAGAACTGCTTTGCTAAAATACAGGCTTAAAAGTTGCCGATCTACATGACAGATGACTCATAACAATTGAACATGAAAACAAACAAAAAAACCTGGAATAAAAATATATAAAGAACAGTCATTTTCACACAATACTTGGGACATGATCCTTCATGTGTGGGTTGAAATATAAATCCTTATCTTCTTCCATATAGCATATGCTATTAATTGAAAAAATGAAGAATATATTAAAGTGACTAACACTAGAGTATATGGACGATTTTTTCCTTCTTCCATCATTTGTTGGGAAATGAAGAAAAAATGATCTTTTTCCTTGTTGATTAAAGTGATAGAGAACTTGAAAGAATATAATAGCTTTATAGTTCTTTGATTAGAGGGTAGATAGAGACTAGATATGTTATACAGGAATACAAATTACGAGGGAAGAGAAAGTGGAAATGATGTTTCAAGTATAATAAATGTTATTTGGGACAAGTCCCAAAATTTATTGCCTAGACTAGGGCTGTAAATGAGCTGAGCTAGTTTGGTATTCAGTTCGGCTCGGGTCGTTAAAAGTTCAATTCGGCTCGTTCATTTAGTTAAATGAGCTAAGCCTAAGCCTTACTAATAAACAAGCCGAGTTTGAGCTTGAAAAAGTGAGGCTTGATTTATTTTTTAGTTCTAATTCAAGAGCTCGGCTCGGCTTATTCGTTTAGTTAAATGAGCCAAGCTCGAGCCTTATTTTAGGCTCATTTAATTAAACGAGCTGAGCCCGAACCTAAGGGTATTCGGCTCAGCTCGGCTCATTTATTGCCCTAGCCTGGATTACCATGTTGCCTTTGTTATCCAAGGCACGGGTTAGATTTACCGTCTGTTTTGTTGGTTATTTATTGATTATCTAGCTATGTAGATTATAGAAGAATTAGATTTCGGCTTTATAATGGCATGGGAGGGATCAGGGATGGGTCGAATAGGGTTCTTGTCGATATTGGGTGAGGTGTATTCTAGTTCATGTACCTCTTTAATGAGTAAATCTTTGATACTTGATCTCGGCACACAAAGTTTATTGAGTCTAAATAAAAATCCATCTTGTAATGCATAATTACCATGATATTCATTTTTTTTTTTTGCATGCTGTATATTCAGCACTAAAATGTTCATCTTTAGGATATAATTCTTTTAACATTTCAAAACCTAGCAATTTAGTATCTAATAAGACAAGTAATGTAGATCTTCGAGAAAGAGCATCGGCTACCTCATTTTTCCCCCATCTAAGTGTTTGGCAGAGAGCTTAAAAGATTGTAAGATGTTTACCTACTTTACACGTCTAAGACTAGTTTTCTTTTGAACATGTAAGTATTTAAGTTCTCATGATCAGAATGTAATATAAAGGGTTTAGGCCTCAAATAATGATTCCATGTCTCTACGTTTCGTATGATGGCAAATAGTTCTTTGTCATATGCCGAATACTTCCACTTGGCACCATTTAATTTTTTGCTAAAGTATGCAATATGCCATTTTTCTTGTGAGAGAACTCCTATCCCTACCCGCTAGCATCACAAGTTACCTCAAAAAGTAGGTTAAAATGAGGAATGAATAATACAAGAGTATTGCACAATTTATTCTTAAGGGTTTCAGAGGCTTTAGTGGCTTCATTTAAGCAATTGAATACTCCTTTTTTAATAAGTTGAGTAATAGGTGCAGCTATTGTAGAGAAATCCAGGGCACGGGTTATATTTACTGTCTCTTTTGTTGGTTATTTATTTTTTATCTAGTCATTTAGATTAGAGAAGAATTAGATTTCGGCTTTATATTAACATGGGAAAGATCAGGGATGGGTCGAATAGGGTTCTTGTCAATATTGGGTGAGGTTTATTCTAGTTTGAGCAAATCGCGTTTGGATTATTTCAGATGTTAGGTAAGCATTGGGATGACTCCATCTTAATGCTTAATCTTGAAAGATAATAATATTAGCCAATCTAAAATACTAGCTAAAACTTCTTGCCCTCCTAAGGTTCCATTTTAGCAACTCAATTATTCCTATTTCAGATTTGACTCATCACTTTTTAAAAATTCCAAAATAATCCTTTTTTTTTATCATGATCTACTATGATGTAATTTCAAACAAATAAATAATATTAAAGTACATATCCAAAAATTTCAATATTCATTAATTCATTTTATCTTCAATTCAGTAGATCATTTACTAAACAGATTTTAGGCCTACTAGATTATGAAATATAGCATTAGTGTATTATTAATATGTAGTTGTCCACGGAATTCTCAATGTGGCTTCTTTTGTCAATATCTCAAAAATAAAAGTGCAAAACACCTTATAATAGTCATGTGAACAATCTGACCGCAATATTTCGTATGTGGCTTTATCATCCATGACATTGTGAAGCCGCAACAACTTACATGAGTAACAACTACTTCATTACATGGCGTTCAGTGTTGTAGCTTCGTTTGCTACAAATGTTGCATCCTTGAAATTGTGTTTGCTGGGGTCCAAATTTTTGCATGGGATTGCTTTTCTTATATTTTAGTGCTTCTACATGTGGTGTCAAAATCAAAGACTTCTTGCCATGTGTTGAAGTTACTTCCTAAATTAATTTGTCCTATTAACTATATGAAGATTTTTTTTTTTTGATGAATGAATGTGTTTGCACACTTTTCAGCTTGAAGTGACTCCGTATTTGCTTGCTCAAGATAGTTCACCAGATTTCCAAAGAGGTGATTTAGAAGTTGATGTGATCAGCAGAGTGGTTTGGTCCTTGCCGTAAGTGCTTATATTTGTAACTTTTGTTGAAATGAAAGAATAATCTGGAAGCTAGCATTGTTTTCCATGGGGTGCCCATGGTTTTTCTCCTTGTGCTCTTACTATTAACAATCTTTTGGTGAGCTCTTGTTGCTATGTTATGATTTTGGGTCAATCAGAGTAACCATATTGAATGTGTACCTTCGCATGTAGAGCAAACCCCAATTCCAAACTCATTGTGCTCCACTCTGAATGTAAGTTGGCTTTTAATGATACGCCCTGGATCTCTGCACGCCCTTCTTGCCATGTTTATCCTTTTTATTTTTTCCCCTTCTCTTTGCTCTCTCCTCTGTCTACCTTACCTCTCCTCTCTCTCTAATTTATTCAAGTGATTCAATTTAACCAAGCTAAAAATCAGGCCATTAGGGATCTACTTTAGTAGTTTGATATGTTTTTTTTAATTTTTGCTTTTAATCTGAAAAATTCGAAGTTCACCATCTTTTTCTCCGACTTATCTCTAAAAGTTGCTTCGTTTTGTCAGCCTTTCACTGGATTTAAGTGCACTAGTGAATAGATCATATCAGTATGAAACTTTCAAAGGAGTTTTTTGTTGAATTTGTGGTGGGTATATTGGCAAAAAAAAAGGACTTGGCTTGGGGCCCCAATTGCCCACCTAAGCAGCTTGGTGTGCCCCTGGTCGCTTGAGCCTGGTGAATGGGGGTGTCCTGGGCGAAGTGGCTGGGGGTGTCCCTGGTCACTTGACCCAGGTGATTATGGTCCTGCCCGCTAACCCAAGCACTTCAGGTGCTCTACTCCATTTTCTTTTTTTTATTATGTTCACTTTCCATGACTATTTTTCTTCTTTTCAGATATTTTAGTTAGTTTTGATCAGGAGTGTTTTTTTGAAAAGATTTCTTGAGAGAGGAAGGAAAGAAAAGAGGGAAAAGGGTTGAGAAAATGAAAGCAATATATTGGAGCGAACCAAAAAAGAAAGGTTATAGGGTGTTAACTCAAAGTTCTATGGGGTGTGAGTAACAAACCCTGAAAGTAACCTTACATTATTTCTTTTGTTTTCTTTATCTTGAGCTCTTCTAAGTAATATCTGTCTATGCAGATGTTTTGCTTCTGGATAGAAATTATATCAAGATAAACTAAACAGATGTAAAGAACTGAAAATTGGCTTTTTAATCATGATGTTGGATAAGATGCCCTCTTCAGGCTAGAAGCTAGTCATAGATGAAAATGGTAAAACCAAAAATGAGCATCGGACTTTATTATTAATATGACAGAAGTTTGTCATCATATTTGTTTAACTGTTGCCAGAAACAAACCTGTCAAAAGTACAGTTACTGTTGATTGTTATCAATTTTAGTTTGGTTATTTATCGTTGTTTTGGCTTGGTTTTGCATAATTCCATCCTTTATTTTGATCCCAATAAGGAAAAAGAAGCTATATTTGTTATTTTTGGGATACAGTTATTCTCTAGTGCTGAGACACACAACAGAGGAGGTTGTAGCTGCATGCATAGAGGCTATTGAACCTGCTCAGGTTGCGTTAACATCCCATTTAAGGAAGCAAGTGATGGATGAACTCATGGAAGGCTTGAAAAAACATGATTGGTTTGGGGGGTTCGATATATCTGATGAACTCCCTGTGAGATATTCTCTAGAGGAATGGATCAAGCGAGCCAAAGAAGTTCAGGCTACGGTTTTTATTGCAGGTTTATTTTTCTACCATGTTGCAATTGTCTCCTTTATTGTAGTCTTGTTGTGTCTGTATTATTGGCTGATGCTACAATCATGGATTTTCATCAATCTGGAGAGCTGTTAAATCTGGATCAGTCCATGCTTCAATTTTGCTCCAAAGTTTAATATGTTAGGTTATTACCTCTAATATATGCATAGGCATTTTATGAATAAAGAATAGGCTTACGGCAATCAATGCATCCCATAAAAACACTGAACAGTTGGTAAATTTATATGACTGCTAATAAGACTTGTGCCTGGAATCTTTTCAAATATGCTCATCTTAGTGAATCATCAATTTCTTCATTGTATCTTTTGTATTGACAGCTGTTTTTGTTGATTTATTTCTCTAAAAACAAGGCATCAAAGCAGTTGCATCATGATCAATAGCAATTGAGGGTTCTGAATCTTACAATCTGCAAAGATGATTATTTTTGTCAAATGATATGCTTCTCATTCTTTGGAGATAACAACTATCTAATTACTTTTAGAATTAGTAATAATTAAGAGCTAATTAATATTTCTTTGCCCCTTTCAAATGACCGTGCAGTTCATGGAGGCATTGGTGAAGACGGCACACTTCAGTCTTTGCTGGCATCTGAAGGAGTTCCCTATACTGGTATGTATGCCTAAATATCTAAGCGATAGTATTAGAAATTACATTATGTTGATACTAAGCTAACATTTGATTTTCTTTGTTGTTGCAGGTCCTGGTATAATGGCTTCCAAAATTTGTATCGACAAAGTTGAGACATCACTTGCTCTGAAGCATGTAAGCTGACTTTTCAAGCACACCCAGGAGATTACCTGGAGTTCCACGCCTACAGTATTACTTGATTATATGTTTATACATGAATAGATGACATCTGTGGGAAGTCATCACTCATTAGACAATCTGTCACCTAAAGAAAAATTTCTACTAGCCCCAGCTTTTGACTGTCCTCAATATTATGTCATTGTACAAATCATGACCGTTGATCTGTGCAGCTTGCAGACCGTGGTGTTCTTACTATAAACAAGGAGGTACTTCAAAAAGATGATCTTCTCAGGATGTCTGTTTCTTATACCTGGCATGCGCTGACCACTAAACTTCACTGTGAAAGTATTTGTGTTAAACCTGTTAATGATGGATGCTCTACTGGGGTTGCAAGATTGTGGTAGGCTTGTGATTTCATCTTTGCTACCTTTTTTCATGAAGGAATCTTTGTGGCCTTTTTATTATCAATCTAATACTGCAACCAATTACCAAACAGCTCTTTGGAAGACTTGGCAATTTATGTGAAAGCGTTGAAGGACTGCCTTCCACAGATTCCTGCTAATAGTTTTTCTAAGGTAGAAACAGATCTTTCAAGCATCTGATCTGAAAAGAAATGATCTGATAATATCTGTTTATAATACATATTTTGATGTGTTCTCAAATTTTATTCCACCCCAGACCCACAAGATAGATTTGTGTTCTGTACACTAGTTGGGAAAAATATAGCATCATTCTCAATAGTCTTTACTCCGTAATCTTCCAGTGTTACAGAAAATATTAATTATCAACTTTCTGATGCATTGAATGGAGTTCTCGATGTGCTGATGTTAATGCTCTAATATGCATAGCTGCAACTGCTTTATTGACAGGGACATGGAACAATTGAGATGTCAATTCCTCCTCCAGTGAGTTTAATATTTGAACCTTTCATTGAGACCGATGAGATCAAGGTCTCATCTAAGTCTACAGATGGGCATCTCCTTAAATGGGAAGGTCGGAGTAGATGGGTGGAAGTCACAGTGGGCGTGATGGGGAAACATGGGTCAATGCATTCATTGAGTCCTAGCGTGACTGTCAAGGAAACTGGTGATATTTTGTCGCTTGAAGAGAAATTTCAGGGTATGCTGCTCTTGTCCCTGGTTGAGAAAATTGGTCACATGCTCTTCTGATCTCCCCTGTTTGACTTTTAATTGACTGTTACTATGTGGTAGGTGGAACTGGCATCAATCTCACTCCACCCCCTCCATTCATGATGAGGTTATTCCCTCCACAATCTCACGTTTAATGCACCTTCTGTATAACTGTACACTAAATGTTGTTGGCGGTATCAGCCATCATTGGACTCCATGCTTTTTCATGGCATATTTTTCACTTTTCTACTCTTCTACAGTGACGAGGCCCTGCTAAGATGTAAACAGCGGATTGAGCTCATTGCAAATACTCTTGAATTGGAAGGTTTTTCACGCATTGATGCATTCGTTCATGTTGATACTGGAGAGGTATGTGAACTACTCTTCTACTTTCGAACAAATGTCTGGTTTTTAGTAGCAAATTCTCTGTTGGCCTTGAAAGTAATTGGTATTAGCAGATTCTTAGGAATCAAATTAGTATTTTATTATGATTACCTTTTTCTAATATGTGCAGCCCCTAATTTTCTCCTATTATCTTGTATAGTCAAAGATTCCTCCCTATGATCTTCTTGTATAGCTATGGTAATTCTCTCGAATATTCTGCCTATGTAAGGTCAATAGTAAATCAATGAAAGACATTGCTTCATTCTCCTGACTTCATTATGGTACCAGAGCCTTTATCTTTCTCTTTAGTGAAATCTCCATTGTAAAATGTTTTTCTCCTCCACGGCTCCACCCAGGTCGAGGCTTATTGTCATTTATTTTGTCCAGCAGCAGTCTGTACCTCTTCGTCCTATTATTCCCTTAATCTCATCTTGACAACCGATTGACTAAAACTTCATCATCACTGTCTTCCCCTATTACAGATCCCTTGTCCCCATCTTACCTACATCTGTCATCAACTCCTGAATAGATACAACATCTTTTAGCTCTAATTGATTCATCTAAAATTTTTTCCGTTAAGTTATGGCTAATTGATAGTGGTATGTGGCATCATATGACCAGCGATTTATCTCTACTTCAGAATGTTCACGATATTACCCCTACTCCTATGGGACTTCTAGATGGGGTTCACACCTCTGCTACGAAATAAGGCATTGTTTCTTTATCTTCTAATCTTGTTTTGCAATGTGTATTATATGTGCCAAATCTTTCAATTAATCTTCTATCTGTTGTCCTATTTGTAACTCCCATTGTCTTGTTACTTTTTCATCCAAATTATGTGTTATAAATGACCAAGAAGAGGAGCATGACTGAACTAGGTGGCTATCGAGATGGGATATATTATTATTAACGTCAGTCTTACATGGTTTCTCTTTGGAAGAGTTGTGGCATCGCCATGTGGGGCATCCTTGTCGATCATTAAGGTCAATTTCACCTATTCAGAATAAGCTAGGTGATAATAGGTCTCGGTCTCAAAGAAAAATCTGTAACATTTGTTGCTGTGCAAAACAAGTGTGTAGATTGTTTCATTTAAGTAATTCTTCTGTTAATGACATCCTTGATTTAACTCATTGTGATATTTGAGGACCATATAGAGCTGCAAATTTCTCCTAATTTATTTGGTGCACATTCTTTTCTTACTATTGTGGATAACTTTAGTAGATTTGTATGGGTTTATCTTCTGATTGATAAAAGTAAAGTCAGGTCATCGTTGCGTAAAATTTGTGCCATGGCTAAAACTCAATTTGGGAAACAAATTAAGATTGTTCATAGTGATAATGGTGTTAACTATTTATTTTTTGGCTTTACAATCTTTCTTTGCTGGCATGTTGTATTAAACCATTTGTGTTGACACTCCACAACAAATTTGGTAGTTAAACATAACCATAGGCATCTTGTTGGCATTGTCTGCTTTCAAGCTAGTCTTCCTATTGAGTTCTAGGTTGACTGTATTCTTACCGTTGCCCATAGTATTAATCGCACAGCTAGCCTTGTTATTGATGTCTTAACACCACATGAAAAATTATTTTCTTCTTCCCCATCATATGAACACCTTTGAGTATTTTGGTATTTATGCTATGCTCATGGCAAGCAACATTTTAAGGATTAATTTGCACTTAGGGGTCGTCATTTTGTGTGTCTTAGTTATCAACATGGAAAGAATAGGTGAAAAGTTCATGATTTGGATACACATGAAGTCTTTATTTCTAAAGATGTTATTTTTTATGTGTCCAAATTTCCTCTTGCAATGACTTCACTTCTAGTTGCAACGCAGAACATAATTTCAACCTCACTCCTGTTTTGGACCCAATTGCTTATTGCTTTTAGTCCACTCAGAAGTTTTTATCTATTGTGGGGAGGGGATAATAATGCATTCAAAAGGTTATCCACTAACAGCTAAAGATACAGTTCCCGAGTCCTCTGTTGTAACTAATATTGACCTCACACCAACAAATGTTGCACCAACTAAAGTTGTAGCCAATTATGGCCAACATCTGTGTCATCCACCTCCAAGATTATACATGTCACTCAGTCAAATCTCTTACTCCCATCTCAAGTTCCTCTTCATCTGCCTGCTACTTTGATCCCAACTCCCAAGTACAGTGGATTCTTGTTTGTATTCTCAAGCTATCATAGGCCAACTGTAATCTCCAAATTTATTGACTTAAAAATTTTATTTTAAAGCATTAATATAACATAAAACGTAGGGGTTTTACGTTGCATCCAATATAGAAGAGGTACTCCAAATGTTTAGTCTATGTCGTGTGTAAGGCAAAAGTAACCTCGTACCTAGAAATGAGATGCAGGAAGCACTTGATTCCACCATGATATAGGATTTGAACTAGGGAGAAGGAAATATATAAAGTGAAAACAGAGAACTAATAATCTACAGAGAGATGGAGATATCCGGATAATCATACCCTATACCGATTCAATTAGTGCTTCTGAAGGCAAGCACATTTAAGTAAAAATCATTGATCACCTGCAAAATAAGGTGCATTTACTTGTGGAAATGAATACTATCCATGAAAAGGATGATTAGTACGATACATCCTAAGTAAAGCGACAATACAATCGAGAAAGGGAACAAATGCATAAATTATATAGAAGAATGAGCAGGCATAATAATATATAATGTAAGGATACTACCGATTCTAAAATCCCGTTAGTAGGTATGACCTCAATCCATTTCTCATTTACGTTTAGTTTAGGACCCACTATTATTAATTAGTTGAACGGACTGAAATACCCCTCGAGCAAAATTACTGATATGCTACAGTTTTAAATTTTCACATTTTATCGGCCGATAAATCGTCGCTAAATTGTTTATAAATCGGAAAATATCAGCAAAAATCGGGATGAATTGGTAATTTATTGAGAATTCTTAAATCTATTGAAAAAAGCATGTATGATAAATTTTTTTATTCGTTTACTGCATATATTTTCGAACAAGTTAGTATTGAATTATAATAAAATATCGTTATTTGTTACCTTCACATATATTACTAAATAACACATACTTTTTTATTCTAAGACAAATTTAGGGTTATTAGGATAATTTAACATATAATGACTCACTTAATTACTTCTAATATAATATAAAATATTTGTTTATTGAATATTTATATTCAAATTATTAATAAATAATAATTAGAGTATATGGTGAAATAAAATAAAAAATTCACGCCGTGACGATTGCAATACAGAATTTATTATTTGCGACGCTCCAATATTGCAAACGCAATTTTATTGGTTGGTACAACCTTATAGTTATGGGGGCATTTCCCAAAAAAAATGTCACAATTTTTGTAAGGAATCCTAATTCCACATTATAAGCACAACCCCTTCCATACTACTCTTTTATCAACCAATTTTAGCATACCTTCCTCAAATATTATTATTATCAACATATTCAAAAATCAAGGTTTACTTCTAATGTCTTACACATGCGATAATAACCCTATTTCTAGAATTATTATTTACAATACTTACGAAATCCTAATTTCACAAGTTAGGTATAAATTTTTCCTTGGTACTCATTTTATCACAAAATTCAATGTCCATCCTTAAAATATTATTATTGACGAAATATCCAAAAATGAGGGTCTTAACACTCTAACTCTAACGTCTCACGCATGCGATAATAATCTATCTATAGGATTATTATTCATAAATCTTTGCAAAACCCAAATTTTACAAATTAAACATAACTTTTCTCCTAAGACTTACATCACCACCAAATTTATTATACATTCCTAAAATGCCATTATTAATAATTTATCCGAAAATTAGGGTTTTAAATATAACGTCTTACACATACGATAATAACTCCGCCTTTAGGGTTATTATTCTCAATTTAAGCTATTTTCTCTTTTTATGTGACTTAGGTTATTTAAAATTACTCCAAATATTTTACTTGATATTTTTAGCATATTTTAAACCATTTAACACATTAACACACCAAAGTTTCCATTTTAAATCAATATTGACCAAAATACCCTTGAAGATAGCCAACCGCCCTTATTTCGTAAAAACCTTATGTCTCTGATAACATTATTTTTCAATCTCAATTTATTGCATCACTATATATCTTAACTATACTCATTTTTCACTTATCATACTTTATCAAACCCATATTACAGTACCATATATCACACTGTTTCATTTAGGGTTTACAAAATAAGGGTTGTCGTAACAATATTGTATAAGTGCTTGCTTTCTTATCTTACTCACTTTCCATCATAAGATACTACATTATCACATCATAAAATTAATAACATAACATTATCAATGTAATCATAAAATTAAGACACATACACTCATTGCCGTTTCTAATAGAGGTGCAACAGAGCTTTGTGTCGTAGCTAAAGAGGGTGGAACGGAGATGGGTGACCGCGGTGGGCTGTGTAGCAAGAGATGGGGGGTGTTTGGCGAGGGTTTGTGACGCAGATGAGGAGGGGTTGATGGGGGTGGTTGTAGTAATTAGTTGCCGGGAAAAAATGGTAGTACTTGGTGGCAAGTTGTGGCGAATGGCGGGTGAGGTATGGTGCTGACAAACAGGGAAGGAAGGAGAAGAAGAGGGTGTTACATCAGGCTAGGTGTTTGATAGTAATGGAGGGAGGTAGAGATTTGGGTGAGGAAATTAAATGAGGTGAGGAGAGAGAGTGGAGGATATATATATATATATATGAAGAGAGGTGGTGCATGGTGAATGGCAGAGAAGATAAGCAGGGGAAGTGAGCGCAGAGGAGAGGGTTAGGGGAAATTTTGGGGCAAAATTTTCAACAAACACATTCCTTAAGATGTGGGAGGTGATAGTGATGATGATGAGGGTAGGATAGGTAGGTTTAGGGTGTAAGCATGATAGTTGGAAAATGGTTGGGAGAAGAGGGAAAGCCGCAAGAAGAAGATGAAGGAAGCCGGGAAGGAGAAAAAAAAAAAGGAGAAGGAGAATGCGAAAAACGGAAAAAGGAGAAAAAGAAAATAAGTTTAGGGTTAGGATTAGAATTAGGTTAAAATAATTTAGATTAGAAAATTAGGGTAAAACTAACTATTGACTATCAGGATTAGGTTTTGGTTAAAAAAAATATTAATGACCCCGAGTAAAGATTAGGATTAGGTTAATATTTAGGATTAAGGAATTAAAATAAGGTAAACATATTAATTTTTTGATATTAGAATTGGGTTGAAGTATTAATTATTCAATATTAAAATTAGATAAAATTCGGGATATTAGACCAATGTTGACGTGATGCTCTACGTGAAGAAATTGATGCTCTAGAACATATAGGTTCTTGGACTATTGTTGATTTACTTGTGGGTAAGAAGCCCATTATTTGCAAGTGGGTCTATAGGATTAAATTTATCTATGATCAAAGACAGACTTGTGGTTTGTGTGGATAATCAAGAAGATGGAGTTGGTTATACTGGGACATTTGTTCCTATTCCTATACTTGTCAATGTTTGTGTTGTTTTAACCATGGCTATTATCTAAGATTAATAACTTCATCAAGTCACTAATTCCTTTTTACATGGCAACCTCCATGAGGAAGTATACTAGAAGTTACCATTTGGGTTTTCTGCATCTTTGCCCAACGAAGTATGTCATTGACAAAAATCATTATATGGTCTTAAGCAATTTCCTCAAAATTAGTTTGCTAAGTTGCCGTTTTCTGTTCGTCATTATGGTTTTGTGCAATCTCATGCAGATCATACTTTGTTTACCTATCAGTGTGATGAAATATCTCTTGATGTGTTAGTATATGTCGATGACCGCATTCTTACTGGTAATAATTATGCTGCTTGTGTTTCCTGCAAGCATTATTTGAACACTTGTGTTTAGATTAAAGATCGATGCTTCTTAGGCACTGAGATTGCTTGCAATCCAGACAATTTAGTTTTGTCTCAGCATAAATAAACACTTGATATTTTGGTGGAGATAGGCCTAACTGCAGCTAATCCGGTTTTCTTCCCAATGGAGCAGAATCATTCTTTAGCACTTGCCTATGAACCTCCACTCCTTGACCTTGGACTGTGCCAGTGTCTCATTGGTTACCTAGTATATCTAACTATTACTAGGCCGGATATTTGTTGTGGGGTTCATATATTGTCTCAGTTTATGCAGCCATCGTGCCAAGACCATTGGGATGCTACCCTTTGTGTGTTACAGTATCTTAAAGGTACCCCTGGTTTAGTTATTGTCCTTTGAACTAATAGTGCGCTCCATCTTTTTGCATATTGTGCTTCTGATTTGGTTGCTTGCCCTATTACTCGCCGCTTGGTTACATGAATATGTGGTCTTGCTTGGTGATTCTCTTATTTTTCGAAAAACAAAGAAACAATCCACTGTTGCTAGGTCCACGACCAAAGAGTATCGTGCCATGGCAGTCACTACATGTGAGCATGTCTGGTTGAAGTCATTCTTAGCTTCCCTCAATGTATTTCACATGCAGACTATGCGTCTTTTCTGTGATAATCAGGTAGCTTTGCATATTGCATCCAATCCTGTGTTTCATGAGTGAACCAAATGCATAGAAATTGATTATCACTATGTACAGTAACAATTTCTGACATGCCAATCAGTTGGCTGACATCTTTAACAAAGCTTTAGGCAGTCAGCAGTTGCAGCTCTTATGTGGCAAGTTGGGCACTTGTAATCCTCACTCCAACTTGAGGGGAAATATTAGCAGTTTCTTAGGAATCAAATTAGCTATTTTGCAGATTCTTAAGAATTAAGTTAGCATATTATTAACTTTTCGTAATATGTGCAGCCCCTAATTTTCTCCTATTATTATGTATAGTCAAATATTCCTTCCCTTTATCTGATTGTATAATTATGGCAATTCTCTTGAATATTTTGTCTATATAAGGCCAATGGAAAATCAATGAAAGACGTCCCTTCATTCTCCTAAATTCGATATGGTTTTTCCTATCTGTCAATTTGACATATCAGGTGCTTGTCATAGAAGTCAACACTGTGCCCGGAATGACTCCTTCCACTGTCTTAATCCATCAGGTAATATATGTCAAGACTGCTCATTCATGCCCCCCTCCTTTGCCTATTCTTCTGTTCCTGGACTGAGATAATGCAAATAGGCTATGCTGTTTTTGACTCCTTCAAATTACGGTATTAATAAAAAAGAATTAATTATAATTATTCGGCTATGAGAACCTAACCGGTGATGTATTTGCGTATCAGGCACTGGCGGAGAAGCCTCCCATGTACCCACGCCAATTTTTCCGCGAAGTCGTGAATTTAGCTACAGAAAGGTTGATGTAAAAGTTGCTATGAACTTTATTTCCCCGTCACTGTTGTATATCGTGGAACACTATGGGGTGAATCAATATAGAAGGTTGTTCCTCTTCATTTGCCACCCATCATACACTTCCGAGCATCCTTGTATTCTCGAGATCTAAGTAATACACAATTCTTCTGTTCTACTCACTTGTGCGCTCCCTTACTAAGCAAACTTCTTCTCTAGTCTGGTTATGGTTGCTTTGTCTAAGTACACTGAAGGAATTGTGATTAAGAAAGTCTTGTAATGTACGGTGCATGGAGGGTGACTCCAACACCTGTATTCAAAATTTTAAGGCTCTATTTTGTTACATTAGTAAAAATTATTTTCCATCACATTAATATATTTTTGTTCTCCGAAATTGTAATGAATCGTTTTTAGAATTGTTTGACTTTGTTGATTAAATCAGTAACTTTTCTCAAGTGTTTTTTTTTTTTAATCCATTATCTGAAAATTTGAATTGGCAGGTTGCACTGGTATATTGTCAAATCAAAATTTCAACAATAGGCATACGCTGATCATGGGGCTTATGTGTCGTTTTGTATTGACAAAAAGCAAATACATGGGATGATAAGTGTGAAATTTGTGATTTGAAAACGAAGGATCTAGATCATTTACTCACTCAATGTGTTCTTGCTTGTACTTGCCAGAAGTATTGTTTTACTTGGCTATGAATCCGCTATCAACTTAGTAGTTGGGTTGGATTTATGAGCTGGCTTCACAGGACCAGAAGGAGAAGTTGGACGGGAGTTCTAACAGTGAGAGTTGTAGTGATGGTATACAAAATACGGAGAGCAAGAAATGGAGCTGTGTTTCAAGACCAAGTAGTGCCCTTAAGAAAGATTGTCAAAGATAAAGTTCCGGAGATTCATACACGTTTAAGTAGAGCTAGTCGGCACACTTTGATGAATGGCAAAGTTGTACGCAATTTTTATTATTTCTCGTAAGGAGGGTTTTTCTTTGGTGAAATTTTGAATGTGCATATTGCCCTTTGGTATTAATAAAATAATTTTTAATTACAAAAAATTAAACAATAACCATATGATTAAATAAAAGTGTGTTTGTTTCAAAAAAAAAAAAGGGCATATGATATGATATATTTACTGTTGTGACATTGTTTGAACTTTGAAGTAGGAAGATCTTTTCCATTTCTAAATTAACCTTAGGGTGCTAGGCTTGGGGTGGGTGTGCTGATATGCATACGGTATCATCATTTGCATGTAGAAGGTAAGTGTAACATGCTGACATCAATTAAAATATTTTTTATTAGAACTATCAAAATAAATAAATAAAATATCATAATATTCTTGAGTTTTTTTTCCTATAAATTAACATCCATATTAATATACTGTTAACTTAAAAGAATAAATTGTATACACCTTTTACTATTGTTGTAATAATTTTTTACCACTCAAATTCTACTAAATATTTGCTATAACTATAACTATATATTATATAATATTATCATACAACTAAATATCTTTTACCACCATTAATATAATCTTGACCATTATTTTTCTACAAAATTTCATCATCGATCTAAGTCATATGTATATCTCTTGTCACAAAAAACATATGTATTTTTTTTATACATCCAAGTATTCTCAACACTACTACGTGTTTTTTTTACCACTATTTTTTTCTTTTAAAAAATCAACATTTATCTAAACATATCACCAGCCTTATTTGTATCTTTCAGTACAACTACGCATATCTTTCGCTATATATCTAAGTATTTTTCACCACCGTTAAACTTATTTTTCACCATTATGTTTCTAAAAATGTTCATGATTCATCTACGTCCTATGCGTATTTTTAATTACAATTATACATATAGTTTACCATGCATCTAAGTATTTGATGCATGGTAGATATAAATTGGGTTAAACTTAAGAGAACAAGAGGGTGGCTGCAAGTAGAGGTGGCAAACGGGTCATTTGGGTCGGGTTAGGGTCGGGTTGATATGGGTCGGGTCAACTTTTATTTACTATACAATCGAGTCGGGTCTGGGTTCGGGTCGGGTGTAATTCGGTTCGGGTGTGTTTCGGGTTATATTGCTTTGGGTTTGGTTCGGGTTCGATTCGGGTTAATTGACTGGTCGGGTGTGATTTGGGTCGGGTCGATGCTAGGTTCTTCGGATTTCTCGGGTTCGGGTCTATTTCGGGTTTGACTCGGGTCTATAGAATTCGGGTTAGGTTTGGGTTCGGGTTCGGATTCGGGTCACTATATGGGTCGGATGTGAATCAGATCAACTAAGTGTCAGATCTATCGAGTTTTTTGAATTCGGGTCTATTTCGAGTCTATAGATTTTAGGTCAAATCAAAAAACTCAAATTAGGTATTATTTATAACAGTATGAATCATGATCGAGAACGAGTTTGAACATAAAAATTGGAACTTGTATGAAATAAAATAAAATTATTTTTAATTTTTACAAAATTAACTTTAAGTATTTTTAGAATAATAATAAAATCTTTGAACATACCACCATCACAATTTAAAATGAGAGCTTTTTTCCTAGCCATAATAGTACGACATTATCCTATTACTATTAGTTTGGTTTTAGTTTCTTTTGCTGTGGTTTTTTAATTTCTCAGTGTGACATTGTCACTATTTTTCATTTTCAATAATAATTTTTAATATACAATAAATAAATATGTGATAAATGAAAATCACAATCATCAATAACTTTGTGAAAAATGAAATATCAAAATTGTCTTATGATTATAAACCCTACCCCACTTCCAATGAATTTGTCTCAATGCCTAACTTAGTAAAACAATACTCCGTCATAGCACACTAAACTCTATATTGTATGTCTGATGTCTTAAGACAATTATCTATATTATAAATATGTCGATAGATATTTATAATGGTCACAACATAGCTAATAAGTAACAATATATCGCCTTTTACACCTTAAATTACAATTATAATTTTCATGATTTCCTACATTACTTTTCTTGCATTGTTCATATTTAATTTGCATCAACATGCATATCATCCATCTCCTTCGTTCTTATAATTGCTAACATGGTGGACCATGCACTTCCTTTGTTAATTATTTCATTTCTTAATATTATGGCATAATATTCTAGAAGCAAGTGCATGGCATCCTCAATAATATTCTTTGATCATTGAATCAGTGCAGAGTCATTTGATCTCCTCCTATTTCAATTCCTTCAAATAACCTATATTAGTGTACACGTCATTTCTAACGTCTCGTCATCTAAGTGTTAGATTATGAAATAGACTCAATCAAATTCAGTGTCTTTTTAATTTTTTATAGTATACAACTTCACTATAGATTATCATCATCCAAATAAAACACTTAGGTAATTGGGTAATCATTAATCTCATGCACTAAAGTCTAAGTTACTTGCTCACATATCTCACACGTTGGTCCATTCGTACCTTTCTTAACCAACCTATTTTTAGTTAATAGCTAATCCTTACAAGCCTTTAATTATTTGAAGTATTAATCTTAATCTGATATTTTCAGTGAGGATTGTCAGGTGCTATATTTTTTGTCATTGCAAACTTGATGATGACTACTCATCCTTGACTCCCTTTAGATCTTTTATCTCAATATCATGCCTAGCTAATATTATCCCTAGTTGGTTGTAAAGTTAATAAAGCTTTAAAATATCCAATAACTTTATAGGTTGTAAAATAGGTCATAATAAATTTGTATTCATTTTCTATGAGCCATGATCCAACAATTTCATGATATATCTCATGTGCGTTGCATTTCAATAGTTATAAACTCATTTTCTAATCTAAACTATTTGGATGAAGTAAAAAATACCTTCTATTATGGCTTACTCATGCATTGCATCCTCCTATACCTGTATATCTAACTCATCTCCAACACATTACACACAGTTTCTAGTAATGTGTTGTCATAGATTCTATGATATGCTAAGATACTATTATATTAGGGAAATTCAATATATAATATGAAAATATTGAATATTCATATATAAAAGAAACCTATTTATTAAATATCTCATCGTTAGCAAAATCTTTTTATTGTCATTTTTATTCTTATACTAACAATTTATGTTATTAATAGCTTGTAACTTTGCAGTACCAACTAATACCCACTTATAAATAAACCTATGATATAATATGATTATATTAAAAAATCCAGTGGTAAAAGACAATGATATGTATCTTTAATTAACCTTTATATTGATATCAGTGTTTTATTTTATTTTAGTTTTAAAAAATGAATAACTATAAAATAAATATTACCCATTTTGGAAAATAATATATTTTTATTAATTTCCATAACTTTACATCAAAATTTCCATATCATTTTTATTATTATAATAATAATTTAAGTTATAATTTTGAACTTTATAGTATCAACTGAAACCTATTTATTAAATATGATAAGGTGAACATCCAATGAATTATTCTTAATGATCTACCAATTTTACAAATAAACAAGTTTTAGCAAAAATAATATATTTAATTAATTTAGTACAAAATAATGAGTTCAATATTTATGAAATGAAAATTCACTAAAATGAGAGTATATTTTTAAAACAAAATGAATAAATATTGCTTTAGTTAAAATAAATTAAAAAATGATATAATTTACATATGAGGTGGACTATTAGTCTATTAATAATTTGATATTATGAATTAAGGAGTAAAAAATCATATTACAAATGTTAAAGCTATAATTAACGTAAACTTTTAAAATGAGTACAAATATATATACATACTATCACAAAATATTACTAACATACCAACTAAAAAATATTATAAAAGGGAATTATTATTATAAAGTATAAATATGTAAATGTTAAACATGCTGTGAATAAATTACATATATAATTTAGTCTCAAACTTTAATTAGGGTTAGAAATACAAATAACTTTTATCTTTAAATTAAATGATAATTATAATTAATAATAACATTATATATCTTATTATTACATTTAAATACTATGAGAAAATAAACTCAAAATCTTACAATGATTAAATTTTATTTAAAAGTCTCATTTTTTACTCATTTTATTTTTTATACATTAAATACTAAATATTTTTTTAATAATTTTTCCCCTATTAAATATTTCACTTAGTTCTTATTTTTCTAACCCCCTTAATTTTATATAAACTATAATAAGATATTAGTTAAAATATTTTTAATTTTCTAATAACTTTATACTTTTTTAATATTTTACCTAAATCTTATTTTTCCCCCAATATCTATATTTTATTTTCCCTCCAAATTTAACATATTAGATATTAGTGATCAAAATATCTCGCATGTATCTCTAGCTACAGCTACGCTACTACAACTTCTTACTGCTATCCTACACTACTCACACAGACGCACGCAGCCTCACCTCACACTAAAGCTTACACTCAGTCACTCACACGACACAAGACACACAGACACAGCACATGCAATGACTAGCTCACTCACTGCTTCGTCGATAGTCGATACTCTCAATCGTCACTGGTCACTCATCATCACCACCATAGTGTCGCGTTTGGTTTTGGTATGAATCGTGTGATTCGAACCAAACGGGCAGAAACGATCAAACGAAGACTTCTAGGAGTTCCAGTCCCAGAGTCCCACCCAGCCTTCATCCTCCATGACCATTCGACCACAACGGCACAACCAGACGTCCAGACCAGTCGACCACAACCGCACGTCCACACAACCAGACCAGTCGACCACAACGGCACGTCCGCGCACAACTAGACCAGTCGACCACAACGGCACAACCAGACCAGTCAGTCGACGGTCGACCACAACTAGACCAATCACCACTTCCATTGGTCTGCACTCAGTACCTCCATGGATCCCTCCTTCGGCAGTTCGGCTTCGACTTTCTGATGCTGTGCTGCACTGCCGCTATCCATAATTCCATCCAGCTCCTCTCGAGTCTCGACAGCAGCTCCCTCCTTTGTTTCGAATTTTTCCATTTCATTCCATACTTCCGTTCTGTTCCATCTCCTCCTCTGTTTTGAAATTTTACATTTCATTCCATACTTCCCTTTCATCTCCTCTTGTTTCGACATTTTCCATCTGCTCCTGATTCCCGTTTCGATTTTCTTCCATTCCATTCCATCTCCTCCTTTCCTCTATTACGTTTTCAATCAACATTATTGTAGACTTGTAGTGGTCGGAGGTGAGGTTCTGTATAGTTCATTAGCTCTTCATTGTTTGGCAACTCTTTGTTGCAGAAATCAATCAAAATGCCTATGTTGATTGTTTGTTGCTGTATGTTGATTTAGTGTTACTCTGTTAGTGGTGATTTTGATTTTTGAATCCTAGTTGATGATGGAAATTTTCTGTCTGTTATTATTAAGTTGTCTCATGCAATTTTTTTGTCTACTTGTATTGTTATACAGGTCTTCGATGGGTATTGGTTTTCGAAGTTGGAAGTTGGAACTCCTCTCTCAGCATGTTTTTATTTGTTTTTTTTCTTGAGGGTTGTTTGGTTATTGCATGTGGGATGGTTTATTTTGGATGTACCAGTTCTTATTTAGTTGTTTACTGAATCACAGATTGAATTTGAGTTAGAAGCAGCAAAAGTCATTATGTTATTGTTGGGTCTGGTCATATACATGTTTAGGCTATTAGCATGCAAACAGATTATTATGTATATATGTTTAGCATGCAGAATTGTAGATTACATGTTAGCCTATTAAATATTAGCATGCAGATTGTGTGTACTTCAATCATATGTTAATGTTAGCCTATGTTACTTCAGGCTCAAACAGATTGTTTGTATGTGATTTCATGATTATCTTAATTTGATTATGGTATTCCATTTGTATTTTATGTGATTTCATGATTATGCTGTTCCATTTGTATTGTATGCGATTTCATGATTATGGTATACTATTTGTATTGTATGTGATTTCATGATTATCTTAATAAAATACTAATACTAATAATTTATTGTAGTTATGGAAGCTGGAAATTATGATGCTAGCAATCTTCCGGATCCTAATTTGCAAGAAGTGATAAGAAAAGGAGCTCAGTTTGGAAAGAATTTCTGAGACTTAAAGGAACCGAGACCAAGGATGGAAAAGAGAGAGCACTTTGCAACCATTGTAAGGTGGCTTCTTTCATTGCTAGTTCACATTATGGGACAACGAATCTAAAAAGACATCTTGATAAATGTCCATCATATCAAAAAATTGTGAAAGTAGAATCTAATGTTTATAACCAAAAGATCTACAGAGATCTATTAGCAAGGGCTATCATCAAACATGGGTATGCATTCTCTTAGGTTGAACACGAAGGCAATATAGAAATTCATGCATACTTGAATAATCAAGTTAGAACCATTTGTAGAAATACTGCAAAATCGGATGTATTGAAATTGTAATAAAACTTGAAAATTGAGCTTAAGAACTATCTTCATAGCATCCCTAGTCGTATTTGTCTGACTTCTGATATGTGGACTTCTTATCAAACTGAGGGATATATGTGTTTGACTGCTCATTTTGTGGATGCTAATTGGAAGTTGAATAGTAGAGTGCTGAATTTTCATCATATAGAAACACCACATACGGGACAAATCTTACATAATTCGGTGTTAAGTTTGCTTCAAGACTGGGGTATTGAGGATAAGATTTTCTCTATCACATTAGACAATGCCTCAAGCAATGATAGAATGCAAGATCGTTTGCGAAATACACTGAATGATCAAAATTTTTTGTTGCATGATGGCATTTACTTACATGTTCGGTGTGGTGCTCATGTTTTGAATCTCATTGTTAAGGTTGGGCTTAAGGTAATAGAGGATATTTTTGTTAAGATTAGAGATAGTGTAAAATACATCAAGTGGTCAGAATCGAGGAAGACTACATTTCGAAATTGTGTGAAATTAGCTCGGATATCAGATACTAAAGCATTATGGCTTGATGTTCCCACAAGGTAGAACTCTACTTATTTGATGATTGATAGAGCTATTATTTATCATAATGGATTTAAGGAGATGGTGGTTGTTGACCCTTTGTACAAGAATTTTCTAGGACCTCAAGAGTGGGACATGCTTGAAAAAATTCGTGATGTCTTAGAACCATTTTATGATATTACTGAGTTATTTTTTGGTAGTCAGTATCCCACGGCAAATTTGTATTTTGAGAATGTATGGAAGATCGAAATGCTTTTAAATGAGTTGATAAAGGGGGACGATGAAGTGTTAAGGAAAATGGCTACAGAAATGAAGATTAAATTTGACAAGTATTGGGCCAACTTAGATGGGAATGAATATGGTACATTATTTGCTTTTGCTGTGATTCTTGATCCTCTTTGTAAGTTGGATTTTCTAAAGTATTGCTATCAAAAATTATTTGAGGATGGAACAAGGGCTTCTTTGAAAGTCAATGATATGCGGTTTAAGTTAGGGATGCTTCTAGTGGAGTATCCTTCAGTTAATGATGGAGGAGGTACTTGTTATAGCTCTTATGGAACATCATCAACATTGGACACTAACACCCTTGGTTCTACTCGCAAGCGCAAATTTGATTTCTCTGCCATAAGTTTACATTTCTCACCTTCCCTTAATCTTTTATATCTTTCCTTTGATTTTGATTTGTTATTATATTTATGTTCAATTGACTATTATATATAATTTTTTTTATCATTCTTGATTTATTATATATATATATATATATATCCATTTGCTTTTGTAATTTTTAGGGTTTTGATGAAAATGAGACTGCATACACCTATAATGAAAAGACAAAGCTGGATAAGTATCTAGATGATCCAAGATTGGACCGCAAAATCAAGCTGAACATTCTTGACTTTTGGAGAGAGAACGAGTCTCAATATGGAGAGCTTGCACATCTAGCTAGGGATATTTTAAGTGTGCCCCTTATAACTGTTGCATCATAATCAACTTTTAGCATTGGAGGTAGAGTTTTAAGTAAGTGGAGAAGCTCGTACTTGCCTGAAAATATTAAAGCGTTGATAACTACTCGTAGTTGGTTGTATGGTTTTGAAGGTAGTATTTTTAAGGCTTTTATTTACTTCTTTGTTTCTACATCATAGTAAATTTCTAATGTGTTATTGTTTCTCTAGCAACTGAGGAAGATGAATATGTTGGTTGCAATGTGGGGTGGGATGGAGCCAACCCCCCTACTAGACATCCTTAATAAGGTCCATAGGTACTATTTTAATTCTTTATATAATTGATAGTTAAGTATGTAGCTTTTATCCAAATGGAGTGTATTTAACTACATGTTCTTTCACTACAGGGAGGACTACATTGATATTTTTGAAGAGGTTGCAAGGAGGACTATCCAAATGGGGTGATTTTTTTTTCCTCATTGTTATATAAGCCTCAGATTAAGGTGTGTGACTTGTTGGTGTGATGTTTTTGTAACAACATATGGTGATGGTTAGGTGATGTCTTTCTCTTAGCATTATAAGTTTATAACTATCCTATAGGACATCTTTTGCCTTTTGGATTGTAAATTTCTTCCTTTCTAGTTAGTATTTTTTGGTTACTTACCTCAAGGTCAGGGCTTCAATCAAAGAGAGGTATTCACCTTCATCCATTAAAGAGAAGATCAAGTATTCATTGTAGGTATGTTATCAATGCTCTAGTTTTCTTATTTACACTTGTTTGGACTTTTATTGTATTTATTTGTTAGTAATTATCAGTATATTTGATATTATTTTGTATTGTGTATCATACAATGAGTGTATGATGAAATGCTGAATTTGATTGCCAGGTCCTCATGAATCATTAATACAATGAGTGTATTATTATTATGGTCCAAAGTGTAGAGTTTAAGTTGTAGGAAGTTATCAAACAAAGTGAAGCAAAAATATAAATTTATGCTTATAAATGTTTGCATTTATTTACATGGTTTCAAAAATTAATAAGAATATGGAGTTAAAAATATCATATATGAATAAGAATAATCAATTATCGGTTCAAGTCTGGTTCGGGTCGGTTCGGATTCGGGTTAGAGTTCGGGTTAGTTCGGGTTAGTTCGGGTTAAAGTTAAAGTTCGGGTCAGTTCGGGTTCAGGTTAGAGTTCGGGTCGGTTTGGGTTCGGGTCGGGTCGGGTTTGAGGTGCGCTCGGTTCGGGTTATTATTGATTTTGGTCACTTCGGTTCGGGTCAATTTAGGTTCGGGTCTTTATCGGGTTAGCTAAATTCGGGTTGGATCCAAATTGAATCGGGTTGTTTTGGGCTTTCGGATTATGAACGGGTTTTATTTTTCGGGTTACTATCGGATTTCAAGTTGGGTTATTCGGGTTGGGTCGGTCGAGTTGGGTCAACTTTGCCAGGTCTAGCTGCAAGACCACGGAAAATAGCAATGGAAAAGGGGAAGATGAGGAGAATAATATATGATCTAAGTAACTCTTAGATCATACATTTGAATCTACCACTTAAGCAATGCAACACTTAAAATAAAAGTGACAAGAATTTGAATAGAATTCAACCAAGGCATACACTAGCAAAGGAGGTCACTCAATCAAAAATAAGAGGAGAATCGGCATAAGAAAAAAACCTCCTCATTCAGCCATTTCTTACACTTATATAGGTGTACAAACCTTTAGGTACAAAATAACTATGCCCAATTAAATGTACAAGCTGGTTAGGACTTAAACTATTTAGTTACCCATCATGCAACTATCCTAGTTTAATTCTAACCAACCTTTGCATGAAATTCCCCACCTAAAAGTATGTGTCCCTTGTCCAGCCCCATCCCTTTGGTTGACTTGTGGATTGAGTGCAAGCAAGCTACCCTAAGTACTAGCTATTACATGAATGAAGTTAATGCAAATTAAACAAGTAAACATGACCTACAATAAGGGTTGTAAAAAGTATAAAATTTGAGGGATTAAACCTCAAAAATATCCCATAATTCTACACTTGTAGGATGCCACTTTACCAACCTTTTCTGCCCTCCTTTTGCTCTACAGGTCGACGCTAGTGGCCCCCATTTGTGACTATCTACAGACTACAGGTAGTTGTGGTGGCAGAGAGGGCTGCGAGTGTGGCTCAAAAGGAAAGCCACGAAAATAGGTGAGGCTTGGGGTGGAGTGTGGCTGCTTGGTTAGCTGCAAAGTTGGCTTGTATTTTAAGCTATGAAAGAAGGTGGCTGGGAGGCACGTTTGCATGTCTTACATGGCTCCTTTGGATGTGACAAAATGAGAAGAAGAGTTTAGTGAATTCCCTCCCAACTTAGAAGAATTTTTGGGTCTTCTAATTTGGGGAGAAAAGTAGTTAATAAATGGTTTTGTGAAGGGGATGCTCCTGCGTCAATATCTTTCACCACCATAAAGGGGTATGGACAAACAGGCTCAACCCAAAATTTTGGATCGGACTGGGCCTATAAAATAAGGTTAGGGTTGGACCATTTTGAAAAAACGGTATGGGTTCTAGGTCATATTTTTCTGAGAAAACGAGCATCCGAGTTGGTTTAGGTTTGACCCAATTTTAACCCTTTTATAATTTTTTTCAATATATATTGTCGAAACAGGGTCAAAACCAGGTTAGTTTTGAGACCAGGTCAAAATAGGGTCTAAACAAGGTAGAAATAAGGTTGAAACTGGATCGAAATAAGGTCATTTTAAAAATAGGGTCAAAACAGGGTCAGTCCAGGGTTGACCCAATTCTTACGTTCTAGGTCCGGGTGTAGACTGTTTTTAAACCGGTCTAAGTTCTAGGTTATAGTTTAGTAAAAATTGGGTCTCCTAGCCGATTCGATCCGAATTTGATCCGGTGCACACTCTTAACCACCGTTAAACATATATTTTTTTTCTATCATTGATATAAGTCTTATATGTATCTTTCGGTATAACTACATATATATTTCACCACGTATCTAATAACCTTTTAGCACCATTACACATATATTTCACTACTATTTTTTTTTTAAAAAAAATTCAAAATTCATCTAAGTATATCATTAGTTTTGTGTGTATCTTTCACCACAACTATATATATATATTTTCTAAAGTATATCACTAGTATTGTGTGTATTTTTACCACAACTGTCATATATTTCAACAAGAGTTTAAGAATCTTTCACCAATATTAAACATACTTTTCACCACTATTTTCCTTTAAATTTTCAACATTAATCTAAGTGTATATAATTAGTCCCATGCATATGTTTTATTACAATTACACATATATTTTACTACATTTTTAAATATCATTTACTATTGTCAAATATATTTATCAAAATTATTTAAAAAAAACTAATATTAATCTAAGCATATATAATCATGTGTACTCATTTGAGTATCTTCTACTATTTTTTTTCACTCGCATTTTTATTATTTCATAATCTTTCACAACTATTATACTAATATTTCTTTATAACTTTTTTATCCATACCATATCAATATATATCTCTACTTGTAAAATAAAATTTTAAATATATTATGGTATATTTTTGTAATATTCTAAATTAAAAATAAATTAATCTTGATAAAGAAAATAGAAGAAGAAGTGATGATGCCATACCATATCATTATCTTTTGGCATTCTAATAATTTAAAATAGTTGTAATTTTCTAATTATAGATACTTTAGGATTTAGAGATTTTTTATATAAAAATTTTAATATCTCCTAGATTTCTAATAGTTTGATTTAGTTATATATATATAATTATAAATATTTTAACTATGTCCTTCAATAAAAAAAATTGCGTACCTATTCCTTAATTTAATAAATGAAACAAATATTTATACTAAAAATGACTAAGTGCATTTAAAGGTATAAATATTTCAAGTTTGTTTATGTAAAGATAAAAATATTTTTTTAGTTTTTCGTAAAAGGCATCAATGTTTTGACTTTGTTCTGATTAAAACATAAGTATTTTTTTTTTAAAAAAATTAAGAAATAAATATTTATACATTGTTTACATTACGGTATAAACTTTTAAACTTTATTTTTTATTAATGAATAAATAAAAATGACTAGATTTACCTTATTTTGCATTTTTTTTTAAATTTTATACCTTAATGTAAATAAAATCTAAATATTTGTATCCTTACCGTAAACTCAAAAACATATACGTCTTTATGGGGAAAAACAAAAGATAATTATATCTTTAAATACATTTTTTGTTAAAATGACAAAAATTATGTTTACATTTTAAATTTGGATAAAGAATAAGGATAACAATGAATTTCGGATCTAATTCAAACTTATTAGACCTGTATTGCTTTTAGTGAGACTAGGTCATGTCTAACTTCTTAGTTTATAAATATCGTAATAGATATGAGTTCAGTAATACAAGACTTAGGCATAGTTTAATTTTTCTAACAACTTGGGTGCCGGAAAATATAAAGAAGATCACTTAGATTAAAATATTAACCTCAGTGGATGAAAGAAAATATTGTTAGTACCTTAAAAAATTAGAAGTGTTTCACATTTTCACCATATCGATTATTCTCATTAAATATGCTTCATGCACACAAGTACATATTAATTTCATTTGTTATCATCTTTTTTCTGATATGTTTTAGGCTTTTAGCTGATCTTTTAAATATAATTTTGTATATTTATTTTATAAGAAATCTAAAAGATATTTTATTTCAAAATTATTTGAAAAATTAAAATAACTATTTTTAAATTTTATTAAAAAAATTGTAATAAAAAATCTATATTAAACTATATAAGATATAAATATATTTATATAATTTTTTAATTTAACCAAACTTATTTAAAACGAATTTAAGATTCACTTACCTACTATAATAGGTGGTTATGGATAGGGTTGTGCAAAAAATCCGGGATCCGAAAATCCGATCCGATATTTAAAAATCTGATCCGACATTTTGGATATCCGAACCGATTTTATTCAAAAAGGATATCCGACATTCGGATATCTGGTTTTTTTTTTTATTATCCGATCCAAAAAAATATCCGATATTTTGTTGATTATTTCAATAACACACCATATTATTGTGTTTTTATAGTTTTAAGTTTTAAAATTTTATTTATTTTTATATTTTAAATATTCATAATAATATTTTAATACTTCTTTTAGATAAAATAAAATATTTATATGAATATAGATATGAATATTAATTGATATACGATTTTTATTTTTAAAAATATTATAGCACAAGTTATTAAAATTGATAAAATAGTATTTTCATACGAATATTGGATATATCCGAATCCGGTCTATATCCGATCTATATTTTTCGAATATCCGGGATGCGGATATCCGGTCTAAAAAAATGCGAAGCGGATATCCGAAAAAAATATCCGAATGGATACGGATATCCGATTCGTACCTGTTATTTGGAAAACAAGTATTTACTGTGCAGTAAATACCTATTTTACCCCTGTCGGTGGACGCAACATTATTTGACCTCTACCGTCTCTTTCTTAACTCAGTACACTCTCTCCCTATCTTCTCTCTATTTCTCTCTCAAAATTCAGTCCAAACTCTCCCCGAGAAGAAATTTCAAGCAACGGAAGGTAAGTTTCGTATTTTTTTTAATTTTTAATTTATAATATATAATTATAATATATTTTTTATTAGATCTAGTAAAATTTTGATTTTATTAAGTAGATCGGGTGAGAGAAATTAGATATCTGGGTAGGTTTCGGCGAATTAGACCGAAAGCCGGGGCGGATTTCGGCGAATTGACCGAAGGATGGGGGAGTTTCGGCAAAATCAACCGAAGGAAGGGAGGGATTTCGGCTAATTTTGCCGATGTGAGGCATGGGATTCGGTAGCATGGACCGAAGGAAGGGCTTAATTTCGGCTATTTTTGCCGATGTAAGGGTCTCGGTTCGGCAAATCCTGCCGAATCCCGGGACGGATTGGATTAGGGTTTCGGTTAATTATATATAATAATTTAATTTAATTTAATAATATATTTAGATTATGGTTAATTGATTATATTTAGGATGTAAAATTATATATAATAATTATAATTTATTAATAATATTAATTGTACTCCAATATTCTAATTAAATATAGATTTGGTAAATTATATCTTTATTGTATAGTTTTGGTTATTTGTAGGATATATAATTATATATATTAATTATGGTTTATTAATTATATTGATTATGCACTAATATTTTAACTAAATATAGGTTCGGTAAATTATCTCTCTATTATAGGGTATTGGCTATATTTTGGATATGTAATTATTTATATTAATTATGTTTTATTAATTATAATAATTATGCTGTCATAATTTAATTAAATATAGGTTTGGTAAATGATCTCTCTATTGTAGGGCATTGGCTATATATTTGATTTGTAATTAAATGTATTAATTATGGTTTTTTAATTATATTAATTATGCTGTCATAATTTAATTAAAGATATGTTTGCGTGTACTATCTTAATGATTATAATTATATTTATTAATAATAATTTTTTAATTATTAATTATATTAATAATATATTTTGATTATGGTTAATTGATTAATTTTAGAAAAATATATTTTTAGATTTATTATACTCTAATATTTGAATTAAATATAGGTTTTAGTAAATTGTCTTTCTATTATAGGATTTTGGTTATTTTTAGGATGTAAAATTATATATATTGAATATAGTTTATTAATAATATTAATTTTACTCGAATATTGTAATGAAATATAGGTTTGGTAAATTATATCTGTATGCTATAGTTTTGGTTATTTGTAGGATATATAATTATATATATTAATTATGGTTTATTAATTATATTGAATATGCACTAATATTTTAACTAAATATAGATTTGGTAAATGATCTCTCTATTCTAGGGTATTGGCTATATCTTTGAAGTGTAATTTGTATATATTAATTAAGGTATATTAATGATATATGTTAATTAAAGATTTTAATTATGGTTAAGTTGATTAAATTTGTTTATTATGTTTATAGATTTGATAATACGTTATTAATTATGTTATTGTATTATTTATATATGATTAGATGTTTATTAGATTTAATTATATTTTCATTAAATATGTTAAATATTGTTATGTGATAGGGATTATTGGTGAATGTTTTTAATTATATTGATAGGATAATAGGTTAGATTTGTTTAATATTTTTGTTAAATGTATTTATAATAGATAAAATATGTTTATAATTGAATTATATTTAATTATGTTGCTAATTTGTATGGAATATATTTGGATAATTATGGTTGGATTATTGAAAAAATAGATGAGGACATACCATAATTAAGTATACTTTAGTTGTTATATTATACTAAACTCCTACTAGTAAGTAATACAAATATTGTTGATATATTTAATGAATAAAGTAGAGGATTAATGTAAAGAGATTGTATTTGAGTTATATGGTTGGGTATACAGATCTCTTTGGCTATCATAATATGAGTTGATATTTATTAATGATATTAATTTCATGTGTGTAATTAGGTTTTATTTATGTTATCACGTATTACCTTCAATTCATATACATAATTAAAAATGACTTTATGCATTTATTATTGAAATTCAAATGAGTCGTAGACAAGACAATGTAGTAGATAGAACCGATGGTCGGCATGTGACTGCTTCTGCACGACGTAACTGAACTGCGTCGATGGCTCGTTTGAGAAATTTCGGCAGGAGTATTACCAAAGGATTACGACGATCTAAGAAATCTGGAGAACAAGAACCGGAAGAAGCATGAGAACAACAAGAATATGCAGAAGTTCGCGAAGAACCATCATCTAGTCAACAAGGTCATAAATTTCTATCATTTGCAGACTATGCAGGTCGTCCATCATTTGTGGCTGATGTTGGTACTGCGGGGTTTGGAGGTTTGAGGGCAGGAGGTCCGAGGTTTGTATGTTTGGGGGTTGGAGGTTCTAGGGTTGGAGGTTTTGGGTATGGAGGTTCTGGGGTTGGAGGTTCTGGGTATGGAGGTTATGCGGTTGGAGGTTCTAGGGTTGGAGATTCTGGGTATCGAGGTTCTAGGGTTGGAGGTGCTGGGTATGGAGGTTCTGCGGTTGGAGGTTCCGGGTATGGAGGTTCTGAGTTAGGAGGTTTTCCATTTCTTACAGAATATATAGATTTTCTTACCTCACCGGCGCAGCCTGCTATGGGAGGAGGAGGAGGAGGAGGAGGAGCATCGTCATCGACTTATGTGCATAATGATGATGAGGAGGAGGAGGAGGAAGAGGAGGAGGAGGAGGAGGAGGAGGAGGATAGAGATCATCATGATAGGGATGCTGGTGATGCTGGTGACGATAGTGAAGATGAAGAGAGTATACAATTAAAGGATGAATGGTACTTGCTTGGGCCATGTCCAGGAGGTCCAATAATTCCTGATTTGATTCCTAGCTTTGGTGGTCACGCAGCTTTAGATTTATGGTTAGGAAAGGTAAGTTTAACATATTCATTATTTCTTAATTATGATTTTATATGTAATCAATCATATGTATACATTACATTTGCTTATTGTATTGATCAGGATCGGGGTTGTCCGAAGATCCACACGAGGCAGGAGGTTTTAAGAATTTATCTAGGAAGTGTCAATGATAGGATGTTCGCTTTGATACAACGAATAGGATTATCACACCTTCCATCCTACACATTTGAACATGTGAACGTGCCGCTTATTTCAGCATTTATTGAGCGATGGCAACCAGACACAAATAGCTTTCATATGCCATGGGGGGAGATGACGATCACTCTTTTAGATGTACAGCGTATATTAGGGCTACGAGTTGATGGTCATCCATTACATTTGGACATGACGGCGGATACACGTGGGCAAATGATTGGTGCAATGGGTGCCTTATTTGGGATGGAGGAAATGCAAGTGAATGAAGTCACTCGAAAGGCCGGACTTCCATTTAAATGGTTGCAAGAAGTATGTGAATCATACTGGTTATGGTTGATCGGCTTATCGTTGTTTGTCAATAAGACGATTGATAAAGTTAATCCATACTTTATCATTTTTCTTCAAGATCTTAGCCAGGTTGAAGGTTATGCATGGGGTGCAGCCACACTTGCTTTTTTATATCGACAACTTGGCATGGCTTCTAGAGCCGACGCTGCTCAATTGTCTGGATGCATGACTCTATTACAGGTAATTTTATAATCAATATATATATATATACATATATGACATACTCTATATTCATTATGATGGCTAACAATCGAATATTATGATAGACGTGGATATATGAATACTTTCCTAAGTTTGGAGTGGAAAGATCCAGGTATGATCCAGACCATCCTCGTTGTATGAGGTGGTCTTGTGGCTAGAAATTCGAAAATAAATTGGAGACGCTCGAGTACTTTCGGGCAAAGATTGATGTTATGTCTGCGTCGAAGGTATGCTAAATCAATTATTTTATCCTCCTATATTATATTTGTGATATCCATATTTACTTGAATATTTTCGTGAAAGGTCAATTGGGATCCGTACGGAGTTGCTGATCCATATAGATATTGTCATATGGCATTCTATCACGGTCGTATACACTGTTTGGAGAAAGTTGAACCACATATGCCAGATAGAGTGACACGACAATTCGGTTATACACAAGTCATCCCTGAGGAGCCCATCAAGCCAACTAGAAACTCATACAGAGGTCCTTCCCTGAAGAAGTACAAAGTATACTATGCACACATGCTCGGGCAATGGTTCTTGAGGTATGAACATATTTTGGGCTCGGATGTTTTTGGACCAACTGTTGAATACCCATGGGAAGTGGCCGATGATTATATGGATTGGTATGTTCCGAGAACGCATAGATATATATTGGCTACGACGGAAGAATATTTGGCTGAACATGCGAACGATGATCATCATATACCAGCCGAAAAACGTCTGAACAAAGCACGTAAAACTATTCGTCGATTGTATTGGAGGGGAGAGCCAGCTCCAAATTATGAGCAGTTAGTTACATGTATCGAAACCCTTGTGCGTGTTTAGGAGTTACTCCACCTCGACGTGGCCATTTGTAATGAACTTCATGTATTACCGTATTTTTATGTAAAAACATTAAAATATTTTTGTTAGAATTAATACCACCTATCCTTTTTATGAGTATGAGTTAGATTACATTAATGTAATGAGTTAGAATTAAAAACTATATATTCATTGTGGCTAGAAAGTTAGATTACATTAATGTAATGAGTATGAGTCTTTTGGCACTAAAATGGTCTGCTGTAACAAGGACGCATGCTTATTTATTTAACCTAATGAGTAAAGTTAACAAAGACAATGGTGTTGGTTTTGACAATTATACTTGGGTTTCTATTTTATGGGTATTAATGACTTTTAGTTGATCCTAACAAGCATGTATAATGTGCAAAGTTTGTTGTTGAATTAATAAAGAGGTGACTAATTTTAATAATATTAAGAATTTTATTGATTAGAATGAGGCATTTTATAATTTGATATTAGTTGAGAACTATTGTTATTTTGGAAATACTTGGTTTTGTGATGATAATGTTGAGAGTATTTCTATTAAGGTCGGGCATGTTAATGATAAAGGGAATTCTTGGTTATTTTTCTTGGTATGTTAAACTTGATGATAACTAGATGTTATATAAAGTACGATAATGTGATTATTTCAACACAGAAAATAATTTGTGTAAACATATATTAATTGACATTTTAGTTCCAACTCGAATAAAGTGTTACGAAGGATGTAAACACAAAAAAATGAAGAAAAAATTACAACAATTCTACATTTAAGTTCAGTCCGAAGATAAAGGATGAGAGTCTTCTATGTCATCATGTACCAATGTGCGCCATTGTTCGAATCTTGAAGAATATTGGGTATTCCACGTTGAAACGCTGCTATCACGATATCTATTCCAATTGGTATGTACTGGTGGGAGTGGAAAACTTTCCAAAAGATATACCTGTAGAAAAAAAACTATTATGTCAGTCATTCATATCATATTGAAATGGAAAAATTCTTCATTAAACTTAGTGCTCACCGATATGTAGTGACTCATGTCTTGCAAGAAAAATATAGTGACTTCAGTTTTAGGACCTTGAATTCCGTGCATAGCCACTAAAGGTAGGAATGAGCTGCATGCATTCAATGAGTAATATGTGAACAACACACAGTAACAGGTTGCAATGACATGACCAATATCAGGCATTTCCATCCAGTGTGCCATCGGAGCTGGCCCTTCCCAGTGGGCAATAGTATTAAGAACTTGATCAACGCTTTCATAGACGAACACATTCTCGTACAACTGTCGTCTCGCCAATATCTCGTGATACAAGTCTGTACGAATCTGAACCCATCGTTCTTCATCTCCTAGTATAATAGAAGCCAATGCTCTGAAACCACAATTCCCATCTTCTAAAACATTACACCAGCTACTAATATAAGGAACTATATATCGATTCATTTGAGTCACATATGGAAATTGAAATTGGTCTGATGACAGAAATGCCAATTGCCGTCCCCGACCCCGACGTTGAGTTGATCTAGGATGACTACAAAATTATTGTTCTGTATACTCCCAACTAGATTGTTCCCTTCTAGTGGAGTTCCTCGGCCGACCCCTGTGCTGCCGTACTTGTGGCTCGTCGAGAGGTATTCTCTAGGGAATTGCAATATTAAATATCTCTCTGGCCAACTGATTCTGTATTTCTGGTGGCTGGCACATAACAGATTCCATCGAAATATGGAGTAAGTGAGATGCAACATCAACTGGTTCTTGGGGTCTCGGTGGAGTAATGGGTCCATCTATGTCGAGTTTCTTCCAAAACGGATGAATAGCCGACAGGGGGATTGACATGTAGTTATGAATGTATGTTTTAATTTCATGCGTACACGGTATCCCGTGCGTACGACGCATGTAACATCCGCATAAATCATCATTCATACTTACATGCTCAAGTCTCTGACACTCGTTGTTGACCAACTCCATTGCATATAAAGAAACATGGCCCCTCAAATTGGCATAAAGATCACTTGTAGCAAAATGAGGAGTGTTGAACCGAGACCTCTCTAGCGATGCTTTTATCTCATCATGTTGTAATTCGAGGAGCGTGTGCATTTGTTTGTGGACTGTATTGAAGTTGCCCCTGATGTCTCTAGGAATCTTTTTAAAGATCCATGAGCTCCTTCAACCCTGTTCGTTACAAAAATTTATTTACTTAACTTCAGCTCAACATAAAAGAAGCTCAATCAGCTATCATGGTTGCAGAAAATATAAATCATACCTATTCATTGTAAGTTGATGGATATGAAACACCCGTCACGGGTCCTAAAGAATGCTGCAACAACCCATTTTGTGATGTTTGTAGGGTTGTAGCCAATTCGTCTTGAGATACGAAAGGCCAGCACTTAGACGACGGAACTGGGCATGCTTCTGACTCTCGAATCTTCGGCGTCTCATTGACAACAATCGCCGCCTCAGAGACAGAGTCACAGAGAGAGTGAGAGACTCTTCAGTTCAGTCTTCTCTTCGACTCTTCGGTCCGTTCCAATTCCATCCAGGTATCGGGTCTGGGGCGGGTCTGGGTCTATCCAATCCATTTTTCAGGTCCATCGTGACCCGCCGGATCTAAAACCCAGACCCTATATTAACGGGTCGGGTCCTTCGGGTCTGGGCCGGGTCCTGGACCCATTGCCATCTCTAATCGTGCGAACGATGAACGACCATAAAGTTTCTTACATTTTTCCTCGACATTCTTATTCACATGAAATTTGCATAATAAATATTTTGAAGTAGGAAAAATATGTTCTACAGCTGAAATTAGAGCAAGTTCTCGGTCGGTAATAATGGTGGTTGGAAGCATATATGGATCCATTAAGCTCTTTAATCTCTCAAGCACCCTGAAATAATTTTCCTCCTTCTCAAATGACATGTATGCACATGCAACGTTGAAATTTAATTGTGTTGGTGTTAGGCCGATAACTTCAAGTAAGGGCATTCCGTATCTATTTGTCTTATATGTGCAATCCATTTGTAAAACAAAAGGAAATGCACGTAAAATGTTAACAGATACGGGATGTGCGAACAGATGTTCACTAATTACGTTTGATTGAGGCTCACTTTGATGCCACTGAAAATAATGATTCTCAACCAACATACTCATGACATGCTGTAACATTGTTTGACCATCCATTTCTTCGGACCTAAGCTTCTGTCGAGCATTATAAATATGCCTCCTCATATTCACATTACCTTCAAATTGTTTTTGAAGAAGTGATATGATTTGCCGTGGCTTTACGTTAGCTGTAATAAGTTCATCAACAAATTGAACTTCATTTTTTGTCAACTTACCAAGAACAGCATGACCTTTCTCATAATTAGCCAATTCGTGATTGTGTGTCTCGTTCCTAACTATCACTTGCCATCCACCGTTATTATTTTCAACACCAATAATAAAAAAAGGATAATCGTTTTTTTTTGAACAAGTATTACGTGCACCTTCGGTATCTGTTGGTCTAGTACGAACGTACGTACCACTTCGTTCACATCTTATCTAGACTCTACCCGCCCCTATACCATTTCTTTTTCTATAACCTTTGATAATCAAAATCATCTTATGAGTTCTACCCATTTTCTTAACCCATGTTACAAGTTCATCTCGATCCGAAAATATTTCATCCGTTACAAAAAATCTCTGATAATTTTCACTCGTAAAAGATGTATTCTCCATGTCCTGAAAAAAAAAGTTTACCATAATAATATAATAACAAAAAACTATAAATTTCATGTAACTAATTTTGTCGTCACAATTTACAATACTTAAAAAATAATATTTTACCTCTTCGTTGAAGTTGTAATTAATATTGGGAGAATGCATTTGCGTATCTTCTGCATATCCATAACTTCTCGGTATTGTAAATCTATCATCGTAATACGATGGGGTTCGGACCCCATCTTCGTAGTTCATCGGACTTCCGAACTCATCGTACCCTATCGAAGTTTCAAACTCTTCGTAGTTTGAAGAACTTCCAAATTCATTATTCATTGTGAGTGCTTAACAAATATTGAAAAATTATATCTCAACCTTCAACTAACAAAGTTTCTGCAGAATAGAAATATTGAGTTGAAGAATACGAATGATAAGTTGTTCCTTTATATATAAGACTTCATGTTCCTAACTTCACGAGCTTGACATACCAGCGTACAATTATTTTATTTACAAAGATATGCAACAGTATATTTATTCTACGTACCGTCCTACACTTGCTGATATGCAACAGCCTATCCCCACCAGCAACCTTCAATTCATTGTATATGATAGTATAACTATCGGCCAAACTTGCCGAAACACCAACAACAAGATCTATTGCCATGTGATTCATTGTCAGACAAATATTTTTTTGTTAGAAGAATGCATTACTTTACCGTTTCAAATCTTTTCAAATCAGATGATAATATAAAGTTTTTGTTATTTGGAAAACAAAATTTTACTCCATGGAAAACATATTTTGTTATAACCTCCATGTATAAATTTAATTTAATAAGTCTTAAAATACTAAAATAATTGCTACTTTTGACAAAAACATGTTTGTTTTATACTAAATCATATATTATTGATTTAAAAATATTCATTAGTATATATAATTTATATATTTTAGATATATTTATAATAGATATTGATTAAATTTAATTTTATTTCCAAATAATTTAAGGTTATTTAATGATTTTTTTAATTTGATTGTAAATATGTTACTTTATATTTTTGTACAAAATATTTAAATTATACATCTAGATTAAGAATTTTTTAAATTATAAATAAAAATTATTTCCAAATTACTGAAAGAAAAAAATTTGGAGTGCTAGGCATCGACAATTATAGCCGATATGTAGAAATTATTGATGATGACCAACTATTCATGATAGAGATGGATCGACGAATTATTGCTGATTTATATTATGTTCGGCAATCTTTGCCGAATATATGGGGTCATAAATTTTTTTTTATATATTTTTTCTCTTCCTATAATATGCATAAATTTATAAGTTTAATTAAAGTTATTTAATGAATTTTTTTATTTCATTGTAAATATATTAATTTATATTTTTGTACAAAATATTTAAATTATACATCTACATTATGAATATTTTAAATTATAAATAAAAATTATTTCAAAATTACTAAAAGAAAAAAAATTAGGGTGCTAGGCATCGGCAATTATAGCCGATATGTAGAAATTATTGAGGATGACCAACTATTCATGATAGAGATGGATCGACGAATTATTGCTGATTTATATTATGTTCGGCAATCTTTGCCGAATATATGGGGTCATAAATTTTTTTTATATATTTTTTCTCTTCCTATAATATGCATAAATTTATAAGTTTAATTAAAGTTATTTAATGAAATTTTTTATTTCATTGTAAATATATTAATTTATATTTTTGTACAAAATATTTAAATTATACATCTACAATATGAATATTTTAAATTATAAATAAAAATTATTTTAAAATTGCTGAAAGATAAAAAATTGGGGTTGCTAGGCATCGGCAATTATAGTTGATATGCAGAAATTATTGAGGATGACCAACTATTCATGATAGAGATGGATCCACCAATTATTGCCTATCATTTAGGTAACATTTGGCTGAAAATGCCGAACCAAACCACATTAATACATATATATAACTAAACTTATCTTATATTTTTTTTAATTATAAATATATTAATTTAAATTTTTGTATCAAATATTTATATAAATTCTGTTTTTTTAATTATAAATAATAATTATTTACAAACTTTTCGGCCGAAATTAAAAAAAATAATAATAATTGGTGAATCGGCAGTTATTGCCGATGGCTGGCCTGGTTTCGGCAATACTTGCCGATGGCCTCTTATATTTTTTTAATTATAAATATGCTAACTTAAATTTTTCGGCCGAAATTGAAAAAAAAAAATATGGTGCATCGACAGTTATTACCGATGGAATGGCCTGCTTTCGGCAATAATTGCCGATGGCCTGGAACTTATCTTAATTATAAATATGTTAACTTAAATATTTCGGTCGAAATTGAAAAAAAAAATTTGGTGCATCGGCAATTTTTGCCGATGGCTTGGCCTGCTTTCGGCAATAAGTGCCGATGGCCTGGGCCAGTTACGGTAAAAAATACCGAATGTGATTCATTGTTTCGGCTGAAATCGTCGATGCTGATTGTGGCTTTCGGTAAAAATCACCAATGTCAAAGTCACTTTCGGAACTTATTTTTCACAGAATAAAAATATATTTTCTATATAACAATACCCTATCTGATTTTGCGAGTCTAAACTTCTAATATCGGGTAGATTGAGTCGGATCTTGATTACTGTATTATAAACTGATCTCGGTCCGGCCGGACCGACTCATTGTCATCGCTGACGACGGGGACCGTTGAAAGTTGAAACTCTGAAGTAACATAGGGTGGGGCCCGTGGAGGTGCATTTTCCAGCTACTACTTTGAGAAAAGAGGCTTGGAGGTGGGAGGTTGGGAGCTTTGCAATTTGCATCCGCTATTGCCCAAACTTCATAGAAAAACGTAATTCAAAATTTCAAAATTAACTTTACTAATTTTGGAAATTGTAACTCCGAGCTCAAATCCAGAGGTTCATCTTCACTTTCAATGCATGTGTCCCAGAATTGCCTCGAGCATATCCTCGTCCCCTCTTTCATTAGTAGCCACCAGCCTGCTGCTTCAAGTTTCTTGAACAAAGATTTTTCATATTGTATACTTCCTTCAGGCCAAGAGGTACGTTCCGCTCCCTCTGTCTCTCGCACTCTTCGTCTGCTGTTGATTTTGCAGTTCAAATTGAGGTGGGCACTTCTTAAACTAGGAAAATTTTGGACTAGCGTCTTAATAGTGAGGAAATTTGCATCCTTGATCCATGTTTAACTTGAAGGGACTCCAATTTCATCTAACATCGATTCTTTGTTTATATTTATGTTGCTTGCCATAGAAAGTTGGAATGTTATATCATTGTTTGAATGTTAAAAGATATTGAGCATGAAGCAGCTGTCAATCGCTATACCGTCATGTGATTCATTAAAGTTTGTTTCGCTTTTCCTTTACCCCTTACAAATTGTTGTATGGGAACCTGATGCTTTGCTTAACTTAGATCAAAATTGCATCTTTAATGGACATCTGATGCCAGCTGCAATAACAATGCTATCAGCTTTTTTGTTTTTCCTCGTTGCTGTAGATCGTGGTAGTCAATTCTTCGTGATTCTTTTGTCGTTACTCGTCGTCTCTTTCAAATGAATTGTTGAATTTTCTTGTTTGATGTACTGTTGTTGGGCCTTTTTTTTTTTTTGTGGAATTTGATCGTGTTTCAGAACCTGAAACTGTAAGCGTTGGTTATTGACATGGATTGAAAAGGATCTCAGCAGAAGATTTACGGGCTTTGAAGATTATTGTTACTCAATTTTTTGGAGTCGGTAGATATTGGAATCTTCCAATTGCATAGTCATGTCTACTGGTATTCCTGAACCTAAAAACTGAGGGAAGCCAGGTCTGTCGGGAAAACACCCAGCGACTGTTGCAAGATACAAAGTCGGGTTCCTCTTGACATTTCAACCTCTAGAAAGAAATTACTGACGGATACGAATCGTAACACTTCAGCGGAGATTTCTGGAACTCATAGAAGCTTATCGGCTAGATGGAATTTTCTGAAATTTGATGCTGTTGGTGATTTAGCTTCTCCTTCTACAAGATTTCGACGGATTGCAGATCAAAGAGACGAGGTCTCACGTTCGGTTCCGTCTTCCGAGGTACAAGGTCTGCAAAAACGTATCACTCATATGTTGAGCAAAAATATTGATTGGAGTCATATCGTGCATTTAGCCAGAGGATGGATTAAGAATCCATTAAACATGGTCCTCCTCCTTTGGGTATTCTGCGTTGCTGTATCGGGTGCAATCCTTTTTCTTGTAATGACTGGAATGCTAAATGCCGTCTTAACTGAGAAATCAGAAAGAGATGCATGGTTTGAGGTTAATAATCAGATACTCAATGCTTTATTTACCCTTATTTGTCTGTACCAACATCCCAAGCGTTTCCACCATCTCGTGCTCTTGTGTAGATGGAACCCCAATGATATTGCAAAATTGAGGAAGGAGTACTGCAAAAACGGGACGTACAAGCCTAACGAGTGGTCACATATGATGGTAGTGATCGTTTTACTTCATCTGAATTGTTTTGCCCAGTATGCCTTGTGTGGGCTTAATCTCGGGTATAAACGGTCCCAACGTCCTGCTGTCGGTGTTGGTATCTGTATTTCAGTTGCTATAGCTGCTCCTGCAATTGCTGGCTTGTACTCCATTCTTAGTCCCCTTGGAAAAGACTACGATGATGATGAAGAAGCACAGAAAATCACTGTGAATGCCTTGAAGCCAGATCCAGTAAGAAGATTATCGATAGAGAGGAGGCTCTCATTAGCATCAAGAAACGAAAAGAAGATTCTTGATGATACCCCCGACTGGCGAGGAGGATTATTTAACCTCTGGGAAGACATACGTGTAACCTACCTATCAGTCTTCTGTACGTTCTGTGTATTTGGATGGAATATGGAAAGACTTGGGTTCGGAAACATGTATGTTCACATTGCTACGTTCCTCCTGTTTTGCTCTGCACCTTTCTTTATCTTCAACTTAGCTGCAGTTAACATCAACAATGATATTATTCGTGAAGGTCTTTCTATTACTGGAATTCTGCTTTGCCTTTTCGGTTTGTTATATGGTGGGTTTTGGAGGATACAAATGAGGAAGAGATTTAATCTACCAGCTGGTACTAGTAACAGGTTTTGTTTTAGTAAACCGGATGTTGTTGATTGTATGCGGTGGTTATTTTGCTGTTGGTGCTCTCTCGCACAGGAAGTTCGTACTGCTGATTTCTATGACGTTGTAGAAGATAGACTTTACAAGGCGAAAGTTGTTGATGATGGTGAGTCGATACCGACACCTTTACCTCGTGACGGTGAAGAAGCTGAGTTTGGATTTCATGCCAAGTCTCCAGTTTGGACAGCCGATAGCCCTGTCATCGGGAAGCAGAATGTGAAGGAAGACAAAATGAAACCTCCTGCTGCACCATCAACTATGCAAAGAGAGTAGACGGATGAGTGTTGAAGATTAGAAAGAGAATACAGTGGGAAATTGGGAATTATGTACGCAAATTTGGTCGACATCTTGTGTCACTGGTTTGCACTAACTGCGTATTTTGTTATGAACTCCCGTTCTTAATTTTTCCTGAGTGCCCTCTCATGTGCTCGGTCCCTCTAGGGCCATTATTTACTTCATTACTCCAGACACCGGACTTGAATTGCCATTTGGGCGAAGGACCCAAATATATGGAGCCGGAGGTGCAAGGTTGGCATGTGACGAAGAAATGTTTAGATTTGTTTCTTCGACAAATGTTTTATAACTGCCTTTGATTAGAAATTCTTGGTGTGAGCTAGGCTCACCAACAAGAATTCATTACACTCTGGAACAAACTAATTAAAGCTATAGCGCACGTACAACTTAAACACCTAATTTGCACACTTGACATTCACACCTCAGTAATTATAATAATCATATTCAATACACTATTTCTTCTGTGATTCAATTTGGAAACCAATCAAATATACTTTCGTCTCACCCATGTCGACCCAGCAATGCCTTTTCTGTACTAGTCCGCCCTGTAATAAATTTTTGTTGATGAGTCAGATTCACTTAAAAAAAAGATCTATCTTGAGAGCTTTTTGTTTTGTTCAAAGTCATCATTGTCCTGTAGAATTAGTTCATGTGTCATATGTTTTTGAGATTATCCCTATATTGTTTGGACTAACTATAATTTCATTGTTTTACTCATTTGTAGTTACACACATGCTCAGCCTTTTTCTTTTCTTTTCTTTTATTTTTTCTTTTTTACTTAGAACATGCTCTATCTCGTGCACAAGGCATCCTATAATCCATTTTTAAAGTTGAGCAAACAATACAAAAGGGATGATATTAGCTAATTTATTTTAAGATTATGTTTGTTGTTTATCATCAATTATTGTTAACTAGTGTTGTTTGTTGCTATATATTAATGATGTTGAAATATAACTCGTTGTCCAAGTTATAGCAATTGTAAAGTAAATTTACCAAAAAAAAAATAAGATAATAGTTTTTTATACAATTAATAAATAAAGTTAAGTGCTAATATGTTCCATTTTTCTAAATATAAAAGTCAATAACTGTCATTACTTTCGCCAAAAGGGTATTAGAAGGGTTTTCATCATGCAAAACTACTTACCACTAGTTGGACAAGTGGGGAATGGTAGTGTATGTTGACTCAATTGATAATTCTACATGACATAATTAGTTATAGCAACTACCTCCGTGTATCTAGGATAGTTTAATTTATTGAATCTAATTACTAGGTGATAAGCAATGTGAACAATAATTGCATTCTACTATAAATAAAAAGGCTACACATGCAGTAAAGATAAGCCAATTAATTATCAAAAACTTTACATAGTATCAACCAGGTTCAACTACAACCTCATGGCTAATTCTTTCTCCTCCTCTACTACAAATATTGCTCCCTATCCTACTTCCTATGGATCTTCATCTCTTCAAATCACTCATATTCAACATAAAATTACTATTAAGCTAGAATCCTCTAACTATCTCCTATGGCTCACCCAATTTAAACCTTTATTAAAAGATCATGATCTTAAAGGCTATGTCAATGGAACTATTCCCTACCCGCCTCACAAACTCTTGCCCACAGATACTGAGATCAACCCTACCTATATTAAATGGAAAAAACAAGATCAAGTGCTTCTTGAATGGATTTTATCATCCCTCATAGAATCTGTTATTGCTCAAGTTGTCTGCCTATTCACCTCTCGTATTGTTTGGCATTCTCTTGAAAGCCACTATGCTTCTCACTTAAAAGATCAGATAATGCAACCCTGTCAAGCTCTTCAAACCCTTCAAAAAGGTAACAAATCCATGACTTAGTATTTTCTACATGTTAAGCAATTGGCCAATAACCTTGCTGCTTCTAGCCATGGTGTTGATGATGTTGATTTGCATCAAATAATATTCACTGGTCTTAACTCCACCTATGACCCAATTGTAACTACCTTAACCATTACCACCGTTTCTTGTCACTTGAAAGATTTTTGTTCCCATTTACTTGCCTATGACATATGAATTGAATCCCACCAAACTCTTATCCAACACCAACCCATAGCCAATATTGCCTCCCAGCATCATTTTGGTTATTCTAGGCCTCAGTTATATCAAAATCATAGTGGTCACAAATCTGTGAATCATCCTCTTCCTAATTCTAATGCTCAAGAGCCTTATCAACTATGTGGTCGAAAGAAACACACTACTCTTGATTGATGATTTCATTTTGATGAATACTTTCAAGAATTCCACTCTTGAATCTCAATGGCTACCTGATAGTGGTGGAACACATCACATGAATTCCAACTTAAACAATTTGCATCTTTTCTCAATTTATGATGAAACATACAATAACAAAGTTGGTGATGGTAAGACTATTACTATTATTCATACTCGTATTGCATCCTTCACTACTCCCTTTGAAACTTTTTATCTCAACAATCTCTATCATGTCCCTTCTATTTCTTCTAACTTACTCTCCATATCTCAATTTACTAAGGATAATAAATTTTTCTTTTAATTTCATCCAAATTTCTTCATTGTCAAGGATTTCCTCATAGGGAAAGATCTTCTACACAATCGGAATAAGCGTGGTCTTTGTCATTTTCAAGTTGTTCATGAGAACAACTGTTCAAATTTTCCTACTAGTTTTCACTCTGCCTCCGTTTCCTTATAGCATTAAAGACTTGGTCATCCAATGTCTAGAATTGTCAATAATGTCATTACATCAAATAATTCACCTATTTCCATTGCATCTAGTTCTTTTTGTCAGCCTTGTCATTTCAGCAAAAGTTATAAATTACCTTTTCCTCTAAGCAATACCACTTATTCAAACCCGTTGAGTTTAGTTGTTTCCGACTTATGGATCTCTCAATGTTCATCTAATAAAGGTCTTTGTTACTATATTCTCCTAACTTATGCTTATATTTGCTTCTCATGGTTGTTTCCCCTTACACAAAAATCAGATGATCTTCAATATTTTATCTCATTCAAAACAAAAATAAAAAACCTATTAGGTCACAAAAATAAATTTTTTCAATCTGATAATGGACATGAATTTATAAAATTTACTTCTTATCTTGATAATCATGTAATTTATCATCGAAAAACTTGTTCTCATACGTTTGAACAAAATAGCCTTGCAGAAAGATGGCAATGTCATACTATTAAAACCAAGCTACCACTTGTTGAAACCAAGCCTTGCAAAATGGCCTTGTAGAAACTAGATGACACCTCATACATCTCTTCTATATTATGATTCTATGCCATTTTTCTACTGGAACAATTTTTTACTACTGCTTGTTATTTATGACTTGTTTGGAACTACTTATCAAAAGTATTTATCTAAAATAATTGTTTATTTTAGAAATTTTATAGACTAAATAATTTCTAAAATAAGTAGTTATCTTAGATAACTACTTTTAATAAGTAGATCTTAATCCATCGTAATCCATCCTATATTTATAGAACTAAGTCACCCCTTAAAATTTTATTCGACCAAACACCTGACTATAAGTTTCTTAGGGTGCTTGGTTGTCTTTGTTTTCCTTACCCTATAACCTTACACTTATAATAATCTTGAACCTTTCTCTATACCCTATGTCTTCTTAGGTTATAGCACCAATAAAAAATATTATCTTTGCCTTCATCTTCCATCTGAACGATTATACATCTCATGACACTTAGATTTTGAGGAGACTATTTTTCCCTTTGCCATTGTTAGCAAAAGCTCCCATAATATTTACATCTCCAGCCTTGTCACTATATAATCCTCCACAAAATTTCTTCTATGACACCATTGGCTACCATCCCATCATCATCCTCTATGTTACCTCCTCTTCTATTTACTTCCACTTTTATTAATCCTCTACACCACTGTCCACTCTAGACCTTATCTCTCCTACTTTCCAATCCCATATCCCCATTCCATCTAAATCCAATTCTCTTATCTCTATTCCATAATACTCTAGTTCCCCTCCATCCATTGTTACTCAATATCAAATGGTCACCAGTGTTAAAGCTAGCATACAAAAGCCTATTAAAAAATTATGCCTTGCTACTATGAAGTACCCTCTTTAGGTTGAAGACTTAACTAAGCCTAGCTATTATGGCCATGCTTTTTTGGATCCTATTTGGAGAAGGGCTATGGATGATGAGCTTACTACCTTGCTACATAATGGCACTTGGACACTTATCCCAACCAATTCTAGACTCAATGTTACTGGTTGCAAATGGGTCTTTTGTATAAAACGACATGCAGATGTCACTATCAATCACTGCATAGCCAAACTTGTAGAAAAAGGATATAACCAACAAGCACGGATTGATTATGGAGAAATATTCAATTTGGTGGTAAAACACATGCACCATTCAAATTGTCTTGTCCTATGTCCTCATGCATCGCTGGATTATTCGACAATTGTATGTACAAAATGCGTGTTTACACGAACATCTAAATGAAGAAATCATTATGAAATAACTTCCTAGTTATACGAACTGTAATATCCCAAAAATTTGCTTAGCCTAATCTCGTATCATTAACACCCTAATTTGATTATAATCTAGAGAAAATATTATTTTAATCTTAACCCAATTTCTTAATTCAGAAACTTTAACCAAATCCGAAATCTTCATGCTGGATAAATTGTATTTTGTAAACCAAATTCAAAAACTGCTAAAATTTTCACCAATCCTATCTATTTTGGCTAATTAAAATCATCTAAACTAATATCCCAACCTTTTCTCTTCCTCCCTTTATTTTCTCTCTTTCTCTTTTCTCCCATCAACTTAGCCGCAATAGTTGAATTTTTTTGCATCTTGTATTTCCCTTCCACTTGCACCATCTCCCATCATCTCCTCTACAACCATCCATCATCCATCACCATTCTTATTCTTTGTTTCCCAACCTGCACACACACGCACACCACCCTATCCCCCTCCTTATTCTTTTTCTTTCTCATCCTTACGCAACATACACACTCACCATCACCATCACCAACATTTTCACCACAACACAAAACCATCATCTCCATTGCTACCCCTCGTGTCCTACACCATAGCTAGCACACCTCCGCCTCTACTTTCCTTTTTCCCCCATTCGCACCACAAACACACACACACATGTGTGTCTATATATATATACACATACCACACTATCTTTCCTTCCACATTATTTGGCCTCTTCTCTGCCATTTTGTATCCAAAAGCTACCACACGAGCTCCCTTTCCCTTCTTCTCCTTCATCTCTTCTCCTTTTCTTCTTTTTGGGGCAATTGTGCCCTATTTTACATGACTGAGCCACCTCTGTCTCCACAAACACCACTGTGCACCACCACACGCTGCTCAAAGCTAGTGGGCCGACCACCAAGGTCACTCCAACTTTTCCTAGCACCATCGCCGGCCATCATTGCCGACCACCGCTTCTTTTTCCTTCTTGTTTCTCTTGCTCGTCACATTTTTGAGAAAAACATGGCCTATGCATGGCCTCAAGCATGGTCGTGCAACACTAAAATTTCCTATCGCATGCCTGTGTAACTCAGTTAGCCTGCCTGTGCACCCTCGCACACCTGCGCACAGCTGAGACGCACGTCTGTGAGCATTTTCTCGACTTGCGACATATTTACCAGTAATCAAGCAAGGCCTTTCCACTTTGCACCACCTAGTTGTGCACAATCCTAACTCTCAACCTAGGCGTGACTGCCTGCAGTACACCCATGCAGCCACTCCTTTTTAGCCATGCACCCTTATTTTTACCCCCAAACCTTATCCAAACACCACCAAATTTTTACCATAACTTCACCACACATTCCACCACACATCCACATGTCTCAAGCTTATATTTGACTATGGCTATTTCCATTTTCACACTCTTTACCTTAATTTATACCTCAGTTGTACTCTTCGTTCCCGAACATGGATGTTGTTTTTTGTATGTGGTATTCCGATAATCTCGGAGGAGGAAGTCTATGATTTACGTACTTAAAGCCCGGTATCCTAGTTGGTAAGGATATTAATCGATGTTTAGGGTTTTTGTATTATTTTCTTGTATGGTTGTGTGCGGTTTTCATAATATCGTTGCTATATAATTTAATATATGTTGATCGTGATATTTTGTGATGATATGGATATTATGTTTGAAAGAAAGTAAGAATAAGTAACAGGTACAGTTATGATTTTATTAGGAGAATGACATAATTGTAGGAATATATTTTATGGTATGAAATATGGGCTATATAAGCTATGATAAATGGACATAAGCATATTTATGAGGTATGATGATGATTGGTGGATTTGAGAAATAATGTGTATGGAAGGTACAAGCATTTATAAATTAAAGGATAATGTTTGTCCTTAAGGATATTTTGGTCATTATGGAATAATAAGGAAATTGTAGTATTTTATGTGTTAGGCGGATTAAATTATGATAATCATATCATGAGAAATGTTTAGAGGTATTATTGTTTGTTTTGGGGTCATTCAATGAAATAATGGTTTAATTAGGGTCTAATACCTTAAAATGTTAATGTTACCATTCTATGTGTTAAACTCTAAAGGTTATTTGGATTCTGGATGTATTACTAATAAGTGGCCTTATGAGTATGTTAATTGAACATTAGTGATCATATGAGTCTCATGGGATAAATTGTGGCTAATATGTGAGATTTGGGGTTTTGGTAATTTTGTTAACAATATCTTAGACAAGATTATTAACGTATATGTACCATATGTGTATTAAACTGTGAATTATGGGTATAATAATGACTATGATATTTGAGAAAGATATATTAATTTGTGGTTGAAGAATAAATATGGTAGAATGAAAGTTAAGGAGTGTGTATTTAGGATTTGAAGAGATTTAAGGACTTTGACATGTGTTACGTGTCTATCTGCTTCAATGTGTTCAATGTTCAAGAATTAACCTTGAATAAAATACTAATCGCTTAAATTAAAAGAGCACGTGAGTAGGGCCAAGGTGATATTTTTATGTTCTATTCCACTGGAAAAAAATAGTGGCTCGGGAGCATTCTGCCTCAAAAAGGTGATGTTTTTAGTATCCATTCCATCGAAAAGAATAGTAGCTCAGGAGCATTTTGTCCCAAGAAGGTGTTTTAATTTGTTCCATCGAATTAAGAATAGTGGGCCCCCTGCTCATTGTAAAATAAAAATATAACAATATAACATATAGAAAAGATACTAATGAGTTAAAGTGGAAGAATACGTGAGTTAGGACCAAGGTAATATTTTATATTCTATTTCACTGGAGAGAATAATGGCTTGGATGCGATCTACCCATAGAAGGAAATTTTTTTAGATTTGTTCCACCATATGATAAGAGTAGCTCAGGTGTATTGTACTTGAGAAAGTGTTTTAGACCATTCTATCGGTTTAATAATAGTAAGGTTCCTACACTCAACATATATAAAAGAATAAAAATGGATTATATCTAATAAAGAGATCTGGATCATTATTGGTCTTATGAGATATTTTATTTATTTGCCTGTATACTTATTATTTGTTGTGAAAGCATATGCCAATTATATCCCTGTTTTGATAGTATTGCTCCCTTACTCAGTACGTAACATACTGACCACTCATTTCATGGGTGCTACTCATTTCTACGATTAGGAGACCTTGATTATTATGTGCAGGTCTCAAAAGATTTTCTAGATGACTATGCCACCTATGATGCACTATGTGGGGATAAGTGACCTTATTTGTAGCGGGTATTTGGGTGAAGAGTAATGTTATCCAGTAGTGTATTTTACCCGGATACCTTTTTGGACTCTTGATCCATGATATCCTTTATTTTGTATTTTTTTTATTGCAACTTGGAGTTAATCTCTAAACTCATATTGTATTATAAATTTTTCCTTTGTTTCAAATTTTCTTGTGTTACTATAAATGCTTTTAGCCTTGTGATTGATGTAAGGATGGTTGAATAAACCAGGCTTATATCAATTACGGCGATAACCCCTAATATTTTACTCATATAATTCTTCTATAAAATAAAAAATTTTAGTAGTAAAAATCGAGGTGTTACACGACCCCCATATATCCCCACCATGTTTGTAAACTTCATAATTCTCTTTATGGTCTTAAGTAGGCTCCCCATGAATGGTTCTTTTAGCTTAGTACTCATCTTATCAACCTTGGCTTCAAGGCTGACTCATCATTATTCATTCTATGAATCTTTGCCTCAGTTGTCTATATTCTTATTTATTTTGATGACATTATAGTCGCTAACTCTGATCCCACTAATGTACATAACTTGATCTCTCAATTGCACTCAAAATTTTCTATCAAAGATCTTAGATCTCTTCATTATTTATTAGGTAAAGAAGCCACTCCATATGTATTTGATCTTTTCCAATGAACCAACCTTAATGGTGTTAAACCTACGAAAACACCTCTTGTAGCAGAAATTAGGTTTTCCCTTCATGCTGGTTCCAAGTTTAATGATCCTACAATCTACAAAAGCATTGTTGGTGTTCTATAATACCTTAGCTTCACAAGACCTAATATATGTGTGGTTGTCTAAAAGGTCTTTCTGTTCATGCATGACCCAAGTGAGGACCATTGTGTTGTTGTTAAACATATTTTACACTATCTCAAGCATACTGTGAACTTTAGTCTTCTCCTACAACATCTTAATACACCCTCCATTCATGCTTATAAAAATTTTGATTAGGCTAATAGTGTTGATGATTGTCATTCTACAAGTGGTTACTATATTTTCTTTGGTAACTATCTTGTGTCATGGAGTGCATGAAAACAGCCAAATTTCTCCATATCTAGTACAGAAGCTGAATATATAAGCCTTGCCACTACCACTGCTGAACTACTTTAGATTTAATCTCTTTTTTCAAGAACTTGGTATGTCATTTTCCACTCCAACATTTTGGTGTGATAACTTAAGTGCTACATATCCCATAGCTAATCCAGTATTTCATGCTCGTACTAAACATATCGATATTGATTACTAGGGGTGTGCACTAGTCCACAGTTGGACAGGAACCTGGTTAAGGACTGAAATTTTTTAAGCTAAGATAGAAGATCGGGCTAGAATTTGTGGTCTACGACCAATTAAGACCATAATCAATAAATTATATACTTTTATATTAACAATTTATATTTTTTAGGTAAACTATTAATGAGATTCTAAGTCGGACCAAAAGACCAAACTCGAATGGGATTAGACCGATTGAGACCAGACCAAATAGGGCTGGAATCGGTTAAGTACCAAAATATTTTTAATTTGAGACCAAAACCCTGATCAGAGACCAAAATACCGGTCCGGTGTTAAACTAAAACTTGAAATAACCAGTCGATCTGGTCCAAAATTCTAGTCTAGATCAATTCTTGAACACCCCTATTGATTACCACTTTGTGTGTGAAATGGTCACATATAAACGTTTTGATGTTTGATTCCTCTCAAGAAAAGACCAGTTAGATGACATCTTCACCAAAGGACTTAGCCCCCCTAGATTCCAATGCCTCTGTAACAAGTTAACCGTATATTCTCCTACACTTACCTTGAGGAGGGTGTTGATCCAGTCAATAATTCCGCACAACAAAAGTAGTTATAGCATATACCTCCATGTATTTAGGAGATTTTAATTTATTGCATCTAATTACTAGGTTATAAACAATACAAATAATAACTACATTCTACAATAAATAAAAAGAATATTCATGTAGTAAAGATAAGCCGAGTAATTATCCAAAAAAAAAACTTTACATGGTATCATGTGAAAAATAGAGTTGAATTTAAGCATATTGACTAAGTAAATGTCACATAAGAAAAATGATTAATATACTAATCATGGTTTCTCCTTGTGTCTTATGTATGGATTTTTCAAGTGTAAAGCCCCGTTTAGTCATTTAGAAGGGTTGCATCATTTCCAAATACTCTTTTGTTTTGTGATTGATTTTTTTTGAAGTGTCTCAACACTAAAGAATGGGTTGTGGTTCCTTCCTTGGTCCAGTGAAAAGGAATTTGTCTCTTTTCCACAAGGAATTGGGTTTAAATCACACTACCTCCTGTGTATATCTCGGGTATATAATAACACATGAGCCTCTTGAGATAAAATGGCTACAGTAATCCAGACACCTATAGTGTGGGAGTTTGATTCCTACTATTGACTAAAGTCAATAGTTGGAGGACCAATTCCTTGTGGGAACCTACGATCGCAAACATATTTTTTCTATAATTTTAAGGCATATGTTGCAATTTACCTTCGTCATGTTGGCCCAAGGTAGAGTTAGCGGTGGCGGTGAAGACAAACATATTGCCTCCTGATACTAAAGATTGGCTACCTTTTTTAATGTAGATCCTACTTGTCCTTTCTATTATGCTATTAATGAACACCATTCACACCTCTCTCTCTTTAATGTCCCTCAATTTCTAGGGTGTCAAGTGTAGAAGGAGATTAGGAAGTCTCTTTTGTCATGGTACGACTACCCCTTACAATACAGTTATGCTAAAAGAGAAGGAATAAGGGTTTAAAGATGTAATCCAATGTCCAAAATCTTGCCCTATCTACTGCCATCTACTTCCTCCGAAAACCTAGGAATGAAGCGGCTTTTGATTCATAGAACCTTGATTACACCAATATGATTGTGCATATTAAGAAATTTATTTATAATGCACTCACTATATCATGTTGCACACCCTAGGCTAATATCTAGGGTATGTCCCTTTTGTTGTATGAGGTTCTTCACTAGATTTTCCTTTGCTTTCGTACTTTTGTTTGTAGAGCTACCAATCTCAACTAAGACAATAGTATATTTTATATATATATATATATATATATATATATATATATATATATATATATATATAATTTAATTTTTACATATTTACCAACAAATTAATTATAAAAAACGTTATCCGAAGTCAACTGACATGTAAGTTTATAATTTTGGTAGGATTAATGTATGAAAACTTTTGAATGGCTTACTATTGACAAAAAAATGATTTTAGTGATGATGATGGAAAATAAAATTATGGTTTGTGAATCATAAACCTTATTTATAGATAGTATTAATAATTTTTTGATGAAAAAATATTTTTAAAGTCGCAAGTAGGAAAATAACGCATAAATTATAACTTGAATTTTTCCCTTTTTAAGTCATTACGCACTCAAAATTTGTAGAATTTCACAAAATATCTTGTTTCTAAGTGTTATGGTATTAATTTAATGATGATATTAAATCAAATTTTATGTACGTTAAATTAGTTGTATTTTGTATGACATGTTCTCAACTAAATTCAAATTGTAAGAATAAAATTTCTTATACATATAAAAGCCACTAAAATAGATATTAAATCTTTGGGTGTGTCAACCATAAATTGAACTACAACATAAAATTATGTTTTTTTTTCTAGGGGGAATATTAAAAAAATTATTAGATATAAATTGAATATTTTTTAATCATAATATTATGATTTGGTCTAATATGAAGCTTAAGTTAAACCCAAATAAACTTTATGCGCCCTGATTGTATTTATTTTGATTAGGGTGAATTGAGATGAATAGAAATCATTCAAGTCCTTTACAAATCTATTTAACAACATTTACCTAGGTTAGCTGAGGTTAATGATTTGCCCTAAAGTGCATAATTTTTGCTGTCCACGAAATCAGAGAATAGTGGAGGTGAAGGGTAAAACTTCAATGCTATAACCATTATTCATCTTTATTCACCCCAACTCAGAAGGAATTAAAATAAATTTTAGCTGAATTAAGTTAATAGTATCCAAAAAAACATTCGAAAATATTCATTTAGATTCACATGTATTGCCCATACACAAGAAATTTTTAATGTTAACCCTAAATCTAATTTATCTCAATCCACACAAACTATAAGTGATAGTCAATGTTAGCATTATTTTCCCTTCTTATTTGTTAATAAATCATTGAAAGCACGATACTTCACGTATATGGTTTGTTCACCATGAGTGACGGGAGAATGAGATCTTAGCTTAGCCGTTAGATCAAAATTTAATTATTATTCGATCACTAATAAAAGATATATGGATTCCTCCCCAAACTATTTTTTATCTCTCCTCCCATTCCCTCTGCTCTCCGTGTTTGTCATGGTCACTCTCCACTTCTTCCACTTCTTCCACTTCTTCTCCTTTCTCAACTTTCTACTAATTTGTCTACTGCCTGCACAGCACAGGTTGGTACTAAACAATAATTAGTCATGTTTGAAAAGGCTTTTGTTAGTTATTAGACTGTTGTAGCTAGTTAGCTTTCTTACTGTAATAAAAAATTAAACTAATTAAAGTAATAAAAATAAATATATGCGATTAAAAACGTGCGTTGAGAAATTCAGACCCTTTCGCGCCATTAGACATAAAAGCAAAGCTGATCGCATTTTTTATGGTAAAACGAAAACGCTAGAACAATCCTCCATGAACCCACCGTCGACCCAAATAAAGGAGAGATATTAATCAAGTTCATCACTGCAGCAACGCAACAACGGTAAAACTCCAAAAACAATTTCTTTATTAGTACTCCAATCCAATCATTTCACAAGGTTTTCAATCACTGCGGGCCTCTCTTTCAAATCGCCAAGACTAGTCCTGGCATAGCCCTGTTCCCATTCCAAGAAGTCGACCAATGGCTCTGCCATAGCGTTCCGCTCCCACGTCCAGCTCCCACACCCACAATGCGCTTCCTCATCCTTAGATCCTGTACCGTAATCCAGGTATTGAAGTACTCCCGAAACTGAACAATCACCCCATCATTCACCGTCCAGACATGAACCCAATAGCTCTGGGGCGTCGTCCCATCTGGCCAACCTTCAGCAATAACACGTCCGTCGTCTAGGGCCGTGATAGTCCTAGGCTCGAACACGAAGTCATCCCATAACGACTCGCCGCCGGTTAAGACCTTCATCATATGTTGGCAATGTGGTGGTCCGTGGAACCACCACTCGAGGTCGCTGGCCAAGATGGTTGAGATGGCGGCTAGATCGGCGTTGGCTAGGGCCGTGTAGAGGGCTGCTACTGTGGCTTTGTTTTGGTTTTGGGGTTCCGCATTGGTGATACATTCAAGAGTCATTTTTGTAAGCAAAATAGAGGAAAGGAAATGGTGTGACTTGTGACACTGAGCTCGCGCACGCTCATGGATAGGAGGAATGAGTCGGTCTCGGATGAATATATAGCAGTAGACCATGGGATACACTCTACCGTCATGGTGAGCTAGCCCAGCGGGTGTGTAGTATACACCTGTACATTGGAGAGTGGGACCGAACAGTTCAGCTAACTAATTTTGATTAAATGCATATGCGCGTGATTAATGAAGGTAATGATTCGTTAACATAGTGTGAGATACGGGAAATAGGTTGCCCGCCTTCCGCAACCTTTAAGTCTCAGTCTTTAACGAAAGCTGGCCGAAGTGGCCAAGCACGACATTAATGGAATTTTGTAGTTTAAATAAATAGTGGAAATGTATCGTTCCAACCGTGTAAGAGTTGTCATTTGGTTTGTTTCGTCTTCCTTGTTTAGAAAATCAAATCAAATCTAAGTATCATTTTTAAACTCATTTCTTAAATAAGTTTAGAAATTCGATATGTTTATCCAAAAGCCGGCTCAAATTCAATTAGAGCTTAATTCAATTTATTTATAAACTCAGATTGTTTATTTATAAATTGGATCACTTATATAAAATTTACTTAATAAATCAATCAAATAATTAAATGAGTTTTTTTTAAGAAGATAAATAATTAAACGAGTTAATTTTATTTGTTCAACTTTCAAACAAACCAAATAGTTAAATAAATCAATCACGAAATGAATTATAGCTAATGAGTTAAGTTAAGATAGCTCGTGAACCTTATCAAGCCAGGCTCGTTTGGCTCATTTTTTACTCTAACCGAGCTCGAGCTAGGAGGTATTCAGCTCTTTAACAATCTTATGTAGCTCTATTGCATCAAAGAGAGTTTTCAATAACTTTTAAGCCAAATTTTGAAAGTTTATATGTAGTAATTTGTTGCTTAAATCAATTTCTTCTAGATTTTTACTCCTTTGTAATCAGATGACACTTTTAATTCTCATTATATTGATGGTATGTCATTTTATTTTATTTCCATTAGTTGAACAACCATTAATGCTAGATATCTTTAAGAAAATCAACTAATTAATCAATCATCGATTATTATTAGCCTTATTGTTGTAACAAAGACTAGTATCTCACCAGTGCATTGTACAATATTTCATTTAACTTTGAAAATAATAACATAAATAATATTGACTTGATCTTAAATATAATATTAACTATTTAATATGTAAACAATGATAAATAAAAATTAAAAGATAACTGAAGATGTGAAAGATATTGAATGATATGTATCAATATACTATCATGATACATATCATTGAATAACAAATCTATTAAATATAGCTATATATATATATATATTCAATCACATAACATTATACATCATAACTTGATTAAAAAAAAATTAAAAATTTTAACATAGAGAAATAATTTATTTGTTTATATATAGTTACTATGATTAATATTATTTTTACACAGTTATTATTGGTTTAAATTTTCCTACATATGGGAAAAATAAGTGGCTCTTATTTTCATTTGTTATTACCACATTAGTAGGAAATGCTCTTTCTTAATCTTATAGGTTGACTTTCATGAATATATTTTTCTAGGTAAGGATCTCCATTAATATATTTTTCCATACTAAATGTTTGTTGCTAACTCTTTAAAGTTAAACCATGCTACTTGTAGATCGTAGTTTGTTTCATAATTAATTAAGAACATAATTTTGATCCCATGGGAGGTAAATTTTGGGCGGATTTTATTTATATTTATGGTTTTTGTTATTATATATAATAGAGATAGAGATATAGATATAGAGGATAGTGATCTTTATAAAATATGAAATAAATATTTCTATAGTGTCCATACACATTCAATCAAATTTTATCTATGCAAACAAGTATCTTTATTTAAATTTAGTTTAATTTTAATCACTATGTAAATGTTATCTTTTTTGTTACATAATATATAGAATGATATGACATTATAGATGAAAATAAATCATACCACAATTTTATTACTCCATCAACTTATGATAAATATATGACTTGTTAAAAAAAAATAAGAATATGACATCATTATCTTCACTAAATATCATTTATATATGGATTTTGAATTTACTAAGGTTGAATTTAAAAGATGAGTAATTTGATGCTCAAATGCAGGAGAGAAAGTGGATAAATAGATAGATGAAGGTGGACAAATTTCATTTAGATACCTTGACATTTGGATCAATATGTTTTGGGTATTCAATATTTTCAATAATTTTACTTAGGTAAATTCACATTCTAATTTAATTTGACTTGAGAATCCTAACGAGTACCTAAATGGAGCTAAAAATGTGGTTTATTTTTACCATTTGAGTATCCAAGTAAAACTAAATTAAAATCTGGAGATAGCTAAGTGAGATTGCTAAAAGCATAGTATCTAGAAAATATTAAGTCAAATGTCAATCTAAATAGAATTTATCCTAATTTTTGTAACCACTTTTTTTGTTCAATTTATTTAACCATGTCATGTGTGTGTGTGTGTGTGTGTAAAGAAAATATGAAAATGATTTATTTATATCATTTATATCTAAAATATTATGTACACTATTGTATTACACTAATGGGTTTTTAATAAAACTTTGTTATTGATTTAAAAAAACTAACAATTAGCTCACTTTGTCAATTATACAATAATGTAACAATGTTATCTAATTAAAAATTATAAAATAGAGAGTAACCAATTGAAGTATCGCTACCACTTGTATGATGTATTAGTCATACCACCCTTCTTTTACCTTCCTAAAAAAATTTATAGATAAAATAAAAAATAAATTTGCCTCTCCCCTTCATGAACACATAAACTTTATCCAAACTAAGTTTTACCAAAATTAAATGAAAAAAAAAACTAAGGATATTTTTTCCACATATTAACCAAGTACATTAGAGATTAAAGAAAATGTTAATTTTAATACTCTCAAATTTAACCTAACCCTAATATCAAATGATTAATATTTTACTATTATCCTAATTCTTGAATCTTAATTTTAAACTAACTTATAATCCTAACCCGAAAATTATTTTCCTTTTTTTCCTTTTCTTCTTTTCTTTTCCCATTCTTCCTCCTCTTTCCCTTCTTCCCTATGTGATTCCCTCCTCCTGTAATTCGGTTTTGCCTCTAACCACAACCAACCTAAGCCTAACTCATCATCACCACCATCACATCTCTCACCTCTTAGGATGTGTCACATGGGAATTTTTGTCTCAAATCCCTGATCTCTACCTTTTCCCTATACTCCACCTCTAACTCGATTCTCTACCCATCTCAACCATTCACACCACCCTCACCTATAAATTCCTATCCATTCTCTCTCCTTGCCTTATTTAATGCCTCGCCAAAACTTCCCCTGGCTCCCTCCCTCATTTCCTAACTTCTTTGTGCTTCTCCCAATTGAATTCCACCATTTTTGTTCAATGAGGTTCTGTGCAATTTTTTAACCTCTCCCTGCACCACCTTATCTACATGAGAATATTATGTTACTCATCCTTATCTACGTTCATAACTCATGCAACTCACCCCCTTCAGCATCCACACCTCAAGCAAACTACTTCAAGCAACGCCACAACCTCATGAAGCGTACATCTACTTTCAACCAAATCTCATGCCCCACCACCACCACCTTCATGAGAGCCTTATGTTCCTTGCCCTTATCTATGTAAGAGGCTAAACCAAGTCACCCTTGGCTATGCCTTTTCCTCATGCAATAAGCTCAACCTTGCACCACATTTTTTTGCAGCTTTGTTTGCTTTGGTTTTGATCTTTGTCTATCCTTATTTTCCTTAGATTTATTCCTTTGGTTTTTTTCTTAAGTTGTAGCCATGTATTATTTTTGGTTTTTAGGTAATTTTCTCATGGTCTCAGAGGATGCGTGTTAGGATTATTTGTGCTTATAGACTGTTGTCAGTTAGGTAAGGATATATGTCATAATCAAGGGTTTTTGAATGCTATGTGTATTTTTTGTGTAATCTTATGTTTGGTATTTTTATATTGATAATTTTATTTTGCTAATGTCATTGTATAATAATATTATGATATCAAATTATGGAAAGTGAGTATCATGTGAAAATCATGCACTTATATGATATTGTAGCGATAAGTCTTATTTTGTAAACCTTAAGTGTGTTAGCATGATCTATGGTTTTGATGAGATGTAATACCCCAAAAATTTTATCTAATCTTAATCTTGATTAAGTAACATGTTTAACCTAACCCTCATCTTAACTCCAAAATTTTCATTTTCTTTTCATTTTTTCCTTTTTCTATTTTCTCTTCCCTTCTCTCTATCCCTATCGCCCTTCCCCTTTCCTCTTCGAGCCATGCATGACCACCCCACAAGACTCCCTCTTCTTTTCCCTTCCCAGCCATGCATGACCACGCTGCATGGCTTCCTCTCCTTTTCCCTTCCTAGCCATGCACTAGTCACCCTTATACCTCCACCAACTCCCTACACCACCCTCTGCACTACATTACTCCCTACAACCCTACACCATCCTGCACCTCAACTTGCCACCACCAAACACCACCATTCCACCCCTAGCAACCAACGAACACTACATCCCCATCACTCTTCCTAGCCTTTTCCCAAATAGCACCACCTAAATAGTTTATCTATCCCCTCCTCAAATGTCCTATTTCTTTTTTTTAAGGGCACAATTGTGAATCTCCCTCACACGGTTGTGTATCCTCATCTACACACCCCACACACAACCCTGCACGTTTCTTTAGCCTTCGTGCACACTTTTCTTGCACAACCCATATTTGATGCACCACCTCTAGTCCCCTTCAGCCTTCTCATTAGAAAAACCATACCCTCCTCTTTAGCACACCTTATGCACACCCTAGCACTACTCATACTCCATCATGTCTTTGCCATACTCCTATGTAGCTCAAGCTCTTCCATTTGTTTTAGTTTTCACCTTTTTCACCATCCTTTTACCTTATCTTTTATTTTTCTATTTTTTCTATGTTTTAATCTAATTATATATTTGGCTTTTATGTGAGTTTTTCTAGTGGTCTCAAAGGATGAGTCTTAAGTTAGACGTAGTTAAAGACTAGAGACAACTCTAGTAATGATGTATGTCATAGCTAAGGTCTTTGTGTGTAATGTGTATATTTGTATGAAATCTCATGATTGGTATTGTTACATAGATAATGTCATTATGATAATGTTATTATATGACATGTTGTATTGTGTGATGAAAATGTGAGAAAAGTGTGAAAGCATGAAATTGTGTATATATTGGTTGAGTTGGCCTTTCTAGGCAAGAAGATTTGCATAAGTTGTTATTTAATTTGAGCTATGGGGGTGACTTTTATATATATTTATATGTATTTGAGGTTAAATGTTTTTTATAATATATATTGGAAGTTGGAAATCATTTATATTGGGACTCGTATGGTTTTTGTAAAAATATAGATATTTTGGTTATCTTAAGGGCAATTTGGTTAATATAGGTTAAATATGGAATATTTGGTATTTAAATGTGTTAATTGGTTCAAAATATTTTAAGTATATTACGTGGAATATTTAGAGTAATTAATAATGGCCTAACACCATAAAATGAGAAGAGGCTTAAATTGAAAATAGTAACCATACAGGCGGGGTCCATGTCTCATGTATAAAAAGTTGAATTTAGACTTTTATTCTTGGATATGTTGTTAATATTGTAATTTTAGGAACGTGTATTAAATTTGGTGGGCATATCAGTCTTATAAGGCAATTTATGCATAACTTGTGAAATTAGGGTTTTGTAGAGATTCGTTAATAGTAACTCTAAAGGAAAGCTATTATTGTATGTGTAAGGCATTGGAGTTAGACCTCAATGTGTACTAACTATCTCAATGATTATATTTATCCATGTATATTGAATTTTATGGTTAAATGAGTATTGTGAGAGAAGTTATGTTTATATGGTAAAATTAGGGCTTCTTAAAGGATATATGGCATTTTTCTTTGGAAAATGCCTCAATATTTGGGGACTTTCGTTTCATGTGTTTTGAATAACTATGTTAAGTTAGATTATGTTCCTTTCAAATCTATATATATTTTCATTATGATCTTGTGGTAAACAATAGGGAATAAGATATTAATCATTTAAAGTAAAAAGCTATGTGAGTCGGGATTGATTGTACATATCCGTTCAACTAGAAAAAATAGTGGCCAAGAGTTTAATAAGACATTAATTACTTAAATTAAAAGATCATGTGAATTAAGACTAAGGTGTTGAGTCTGATCCACCATATGATAATAGTGGCTCAAGAGCATTTTTCCTTGGGAAGTGCTTTAGACCATTCCACTAGTTTAAGAATAGTGGTTAAGAGCATGATTCCCTAGGAAGTGTTGAGCCCGTTCCACCAAATGATAATAGTGGATCGGGAATATTTTTTTTTCAAGGTGCTTGAATCTATACCACTAGATTAAGAACAATAGGGTCCTTAAATTCAACATAAATAAGAAAATGGATTGTGATTATATCTAATGATGGACATGTGGATCAATTAATCTCTTGCGCCATATCATGTGTAATCAATGTGTATGATTATTTGTCTATGTGACCTTATTTATCTATATACCCTTGCTATGAGTGTATTATTCCCTTAATTAGTACGTAGAGTACTGATCATCTTTCTCATTATTGTTTATCATTCTATGTTAATAAAAAAAATTCTCACTCTTTGTTTATCATATTTTAAGTTCTAAATGGCTTGCCTCGTATTCGATATAAGGATGGTATGGTAAGCCAAACTTATGTCGAGTACGATGGTAACACCCAATTAATTTATTACTACGCTTTTGCTAAATAAAATTTTTAGTAGTAAATTTTGAGGTGTTACATTAATTAACTGCAAACATTAAAAAACATTAGTGTTTAGTGAGAGTTTAAAGAGAAAAAAAAAACAAGGTGAAATTGTTTTTTAGTTTATTTTTTTATTTTTAATACCATAGAGAAAGAAAAAAAATTAATTTAATTATAGGAACATTATTGGTTAACATTGGGATTCAATTAATTAGTATGATAGTTGCATAAAGATAAGAACATTTAATTAATAACATATGAAAACATTACTTAGGCCTTGTTTAGTACTTTAATTGTAAGTTACTGAGGAAGTCACAGTTCTTCAGGAACATACTGCCAGAGAGATAATTACTTAATAATGTGTTTGGTTTATAATAACAAAGTTGGAGAGGAAATTAATTTATTTTATTTTTAATAACTATGTGTGAGATATAAATAAACAAAGTAAAGAAAGTTCTACTACATATGGTATTACTCAGTAAATAAATTCTACTTTAACTAAGGAATTAGGAGGGTCAGAGGGGAGTCGTACATCTTTTTGACTTATTTACTTATTTAATACAAAACAAACCTACATTTGACACTTCCTGGGAAGTATAATTTCCTCAAGTAACCTACTCTATACCAAATTATACCTTAGAATCAAGAAATCATAGAAGAGTATACCTCAAAAATACCATTAATTACACAACTCAAAATGATAAATTTTTTGAAAATGTTGAATTACTTTCATGAATTAATAAAACAAAATTACTACCATTTGAAGAGGATAAATTTTGACTTAAGAGGATGATTTTTGAAAGAAACTTTTTAACTTCCTAATGAAGCACTAAATGCTTATAATTATAATTTCAAGCAATGATTTTATTTTGATACTAAACAAAAATTAATAACAATAATGGGGAAAATGGTGAAAATGAATAATAAATTAAGAAACACCTGTAGGTTCTATTTGTAGTTTTTAAGTATTGTTTTAGTACTTTGTAGGTTATGACTCATCTCGTTTATCCTATAACACAAAGTTGGTGAAATACATGATATTCTTGCATGAAAATTTTAAAACCAGCAATGGATGTTTTTCCATAAACCAAATCTCTAAATGAATCAAAACTTATTGAACAAAAATGAAATTAAAAAAAAAGAAGAAGATGATGATGATGAAATAGGTACCACATGATAAGGTAATATAGCGTAATGTTTTCGACATTTGTGAGTTCAAGGGTGCATAAATATTATGTGTATGAAATTTTAAAGTGAAACAAGAGGAAGGAAATAGAGTATAATATTACTACAAATTTGAGAAGATTTGAAATATGGAATTTATTATATAGTATTGATTATGGACTTTGAATTTTAAATTTAAATTTTAACTAAAAGGATGAGAGCAGGGTTCACTGAGTAATTAGACCTCTCATTACCTTATTGGAGAAACATAAGATCCATTTCTTTTGTAATTTTTTGTTTGAAAATTTTTAAATTTATTAGGATTGAGATTGAAATAAGGGTAAATTGACATTAAAATGTAGGGTAGAAAATGAGTAATTGGATTGATGAATAAGATAACTTTTTAACCATTTTTTTATGCTCAATTTTTTTTATCCATGTTATATAAATTAAATATAATTTTATTAACCATTTGAGAAGGCTTGAATAAGGTAATTGGATAGATTATGGACTGTGAATTTCAAATTGAAAGTTGTGGATGATTACTTTAACTTCTCATTACCAACATGGTAATTGGAGAAAGATGAGGACTATTTTATTTAGTTTTCATTTTTTCGAAAGATTTTAAATTTATTGGCCGTAATTCTAAAGAGGAATCATTTGATACTAAAGTGTAAGGGAGTTATGAGAGTTATAGTCGATTTATATTTGATGGATTTAAATTTTAATATTTTAAATTAATTAATTAGCAGGATAGTAAATTTTAAATATTATTGGAATTAAATGTTTTAAATTTTAGATGAAAAGTAGACATGAGTTAAGGGTGAAAAGGTTAGTTAGTTTTCTTTTTTTGGTGGGAACTTCTATTATATATATATATATATATTGAGCTACTGATTAACTGTTTAGCCATAAGTTAGCATATCAACTAATTGCATGAAATAAAATTTTGTTTGCTTGCTTCATGATTTAACATTGACTGCTCCCGCAACTTCTATGGTTTGATTGGTTACCTTATATTGTGAAGAATTGATGTGGTGACATATTTGTAAATAAATCAATTTTTTTGTTCAATTTTTTAGAAATGAATTATCTTTAATTTTATGTATTGAAAAATAAAATAATTATACCAAAATATGCTGATTTTCATTTATACATTCGCACCCATATTGATATATTTTAGATATAAAAAAAATTATGGTGTAACATAAATACAACCATGATGAAATATTAACAGTAATAAAGACAATTAAGGTGAAAGATAAAAACAACTATGGTGAAATATGAAGGCAATAATAGTAAAAAATCACATGTTAATTTTCTCATAAAAAAATATACAACTATAAGTGGTGAAATATAACAACAAACACAGTTAAACTTGAAGACTATAGTAGTGAACCACAAAGGCAATCATAGTGACATATTGAAATATAATAAGTTAATTTTCTGAGAGGAAAAAACAACCAACATTAGTAAAATATAACAACAATTATAATGAAACATAGAGACATCTATGGTGATATGTGAAGATAATAATGGTGATGCACGAGCATAACAGTGGTGAAACATAACATAATAGTAGTGAAATATGATAACAATCATGGTGAAATATGACAAATTAGTTTTTCAAGAAAAATCACAATTAATATCAATAAAATATGACATCAGTTATGGTGAAATATAAAGGCAACTATCATAAAACATAAACATAAAAATTGTGAAATTAATTCTACTATAAAATATCATAATGATTGTGGTAAAAAAAATAACTATGGTAAAACATATAAAAATATTTTACATAGTAATTTATACAAAATTTTTTTTTGAAGTACATCAATATGGTGTCTCTATTTGTAGAAAAATTCAAAACATAGAATGATATGTTTTTATTTTCAATAACTATAATTTAAAATAAACTAATTTAAATAAAAATAAAATAGATTACGCCATATACCAATTGTACAAATCCTCCCTTAATGAAACAAAAGTTCAAAGAGATCCAAAGTTAATGTTTTTACTCCTTCTATTTCCCAATATAAGTCACTTTATTAAAAGTATCAACTATTAAATACTTTGTTTTCATTTCTAATCTTGTATTATTATCTTTTTGATTAAATGAGTAAGAGATATTAAATACAATATGATGGCATATTGGTAAAAATAGATAAGCTTTAATCTAGAGTTTAATGTTTCTTAATATACGAGTAAAAATATAATGGCTTATATTATAAAATAAAGAGAGTACATAATAAGATAATTGCCATATTTTAGATATGTGCTATAAAAAGTTAACTACTACCTCTGTTTTAAAATAAGCATTATTTTAGATTTTTACACACTTATCAAGAAAAGATATAAATCATCAAATATGTATTTATAAAATATACCTTATTAAAAATTGTTTATAGTATAAAATATTTAATGAATAGGAGTAACTTAAAAAAAATAGTCTAATTTTTATATCGAAAATCTAAAATGACACTTGATTTGAATAAAAAGATCTTTACTAAAATGATAATAATTATAAATTGGAATTAGTAAGAATATAATATATGAATAAACAAAGGTTGTCTTGTTGGGAGCATTAATTTGATCCCGGTAATATTAATAGTAGGTATTTTGGAAGAAAATCTTAATTATGGGGCAATCACGGAGAATATATGTATATAGTGTGTGTGTGTGTGTGATATACTGTGATGCATGGAAACTTCTCGGAAACTTCTCCGGATTAAAATTTATATTAAAATTATTTAATTAATATTTTTATTAAAAATATATTATTTAATTAAATTTTTATTAAAAAATTATTAATAATAATTAAAATTAACTAATATAAAAATTAATTTTAAATTTATTTTATTTTTTTTCTCTAAATTTTAATAAATTTAACCTATTTTTAAAATATATATATATAATTTTTTTAACGTTTTCTGTCGTCCCCATTTCCTAATTTTTTTAAAATGACGTTTTCGCGTTTCGTTCCATTCCCGTTTTCCCGTCCCCGTCGTGCATCACCGGTGATATATACCTTTCTTTATAGCACGATAACTAACTCTTCTTAGCCAGTTAGTTTGTGCCAAATATTTTCTTCAAGCAATATATATATATAAGAGTAAAAGACCGTACTCCTAATATATTAGTACGAATGTCTTTTTAAAAAAACGTTTTAGTCTTACACGACAACTTTTCAACTAGAGTTTTTAAATGTATATTAAAATAATTTTTTATATTATTATAATGTGGAGAATCGTTTTTTTTTTTAATTTTTAGTTATTGAAGACAAATATCCTTGATGACAAACGTTGGCCGCTCTCATTTGCATAATCGGCAAAATCATTGACCGTATCTTTGATTCTTCTTTCTTTGAACACTCCCTCTTCAGCGACTGGCCAGCGGGTCCTTGTAAGCTGGCCAGGCAGTAATCTTCCATTGTGTCCAGATACGTTGAATGTAGGAATATGCATGCGGATTTGCGCGAGCGCACAACGGCGTCGTTAATAAATTGTTTGCTTTAATTATTATTTTTTTCAAGAAAAAACAAATCAGAAGACGTTATAGCCAACCAGCATCATCGCCGCCGGTGGTTTCCCCAACCTTTTAGGAAGAATTTGAAAATACCATATTTTTATGCTAATTATTGTAGCTAATTGAGGCTTAAATTAATGATTTTAGGATCTTCTGGTTTTCCTTAATTCTATCTTACAGATAAGATGAAATTAATAGGACAAACTGCAAAGGGAAAGGACCAGAATATACAAATGACCAGTTGATGCAATATTGCTGGGCGTTCCTTTAGAAGATGGGAAAAGTGAATGGAACAAGAATAACATATAGAGTTGTGTAGGCAGAATTGCCATGCTTCCGCAAAAGAGAACTAATCATAATAGAGTTTATTACTAGTTTTAAGTAACTAGCTAGTTCGTGGCTTAATTAATCAATGTCCCAACAACATAGCATATTACATAAAGTGGTACAGAAATTCCAAAATGGTATCATAATCAATATATTGTTTGAGTTGTTATTAGGCTAAATGAGGTAAATAGGTGGTATCATTGTCTTTATTCAGATAAACCAAGGTTAAAAAATGTTGACACTTTCCAAAGTAAAAGGAAAAATAACAAAAAATGACAATTTGTTTATTAAATATTTACCTTAGGTTCACAATGAGAATAAAGCTATCAAACAGCATGAACCCAAACATTAACCCAATTGTCATAGTGTTATTTGTTTGACCAAAAACAATGTTTATGATTCTAAGCCAAGCATATTGATGTGAGAGTCCATTTTAAAAGATCTATTGTAGTTGTGGGAGAAATTAGAGTGAAGAAAGTTCACGCATTGGATAATCCTACAAATATGCTTCAGAACTTGCTTCCTATTACTATGTTTGAGCATTGCTTGGACTTTTTTGGCAACTCCACCATTTGACAACTCTTTGAGGTTTATAATAATGGCAATTGAGTATTGTAGATTTGAGCATAGATGGAGATTGTTGTGTATAGTGCCTCAAATCCAAAGTTTGTGGGTTGAAGATTAGTGTTTAAGCAACTAATACGGCCTACCTATGTCCCCATAACATGTTTGTGCTAAAGCTCTACTGCTTGAGAGAAGTATCAACCCACATAAGCAAAATATCTTGTCTATGTCGTTGGGCACATCCCATCTTGAGAAACATGGCTAACCCATGCCACTGGGCACATGCTTGTTGGCTATATAAATTTTGGTGTAATTATTTTTTTCTATTGTCTATAATATAGGTAGGTTGTCTCAATGGACACGCTGGGGTTCAAGTTCGTTTTCATGATTAGGGTTTCCATTATTAAGCCTATATATACATATTATTATCAATATAGTCATCATGAGTAGACCTTGCAAAGCTAATTCGATCCAAATGACCCAAACTGAGTAATCGAAACTTGATTCACACTTTGACATAAAAATCTAAACTTGATCTCGATCTAAAACTCGAAATAATTTGAGTTGACCCTAAATTAGCTAGCTAACCCCCATAATAATCCGTACCTAAATAATCAAAACCGAAATGACCTAACTCAAACCTAATCTAAGCTTGTCTAATAATGATCAGCTCTAGGACCAACCAAACCCAAAACGACTTGATCCAAACCTAACCTGTATCTTAATATAAATTCAAACTTGACCCAAACTAAATCAAATTTGATTAACAAATGCAATATTTTAGTTCATGTATATTGCTACATAGATAATAAGAAACTATGTTATTAATAAAATTTTATTTAAAAGAATATGATACCCAATCCATATAATAACAAATATATAAAATTATAGCAGTAAGACCATGTTTCTAGCTTTATTTTTATATCAAATTAGGTAGATTTTAGAATTTATATTATTATTATTATCATCATCATCATACTTATTATTTTTATAATGATTATTAATATTATAAACTTAAAAATTATAAATATAAATATAATTCTTATAGTTATAATTAGAATGTATATTATTTTAATTATAATAATAATTTTTATATTTCTAATACTAATAATAATAGTAACACTGAATATTATATTTTTAAAGATAATAATGATAGAAATGATAATAATAATAATAATAATAAGTATTATTATTAATTATAATAATAATAATTTCTAAATATAATGTTATATTTATTTTCATAATTAATATAATTATTACAACACTCATAATAATAATTATAGTTATATTTATAATAATATTTATAACTATATATGACAATTATTATTACTATAATAAATTATAAAGTTCAACTCATTTTTTTATAATAAATTTATAACAACCATGGTCAACATTCACATACCCAATTTTGATATGATCTAGAGCTTGTAAACTTGTATCAAACCAGAAAACATTTGATAGGTTAGACCCTAACTCAATATGATATTCCCCCATCTTGACATTTTATTAAACCAAGCTTGAACCTGGCCTTAATCATCACAACTCTAATTAGACCCAAATTTGAACAGACCAACCCAAATTTGAATACAAATTTTTGCATAACAAATCTAATTTTAACTCAAGCTGAAATAACTTGCCCCAAATCCGACCCATATTGCTTGCAGCCTCTTGTCATAACAACCATAACACACACATATCCAAGGAACAAAACACATATAGAGAGAGTTTGAGAACTCTCTTCATCCTCTTCGTATAATTTTTTTCATTAATGATTCTAGTTTGTGATTCTTTCTCCAATATAGTGAAACCACTATTCGTCATCATCCGTGGATATGGTCCACGCTGGTTGAACTATGTAAATTGTGTGCCCTTGTTTTATTATTTCTTTCTTCTCCTACATATTCGATACTAATTGTTTCCACATAAAATTACCATTCATACAATCAAATTATGTAGCATAACCTACCCATGTTTGTGAATAGGTAGGCTTTGCAACAGCCCCTCCCAACAATTAATATATAATTAGGCAAATGAATGTATAGTGTTTTTATAAATTAGCTAGCATTTTTTCCATCCAAAAAATTTTTGATGCAATATAACTAGTTCAAAAATTATGAATCCGTAGGTGAATGGATAGTGTTTTGTATTATAATAACACATTTTATTCCAAAAATCAATGTTTATCTACCAATACATGAAGATGTATTGTTTAGAAGTTGTAACTAAAATATGTGGTGCATATTTGTAAATATGACATACTATCACCTCTACAAAAATAACCATAGATATTAATGGAAAAGAGGAAAATATGACGATAAACAATCACCATGTAGGCATGATTTAAAACACATTCTTCTATGACATAATAGAAAGTACAAATGGCATCATACGAGAGTTATGGGACAACGATTTTCGGTTAAAAGTGTCATCTATGTGAGACTATAGACATTGCTTATACACTACAACCATTGTCCAATAACTCTCTCCACTACAAACTCAAGATTAAGTGGCGGTTATGAAACCAAACCGCCATTTAATACCTACCTTTTTGCCTCCAATTTGTTCAGGTGAAGAAATGGATGAAGTGTGATAAGCTAAAAAATTCTCCTATAGTGCTTTTTTTTTACCTTTTTTCATTGCATATTCTTCTTACACCACTCAAAATTGCATGCAAATGAAACTTGCATACATTCCCAACTGATACACAAGTATCGGTATTGTGTCTCCCATCTCAGAATTTAAATTTTGCACCATATAATTTGCATCAATTTTCCGCCTCATAACATTTAGTATACATATATAAAGTAATATTTCACTCATAATATCAATCAATTTATATTATATTTTATATTTACATCAACTACTTATGTCAATAATAAAAATAGAGCAAATAAGAGAATTTCCCAACAAGATAGAAATAAACATATATTTTTTGGGAAAGAAAACAAACATATATTTCAATAAGGTATTAATCACAAAAAAAAATGTCATTGTTATGAACATGGTTTCTTCATTTCTCATGGAGATAGCAAGAACTCCACCTTTTGATATAAACTGATCAAGCTAGATAACAAAATACTCTTCTTGTGGACTTATGGGCTTGCAATCTTTGTTATGACCACAAATTACCACCCCTACATGAACCATCAAGTTAAAAGAGGAATACATTTTAACAAGGCATTGATCAGAAATATATATCATTCACAAATAATGTACAATTTCAACAAGGAATACATTTCAAAATTCATACTGTTGAAATACTTTATATTATATTTACACGCATCATTCATGTACGTTGATTTATGTTGCACCATCTACCTTTCTTTTGCACAAAGTCTAATTCAAGAACGTAAAACCCTTCTTTATGAGCATCTTACATATAAACATCAATGATAACATCATCAATATTGAATAAAGAAGGTAGATATTGTAAAACCCCAAAATTTACTACTAATTTGTTTTTACAAAATCTTAACATAAAATAGTTGGTTGTTACTGTAATACCTAATATGAGTTTGGTTTACTGTACCATTCTCATGTCAAGTACAAGGCAAAACATACAAAAAAAAAGTGATAAAGAGAGTTCAAGAGGAATTCCATAAAATAGAACAAAGGTTTGTAGATAAACTCTGAGTACAAGACTGACCAAAATATAATAAAAGGAAACTCATAGAACTAAAAGTCTATAGGGTATCCGAACAAAACTATAACTACCGGATATTCAAACTCTATGTCCACAACCCACAATTCACTCTTCCAAGTGTAAAGCATCAAATTTACTAAAGTCTCTAAGCTGGTCATTAAATACCTACGCACCAACAAGAAGGTAATCTACTCATGAGAATGAGCAGCTCTCCATTAAAAAAGGATGATCAATACTTACGTATTGAGTAAGGGAACAAATATATATTCCTAGGGTAAGGCATGAAGCACATATGATCACTTTAAGACATAAATTACACAAGCCCACTACTCAAGATTAAGAACTATTCAAAAGATGTAGCCATATTAAATACCCATAGATATGTGATCAATTATATTATATTATTAACGCATTGAGTTCAAGGAACCGCTATTAATAAATATCTCCCTTTTCCTAATAGAGGAAAAAAAGTTATTTAGCCTCATTGATTCTCTCACATTCTAGGTAAAAACATGTGAGGGCCACTAGTAAACCTATAATGTTTAAGTATACATACCTCTTATAAGTTAGTGGATTGATCGGATAGAGTAGACTAGGATCCTCTGGTTCTTTTAGGACCAAGCAACTTAGTTTAAATAATTTCAAGGTACTTGGTCCTAACTCATATATTCTTCCACTTTAAGTATTAATATATTATTAGTACCTTAACTAGCACTTAGCACATAACAACTCCTTCACCCTAATTACTAAGGTCATTATACTTCCACTTTTATTCTCATTGGCTTATTATATGGTAAGTTGCTTCTCGTGATCCTATTTTATTTTGAATTTATTCAAAAAATTGATAACAAGTGTAAGGTAAGACATATGCAAATTCATTAAGCATGTAAAGAAATCTTACACAAGGTAAAAACCCATATTACCTTACGATCTTGATTTCACAAATATACCATAATTTCTTCCATAAGGCTTCCCAGCTAGCAAAAATTAACACACTAACCTAAAATATTATTTCAAACATCATATCCAAAAGTCATGACTTATATCTAAATGTTTACATATGATATACTGATACTACCCTTTAGGTTAATTTTTCCAATTCAAGCTATTTTCCATAAAATAATCCCTTATGATATTCATCATTGATCAAAATACTTGAAAAATATTCTTACTTATATTTTGGTCCATAATTTAATCCTACAACACATAAACTTATAGATTTGACTCAAAAGACTAAAATGGCATTAGTTCCCCTAAACATCTTAAATTTTATTATTTCCATAACTTAAATAATCATTATCTAAAACTTAAAAAATTATATATCAAATTTATTTTTAAAATACCAAGGAATACAATGACATATTTATTTTCCCCAAAATTCACCAAAATGACCTTATTACCCCTGTGACTAAAAACCCCCCACATAAGTCACCAAATTCTACAAGTCTCTAAATTCTACTAATTTTACATACAACATCATTTATATTACCATCATCCTGAAAATATAATTTACTAGAATTAAAACACTCTCTGACACTAAAAATACCATAAGGCCAAGACACCCCGAGGAGATAAGAACCCAAATGTTGAGATTTCAACACAATACACTAATTTTCATAATTAGAAATATTTTAATCTACTAATCCTAGGCATAAGAACATAACATAATATACCATCATACTTAAGTTTTCATCACAAAGCCTAGAAAGGAATAAAATATAATAACTATACGTAAATTTACAAAACTCACAGAATCATGTGTTTTACCAAATATTACATTAATAGAATTTTAAGATGAATTCTAGCATGATTTCTAGAATGAAACATAAAAGTCACACAAAACCACATATATCATATAAAAAAAACCTAGACTATAGATACATATTCCTTACCGAAACTACTCCTGTCTCTAAGCACGCAAAAAACATCAAAGCTCATCCTTTCAACCTTTGATCGCCTAACATAATAAAAAAATAAAAATTAGATAAAGGAGAGTCCATTAAATATAAGAGAATATAAAATATTAAAAGATATGATAATAAACCTTAGAGTTTCAAAAATGGGAGCTTAAAAAAACTTCACCAATCTATAACATTAGCTCTATTTTCCTTAAGGGAAAGCTACAAAGAGTCAAACTTAAGATTTTAAATGTGAGAATATGCAATAAAATTGAATAGGAGGGGATGAGGCTTGGTCAGAAGGCCCCAAGCCAAGAACAAACTCAAGTAAGAACAAGTAAAAGAGGAGAGAACAAAGTTCACAGTAGAAAATTCTTTCTAAGTGTAGAATGACCAATCAAAAGGGTACCCCTTTATGCATATCAAACTTGGGTAGGAGAGAGATTTGGGAAAATCTAATGGGGGTTGCTTGCAATCAAAATGAGTGATGAGAGTGATTGGTATAGGTGAAAGAGAGTATAAGAAAGTTGGAGAAAGGTGATTGAGGTGATTATGGCTAAATTTTTAGTTGGATAAACAAGAACTCCATGGGATCTAATCACGTAGTGTGGTAAAGTTATATTTTTGAAGCCCCCATGTCTAATAAAGTCAAAAATGTTAGAAAATGGTTTAGGTAGGACAAAAAGTTTAATAAATTGTTATAAAGGGAAAATAATCAAATAATTTTCAAAAATCATAGAAAATTAGGAAAAATGTGAGAAATTAATTTAGAAACTCATATATATATAAATTTTGGGAATAGAAATTAATTTGATGTCAAAAGAAAATAAGAAAAATATAAACTAGTGAAAAATTGCCCACCTCCAATTGACTGGAAGAGGTTAGAGGTCAACTACTTGGGTGATACTATTTGGAGCATTGATGATCGATCATCTTAAGGTAAATTTTGGTTAGCCACATGTCGACAAAAACAAAAACTAGGGTTTTAAGAGGTATGAAGGTAAATTGAGGGTTTGAGAGGCAAGGCAAGGTGTTCAAATAAGGTTTAAGGTTTTGAGAAGTTACTATGATACTAATCACCTAATAATTTGGATTACAAAAATTTGGGGTATTACAAATATATGCTAAAAGTATTCTCCCCTTCTTTGTTATCATCTCATTTCATTATCAACAATACCACAAGTCGTCATTTATCTGTTGGATGAGTAACGTAGAACACCTATTTGGATAGTGATGCCAATATAAATGGGTCCTATTTATGACTAAGTTTGAAAATATCCACCCTTGTAAACCCCTTTTCCTTAGTGAAAACACCATTTTGACTACCAAGAAATTTGTAGTGGAATAAAGAAACCCTAAAGGAGATGTGATGTGTATCTAAATAATTTTAATTTTTATCTGGATAATTTTGTTGATTGTTCTAATATAAATTATACACATAATTATTTCTATTATTCTATGACTAATTAGGAAAGAAGATAAGAATACAGGTGCTAGAAATGGTGTTGTTGCTGCTGTGTTGATTGTTAGTTGTTGCTGCTGCTGTGTTGATTGTTGTTGTTGCTGCTGTTTGCTTTGTGGATTATATTGTTATAATTCTTCTGGATAAGTTGAATCCAATTGTGTTGATATAATTAGGAAAAAATTATTTTAATCCCATATGATGCAATCGCGAGAAATTGTAGCTGGTAGAATTAAGTAGGCCACATAGGCAGCCACCCAATCCGTAATTAGGTTAGAAGGATTGCTGTATATGCAACCCTTAATTTCTATAGTTAGCTAGATAAAATATCTTATGGGAGATTAGATATATACTAATCATAATTTGGAGTAATTGTAATTAATTGTAAGTGGACTAATTAGATAATTCAGCACCACCCAATATTTGTTATGTTGTATCATTTGTAAGGGTAATTGGGCTTGGTAAATCAAAGCCTAATTCAGTCAGCCCAAGATTGAGTATATGTATATGTATACGGAGGACAGATACGGACATATACTTTTTAGAAATAATACACCTGATTCATTTTTCTCTCTCTCTCTAGTTGTGCTTGTTTCTCTCTCTCTCAACTCTCGATTATCTCTCTCGACTCTCCACTCTTTTCCCTCCTGAAACCTCACCGAATCTTCATTCTTCTCTGCTATAATCACTCAGTCTGCCATTGATTTTCAATCGTGCCCTGAGTATTTTGATCTTCCTTTGGTGTTAAACCTTAGGTTGGTCAAGATCGGGTTTCCCGATCATATCTTGCTACCAATTTTTTGTTTGGCCTTTTTTTCAATACTTACTGAGATTTCATCAAGATGTTATCGAATAGTCATATACACTCTTTAATATTCCTGAGCTATAATTATTATTTGGTGGAAAAGACTCAACACTTCTCAAAGAAAAAATGTTCATGAGACACTATTTTTAAATCGGTGGAACGATCTAAATCACCTCTTAGGGACAACATACTTGAGCCACTATTATTTATCTAAAGGAACAAACTCAATACCTCGGTCCTAACTCACATAGTCTTTCACTTTAAATAATTAGTATCTTTCTATTAATACTTTATCTTTAATTGTATATTTATTCACTTTGAATATAGGGGCCCACTATTCTTAATATGATGGAATTGATTGATGCACCTCTCAGGGACAAGATACCTGAGCCATTATTATTATCTAGTGAAACGAACCCATATAAATACCTCGGCCTGACTCATATGATCTTTTACTTTAAACTATTAGTATATTATTAGAGTTGATTGTGTATTCAAGATTATCATGTGGGACTCATATAATTATGCAAGATATAAAATTAAATAACACAAGCATGACCACATAATTATCCTCAAACGACCATATTACACTTAAGTAATTAAAATACTCACATTCTCCCAAGGCTTTATAAATCTTAATACCAATACATATAAATCTCCAATATCCATTCGGAACATAAATCTTCAATTATTTATATAGATACCCTAACCAACATTATACCAAAAGCATAATTCCGAAATCTCATTACTAAAGATATCATAGCATAGCATAGCATCAATCATATCACATATTCAATAAAATCGCATACGCATACGCATACACATACACATACACATAAAGTCATAGCTATAACATGTATCTTTACCAACAAAGACACGGGGCTCTATGCATGTAAATCCTATACTTCATCCTCTGAGATTGTCAGAAAATTACCTACGAAAAATAAGATAATACACGATTCAAATCAAAGATTATAATCGAGGGAAAAGTTAAGGTAAAGAAGGGTAAAAATGAAAATAACTAGAGTCAAAGGGAAGCTTGAGTTGTGTGGAAGTGTGGTGGAATGTATGGTGGTACTATGGTGAAATTTTGGTGGTGTTTAGGTAAGCTTTAGGGTTTAAAAAGAGGGTGCACAGTTGAAAAGGGGAGGCTGCACGGTCGTGCAACAGACAGTGCACGCCCAGGCCGTGAGCTGAGATATTACACGAGCACGCTTTGATAACAGACACAACTGTGCTCGAGCAATGAATTACCTAGGAAATAATGAATAGGGACACACGCGCGTATGGAGGCTATATGCAAGCCGTGCGAGTGTGCACAGTCAAACCTTCCTAGTCTTCACGGGAGTGCAATAAGAAAAAATAGAGGTGCATAGTCATGCACAAGCCATGCCCCTCACAAAAATGTAACAAACAAGAGGAAAGAAGAGGAGAAAATGATGACGATCAACGACAACGGTCAATGATGAAGAGGGGGAGTGATGGGGTGGTCTTGGTGGTTGATCCAACAAGCTTTAGGCAGTGCTTGGTGGTTGTGGTCATGCAGGGTGAAGATGGGGGTGGCATGCGATAGAAAATAGGGCAACAGTTGAGGGAGAAGAAGAAGAAGAAGAAAGGGATGGGCTCGATAGTGGCGTTGATAGAATGTTTTCAGCAATAAATGGTAAGGGAGGATGAGAGGTGGAGTAGTGTATATATATGTGTGTACATGGTGGCATACGAACGGGTGTGCACGAGCAGCAATAGGGCACGAGGGGGTGGCAAGCATGAGGGAGTGGAGCAAAATTTTAACGAAAAAGATGGGAATGGATGGTTGAGAATGATGGTGGAGTGTTGGGTGAAAAATGGTAGGAGGTATGCAGTCAAAGGCAGCAACAACAACAAGGGATTTTGATGGTTGTAGCTGCATGAGATAGTGACAATCATGGCAGTAGCAGGGGATATGAGAATGATGGTTGTGTGTTGCAAGTGGTAAGAAAATAAGTCAAGTATTATAACAGGAATGAGGTAGGAGAAAGGAAAAGGAGAAAGAAAAGGAAAAAAAGAAAAAGGTTTAAGGTTAGTTTTAGATAAATTTTTTATTAGCTAAAATAGGTAGGATTTATGATATAAATTTACCGAAATTAAGATCGGGTTACAAAACATAAGTTATCTAGGTCAAAGATTTAGATTAGGTTAAGATTTTTGGGATTAAGGCTAAAAAAATATTTCTCAATATTAGAATCAAATTAAGGTGTTAATGATATAGGATTAGGTTTAGCAAAATTTCAAGGTATTACACACTCGGTCACCTTGTAGTACATCATGGGTGCATAAATAGGATTTTTTTCTATACATGAAAAGCTTCAAATACCATACTCACACCACTATTTTACATGGTACTCTTGTCATCTTGCTCTATTGTGTAGAAATTACTACCACTGATCATGTATGAGTTGTAGCATAGTATTTTTGGATGAGGAGAGTTTGATAGACAATACAAATCAGTATTGAAATCAAATGCCTTCTATGTCAACTACTCCAAAAATGAGCGATTGTGTTTCTCTAATAATAATTTATTGCATCTAGATGGAGTTAAGCCCTAAACATATCTATGTGTTGTTGCCCCTTTATGTGAGTATGCCTTAAGGGTCCACATTATTTGGTCTTGGGTGAGTGAGCCTCAAGATTGTGGGTTTGAACCACTTGGCGTGATGAGAAAGAACCATTAGATGGGCCTTTTTTTTGGCATGAAAAGTACAAATTGCACAATAGGGACCTATTTAGCCTAACAAGTGTGAATCACCAGGCGACGTTTGTATCACCTATAGCATTAGCATATGACAAGTACACACAACAAAATTCAATTGCCTACTTCACTAGATAAGTCTCAGCAATTCATCTTTTTGGGTTCCTTACATAGTCTTTAAAGAATTTAATAAACCTCTTGCATGGATGCATCTGATGAAATTGAACGGACCCACATAATCTAGCATTTCTGACTAAGTACACAATTAAATACATCATGATCACAAAGAAAGATGGAGGAAAGTACATCTCAAACTAATATAATATAATCAAAATCTATTCCTTCAATGTGTCCAACCTCTGATGGTCAATAACATCATGACAAATTTCTTTATAAATGAACAAAATCAAGTGATGGTACTACAAAAACAATTGGGAAAAATATAGTGTATAGCCACCGACAAAAAATCTTGACTGAGAGCATGATGGTCATGTGATTTCATACCCAGTGAACAAAGCTCTTAATGTTTTATGAATATACTTATGGGACCTTAATTTGTTTAATACACTTACAAAAAGAAATCTTTTCTTTTTTAGAAATATTATAACATGCGAGAGGTAAAAAAGAGTTATATTCCCACCTTCTACAGATATAATTTTGTTCTTATGCCCATCACAACAAGGTCTAACCTAGAATTGATCTCATCCTTGATCTTCTTGACACATTTAGAAGTGTAATAATTATATTATCATATATGTTATTCTCAAGGTGCATCACATCAATATAGTGATTCACAAACAAGTTTTTCCAATATAAAATGTTGGAGAATTTTGACCTCTTCTTTAGCACAATTATAGGAACTAATTTATTGATTTTTTAAGGCAGTGTTAATTCCCTCACTCTTTTAAATATGTGGAGTTCCATGGTCATCTTTGGAGATTTTGTTTCTTCAAATTTTCCTTTTAAAGTTATTACTTTCCTGTGATAATGATGATTTGTGGGAAAGAACATACCATGTCTAGGATAAGCAGTCTTTCTACTCTTCGGTAAGTAGACAAATTCTATATTATCGTTACAAATAGGGTATGTATAGTGCATGCGCACAAAATAATTAGAAAGATCATTATATGATAAAAAAAATCATTAATTGTGTAAAATAACATGGGTCTTAAGTTAACTGACTCTTAGACATGTGCATCAAATACTTTAAATCCATTATCCCACATGAACTTTAAATAATCAACAATGGGAATTAGATAAACACCAATATTATTATTGGGATTATTTGGACTCGATATAAGTAAGGATATCATAATTTATTTTTAATTTACATATAATGATGGATGAAGATTATATATCAATAAGATAACCAACCACAACTTTAGTTTGTGTTCCCATTGAAATTGATCTTTCTAGTAAAGGAAAGTGTATGGCTCAAACTTCATGACAAAATTCAGGAAAGTTGATATCAATTGTCTTTCACTGAAGAGAATTGACTAGATTTCTATGCCTCCCATTAGAATTCCTCTCTTTCACATGCTGCATATGATTCTTCACATTTTCCCCATTACTAAGCATATGGTACAATTGAAAAGTACCACAACACATTGTAAGGAACCTTAGCCTTCTTTAATCAAGGTATTTGAAATTCTAGACATTTATCCAATGACACTTATTTATTACGACATTAAATGCAATCATTAAGATAATAATGTTTTTTTTCATAATTCAAGTCAATATAGAAAATAATGTTCTAGGAGGAAGTACAAAGTCCTACAAAAGCATCTATTAAAACAATTCAAGATGATAAATGAAGATTTTATCCCTCAATCCATTAGCCACCTTGAGGTTGTACAATCATAACATGATTTATAATATTAAAATTTTAGTACAACCTTCATACAAGGGCATTTTTGCTTACCAACTTTTTAGACTTTTTTGAACTACCTCTGAAATGTTCTTCTACATTATTTCTCTAGTATTTTATGTTATTAAAGTCATTATATTTAGAAGCATCATTGCCAACACAACTACTTTGGACACCAATAGATTCTCCATGGCATATCCAATTAGTTTAACTCGTATCAAATCCACACAAAAGACAAGCTCATTTTTCATCAACCCCTTTCTTCTTATTGTTCCCAAAATTGATACATGGGTAACATATTTGCAAAGGATCTTCAACATGTTCAACCAAAAATCTTAGGAAGTTATCAAAGTCATCTATATACTCTCTAATCTACCTAGTAGTGTATACCCATATATTATCCATTATATTCTATGTTAAAAACAAGGTAGAGTAGAATAATTTAAGAACGACTACAATGATAATATCTACACCAATGAATATCAATAATACATAGATTTGTGTGTGTGTCTGTGTGTGTAGCTAACAACTAGTGTATTTCCTCATATAATAGATTAAAAACTCCAACAATGATAACAAACCACTTTTAGTGATATATAAAACACATCGCATAGAAAAAATGAGCAAGAGCAATCACATCCTAATTAGTAAAAGCATGGTATAATAAAAAATATTATGTTAACAATTGCGATGAACAAAGATGAAAAATTTACTTCTCTAAGGGAAGAATGATGACAAGAGAAAAAGAATAAGAAGGATGATTGGTGATGGTGTCTATGGAGGTAACCAATGTAGAGGGAGAACAAAGAGGTGGAAGAAGCAACAATGATGGAATTCAAAGGGGAAGAATTCATTCGTGGAATAACTCTCTCTGACTTTATGCAAATGTGAGGGAAACATAAAGGCCTAGTAGATTATAAGTGAAAATTAAAAATGATTGAGACATAGACAACGGTTCCTAGCCACAATAATTATATATACCTTTAAAAAATTAAAATTAAAATCATTTTGATTAGTCATAGAAAATGATTAGCTTATAGTTATTGTCTAAAGTCTACAAAAAGGTTCTAAACATTATATGCAATTATAGGTTTGAAAACACCACCTATCTCATTATAAGTAGTAGATTGTGTATTAGCGTTGCTTTTCTTTTTATCGGAGAAGTAATATATGGACGTCGATATTAAAATAATAGTGTGTTACATTATTAATTACACCATAAATTTAATAGGTTGCACAATATCTTCTCTTAAATAATGCTAACAATATTATTTCTTAATGGAATAACAAAATAGAAAGGGATGGATGGCAAATAATGGTTTCTAGATTTCGTTACACCTTTTGCTTATATATAGAGTTTAATAGATACATGATCAATTCTCCATATAATCCTAAAAGTATCAAACAAATGTTATGCAACAACCATGAAAATAAATCTCATTAGCCTTGTGTCAATTTCTATAATGCAAGAGATAATATTAGCTAATGGAACTTATCAACTATTAATCACTGCATAGCTAGATAAGTAATTCCCTATTATTGCATTGTCTCAACTAAATTTGAAACAAAATATTATATTTGTATCACATTTTTTCACCATGACAAAGATTTTTGGTGAAAATAAATTAGAAAAATTCTTTTATAACGACAAATATCATTAGAATATACAAAAATGTCCTATGATGAAAATTGTTCTTGAGATAAATATCTTTTGTAGTAGTTTAGTATGCCCCTTTTTTTTAATTTCTTGATAATAAAAAAATGAGAATGATTGTTCCTAAACATGAGTTTTGAAGTAAATGAGCATCATTGTCATAATTTCTTAGTTCAAGTGATATCCACACTAATGGCACGATATAAATTATTAGGGTTTGATTATTGTGATAACCAATGTTTATATAACTTGTATAATACTATAATTGTGAAATTTTAGTTTAAATCAAAGCTTCTTACATCCCTTAAACCATAGTTACATTTTCAAAATGTTTCATTCATAAATTTTGTAAAACTTTTGAGCCACTTTTAGTCATCAAACTTAGTTAAGATCATTCTCATATATTGAAATTTGGGTTCGCTGGTTTTTTTTTTAGTCTCCTAATTATTTTAAGAATGATAAACTAAAGTTTATATATATATATATATATGTTATTGTTCCATTCAATGTTTATCATGGTTTCAGCCTAGGAACAATTAAAATTTACCAAACTTTAGAGATACTTATATTTTATTATTATTGAACAAAAATGTATTGAAAATAGCTAAAATAAATTTAAAATCTTCTATAATTCTTTTTAGTAGTTTCAAATGTATTTTTCTAATATTAGGTATATTTAGCTATCAAAACTCAATTTTCTCTACTCTAATCTTATTATTATTATACTAGAACCATCCATATCCACCTTATTACCCTTTAATGAAGTTATATTAACCGCCATTATCCCTTAGGCTCATGTAAATCCCCCATGCCTTTTCCTTCTCATTTATTTTATTTTATTTTATTTTTATTATACCATTATTTAGTAAATCTCTCCTAAAATATCTAAACAAATCCTATCAGATTTAGTAAGGTTTATTATACCCTCCAACCTTCATCGTCTCCTTCTCTCTCTTCCACTGCCACACTCCACCGTTTTTTGGGTTATCTTTGATTTTTAACATCTAGTTCTTGATTTTTAGCACATCTGTATTTTTATTAAACAAAAGTAGTTTAAAATTTGAGAAGCTTAAAAGAAAAAGGTTTTCCCTCTTACTTTACTCTAAGTCATTCATCCTAAAGGAAGAGTATGTCTTTTTTCCTTTCCTTTTTCTTATTCTTGTGTTTTCTTTTTTTGATTTTTTATAGAGGATGAGTTTGTCTTAGAAGAGAGATTTTCTTTATTTCCTTGATATTTTTGATTTTATTACATATAACTAGGCTAAAAATATATAGATTTTAATGTGTTGTGTTGGTTGTTGCTAAAATGAACATTTTTGTCCATTATTATTTGTTATTCTTGGACTTTGGCTAGGTTTTGAGCATATGGGTGCTTTAATTTATATTTTATGCTTCCATTGGATTTTTTAGGTGTATTCAGTGAAATTTGATACATACCATGTTTAGGCCTTGTTTGATTAGATTTAAGTTTTAAGCATGTTTAAAGGGGTTTTTTTTTCGTAAAATCACAAGTGCATTCTATTTTTTTTCCTAAAATTTGTGGGTTATAATGTGTTCTTCATGATTTTTATTATGTGTGTGCAAATTTTCATGATTTTATCCTAATTAAGGCATGCTTTATGATTTAATCTTGCTTTAAGGATTTTAGAGCCAAGGTTATCTTTTTACATGATTACTGGTTTTTTTTAATGCAAATTTATGAGTCCTAGTGTGTTGTATTTAAGTTGAATATGCAAAGGTTAATTTTTTATGATTTGTGGTAGTTGTTTAGTTTTAATTTTGTATTTTATAAGTTTAATTGGATTTAGGAATAATGTAGTAATTTTTCTTAAAGGCTTATTAGTAACATCTTAGAGGTTAGTGGTGAATCATTGACCATTGACTTTAACATTTTTAATAGTAACTGAGCATGAATAGTAATTGATGTAAATAGTAATTAAGTGTGAATATAAATTTTCAATAATAATTAATTCTTACTTTTTGGCATAGGGTTTCTCGATATATTTCAAAATTTCTTGGGTTTTGTGAATAGTATTTCTCATTAATAGTAGAATTTCTTGAAAGTGATATATAACCATAATTATAGTTGGTGGTAATAAATATATCTAAAGTTTATTAATAATTTAAGTGTAAAATTGAGTTTGTGTTTAGATGAGTAGCCTCATGATGGCTTCCATGATAGGGTGGTGCAATGAATGTTTTCGCTGTTTATGTGGTATATGTTGCACCAGTAGTACACTAATGATGCCTCTTTCTACTTTATAGGTGATATATGGGTCTTATAAAGGGTGTTTTTACTTAATGTTAAAGTGTAATACCCCGTTTCCAAAAACCTATAATTATAGTTGGTAATTATGTGTATTAGTTGTAATAATTATTTAAGGATATTTGATTATAAATATATTGTTGATATGTGTAATATTATTATGACTTATTAGTTATAAAATTTAATTAGATTAAAATATACTAGGTTGGATTGTAACCAGTATATGTTTCATCAAACAAACCTAGCTCGGTAACCTTAAATTATACTGGATATAATTTTTACCTTAAATCCTTAACTAGATTTTTACCCTAATCTATCCCTAGCCTAAGCTAAATTTTTCCTAACCATCACCCTACCCTCCTTACCCCTACACCTTACTACACCATACCTCCCTTCTCCCCCTTGTTTTGCTCTCCTATTTGCCTTCCTCTTTTTTCTGCACATAACCCCCTACTTATACCCCTTGTGTTGTACCAAAATCTCTCAACTATTTTGCAAATCCTACTTCACCCGAGCTCCCTCTTGTGCACAAAATTTCTCCTATCTCCCTATCATAACTCCTTTCATCTACCAATTTTTATTCTACAACACCAACTCCTACCAACCTCCTTAGCCAACCACCAACCACCACTACCAAATCCCCATACCTTCCACCAGCTACCATCACGGAAGATACCCCTTCACCCATGCCTAAACACCCCGCAGCCTCCCCTTCCTTGCTCACAATTTTCTTTCCTTTCTTACCTTTGGTACCCCGCACCATTTTCTCCTCCCCACCATCAACCGAACCTTATGTTCCTACCCCATCTCCACTAGCCAAACCTATCATTCCCCTCCCCTTCAATTTGGCCATAACTCCCGTAGCACCACACACCCACCTTTGGCCATTTAGGCCAAAGCTCCCTTCTTCTACCTGCACCCATTTCTATCGAGACACTTCCCCCTCCTTCAACCGTTTGTGTTGCACTCTCCTTCTCCTTTTTGCTACACCAGTGCTGCCATTATTCCCTCCCTATCTTCGGCCATTCTCACTATTCCTTGGCCCTTTGAGCACTGGCCATTCTCACCATTGCCAACCTTCACTCTTTCAACCAAAACTCCTTCATTGGTGTTAAGTTTTTTCCTTAGCTTTCCTCTTGCTTATTCCATCGGTTAGTAGTCCTTAATTATTTTAGTAATTATGGATTATTCTTGTGTAATATTATATGCTAGTATATGTATGTGTTTGGTTGTTAAATTCCTAAGTATTCCTTGAGAACTTTGGAGAAGACCTCTTTTTTATAAATTTGGGTTAGGTAAATCCAATCACTCATAGGACGGTAGAAAATTATATGTGAGCATGCTAGGAACTTTTAAACCTAAAATATCACTAGGGTTTATGATTTTTGATTTTTGATTTTTTTAGCACGCATGATAATAATATACTAAAAGGATGATATGCATAATTGTTGATAATTAAGTTGTAAGCATGGTAATATGTCAAATGTTTTACGTCCGCGTGTCTAAGATTTTTTTTAGGGATTCCATTATTATCATGTTATGATTCAAATCCCATGGTATATGCCTCATGAATGCTCATGCATGGAAGTAGGGTTACAATAGTTCACATAGACGCATATGATTAAGGTTAGCTTATGTTAAATCCTATTCGCATGGCCTAGTGTTATAGATATTCTCCAACATGTAATATGATGATAATATTCATATTTTAATGATGTTTTATGCTTTAAATGTGTGGGCATATGCTGTATAAAAGATGTGATACGAGATAGTCTCATGATTAGGGTTTTGGTAGGCGCAATCCGCTAAATGCATAAAAAGTAAAAAATACAGTTAATCACCTAAATGAAAAGAGTACCCACGTGCTAAAATAATGTGGAATATTGCCTTGTTACCTTATCATGACAAATATCTCATAATGATAATGTTTGATATGAAAGATTAATAAAACTTGGAAACTAGGATTTTGAAGGGTATTTCTATAATTTTTACCTAATGTATTATTTACAAATAAATGAATGCTAGGATGGCCTTAGCCTTTCAATAGGTTGAATTTATCTTTAACTTGAATTGACATAGACTTATGACTTTAGGGTTCATCTAAATAATTAGAAATAAAAGGGAAAATAGTTATGTATGGATAATGGGAATTTCCATGTCGTATGTGAATTATGTGATCACCTCATAAGATATTAATACTTAATATGAAAGACCTCAAGTTGAGAATGGTTGCTCTCTAGGGGTCTCTACCTTAGAGGTGAGGTGTTAGTTCTCATTTTTAGTTCACTAGTGTTCCATTGTGCCCTAGTTTTAAGGCCCTAGTCTACTCTATAGGTGATCTACAATCCCTATATAGGGTATCAATACTTAAGAACTAGGTGACTAAGGTTAGGAGGATACTATGTTGCTTTCAGGCACTGGTATGACTAGGTATAACGTTGTGTCCCTGGGTTCGAGGTAAGGGTATTGTGTTGCTTTCGGACACCAATATGACCAGGTGTACCTCTGTGTCCCTAGGCATATTTGTATCCCTCTCGAGTAAGATATAAAAATGAAAATGTTTGTTGTGTAATAAAATGAAAGAAATTGTTTGTTAGTTTAATAGTTGCCTTAGTTCCCTACCTTGGTATTGTGATGGATTGTTGGTTAGGTAGTTGCCCTAGTTCCCTACCCCTTATTATTGTGATAGATTGTTTGTTTGGTAGTTGCCTTAGTGTCCTCATTTGGTTTATGTTGGATTTGTTGGTTTAGTAGATGCATTAGTTGCCTACCCTGGTATTGTTTTGGATTGTTGTTTCGATAGTTGCCTTATCAATCTACCACTATGGTTGGAATGTATTTAACTAATCAAATATGATTTTGCACTTTGAAATGATGAGAAGTGGTTTGCTATGTTTTACTGTTGAGTTGAGACTTGGACATTGATATATGTTTCTCCATGAATATTGGTGTATAGATCTTGCCTTGTGCTTATGTATGCTTTTCGATTTTTGTGTGACTATATGAAATGTTTGTATGATGCCTCTTGTAATGTATTGTGATTTCCTCAATATAAAGAAGTCGTACTAATACTACTTTGGTAAATGACTATATGAGGGTCATGGAATGGTATGAAGTTTAGAAGCGCGGGCAAGACAAGTGGAGTCATTGGAAAAAGGTTCCATTTTCATAATGTGCCTTTGGGTCTAAGATTTAGGCCAAATCAAATTTGTACCTTCGGGTGCTGGTTTTTGTTACAATTGGTTTTCCTTTAGACTCTTATATCTCATACTATATTTTGGTTATATTGCTGTACTACAACATTTATTTGTAACTCTATTATGTATTATTTCTATTATTTTTCTTTGATCTACTCTAGTTGATTTTTGTTTTAACCTTAACACTTAGTATAAAAAAGGCGAGGATTCAAATTTATAATAAGTGTAGCGGTAACACCTAGCAATTTAGTAATTAAAGCTTTCGTAAAAAAAAATAACTAGTAAAATGGGGGTGTAACATAAAGTGTTATTTGTTGGTCGGAGTTTCCATAGCCAGTCTTGCTATAAATAATGTCTTAGTGGTTAGTGATTTGACTTAAAAGTTTATCCTTTTAGATAAATAAATAAATAAATAAGTTGTTTAAGTGATAACGCAAATAATGGATTGAATAATAGTTGACCTTACTTGTGGGTGTTTTACTTATGATATACGAGGTTATTGGCTTGTGCTTACTTTTAATTGTAATACCATGCTAGTAACACATATTAGATTCATTATCTACACTAGACTATCTGCATGAGATTCATGCGATAGCCTCATTTCCATTCCCTTGTTTTTACTATGATTAGCATATTCTTGTATGTATTATATGTGAGCATACTATCACTTTTAGTTAGTTATGTTTGCTTCATGTGATTATCATATTGATATTATGCTTTCTTTATATGCTAGTATTTAGGTATTAGATGAGGGAATATTTGCCAAGGATGTGGACTTTGTACAACTTGAATATAGTAAGTTTAGAATAGTTGAATAAGGGCACCCAATATATTATCAATGTTCTCTTTTTGTATCTGGATAAGGATATTTTACTTGTTTTCTATCCCTCCTACCTATTTTGCGGTTGATTATTCTAAAGCTTTCTCCCCCTTTTGGATAGTGTTGTATATCTCTCTCTGTCTTAGTTCAAGCTGTGTTATTTTCATTACTTAAAGTTAATCCTTTTACCCTTACATTTTGTATAAGAATGTTGAAGGAATCAATCTTATACTAAATATGGTTTTAACTAAGGGTGTTAACAGCTCTAATATTCTGTAAAAAGCTTCGAATATCCAAAACTTTGAATATCCAAAATTTTGGATCGGATAACAAATAATCCATCGGATATTTGAAATTTTCGAACATGCCACAAATAAGAAATAACAGATAAAAAATTATTCATTTGAAAAATAATAAATTGATCAAATTTGAATTGATATGATATGATGATATGATTTGATTGTAAATTTACATTGTATTCATTTAGTAATTCCAAAAGTTGGATAATGTTTAAATATTTGATCAAAATAACAATTAAAAGGAGATGTAGGAGCATCTCATAATAATATTTCACTAATTAATTTTTTTAAGTTAGGGGATCACAAAATACTCTTAACTTGGATGAAATTAATTAGCTAAATATGAGAAAATAAGTAGGTGTACCAGCCCATGCATGAATGGTGGCACATCAAGCCCAAGCATAACCAATTATAGGAGCATGTCCAGCCCAAGCCCAACCAACTATGGCGGCACATCAAGCCCAAGGCCAACCATCTATTTTATTGTTATTTCCAAGTATTATGCCACCTAAGAAGCCAAATTAGCCCAAGTCCAAGGCTGATTTCAAAAAATAAAAGAAAAATAAAAAAGAAAAAGAAAAAGGAAGACAAGTGGATGGTGGAGTAGGTGAGGAAAGTCAACCAAGTTAACAAATCAAATTATTTTAATTGACTAAGCGTGGGAGATGATTGAGTAATTTGTACTTTGATTTATTACCTACCATTTCAGTATATAAGGGACTCCATGTTGTGGTATGGCCGTCAAAATACCACACATGGGCTAACCTCATTTTAGTTATCATCTAACTAGTTGTTAGCTTGTATTAGATAGTTAGATAGCAAAGAATGATTGAAATGAAACTAAGTAGGTAAGGGGGAAGGGTATAATGGATTTTTTGTAACCATGGCTGCCACTATAAATATGGGTGGCCTCAACACAATGGAACACACTACCCTTATGAATTAAAAATCTAATTTTTGAAGGTTCCCCATTCCCTCTTTTCAAAGTTGAGTGAAAACTTTGTTTTGAGTATAAAATCTCACAATTTTTATCTCAAGTATTGAAACCTTGAGTGGTAGTTATGAGTGTTTGACCTTTAGCTCAACCTTAGGTCAAATACTATCTTACTTCTCATCCTCACTCTCTTTTTAACTTTCGGTGGTCAATTATCCCATAAACTACCATCTTCCGTTAAACATGTACGTGTCAACTTATTTAGCATATGCATCAAAAGGTATAAAATTTACTTATAACAAACACTCTCATTTCAAGTTATACACAAACACATATGTATTTATATGTAGTACATTTTTATGAAAAATAAATAGCATTCAAAATATATATGTATATAATTTATTGGATTGGATATTATTTGTACTTGTCAAATCAGATATTTAATTTATTTAATCTTTTATTGATCGATTCAGTTATTTAAATTTTAAGATTAGATCGATTCGGATGTCGGATTGGATTATAAGATATCAGATAACATGAACAACTCTAACCATAACATCTATAAATTTGTGTTTACCTTTTACAATTAAAAATAATAATAAATAGTTGTACAGTTTGGATGTTACAATGTTCGCTAAAAGTATGATCCATTTAAAATAAATAAATGGGTATCATCATATAGTTATAGGTAAACATGGGCCAACTAAATATGATATAATAGTCGGGGCCTTTGTCAGCCTATTACAGTATTACAACAAAAAATCTTAGGTCCAATACAAAATAATACGATAAAGACCCAACGGGCTCGCCTATAGTGACAAATGGATTACGAATAACCCGAAACGATTCTGAACATTTTTCCAACACAACTCTAGATCCTGAAGACCATCGGAGCGCAATCCCTAACAGTCTGTTTGGTTTATGGAAAACATGAAGGAAAGGAAAAAAAATTGATGGAAAATAATTTTAGTGTGTTTGGTTACATGAAAAATTAAAAAGAAAGTAAATAAGATGGAAAATAAAAGAGAAAGTTATACTGTTTTATTTTCTGCATCTTTACCGGAGGAAAATAACAGTCCATGAAGGAAAACTGACTCCCCCGACTGTCCAGTCTCGCCTCCATCCTCTGCTTCCTTCTCCTTCGTCCATTATTTGGTTCTCCATCGAAGCAACAGACCTCCTCTGCTTCGTTCTCCTTCGTCGATTATTTGGTTCTGGTTCTCCATCGAAGCAGCAGACCTCCTCTACTTCCTTCTCCATCGAAGCACCAGACCGCAATCGATCCCGGCACTTCGAATCCTAGCCAGTATTTTCCCTCCTCGAGATATACCTCCTCGGAAGTACTCGATGATCGATCAATCATCCCCGTGAGGAGTACTCGAGACAACAGGCATCTTCCTCCTCTGTTTCTGAAACAAACACTGCGAACAATTCTTGCCGTCCGACTCGAGTCGAGGAGAAGGCTACCCACGAAATCGACAAACACTTTATCGACGCAAATAGTCCGTACAAAGGATTGGATCAATTCCAATTATATATATATATATATATATATATATATATATATAAAGAATTTCTTTTCTCCTGTAGTCTACAGTGTTTGGGTTGATTGTTTAGATTTTGATCTGTTCACGTTTTTCGGAGCCTCTTTGTTTTCGTCTTATTCCTCGTAACTTATGTGGGTAGTCCACTGGTAGTCATTATTCACTTTTGTTGTTATACTTTTGAAAATCAACACAGATATGATCCAAATCAAATGAATTTTATACGAAATTAAATGAATTTTATTCGATAGATAATATAGATATAGATATAGAAGAAAAAAAATACTCACAGAACTTGGATACGGATATTGGTATATATTTTTTTTATTAGGTTTGGGTAACAGATAAGAGGTACCCAATGCGTTGTCATCCCTAATTAATATTTTACGGAACATATAAGTGTAATAGTAACAAGCTATGTTTTTTTCTTTTTTATGTTTGTTGTGGCATGTTTTAAATGAAAAGGAATATGAAATATTTTGTATTTTTTTAAAATTATTATAAGTTATTCATGTAATATTTTAGAATAGTTCTATAAAAAAATTTGGAATAAGTATTGATTTTATGGAGTTTTTATAAATTTTTTAGAAATTTTATGTAATTTTGTATATATCAATATAATATTTTTAATAACATTAAATGTATAATAATATTTAAATAATAATATTTAACTTTTCTTAGAATTTTCTTTCTATATACCAAACACTAAAAATATTTTTCAAGAATTTAATTTTCTACAAAATTTTCTCCAACAACCAAACAAAGGAAAGAAAATAAATTTCTTTCATTTTCTTTCCTTCAATTTTCTTTCCTCTACATTTTTCTTTTAACTTAATTTTCTAAATCAAACATGCCCTAAATGTACGCGCAAACAAACATCAAAGAAATGAGAAAGAGCACATCTTCGGCGAGGCTAACAGGGCAGCAGATAAGATTATTTATTTTGGACATCATGTGCCTTGGACTTTAATTTTTTCGTCTTAGTCCCACTTTTTGTTGGTTTTTTTTTTTTTCTTCTGAAAGATGATAGTAGGAGAGGAGTGTTGCACACCCTAAGCGTATAAGCGTTTCGCGCTTATATATTTATAAGCTCTGTTTTAACCAAAAAAAAAAACGGGGGGAATATTATGGAAAATTAAAACTAGCGAGATTCACATCACTCAACCTAATAAGCTATATGATTGCTGCATGTTTATAGCAAACGTAAATAATATTTATATTAATAAAATAAAATTGACGCATCAGATTTAGTGGAGATAAAAATGAAAGTGGCATAGATTTAAGAGCGGCATAGATATAAATGATGGATGATTTTTGACAAGCTTGTTAAAGATTGGTAGTTGAACTACCTTTTGATTAAACGTACACAGCTTTATAATATTAAATTACATAGATAATTTAAAGAAACCTATATAATTTGGACCACAAAAAAGAGAGTAAATAATATGACAGTTTAACTTAGGATGTCCTATAAATAATAATAATAATAATAATAATAATAATAATAATAATAATAATACTATTGCTATTACTATTATAAGACTACATCTCAAAAAACTTTAACATTAAAAATATTACTTGATTAAACATATATGATGACTTAATAAATATTATTCCTTTGTATAAATTAATTAGTTTTTACTCTATATTTTACTACAATTTACCATCAAAGAATTATTAAAAAATTAACTTCAAATGGTGCATATATATTGTAAAATTTCAATATATACTATTTTAATCGACGATATCGATTTAACAGTCGAGACTACATCGATATTGTATATTGAAAGTTTGAATCGTCTTGTGATATTTTATATGGTAATAGTAGCACCCATGTAGAAACTTGGAGGTTATGAAGCTACCCATGCCACATGTAACCACTCCAGCTTGAACATAATTCATCTATTCATAGTAGGGGCTTGAATACGGGAGAGGTTTTAGAGAGAAAAACAACTGGACGGAAATAGACCACCAACATCAGCAACAACCTTTTCATTGATCTTCTTCCCTTGGACATCAACAACCAAATCTCGAGAAAACTTTTTCAAGCAAATGGCCGAGTACTAGACGTATTCATGCCTTATAAAATCAGGAGAAACAAGCCATTCATGTTTGCTTTAGTACGGTTTGAATCTAGTAGCCAGGCACCTTATATCGAACCCAAAACTGACAACAACAAGGGTAGCTAATGAAGTCAGGGTCATTGACGGCATCGGCATACATGACCAAGCGAAGCTCCAAGGAAGTGTAAACAAATTAAGAAAACAGGCCTTAGCTATGCATCGTCGGCTTGGCAAAAGGCCTTTCCTTGCCACGAATGATCGAAGCTAACGTTGCAGCTCAATGTGCGACGGGAATTCGAATTCGAAGTTTAAGGGAGATATCATCATTTACTGACCTTTACAGAACTAGCTAGAGGATAAAAAAGAAATGACGAGAGGTGGGGGGAATATGGCTGCACCAATGGTATGAACACCTTACAAAATAGTCGGATGAGGCAGTTGTAGCATGGATATCCAGTCACGGGGCTCCTCTCCATGCTTGGTCATACGACAATTTTCACTTAATCAGGATCCAGTGGAGTACAGTCATCTCTGTTGAGGATCGCAACCTTAGTTCTACCACTTTTGAGAGCTGTAAAATCCGTATTTACACGCCCGGTTGTGAAACGTATCAATGAATCCATTAATATTGAAGTTGAAGGGAAGGGTTTCGCGCAATATATATATCAATATATATCCTGAAAGGCACGGAACCTACGGTGACTTCCCTGGGTTCCGCACGTTAGTGGGCCAAACTAGTCGGTCCGTCTATAGTAATTCATATATAAAAGTTGAATACGACGAGCATCATAAAATTCACAACATTAGGTGGATGACGAGGGATTAGATTGGGGTTAGGTAGACATTTAACTTAGATGTCTAAATGACATTTATCATTTAGTTTGCATGTTTTGAATATTTAATGCTTAAATAGTTGTGTGATGTATCGCTTAATTTACTTATTTTGCATAAATAGTTATGCCTATTAAATTAAAGTAGCAAATAAAAAATTAAATAAAATAATTAATTAATTATTAACGACAACATATTAAGGTAAGCAGTTTGAAATTTAGTAATAAAATAATAACTTAACTTTTTTAGAAAATGTCGTCATAAAAAATAAAAATAAAAAACCTTTTTCCAACTACATATCGTCATAAATAATCAAAATTATATAATTTCACAGGAAAATTAAATTTCAATTTCATTTCAAAATTCAAAATTCAATTATTTTAAATCAAAATTTTAAAATTTTGGCAAAAAAATGAAAATTAAAAATCATTTTTTAAAGGTCGTCGTAAAAAAAATTAATATTTTTTAAATGTCTTCACAAAAAAAATCAACTTTCTCTAATGGCATATCATCGCAAATAATTTAAATTTGTTTAATAAAATTTAAATAATTTGAATGTGTATCAATATAGATTATTGGTTTTTTAGATAACCATGGTGTCACAAAAAATATTAGTTACGATGACCTTTTTTGTGAATATTGTTTTCATGTGATGGAGTTTTTGCAATAACTTTTTTGTGACGACATGCCATTTGTAAACAGTATTTACAATGCCTATTACACTAATTGGGATGACAAATGGTGTCAAAAAAGCCCTTTTGTGATCATAAAGATTGCTTCAAGAGGTGTATAATACTCCAAATTTTTGCTTAGTCTAATTGTAATGTCCTGTATTAATTAACCCTTAATTTAGACATGCAAGACTTAAAACTTGATTAGTAGGTGAAGTAAACCATAAGATTATCTTTTTTAGCGATTGCCTTGTTGTCTTGAGTAGGTTCATAAATATTAAGTTATAAAAATAACCTGGATTAAGTGTAAGAAAGAGTAGAAAAGGTAAAAAAAATTGAGGACGATAATAATACCAATAATAAGAAGAGGGTAATTAAAATAGAAGGGATGGCAATACCAATAATATTTTTATAAATAATAATTTTAATAATCATACCCATAACAAGGATTGTAAGAATAATATTAATGTTAGCAATAATTACAAAAAATAAATAGGGGAAGTGATAAAATAATTATAATAATATTGATCATAATAATACTAGTATCATGATTTCTTTTTTTTTGAGAAAATTAAACTTGCTTAGGTGGGAATTCTTTTCCTAATAACCACACTTGCAAGCCTAATATTTTGGGGAGGTTTTGCTAATCAATCCCTAACCAAACCCCCCATCTTTTCCCCACTTAAAACCAGCCAAAAATGCCCCTAACCTGTCGAGCAACTTGCAGCCCATGCAGCCATGCATCTCGTCACCTTTCTCCTCTCCTTCCCATGCATATGTCTCTTCTTGTCCATTACTATCCTCCTCTTTTTGCAGCTTTCCCTCTTCCCCAAACGTAGCCCTTCTCCTCCCTGCATTGCCACCTCTCTCACGCCACCCCCAGCTCTGCATTTTGCAGCCATCAACCCAACCCATCCTCCCTCACGTCACACACCAACCTGCAGCTCCATACCCTTCGACACCTATCATTTCCCTTCCAACTTGTAGCCTCATCTTTCCTTTCCCCAACCTACACTCCTACTCTACCTTCTAGCCATCTACCTACCCATTTCTCCTCCTTTCCCACACCACTTCAACCTACAATAGCAGCTCCAACCCCATCCACACTCCCTCACGTCACTCACCAACCCGCAGCCACACCTTCGACACCCAGCCATTTCCCCACAACTTGCAACCTCATCTCTTCTTTCCCCAACCTGCACCCCTACTCTATCTTCTCATCTTTTACCCACCTGTTTTCCCTCCTTTCCCATGCCTCTCCACCTGCAAAAACGTAGCCCTTAACCCCCAGCCATCCTCCATCACATCTTCCAGCATCTTGCAGCAACAAGTCACATAAACCCAGCTTCCCTTAACTTGCAGCCCCTATCTTTCCCTCCTCTCAGCCTGCACACCTACCCCATCTTTCTAGCCATCTACCCCTCTATTTTCTTCCTTCCCCATGCCTTAACCTGCCCTTGCAGACCTCCTTCCCCATGCAAACCTGTCGACACCATCAACCCCTTGAAACAGCCCACTTGCAGCCCCCTTTACTCTAACCCACGCAGCCCCTTTTTCCCCCAACTTCCCCTCCTTTTTATTTAGCCCCAATCTGCAGAAATCACCCTCCTTCCCTCTCCCTTTAAGCCCTCTAAATTTTCCCCTTGCATCCCCTCCTTCCCTTCCCTAAATTCCAGCAATAAAAGAAAAGAAAGTGCAACCCCAAACTCCCCTCCCCTCCACCGAATTTAGTCTCAAAAATATTACAGCTTTTGCCTTGTGTTCCACCTCCCCCAAGCAGATATTTTTCTTCCCCAAGTAAGTACTCTATCTTTGGTGGGTTCGGTGCTTAAATTCATGCACCGGCTGCCTCGTTTATTTTCCTAATTGTTTTCAAGTATTAGCTTATGTAGGTTGTATTTTGATTATTTTATTTTGCATAAATATTAATGCTTGTGGTTTGATGGTGTATTCACTTCTAGGTAACCTTGACCTCGCTTAGAGTATTTGTGGAGGAAGCTTGTGTTGTTAATATTTATTAGCTCTAGGTAAATCCAACTAATCCGTAGGCGGTAGAATTTTTATGTGAAAATGATTGGCTAGTTTTCTAGGATTAAATCATGATAGGATGAAGATATCAAATTAGTATATGTTTGTGGGAAATGTAAGCATGTTGTAGTTCTTTTCTCTCCATAAATATCATGATGTGTAATTAACTTGTGTTATCATGCAATCTTTTCATATGACTAAGTAATATTCTAAAAATTTGACGAAGTGTATGCTAACAGTAACGAACTTGAATTATGCTAGTAAAATGAGATGAATATGTCTAAGGTAAAATGTAGTTTATATGGGAGCATGTTGTAGTTCATTCCTGCATGAATATAATGATGTGTAAATTAATATGTGTTATCATGCAATCTTTTTATATGCCTAAGTGATATTCTTAAATGTGAAGAAGTGTATGCTAATGGTAATGAACTTCGATTTATGCTAGTAAAATGAGACAGGTATGTTTAAGGTAAAATGTAATTTTATATACCATGATTGTGTTTGAGATTTATTTGTGAAAATTGTATGAGCCTATGAAATATTAAAAATGCATGCTAATAGTGTTTATGTGTACTATGTATGATAAATGGTTAGGGATAATATGGTCCTTTGTAGTACCGAAGAGATTGTCGGATGTAAAGTATCATTAATTATTTTATGCTAGCGTTTCATGACAAATGGCTTATGTAAGTAAACTCGGTAATAAAAGTGAAGGAAAATGGGGTAGTTATAGGTTTAGGGGTATTTTGGTCATTAAGGCAAAAAGGTTTCCAAAGTGGATAATTGGATTAGATAAATTAAGTGTTGGCCTTAAAATAATGTTGGGAATAATTGAACAATTGGTTTGAACACTGAATTGAATAATTATTCGAGCTATGGCATAATGCCTAACCCTAGGCCGTGTTGGATTGGAATGGTTGCGACCTCGTGGTCTTTGGATGTGATGTTGTTTGTTGATGGTTGACTAAGTTGAACTTTGTGAATCTCGACATTATAAAAGGAAATAATAACCCGGAATTTCATAAGACAATAATTACTTAAAGAGAAAGACTCGAGTTGGAAAGGAATCTCGTGCCTCGGACTTGGCCGCCGAGTGCATAGTTTGGACCTTCGGGTCAAGGGGCTCACTTTTGCTCTATAGTTATTCCATACACCCTATAGGGAGTACGCGTACTTAAGGTCTTGAGTTCTGAGGTTTAGTATGGGTGACTGTTATGTCGTGTGGCTTCCTTGGCGAGCTTTGCCCTAGAATCAAGTGATTTATTTTGGTACCACCCTCCTTGACAATCTTTGTCATGGATATGGGATTGTATTCCACTTGAGAATTTTTATATAAATTATATAACCGGATTAGACACCCACCATAATACTTCTGTAATAATCGGATTAGGAATGACTCGACCTTGGTTAGATTGCTTGGAATATCTCTGGTTCTTCCTATTAGGCCATAATGTGTGGTCGTTGGTAAGTTAAATTGGTTATAAAAATTATAAGCATGCCTTAAATGCCTTCGATAGAGATTTTGACCTAACTCGTAATGTTAAATGTGATGTGGATGTGTGTTTTGAAATCGTGGCCTTGCATGTGATCATATGTTCTATTTCAATTCCGTATTTGTATGATGTTTGCTCCATGGGTATGCTACCTCTCCGGAGGCGTTGCGGTTTACTCAGTACGAGGAAGTCGTACTGATGCTATCACTTTTCAGAGGAGTACGTCCATGGCATGCGTTGGTTAAAGGATTTCGAGGAGCGGCATCCCGGCGAACAGGTAGATTTAGGGAGCGTGTGGACCCCGCCCCTTTTTCCCCTTTTCCTTGTAATTTGATGAACCGTAAGAGTGTAAGGCAAACCATTAATGAATTTTGTGTACTCTGTTGTTATTTTCCAAATGGTTGTCTACTTAATTTCCTAAACAATCATTTGTCACGGATAATCTTTCTTTTGCAAAACTCTTGATTTTGTATTGTACTTCTCTTATCTTTGGTTGGTTTGATTTGTTTTAAGCCTTAGCACTTGACGTAAGGATGGTGAGGAGACCGGACTTATGTTAAGTGTGGCGGTAACACCCAGCGTTCTTTAATTTCCACTTCCGTAAAGCAAAATTTAAACAAAATTATCAAGTCGTGATTTTGGGGTGTTACACTAATCCCGTATTATTAATACCCTAACTTGATTTTACTCTCGAGAAAACCTCATATTATCCTTAATCAAATGTCTTAATCTCGAAATCTTAACCGAACCCGAATCAAAGATTCGGATAAACCATATTTTATAACCTGATCTTAAGTCTGTAAAAATTTATCACTAATCCTACCTATTTTAGCTAATCCAAAATTATCTAAAGCTAATCCTAAACCTTTCCTTTTTCCTTTTCTTTGTCCTTCTCTTTTTCCTTCTCCTTTCTCCCATCACCTTTTGTCGTAAAGCTTGACCTTATCCCTGCAACTTGCACCATCAACCATCTCCTATCACACCACTATAGCCACCATCATCCATCATCCCTCACCCTTTTCTTCTTCCCATGCTGCCACTCTACCCTACACACGCACACCTCCCATCTCCCCTACCATTTTTCATTTTCATACAACATGCTCACACACACCATCATATCTCTTGCTACACCCTCTGCAATTTCACCCTAACACACACAACCATCACCTCACAACCACCTTCGTTGAAAATCTCCATTGCATCGTTTAGCTCGACCTGTCATCCTTTGCATTTTTCTTTTGTGTTTTGCATGCCACCACCATATATATATACACACACTACTCATCACTCTCCATCCTTTCTCTTTTGTTTTGCCTCATTTCTATCCATTTTGTGTCCATCACCCCTCCACGAGCTCCCTCTCTTCTTCTTCCTTCTTCCTTCTTCTTCCTCTTCCCTGCTCTGTTTTGCCTACCACACCACCACCGTCACCACCATGCACCGCCAAATGACTGGCAAATCGGCCACCAATGTCACCCTATCCTTCCCTTTTATCGTCCGGCCATCGCCGCCGACCACTGCCATTTTTTCCTCTCATTCCCTCACGTCTGTCGCATTTTTATAAGACCCACAACCTTAAGCACAGTCATGCAACACTAATTTTCCTTATCACACGCCCATGCAAACTGACACGGTTTTCCAGTGCACCCTCGCACGGCCTACGCACAACTTGTCGCACGTCCATGCGCACGTGCTTGATATTATCTTGTGTAATTCGTTATCAAACACAGTCATACCTCTTTGCGTAGCCTACCCATGCTCAATCCCATCCCAAGCCTAGGTGTGGACCACCTGCCTCACACCTGTGCAGCCCCCCTTTTTAGTCATGCACCCTCGTTTTTACCCCCAACCATATCCAAAAACCACCAAATTTTCACCATAGCTCCACCACACATCCACAGAACTCAAGCTTCCATTTGACTCACGTTATTTCCATTTTTCACCTGCTTTGCCTTAAATTTTTCCTCAATTATACTCTTCAAACCTAACAATGCATTATGTTATTTTTTTTAGGTGATATTCCGGTGATCTCGGAGAAGGAGGTCTATGATTTACGTGCTTAGAGTCCAGTGTCCAAGTTGATAAAGATACTAATCAATGTTTTAGGATTTTTATGTTATTTGCTTGTATGGTTATGTGAGTTTCCATGATATTGTTGTTATATGATTTAACGTATGTTTTTGATGATATGTTGTCATTATATGGATTATATGTTTGAAAGAAAGTAAGAATAGGTAAGAGGTATGGATATGATTTTATTATGATAATGACGTATTTATGAGGATTATATGTTATGTCATGAAATATAGGCCAAATAAGCTATGATAAGTGGACATAATCGTATTTATGAGGTTTGATGATAAATGGTGGATTAGAAAAAATAATGGTAGTGGAAGATACAAGATTTTATAAAATAAAGGTTATTGGTTATCCTTAAGGGCATTTTGGTAATTATGGGATAATAAGGAAATTATGGTACTGTAATGTGTTAGGTGATTTAAAATATGATAATGATATCTTGAGAAATGTTTTGGAAGGATTATTGTTTGTCTTATGTTATTTAAAATGAGGTAATGATCTAATCAAGGCATAGTGACCTAAAATGACAATCTTAGTAATTCATGTGTAAAACCCTAGAGTTAATCCACAATTCTGGATATGTTGCTAATGTTGCCATTATAGGGATGTAAATTGAATTTGGTATTCATATTAGTCTTATGGAAAGAATTATGACTAACTTGTGAAATTAGGGTTTTCGGTAATTCTATGAGTAGTACTTTGGAATAAGAGTATTATTGTATATGTAAGACGTGAGAGTTATACCTTAAATTTTGGATACGATATCGATGAGAATGATATGCCATATTTTTTTGGTTGAATTGTTAATATGAGATAATGATGGTAGAAGTGTGAAATTAGAGTTTGAGGAGATTAAGGATCTTGACTTGCATGATGTGTTTATCTGCCTCAAAGTGTTTAATGTCTGTGAATCAATCATGAATAAGATACTAATCATTTAAAGTGAAATAGTATGTGAGTAGGACCAATTTGATGTTTTTATATCCGTTCCATAAAAAATAGTAGTGGCTCGGAAGAGTTTTGCCCCGAGAAGGTGATGTTTTTATATATGTTCCACCGAAGATAATAGTAGCTCGGGAGCATTTTGCCCCGAGAATGTGTTTTAGTCTATTCCACTGGATTAATAATAGGGGGGCCCTACTCATCGTGAATGAAAACATAATTGTATAACCTATGGATAAGACACTAATTACTTAATGTGGAAGAGTACACGAGTCAGGGCTAAAGTATTGTTTTCATGTCCGTTCCACCAAAGATAATAGTGGTTCATGAGCATTTTACCCCTAGAATGTGATATTTTTATATTTGTTCCACATGATGATAATAGTGGATCAGGTGTGTTATCCCTGAGAAGGTGCTTCAAACTGTTCTACTAGTTTAAGAATAGTGGGGTTCCTGAACTCAACGTATATAAAAGAATGAAAATGGTTATATCTAATAAAGAGGCCTGGATCAATAATTATCTTATTAGATGTTTCATTTATTTGAATGTGTACTTATCATAAGTTGTGAATTCATGTGTTTTATGTATCCTTAATTCAATAGTATTGTTATCTTACTCGGTACATAACGTACTGACCATCCTTTTTTATGGGTGTTACTCATTCCCACGAGTAGGAGACCCTAATTCATGTGTGTAGGTCTCAAAAGATCCACTAGATGACTATGTTTTTATGATACACTATGTGGGGATGAGTGATCAATTATCTATACTGGGTATTTGAGTGAAGTGTAATGTGATCCACTTGATGTATTTACTTGGATACCTTTTTGGACTCTTGATCTATTATATCCCTTACTTTGTATTTTGTTTGTTGTAATTCAGAGTTAACCTCCATACTCATATTTTCTTATAAATTTTTCTTCCGTTTCTAATTATTTTGTTTTAATATGAATGATTTTAGCCTTATGATTTATGTAAATATGGTTGGGTAAACTAGACCTATGTCAATTACGCTAGTAACCCCCAATATTTTACTTATATGCTTTTGCAGTAAAATGATTTTTTTCTATAGTAAAAATTGGGGTGTTACAAGATGTAGTAGAATGAATTGTATAAAAAGAGAACAAAAGTTATGCCTTTTTATTATAATAGCAATAATCACAATTAAGAGATGAGGAGGTGGGAATATATAAATGAAAACTAGATTGAAAGCTCTTGAGAATAGGTAAGGAAGGATGGTAAAGGCAATGATGCCAATCAAGAACTGATGATTTGATATAGAAAAAAGTTAAAGGAGGAGAATCCTACCATTCATAGATAACTAATAGATAGATAGATAGATAGATAGATAGATAGATAGATAGATAGATAGATAGACTGACTGACAGATAGAAAAACAGACAGACAGATAGATAGACAGACACACAGGTAGACAGATTGAGAGAGAGAGAGAAAGAGAGAGAACATGTATGATTTATTAGAAGAACCAAGCTATCACTAATGACTAATTCTTCAGTACCATCATAAGGACTATGTAAGGCTTGATTGTCCAAGTATGAATTAACATGATGAGTTACACCATTTGTTAGGAGCCAAGTAAGAATACAAAGGGTAGTTTTGGTTGTATGGTTTTGTGGCTTTTGATTTGGTGGTGGTCGATTGCGAGCAGCGGAGGAGGTGGTTGGGTAGTGGGAAATTATTGACCAAAAGGATGTGAGTGACGACCATTAGAATTAAGTGATGACTATTGGAATTGAGTGATGGACTGGATTTAAGGGTTGGGTTAGATAGGCAATACCAATGTTAGGGGAGTGGGATATTAGATCTAGTGGTCGTAGAATGTGTTGTAGTTGGAAGATTGATAGAAAAGGATTTTATCATGAGTGCAAGTTCTTTGTTAATTAATTTTTCATGAAATTCCTCAAAAATTATTGGAGTATATTGATCATTAACTACATCAACTATAGATTGATATGGTTCATCAAGTTCTTCAAGTACTTTTTTAATAATGTCTTCATGGTTTAAGTGTTTGGTAAGAGTAGTAAGTTGATTGACACACGCCTTGATAGATTATATATAATCAGTAATAGGTTGAGGAACTTTAGATATATTTTTTAAGACAATATTTAATCTATTTGATATGACCATAATTAGGCTTAGCATTAGTCTATGCAATAATTTTCCAGGCTTTGGATATGGTATGTGCTTGAGAAATTATGGGAACAACCAAAGGAGAGAGGATGCCCACAAGAGCACCAAAGATTGATTTGTCTTGTTAAACCCGCATGAAGTAAGCAGGATTGGTAGAAGTGGTGTTGGTTTTAATGAGGGTGTATGAGAGGCTCCATTGATGAACTTATAGAGGTCATAATTAATAAGAATTACCTTAGAGAATATTTGGGATCTCGTTAAATTTGGTCTCACAACCAACTTCAATTTTGGCCAAAAAAAATCTTAAATTCAAGTATATTTTTTTAGAATAAAAGTTGGATTAATTTAATGATACTTTTAATGTTATAATATATTTTTTCCTAATACCATTACATATATACAAGAAACCAAATTTAATAGAACGGAAACAAAAATCCTGGAGAAATTTTAAATTTTCTTTAAGTTAGCCTCATGTTTAACTTCAGTTTTGGTAAAAGAAAAAAGTCTATAATTCATGTAATTGATTTTGGGATAAAATTTATATTAATTTAATAAAAATTTGATATTATAATGATAACACCCTAAAATTTTCATAACCTTTATTTGAAATGTGTATCCTTTTATCTGAAAAAATTTAGCCTTTAAATATGGATTTAATTAGTTTTATTAACCTTAGATATACAAGTCTACATAAATTATTATAATTACTTTATCTTACACTATTTATTTAAAAAAAACCTTAAACCAATAATTTTACCTAATTTATTTTTCTTAATCAAATACCCTAAATTTGGATAAATTAAAATTATCATAAAACTTAAATTTAACCTAATTCTAATTCTAACCCTAAATTTATTTTCTTTTTTCTTTTTCTTCTTTTTCTCTTTTTTTCTTTTTTCTTTTCTTCTCCCTTAGTTTCTTCCCTGCACCCCCAATCCATCGGCTTGTACCCAACCCAACCTATTCCTTCATCACTTCTTCTTTCCTCGTCCGAACCTTCCAGTTTAATCCCCCTTTCCTTTCTTTCTTATATCCCCGGCCAGCTCAGCCCGCCTTTCTTTTCCTTCCAGCCTATGCAGACCCCAATCCCACCTTCCCTTCTTCTTTCTTCTTCTCCCTTTCCCATCCTGCCTCTCAAACACACCCCTATCCATGCCCATCTGCAACATATCCTCGTTGTAACACCCCAAAATTTACTACTTTTTTTTTTGCAAGCGGAAGCAATTATAATAAAAATACTTAAAACCCATGAATTCTGGAAATGTTACCGCCACACTTAGTACTAGACCAGTTCTCTCCGACCGTTCCAGTACCAAGTGCTAAGGCTAAGGGAAAGATTTACATTAAATTCAAATCAACAGTTTATAAAAGAACTTGAAATATCATACCTTAAAATCAGAGTACGCATAAACGTTTATAAACGTAATCAAATAGAAATCAGAATGTGAAATTAAAGAGGATAAATACTTCAATACAAAGAAATAATAGCAGGAAATAAAATTACATAAAGACTGAAATACGACCACAACTCTCTCGAACTTGAGCCAAACATGCTCAACACTCAGCCCCGACTGATGTCTCGCCCACCTGCACAAACCAGAAGGGCGTACTACTCGTGGGAATGAGCAGCACCCATGAAAAGGGTGATCAGTACGCTACGTACTGAGTAAGGTAACCGAGCACTAAGGCCAACACGTAAGCTCATAAACCATGCATAAGAATAAAAGATCATAAACATGATAATATAATTCATGTGATCATCCAAGTAAAAGTATAAAGGCCCATATATATAATCTGATCAGTAATCTTTTCACACCATCCTTTTATTCAAGTCCATACGATTACGGAACCCCACTATTTTTGCCGGTGGATCGGTCGCGAGGGAAACATTCCCTGCCACTATTTTAGCCGGTGGATCGGTCGCGAGGGTAACATACCCTGCCACTATTATATGCCGGTGGATCGGTCTGGCCCCTTCTCGTATGGTGTTCCACTATAAGTGATTAGTGTCTTCCCATATCTTTCAACATATAACGTTTTGTTTTGTTGAGCTCGGGATCCCCCACTATTATAGCCGGTGGATCGGTCGCGAGGGTACATACCCTGCCACTATTTTAGCCGGTGGATCGATCGCGAGGGTACATGCCCTGCCACTATTTTAGCCGGAGGATCGGTCGCGAGGGAAATATTCCCTGCCACTATTATGCCGGTGGATCGGTCTGGACCCGTCTCAACATCTTCCACTTTACGTGATTAATGTATTAAGTATCTTATTCAAAGGCTCTCATCATGCACATGCACGAATCATAAATCATAAATTCCATATTCATCATCATACTGTATTCACCAATTACACACGTGCTACCACCAAATCCTAGACATGCATGGATCACTCCCTTTACACTTATCCTCCAATTCTACTTCACATCTCACTCTAGGGTTTTATCCCGAAACCCTAATTTAGGCCTTAACATCCCCTCTTACTCCAACTCACATCACCCAAATCATTTTAACACTCCATACATCACAAATCATCGATTCCATTCTCATAATTACACCTTAATCGCCAAAAACACATGCTACAACAAAAACCTTAAGCAGCCACATCAAACCCTAATCAACCACCACAAACCATAATTAACCACTCCAAACCTTATTTAACCATAAAAACCATAATTAGCCATTCCAAACCTTAATTAACCACAACAAACCACAATTAATCATTCCAAACCCTAATTCAATCTCCTCTGTACCCTTAATTTGCTCCACGTGCTATTTTTCATCCCAAGTGCTCAAACACCCAAACGACACTTACATTACCTTCCTTACATCCCAAATTAACTTTCCACACGTAAATTTCATACCCATGCAGACATTAATCTCCCCATACAAACCTTCGAATCTTTTTCATGCAAACCCTAAAATTCCATGTCAAAACCCTAATTTCAACCATGCAAACATTAACCATTATGTAAAACCCAAAATATCATCATACAAAACCCTAAATTCAATCCACATAACCCAAAGATTCATTCATACCAAACCCTAGATTCAAACCATATACAACCAAAAGATTCATTCACACAAAACCCTAAATTCAATCCATACCAACACAAAGATTCAAATCATATAAAACCCAAAGATTTTTCCACATAATACAATTGATTAGATTCTCCCCTTTCATAACCACAAATTATATTCTCCCATACAAGACTATAAGTTAGATTCTCCCACATAAAATCATAAATTAGAATCTCCCAAGCAAAACCATAATTTGGATTAATTGGATTCCCCCAAACAAATCATAAATTAGATTCTCCCAATCAAATCATAAATTAGGTTCTCCCATATAATGTCATAAATTACATTCTCCCCAAATAACATCATAAATTAGATTCTCCCAAACAAACCATAAATTCAATTCTCCCATATAACATCATAAATTATATTCTTTCCCACAAAATCATACAAAACCATAAATTAAAATTCCCCATATAAAACCATAAATTATATTCTCCATACCAAACCTCAAAAATCATAAATCAGATTCTCATATATGAAACCCTAAAATTCTCCATTTTATTCCTCTACTCATGAATCAATGGAATACTTAGGTCAACTCACATCCCTTAATCAACTTCTTTCTCCATCCTCCTTTTTCATCCTTTCTCCCACATAAAATCATATCAACATCCTCACATGCATGTCTACAAGGTCATACACAAATAATACACATGCCATACGAAAACATACTTCAACTCCATGTCATATCATATACGGCATAATTAATAATCATAAACATAGAATGCATAACATACGAGGCACACAATGCACATTAGCACATAAAAGGCCTTAGCACCCCTTACCTAAAATGTCACCGGTCTTGGAGCACGCTCCTACGCCTCCTTAGGGCTTTGACCAAATAATAACATACTAATAAAATAACCTTAACAAAATTCTAACTTTACTAAAGACATAAAAATACTAGAGATATTATAAACCTTGATAATATAGGATTCAAGACTTTACCCTAATAATAATAATGATACTAATATAATAATATCAAAATTAATAAAACTACTTTCAATGAGAATCTAAATAATAACAACAATAATAATAATAATAATAACATTAATAACAATAACATATAAGTTTTAAAATAACTAATGACTTACCATTTATTTAATATTAATAATAAAATTAATAACATATATAATAATATTGAAATAATAAAGATAATGATAATATTATTATTAATGGTTATAAGAACAGTAGAAATAATAATACTCAAATAAATAAGTGCAAATGTTAATACAAAATTAGGGCCTAATATTTTCCAGAATAAATAATAAAACGTTAATAATAATTATTCTAATAATTATAATATTAATAATAATAATAAGAAGAAGAAGAATGATAATAATCCTATAATAATTCAATTAATAACTTAAAATTCGAAACTAACAATAAAATTATTTTATTATCACTCTCCACCCTGCAAGTACAATTCAGCATAAATTTTATATCAAATAATAATAAAACATATTAAGAATAATAATAATGGTATTTATATGCAAATAATTGAAATAAATTAAATAAAGGCTTATAATAATATGGAAAATGGTTGAGAGGGTCTAGGGTTCAACCTTAAGCTGGTGGGGATAGGCGGCACTGGCGGTGGTTCACGCGGCGACCGGAAAAATAGAAGAACAAAGAGAAAGATGGATGTTGGGAAAAAGATAGGGAGAATTGAGGTGATATAAGAGGTGTTTATTGTTTCCTAGGAGGAGAGGGACAAAATGATGGTGGTGGTGCAGCCAAAGGTGGCGGCGCACGGCGGAGGACGGTGGTTTAAGATTTCGGGGTCAAAATTCTGGCGAAACGAGCATCCAACTTTGCATGATTATTGAGGCTCGTACAAGAAGAATCGAGAGGTGAAAATGATTTAGTTAATTAGATGAACTTTCAGGGAAGAGAATGGAATGTTTCGGTGGCGCTGAGGTTGGCTGAAGGCGGCGGAAGAGGCTTCTGAAGTTGGGGCGGCGGCAGCTCGGGCCGAGGGTTTCGGGGAAGAAAAATATTCCACAACTCCTACAACTAGGCTATTTATAGATGTTGGAATGGATAATGAGGAGCTGAAGGTCGACATGAAAGTTTTAAATGCAAGAATTTGGGTGGCCGGTGGCAGAAAACGGTCGGGCCATCGTTTGGGTTGGTTCGAAGGTTCGCGACGTTGGGGAGAGGAAACGGGCGAGATATAACGTCCAATAATTATGCCAATTTATTTCTGAAGTTAAGAGGAAGACAATGAGCCAAGAAATGACCGGTATTAATCACCGTAGCCGGAGATACCATTGATGGCGGCCAGCGTTGCAGCGTCGTCGACGACGAGGAAAGGAGGAAGAAGAAGACGGCTGGTCGGGCGGTTCGCGAAGGAAAAAGAAAGAAAGAAAAGGAGGAAGAACCGGGCGGTTCGGGCGCGGGCGGTAAGGTCTTAAATGAAACGCTGCGTCCCAAGGAAAAGAGAGACGGAACGCCGCGCATAGAGGGGCGGAAGAAGGGTAGGGAGATGCTTAAATGAAACAACGAGCTTCGGCCGTAACACGAACGAAACTCAGCGCTTAGTCGGGCGGAAGAAAGGCAACGGGCGCGGGCTAGGCCGTGCCGAAGAAAAGGGAGAGGAAAGGAAAACTAGGCCGCGACCTGGCCCAGTCGGGGAAAAAGAAGAGGAAAAAGAAAAAGAAGAAAAAGAAAGAAAAAAGGAAGAAGAAAAAGAAAAAGGGAAAAAGGAAAGGAGAAAAATAATTAGATTGGGGCCAATTAAATTAATCTAAATATTTAGGATATTTAAAAATAATAATATTTAAATAAAATAATATTTAAATCCCTTTTTAGATTAAATTAGGATTTTTAAAAGATTTTCCATATATTCCATTTTAATTAGCAAAACACCCTAATTTTCTTCCATTAAATTATTTATAAAAGTTAATATTAATTTAAAACTGTTTTCTCATTCTTATTTTAAATAAAATCATTTATTTAATTAATTCCCAAATTAAAATCTTTAATTAGCTAAAATACCCCAAATTCCTCCTAATTAAAATACTTATAAATTTATTCTTGATTTGCCCTAATTATTTTTCTTTTTATTTTAATTAAAATAATTAATTTAATTAATCTTTATGATAAAACCTCATTTAAATATAATATTTAGAATTAGGAATTTTCGGGGCATTTCACCCGTGCTCCCCAACCTTCTACATCGACCTTGCCTGCGCCTTGCACCCTGTCTGTCTCCCTTTCCCCTTGAAGCCCAAACAACCCCTACCCTTCTCCCTTGAGTGCGCCATTTCCCCTTCCATTTATGGCTCCTATGACTAACTCCCCCAGCCTACAACAACCATCCTTCACCCCTACAATCTATCACCCCTACCATTACCCACTCCTCTACACCCTGCCTGTCCTGGCCATCGCCCCAAGTCCTTCACCTACACCCATCCTTTTCCTTGTGATTCTCGCATGCCCATCGCACACCTAAGCCTCTTCCCCGTTGATTCCCCTCCCTTCTCCCCAACCTTAGGGTTGTATTCGTAATGTCCAACTCCCTCTAGCAAATCCATTAGCTTCAATCCTCATAATACCTTTAAATTTTAATCTACGAATGATTTCATTCACACTATTGCCACTAATCTTGGTCTCTAATAGAACCATTAAAGCTGGGTTGTATATTTTAATAAGTGAGAAAAGGTGTCTCTAAAAGGCATCACTACCTGCACCTTTGATGTTCCAAAATAAAATTTGACATTTATTCTGAAAATTCATAAAGAGAATGAGGCTTGGGGATAAGGATCTTTGTCACCCTTGAGATTATTTCCTTATCCAAATGATCTCTTACCCTTTTTTCACTCTATTAGTTAAAACTATCAATTCCAACTACTATTAGCTAGAAGCCCAACCCACCAAGCATGGGCTATATTTACATTAGAATTGTGAGTATTTTTTACTGTCAAAAGTGATGTTAATGTTAGAAAATGGCTTTCTTGATGATTTAGCAAATGTTGGGATTTATGAGGCCACTCAATCTAATTTTTAAATCTTCTAGCATAGTGATACCCATAGGATGGGCTTTAGCCTTTTGAGAATAGGTAACACTAGCTCCCTATTCAAAGGGGAAGTGGTGATGGCTTATTATGTCTTCTATTGCCAATTATGTGGATGGGTGGAGAAATTATGTTTCTTGGTAATGATGACCTCTTCATTGCAAAATATCATTGTTTTATTCACAAGGCAAGTATCCTTCTCCAAATTTGCTACAACATTAAATTCAATAAACAACCTTGAATTTCTTGTAAATTGGGAGGTTGCTTATTAAGTTCTTAGGCTGTCATATTCTTCCTTATCACTCCAGTTTAGTTCCTAGTTACATGCCGCCAATAACCTCTACCAAAGACTAGCATCCATGTACCAAAAGCTTGGTCCTCATTATTCTCCTATTGTTGATCTTATGGTTGCTCCATTGGCATCTAATCATCAACACCTTCCCATTTATTGAATTTCTCACCTATAGTTGTTAGTAGGATTGGGCAAGAGTCTTAGGCATGTCCAATTATATCATAATGAAAAGTAGCTTTTTAAATTTATTTATTCTCATATATATATCATGTTGGTAAAAGTAAGAATATACAACTAGTAATTAAGAGATGATTATTAGCTAAATTTATAGATTATCTCTAGAATTATTCAAAGAGTTTATGGTTTATATACTACAGATAATATCAATGACCATCCTATATAATTGCTAGGCTTCATCCTTAACACTTATCTCTCTCTTCCAACTAAAACACTTAGATTCTCTAAATTGTGAATGAAAACTAACAAAAGTAGGGCGTGATCAGATTCATGAGTAACATTTATATTGACTAAATATATTACTTTGGCATATTTTATATTGGTTTATTTTACTTACAATTAACATCTAATTTAGTATATTAAGTCCCATCTTTCCATAACTAGCTTGTGGCTTAGATGGTCAAGCTCAATGGTTATAAGTTGTTGGCTCTGAATTTAAGTTCTACCTGGTGCATCATGCCCTCCTCCTCCTTGGTTTTCACAGCTCACCACTCCCTTTAGTTTATCGTAAAAAATAGAGTGTAATTTTACCTTTATATATACAAATTAAGAACTAAAGTAAAAATTTAATTTATCTTTATTAGTTGTTAAATATTTAATAATTTTTTTCTAGAAAATATAAAGACTTAGAAAGAAGCATTTAATGATCATATATAGTAAATTCAAAAAAGTAATCAATATTTTACATTAAAAGCCTAAAATAAAACCTATATTGGATACAAATAATTTTTTTTACATGACACTTGTTATAAATCGGATATAGTAATTTTATTCTTCATTATTTCTTGTATCATTAAGGATATAATGTGTAATACCCCAAAAATTCACTCCTAAAAATTTTCATTTAAAAGAATAATGCGGAAGCTAAAATAGAATGTGGGGAATGTTACCACCACACCTAACACAAGATAAATATCCACTATCATTCAAACAACATCTATACCGTGAGAATAAACTCCCACAAGGAGATATCCACATACAGATGACAAGTGAACAATTTCACTGAATAAAATCATTGCTGAATAAATTAGCGGAAACCTTTGAAATAATCCTGGATTTTAAAAGCTTATCAAGGTAATGGGAAATTAAAATTCAATTACAACACCCTTGAAATTTTAATACAACACTTGAAAAATTCTAAAAATAAATACAGTTAAACAAAGACAAATCCCGATGGATCAAACTCCGGATTGTCAACTCTCTCAAGCCAAGCCTTCAACCCAATTAATATCCAATCTTAAACCTGCATAAGAGGTATGCTCCCCACCATCAGTGGATCGCCGTAGGACTTATTCAACCAAGGTAGTATTAGTACGGGTCCAGTACTGAGTAAATCAAGACTACTTAACTCATGGAAGGAAACATGATACACATAAGATATGCCAATCTTTAGCTTTCAAAACTCATGCTTAATTATACATGTGATAAATACACCATTCTACTCATATAATAACTCATGCTCGATTATACATGTGATACATATAATAAAACATGGGGTCACATGTTCATGCTTATGAATACATGACTAAACATGACAATACATAGGGTACAAGCATATAAAAAATCATAATTACATGCAGTAACATACACTACCATAGAAGGTATCATTTTGCACACAAGGCCCACATGCGATTTTAAATTATAGATCATATTGAGTACGGACGTGCATCATATGGCAACACTATGTCAGGGAGACAACCAAGAGACATGTATAGGAAAAAGAGATATAAAGTCCATGAGTGAGCGAGAATAATTCATTATTATATATCTTTATCCTGATCACAACCATTTAATTATACTGTCTTGAGGACAGAGACTCAAAGTGATCATAATAACTAATATAGTACTCAAACAATACTAGCTCTAGCTGGCCCACTCAGAAACATAATCAGACCACCAATAAATAAGACACCTAATCACTTAAGTATGCATACCTCTTATAGGGCCAAAATATATTGAGACACCTATAGAGTAGAAGAGGGACTCTCTGAACCTCGTAAGGCACCCAAGATCACATAATAGAAAAATACCGGAATGGTACCAAGTAAATACCAAACCTAACTCGGATAGCTACCCCGAGTGATATAAGTCCCAACTCAAGATCTTTCACTTTAAGTGATTAATATTTTATTCAAGGATTTAACCAATCATAAATCAAGCCCACACAACAACGCTTAACTCACTTCCATCAACACAATGAATTTCCATTATTATATCAATTTTAAGTGTAATTAAAGCCAAGCGACATTAAAGCCGATTAATTTCAAGCGACATTAAAGTTGATCCAGTCCAAATGGCATTAAAGTCGATCGATTATAGGGACATTAAAGCCGATCCAATTCATGTGGCACTAAGGTTGAATAATTTTAGGTAGCATTAGAGCTGAATAATTCCATGGCATAAAATACAGCATAAGGTATCATATAACTTTAATCCATACTTAACCACGGATACGGTATTCTAAACTGATTACAGTTTAGGCCCATTAGAACATACTCCAAAATCACCTAATATTTCATAATTAACTGGACATGTTAACCACATAATCATATTCAACCCTTCACATACTCAAACATGTACAATATTCAAGAGGCATACTAACGTACGCTCGTATTAAAGCTATAAATTCTTACATACATACAATTACCACACAGAACACAGCATACGCTTGACATAATTAAATAATCGATAAGCATATTCATCACTTTCCACTTCGAACAAACATACATCTAGATTTTGCTATAAGTAAAGCTGAGTAATGAGTTACCTAAATCCAAAGCTAGCTAAGCAAATTAAGAAAGAGAGAGAGAGAAATCGAGTGCTTGACAATCCACGATAAAGTTTTCCTAGATCGCCGATAGAAATCAAAAACTAGGTTAGAAACTATCTTATCGATTAATAATTCAAATATTAGTTAAATCAACATAAGGAGACACAAACAATCTTTCTTGGAAAATGTGTCCAAAACTTAGGACTCGCGAGCATAACTCTATTAAGATTTAAGATTAAATATTAATCAAATCGGGTTTAATAAATATCACTTGGGCCATTTTAAATTGATTTAGAAAGCTGGGGAAAGAATAATAGATTATAAGTTAATTTTATCAAAAATGACTTACTCATTAGGTTTTACAACTAAAGAGGCAAACCAATCATTTTTAGGGAACCAATCCAACCTGATAACATAAGAATACAATTCAAATGATTTTGAATCAAAACTAATAATCTACTAGATGAGAGAAACATATCCAAATAATTTTTTTTGATAAAACCATATCCAAAAATTAGGGATTTTAAGCCTAAATTGCAACCCAACTAATTAACTTTAATTATCTCAAATTGATAGCTTAAGAGTAAAATTAAACTAATTTTAAATAAATCTAGATAATAAATTTTAACAAAATAATCTTACAAGTAGCCAATTTAAGATCATTGGTTTTTGAAATTAGGGTTTTAAAGCCCAAAATACAAACTCAAATAATTCAAATCAATTAATTCCAATTTAAGGTGTTAGATCACAATTAAAGTCATTTCAACTATTTCTATAAATTTAATTTTAGAAAAACAAATATATAAATGGTCAATTTATAATTTCATTTGGAATCTAGGGTTTTAGGCCCAAAAATGTAATTCGGTTAAATTTTATTAATTTATTTAAATTGAAAGCTTAAAAATAAAATTAGACATATTTTATAACGTATTATATAATCAATGGATCAAAACCAATAAAAGAAATACCCAATTTAGCATAATGAGGGTTTTGAGCCCGAAACACAAATCCAGTCAATTCTTGCTAAAATATATCAATTGGCCATTCAGAATTGCAATTAAATATATTCTAATGTAAATTATATAATCAATTGAATAAATTAACCCGATTACACAATCAAATTTAGACATGCAAGAGTTTTGATCTAAAAATATAACTCTAATCAATTTCATACAATTTTTTCAAATTAACACTTCCAATATAAAATTAAATACATTTCAAATGATATTGTAAATTCAATTGAGTGAAAAACTCAATTATGCAATATAATTTTGTCACACATGAATTTTGACATAGAAATCTAATTCCGATTATTTCTGCCCAAAATTCTCAAATTGATGGTTCCAACATGAAATTAGATACATTTTAAAATGTAATGTAAAATTAATTTACCCAAAATAGCTTAATTGGGTGAATCGAAAAAATTCTGGCATAACTTGGCCAAAAATCCAATTTTCCAAAATTCTGACATATACCATACAATTAACCTATCCAAATCAATCTTACAACACATATATACATAATTAAACAATCAATTTAGCTTATCATAAGGTAATTCATACTAACTTAATCAAAACAAGGGTTAGGGTTTTCAAAAATTTATACCAAACAAGGAGTTGCAAATCAGGACAGGTGAAGATCGGGGAAGCTTTGTCAGAGGTCGATGGCCACTCGCCAGAAGCCAACAAAGCCTATCGTGGCCAGACGTGGTGCACGATCTGCTGTTCACTGCTATTGCACTACTCCAGCAGTTGATGTGGCTATAGCATGTTGTGTTGGTTGCGTCGAGCAAGAGTGGTGTCGTGGTGCATCAAGTGGCTAGAGTGGTGGTGGTCGGCGGTCGATGAATGAGGAGCAAGGAGAAGAAGATGAGGGCTGGGGTTTTGGCTCACATAGAGAACATGACGATGAAAGAGGAAAAGAAAAGTGGGAGAAGAAGAGAGAAAAGGAAAAAGGAAGACGGGTAGGGGCCGATCGAGTTTTTTTTTTCGCAAATACAAATATACAAAGAAATACTAAACATCTAAAAATATTATTGAAAGATTTCATCTAAAATTTATTTAACGAAAAATCATTTCGTAAGGATCCGAAGATATAAAATTGATATAAGAGCTATATAAAAAATTTCAAAAAAGTTTTCGGAAGGAATTACCAACGGACGTAAAGATTTATATTATTTACGAAAATACATGATAAGACTTAGAAAAACATTTCAAACCATCTAGAAATATATTTAAATCAAATTCTAAGGATCTGGGATTAATTTAAATATTTTCTGAAAAGATCCTCCGTACAAAAATGACAAAATGGAAGAAAATTAATTTCAAAAACAAATTCATAAGTAAGCTCTAAAGATATTTTTAATTTTAAACTTTCCAAAGATCTGAACGACCTCGAAAACGAATAATTTCAAAGTTAGAAATATTTTCTATGGATAAAATCATTAAAATAAATTTGACTATTTTAAACGAAAATTTTATAATTTAAATAACAATTTTGTAAACGAAATATAATTCCAAAATAACTTCGTAATCATATGATGAATTTATAATAGAAAACAAATCTAAATTATAAAAAATAAAAATATGATAAAGAACAAAAATACATATTTTTAACCGAAAATAAAAAAACATATGAATATAATAAAACCATGGTCGTGAATAAATTTATCTAGAATGATCTGCAACAACAACGATTAATTAAATTGAAACATAAAGTCGAAATAGTCGATAAATCCATAAAACAAATTGAAATTAAAATAATTAAATGTTTACATCAAATTTCTCTAATTAAATAATTAAGCTTAATAAATTGAATTTTAAAGTTACGGGGTATTACATAATTAGTCAAAAAGGGGTTTTCTTCTCTCAACCTTTCTCTTTGAATAGGAGATTTGATATACTAATAGCAAGTAGCTTAACTGATATTTGTCCCGCAGACTCACTCTTAATTGAAGTTCAATTCTTGCTTATAAGACTTTGGCTCTTACCCCTGCCCCAAAAGATAGAAAGAGATCTTATAAGTCATGGCCAATGTTTCATTAATAGACAAAGTACTGTCAATTAGAGATATCAATTTTGCAACCTATGCGATCCATTAATTAACACATATATAGCTAGGTTTAGGCCGTTAAGCCCATAGCAACATCCCAACCTTTTTGTTGTAGATCAAGTAAATCAACACTCTTGTTTGGCCCAAAATCTTTTATTTACCGTTGATTGGCATATAAAATGAAACCAAAATAGAGCTAAGGAATTTGGCATAACTAGATGATAAAATAAATTATAATTGAATAACATTTATTTATTAATCGGAAAAAAAAAACATAAAGGTAAAATTTGATGTGTTAATTAATTAGATGATTTTGTAGTATTATTTGATAAAAATAGTTGTTTAACTAGCATGATAAGTATGAAATGGTTTCAAGGACATGATAAAAAAAAATTTTAAAAAAATTTTTGGCTTAAAAAAAGAGTACTTTTTACCAAACAAAGCTTGTTTATATATAAAAAATTTCCCGGCTAGATAATATACAAATTAAAATTTAGTATATTACATGCTAAATACATGCTATAGCTATGCATGGCATAAAATAGCTAACAAGCTGCACATTTTTATTTCTTTCTTTTATAGAAGTTTAGGGTAAAGTTAATCTTCCTGGTCCATTATATATATTTGGCATTTGTGAATAATGCAAAATAACTCTAGTTAGTTGCTAATTTATCCTTATTATAGCTGTTGAGAGAGAATAAATATTTAATAATATTATTATTAACTCTTTTTTTATTTGATTGGTGGAGTGATTTAGTTTACTATAAACACCTGATGTACTACTGTGATTATGGACTAAAAAAATTACAAAATTTATTTTTTTATTATCATATTTGTTGATCATGTTCATAATAAAAATTTATAAAATTTATAAAAATGACTTCATGTCTAGAAAATAAGAATTAAAAAATTACAAAAATGACCATATGTCTTTAAATAATAATTATAAATTACAAAAGTTAACCCATTTATATATATATATATAAATTATAAATTATAGAAAATGACCCCTTGTACCCAAATAATATTTATAAAAATAACCTTAAATTTATAAGATTATAAAAAAAAAGGCCCCGAATGCACCTTACAACATACTTTTAGGCCCATTATCTATGAATTGCTTATAATATTGGTTTGGAACTTCTTAAAAAATATAGTTTAGTAATAATTAGAAGTAAAATTTTCACTTTTTTTTATAATCATCATTTAAAAGTATTTCCAAACATTAAAAGACATGTTTGGAGATATTTATAAAAATTAACTATCTGAAATAACTACTTATTTCAGAAAATTTTTGGTTATTGGAAGTCCAGGATAAACTCATTTTTTATTTTATTAGTGGAATGACTTAGTTTACTATTAACATCTAATGTACAATTAGTGCAATTGTAATTATAGATTACAAATTTACAAAATTTTATGACTCCCCTCTTATGAAAGCCCAGGACAAACTCTCTTTTTTATTTGATTGGTGGAGTTAATTAGTTTACTATTAACCCCTGATGTACTATAAGTACAATGGTAATTATGGATTAAAAAATTTAAAAAATTTACTTTGTGGTTATCATATTTGGTAAACATGTTCATTATAAAAAGTTATAAATATTATAAAAATAACCTTATGTCTAGAAATAATAATTATAAAATTATAAAAATGACCTTGTGTTTGTAAAGAATAATTATAAAATGTAAAAGTGAGCCCATTTATGTATATAAGAATTATAAATTATAGAAAATGACTTCTTATACCCAAATAAAATTAATAAAATTAAAAAATTGACCCTAAAATTTATAAAATCATAAAAGAAGAACAAGAAGAAGAAGAAGAAGAAGAAGAAGAAGAAGAAGAAGAAGAAGAAGAAGAAGATTTAGATGCACCTTACAAGGTATATTTAGGCCCATTATCTACGGATTGCTTATAATACTAGTTTGGAACTACTTAAAATATGTAGTTTAGCAATAATTAGAAATGTGTTTAGGCTAACAATTTCTCTTTTTTTTTATAATCATCGTTTAAAAGTATAATATTAAAAGGTATGTTTGGAGCTACTTATAAAACGTAATTATCAAATATAACTACTTATTTTAGATATTTTTTATTAAAATTTTTTAAATAAGTAATAATCCTTGATAATCATTTATTTTAAGTAGCTCCAAATAAAAACTTAATTAAAAAAAAACTACTTATCACATAAAATTTTTAAAGCAATTGATTTAAAAATATAATTTATAATCTACTAGATAAACACTAAATTGCTTGGGACATAGGACAGGTCATGAATCTTTGAAGTTGACAATAAATAGTTGAGGGTATGTTCTCTTTGTCTAAGTTTATTAAAAACTTAACATGTCATTAATATATTTATTATTTTAGTATTGTTAGTGCCATAATTAAGCATGATAGAGGAGTACATACAACAATTATTATCATTACTATTATAATTATGATAATTATAATGATAATTATTTATTTTATATTATTTTTATTATTAAAATCATGATTTATTTGATAAGACTAGAAAATAAGTTGAGAATAACATACTATTCAGAGACATATTATTTCTATATTATTCAATAATAAAGGTTTTAAGATGTTTTTTTTACCTATTATTTTCAAATATTTACACTCTAATTAAATACACCTTACTTTTATTTCATGATTTCAACTAAATATCTAAAAAAATTAAATTACCATGGTTATTTTAGTTCATATATAAGTTACCAAACATTAGTCACATTTGCATACAAATAATTTGTGCATAGGAAATGCTTCACCATATTATTACTTTACATTATATTTAAATCATATATTAAGTTATCCAAACGGTAATATAGTCTAATCATCATGTTGAGACAAAACTTAGTTCATAATACATAGCTTGTTTGGTTTTACTTAAAAAAGTAGTTTTTGTATAATTAATTATAAAAAGTAATTATAGATTAATTATTACTGTTTGGTTTTCTTTTTTAAAAGTTATTTTTAAAATTAATTACTTAAAACTACTTTCTAAAAGTTAAAATTAAAAAGTAGATTCTACCTATTTCTAAAAGTTATTTTTATATCAGACCGGTACGGTACCTAAAGTTATTTAAAAAGTCGTTTAAAACTTAAGTGTAAGGCTGCTCGTCGAATTCGATCCACTCGCTCTCTTGGAACTTCCACTTCAAATGTTTGATCTGTAACACCCATTTCGAATCGATCTTGATGGATAGTCTTGGATCCATTGAATTTGAGCAACAATCGATCAAGATTTCCCTCTCTTTGCCTCCGATCTTCGTCTTTGTTGCGAATAACCTATTCTCGAAAACATGCTCCCTTCAGACCACTAATGCCTGAGATGGTTTTCATGGGTTTTTGCTTTCGTTTTCGAATACGCTTCCTTATCTGAATCCCCAACCAAAAGGGTCAGCTGATTGTTGTACACAACCACAATGTGGAGTTCAGAATCAGGTTCCAGACCTGACCCAACTGTAGATCTGCTGAAGTCGTAATCGAGGAGGATGATTTTGGGGGTTTCAGGATTGGTTGGGTCAGGAAAAAATGTGAGCTTTTTGGATCCAGATGTGTTGTAGAATAACATGGATTTAATGTTGAGGTGGAAGGATAGGGTGGAGTGGGAGGACGATGCAGGAGAGGAGTGGTGGTCATTGGAGAGGAGGCGAAGCCAGAGGGAGCGGCCCAATAGATTTCGGGACCAAGTTAAAGAGAATAGGCTTATTCGAGTGTGGCAGACATACATTGTGAGGTTGGGAATTGAGGAGGAAGATGTTGTGCTTGTTGCGGCGGTGGCGGGCGGTAGAGGAAGACTAGGTGGTGGTTGTCACCGGTATAGTAACCTTTGCCTTGACCCCTATGTTAAAGCAAGCCTCTTTTCTCTCTCTATTCAATTATGTGAATCTTTTTTATTTATTTTATCTCTTGCTGACCTTTCAGCTCTCAGGTCAAGAGCTTAGGATGGATGGTCATACTCTCTCATACATGTCAGTTTGCTGCGTTTCCTGATGCAGGTATTCCTTGGGTTGGCGGGGTGGAAAGTGGTATGCGACTAGGAAGTTCAGGAGGGAGAAAATGAAATTACTAGGACAGATCGAACCAAGAGGGTTGAAGTTCCAGTTCATCAGAAAACCATTCAAGAGACTCAAATTTCAGGAAAATGTTGCCAGCCCTTCTGCTTTGGCATCATTGCAGAAGGATAGACCCATCCCTAAAAATAGTATAGGACAAATATGTAATCCATGTTGATGTTTTGTACTAAGGTCTAGTTTTCTAGATGATCAGCAAAATTCTTGCAGCTAGCTCTCAGAGGGAAAAAAATTGAAAGGCCTTGATAAATGGGCATTATTATCCGTTCTGTTCATAGTGGAGAAGTTGGAATCAAGAGTTTTATACTCTAGCAGACTCTGGTTGGCTAGTAGGATGGGAAGATTCTTGACTAACAAAGGCCAAATGCAGAGTGGTTATTTTGTGGGTATTGATTGCTTGATGATGGTTTCCTTGCTTGACAACCAAGTCCTTGAATTGGTTTCTGCTCCATTATTTCTAGAATTTGCATTAGGGATAGGCTTCATTGACAAGTGTCTTGCCAAGTTACTTGCAAATGCATCTCAATCAAATTGGTGTAAACCTTAGATCTTATGTGAGCTAGCTTATTCCGCTTTTTACCAACACACATCCAACGAGATATCCTAACCTCTAATATATTGCCACAAGAATGCTAGGGCAATGATACTAACCTAAGAACACAATGAAGGAAATGATATATAATACAATTGTAATGTCTTAGCCAAGTTACAATTGTAATGGGTGTAGTAGTTCTATTTTTTTTTTCGCTATGAATCTTTTTTTATTTTATTTAAACAAATACATAATCTTTTTAGAATAAAAATAAAAACATATATAGATGTCTACCGTGTATGGTCTTATGTTAGACATAAGCCACTTTGGATGCTCTTGCTCTTGATCTCCCATAGGTGTTGCGATGAGGGCTGCCAATGTAGTGTTGATCTATTTCGTTGCGTTACTAATTGTCATCGTACCGTTTGGTCTCTCGCTCTTTGTCCATTGATTGTATCTGTTATTCCATTGAAGCTACCAAGTTCCAGAATCAATGCTTCTTGTGCAAAAATTTTATACTTAGTATGGAGATTGCTCCTCCTTATGGGATCTTCATATTATTGTACAAAAATTTTATACTTAGTATAATGTATATATGCATGTCCATGTTTCAGATCAGATGTAACGTACGTGTTGTGTATTGTTAATATCACGTGTATTTAAGTCTGCACATATTGCAGAAGCTTTCACTCTACTTAGTTTAGTGACAGTTATCCTAGTCCATCGTTAATGATCGATCCTTTGAATTGATGTTTTTGAATCTTGAGATTGCCTCTGCTCGACTTTGCTCTACCCTATTCTTAATTAATAATTAGTGATCCCAAAATTATTACTATTATATTTATTACTAATAAACACCTTGATGGTTCATAAGTTAGTAGTCTGAGATCATGTACGTTTGACCCCCCCTCAGCTAAGGGTGAAATTCTTGTATTGGTTATGAAGGAATATTTATTACTTCTTCTTCTTCTTTTTCCTTTCGATGTAGCAGTTCGTTTCTTCAAATAGTAGTAACCATTATTGAGTGGCAACAACTCCCACATCATTCCTTAATTCTATGCCAATTGGGAAAAATCTATTTTGTTAATATAAACTTTGATCATTGTGACTATTTGAGTTTTAGATGTTGTGAATTTTATAAAGTTTGTTTAGTGGTTGTTCATAATTTTAAAAAAATAAGTTTATGATTTTTATTTTAAAATTTTTAGTACTTTGTAATATCTTTATATATTTTTAATACTTGTTAATGTTTCATATGCTTTTTAATATTTAATATTACATAATTTATATAGTAATTATTACTAAAAGATATATATAGGAAGATAAAAACTAAAGATGGAAAAGAAAAATTAATTTTATAGAAAAATAAATACCAAACACTAGTAAGATATAATAAATAGTTTTTTTTTTTAGCATTAATCACTTATATAATAAAAGTAAAAACAAACATACATTTTACTTATAAAAGTACTTTTTTAAAAGTAGATTTATAAAAATAGTTATTAAAAATAAGTAATACCAAACGACACCTATTAGTTTCTACATGTAAAAAATAGTTTGTTGGAATGAAATGATGTACATTAATATTTTTAAATATATCTTTTTTTTTGTTAGCTATTGGTGGATACCCTGACACAAATTTTTGTTAGTTATACTAACATTTTTTCGTTTCTTGATCCCGTAACATATCTCATACATCTGTCGATGGACCTTCTCGAGTGAAACCGTGGCTATTAATGACAAATGGTACCAATCTATCTATTTGGAAGGATTCCAATGGGCACTACAATAAAAAAGTGGCATAGACCACAAAAATGACTATCGGAGTCAAAAATTGGTGGCTAAAATATTTATATAAAATATGAGATTATGGTTTTAATAAAAATAACTATAAAAAATAAAAATTAAGTAGTTATGCTCATTTTTTTGTAACACAAATATATTTATGACCACAAAAAAAAATTTTTGTGATAAAGTGACCATAAATTTGTCATACAAAAATATTTTTATGCCGAACTCATCACGAATTTGTCATAGGGAAAAATTTTAGTGGAAAATTTATCATAAATTGCCACAAGAAAGTCTTTTTGTGTCCAACTCGCTACAATTTTTCTATGAAACGAAAACCTTTTGTGGCTAAGTTGTTGTGAATTTGTCACAAAAAAAAAACTTTGGTGGCTAACTTGTCAGAAAATTACTATAGAAAGATATTTTTGTGGCTAACTCATTATAAATTGTCCACGAAAAAATATTTTTAGTGGATAACTTGCCACAAATTGGTCACAAAAATATATTTTCATAACTAAATTGCCACAATTTTGCAACAAAAAGATATTCCCTTAGCTAATTTGACACGAAAAAATATTTTTGTGTCCAACTTGTCATTAATTTACTGTAAAAAGATATTTTTTCAACTTGCCACGAATTTGCTATAAAAATATATTTGTGGCTAACTCGTCGTAAATTTATTACAAAAAGATATTTATGTGGTTAACTTGGCATGGATTTGCTACAAAATGACATTTTTATTGGCTTACTTACCACAAATTTACTATAAAAATATATTTTTGTAGCTTGTCTTAGATGTCGCATGGAAAAAAATTATATGACAAAAGCCGATATCTTTTTTAGCTATAACTCAAAAATAAATAAAAATATGACCATAGTATGAATTAATTTGATTATTTTTTTAAAATATATAATACATTACATTTTTCATCCTAGCATTTAGATTATTTTGAACAAATAGTAAAATTAACTAATTATTAATTTGGATCATAGTTTATATGTACATGAAAGTTATTGACATTTGTATATAATTAATTTAAATGTTAATATGCCAAAGTAAACACTATGTTAGGAATTAACTAGGTCATTTAAAAAAATCATAGTGCATTATTAGTACATTTTCTATCTTTTATTTTTTACTAATTTGAATAAAAAATAAAATATAATAGTTATTAGTTCATATTCTCAATGAAATATGTATATAAATTATGGAAATAAGATATGTACACATAGAGACGTACAAACATATATATCACCATACTATAGTTATACTCACACACACACACACACACAAAGGAAGAAGAAGAGAAATACTATGGTTATAAGAAACAATGTTATTTTAACTATAGGTCAAATGTGTAATCATATAAACAAATGCATGGTCATTTATTGGCCATTTAAATATATATATATATATATAAATAATACCTAATATAAGTAATGTATAATTGAGATAGATTAAAAGGTTTAATACAACTATTTATATAAATATAATGCACATTCATTAAGAAAAATTAATTGTTAAAGAACTTCACAGTTAAGCATGCTTGACTTAGAGAAGTTTAAGGATGGGTAGCCTCCTGGAACGTTTCTGAGGAAGCATGTTATAACTACTCACGATTGGTATTGAAATGATGTCTACCTATGGTACCTACTTGCACTTTGGGACTATTTATGACTATCAATACGTTCGCCACAAAACTATTCGTGACTATCGATATATGCCCCACAAGGATATCCATGGCTATTGATACTTGTGTCATGAGACTACTTGGGACTATCACCACGGAAATCATGGGATTACTCGTGTCAATTATTATATGTGTCACGAAACTATTTATAGTTATGAACACGTGTGTCACGATACTACTTGTATGTATCGATATATGAGTCACCAATGACTTGTGTCTAATTTCATCAATTACAATCACTATATCACTATTTTAATAACTAATATTTTCATCACGGACTTATAGGCTATAAAAGCTAATATTTCAAATTTTTATGGCAAAATATTTTGGCCACGGAATTTTTATTTATTAGCCACAAATGTTCTGCTCGATAATTTGTTGTAGTGGGAAATGGAGCCAAGAAATGGCTATCCAAAATCAGTGCTTTCGTTGGGCGAGACAATGGAGAATGGAGGGGGGGGGGAATCATTTATTCCACAACAACTAACTAGAATAGTTTTGTGCAGTTTGTTAGAAGCACCTTCATATTCGTCAGACGGCTCAAAAAACTAAATAAGGTCGCTCTCCCTCCTTTCTAATAACTCTAGAGTGAAGCTTTTATGTTCCACCAACGAGTCAGACTTTAAAGCAAAGATTGCATGATTATACCCTCTCCATATATACTAACCATTCACATTGTAAAGTTATGTTTAGCTTAGGTAAACAGGTTGTTACTATTATATTCTCCCGACGGGTACTCTACGGGCAATTGATTGTGTCGAAGAATTCCCTACTCCGTTATCCAAAAAGGCCGGAAAAAATATAAAAAAAATCCCTTCCTACTACAACCTACTCTCGCGTTACTTGGTCACACACGTGTCGTGATTCTTGTTTTCCGGACTTTTACATGTGAATGTGATGTCTGATGTTTGATTGTGCGTCAGCTGATCGCATATTTTGGAAGCATCCTACGGAGGAGAAAGGCCATAAAAGATGGTGCGTCAGCTGATCACATATTGGGAGCTTGATTACATATTGTTTGAATATATTTCTCGACCTAAACGTTACTTAATTGGGTCGGTGGCTAGATACTTGTTCTATGAGCTAATATCTAACTAAAAAAAAAACGCAATAATTTGCCGATTATATAATATTTTCAATATTTCACAGATAAATTTTTTGTCTTTTAATAATGTACTTCTTTTATTATATATATATATATCAACGTCACTAGTAGATATATTTAAATTTAAAAAGTTTTACTTCATAATTTTGATAATTTTAAGAAAGTTTCGGTAAATTATTGATTGTTGGTATTTATTAAAAATATATAAATTATCAATATATATATATATAGATGATTTTAAAAATTATGATTAATAAAAAAAATGAATAAAAAGCGTGATTTTCAAAAAACATAATATTTCATAATTATATTATTTTTATTTGTATTTCTATATTATCTTTTGACATGTCAAGTTTTCAATCCGTCCCTAGCTACTTTTACCACATTTACTTTAAATAAATTAATTAAGAATAAAATATATATTTAAAAATATCAATACACGTAACTTTTTATTATATTTGTAAGATATTAATTTATCGCACAGTACCATAGTTTATAAATTTATAGTCTACACACAAAAAATAAAAATAAAATTGAACACCTATATTCTGTGCGAGCATTACAGAGTCATTTGGATATGGCTTTATTTCTTTTTTCCTATTTGTTTGAAAATGTTAGACACTTATAGAACAACGGATACATAATACAACAACTAAAATAAAATAATCATTTTACATGTAATCTGGTAAACAAATGGAGACTAAGATACGTAGTTTGTGACATCTCATATTCTAGACCTATGCTATGACGGTGATAGTAGATAATAAATGGAATTTGTACATTTTAGGCCCTATTCTATAGTGTTTATAATTACATCTTATCGGATCATATTATATTAAATAGACACCACTAATCAAATCATAACAGTACTAATAAAATTATGTTAGACAAACATGATAAATAATAATAATAAGTATCAATAATTTCATTTTAATAATATTAAAATAATATCAAAATAATAATTAGTAGATAATTAATAAAATAATAATTAATCATTATTATTATAATTATTAATATGAGCAATATTATTGATATTATAATTATGAATAATAATATTATAATAATAATAATTATAATAATTATTGATATAATTATTCTACTACTACTACTACTAATTATTATTATTATTATGTATATAATTATTATGATTATAATCAATACCATAATTATTATAATTAATTATTACCATATTTATCAATATAATTATATATTTTATTTTTAATAATATTATTATTAATATTATTTTTATTTTGTAATAATTATTGTTATAATCGTGAATAGAATTATTAATATAGTTATAGTAATAATTCAAATAATTATTATAATTATTGGTATACTTATCATAATTAATTATTACTATCATAATTAATATGAATAACATATAAATATTAAAATCACAATTAGTATTCTCATCATTATTATTTAGATCAGATTAACACTAATCAAATTAAATCCAATAAGCAAAATTAAACTCTAGAGAATATACCTTTTAACTTGACGTACTTCTTCATTCTATTTTAAATAATGAATCTCAACCCACAATATATGCTGCAATTTAACACATACGATCTACATAAATAGTTATCATGGCATATTAATCAAGTTACTTATGATACAGATAAGTTCTTATTGAATAAAGTTTGCAATTTACAAGATTTTGTTCATCTTCACGAAGAAGCCGGAGGAGGGATGCTTTACAGCCGGAATGTGGGCTCTATTGTGGTCCTATGCCAGCCGAAGAAGGGCTGTTGCCTGCCGCTTTATTTGAAATACTTATTAATTATAAAAATGAATTTATATTAATTTCTATCTTATTTTTATTTATTTATAATTATCTTGTTTGATATATCAATGCAAATAAAAATTGTAATTCTATCACCAAAAGAATTGGGAGATACCAATCCCATATAAAACTATTTCTATTTTTTCTCCCATTGAATTCCAAGCAATAGAAATGGAGTTGCAGATCTTTTGAAATTCGAACTAGATTTTCATTTTCATGTCGATTTGATTTCATTTCAAGTAGGCACCGAAGGCAATGGAAACCGGAAAGATAGGTGAGTGTATTGTGGTATATATAAAGTCCGGTGGAAGAGAAAGGACAAAGGAAAAAGACACACATGCATCAAAATTCTACGCAATAAGAAATATATTCTTCAAATTTACAGGCCATTTTTTAAAAAAAAATGTGGCTGGCTATTAGATAAGATCTGCCAAGTATTGGTGCGAGCTTTATTATATAATTTCATGATATATGACAAGGTGAGGTTAAAAAAGTCCGTATACTGTGATTAAAAAAGTTAGATCGAATTAATAATATTAAAAAAGATTTATATTGTGTATGAAAAAAAGAAGAGGAAGATGCATATCTATATTTAAAAGAATGTAAGAGGATCTTATTAAAAGGAGTTCGAGATAATAATCGTGTGAAAGATATAACTCTATTAGTATGGATTCGTCAAAGACAATATTACTTGCATATAAATCATCACATGCATCAATATGTCCAAATAATATCAACTTTTAAACTTTCATATGAAGGCCTAAATTTATTCATTTTATTAGGGTTGCGTACAACGGAATATCTATATTTGTCGGATCGAACAATTCCTTCGTATCTTTTAGATTGAATTAGATTGTAGAAAAAATTAGATCATATACCGAATATATCTAATTATAGTACTCATGTTAATTATTATATATATATATATATATATATATATATATATATATATATATATATATATAAAAGAATATTACAATATAATATAATGAAAATATATATAGTATAAAATGTACTCATAGATATTAATATAGTACAATATACTTTTGTATATCCGAACACAATATAGTTTTAAAATATAGTATAGTATACTTCAAAGAGATTACAATATATTGGAAAATAAGATATTATATCAATTTTGGATAATTTAATAAATAATCGAGTTAAATATCTTTTCCGATTGCAACCAAATATTTTTGGATCAAAATTTTCAGATATAAGATCAGATTTTTAAATCTGAATCTTTTACATAACTCTACCTTCTATCGGTACTTTATCACATATTCTTATTAGTAGTGTGTTTGATATGATCCAAAATAACCTATAAACTACCTTTTACCATTTTAAACTATTCTATTTTAAAATACAAACCACATTTAAGGAGGCCTGGCCCTCTCATTAAGTCATCACCCTATCCTTAAAGACCACCGCTGTATACTCAACATTAGAAACTTTTCCCTACTAGTAGAGTTGGAATATAAACCTTTCTTTTGGGGCGATAAGTTGACAGACTCGGCATTAAGAATATCTTTACCCTTTTGACATGGAACCAAATTTAAGCTACACATTTGAGCGACAGGTTTCATCTCATAACAAGCAAAAACCCAACAACTTCAACTAAGGAAAAGTTCTCAAAGTTGGCAAAATCAGACCATAAAGCCTAAATTTTATGTAGTATCTAGTGATGTGTAGAAAAAATTCAGAATTTAAAAATCCGATATGAAATTTAAAATATCTAATTTAGTTTTAGTTAAAAGAATATTTAATGTTTAAAATATTTAATTTTCCCATCTGAAAAAAAAATATCTAATAATTTATTGATTATTTTAACAATATATTATAATATTATACTTTTTTAATTTTAAGTTTTTAAATTTATTTATTGTTATAATTCAAACTTTTATAATAATATTTTAATACTTTATTTTAGATAAATTAAGACATTTATACGAATATAAATATGAGTATTAGCTAATATACAATCTTTACTTTTATAAATATTATTATAAAATTTATTAAATTGATAAAATAATATTGTATACGAACATTAGATATATCTATATATGATCCATCTTTAATTTATATTTTTTAAATATATAAAATTTAAGTATTCGGTCAAAAAAAATATGGGATGTGTTACTATTGGATTGACTATCAACACTTTCTAATAAAAATTACTACTAATTATCGGATCAGGTTTGATATTGGTTCCGGATGTTAAATCTTTCCTTTCCGTCCCTTTGCTGCGTAATTCATTCCCTCCCTATTTATGGACGTGGGCCCGAATACTTGCCTCAAATCCAATAAGTCATTCCATCCATCAATAATATATACCTTGGAAATTGAATTGCTTTACGCAGCATGCACGTCTCATGTGTTGCCATGTTTTATTTCATTTTGCCATGTTTTATACCACCCCCCCCCCCAACCAAAATTTTAAATACATTTGAAAATAAAATTTCATTATTAATATTATAAAATATTTTTTTAACATAATTTTGATAATTATATATTATAATGGTGTAATGTACTATTATAAATTAAAAAAATTGTGGCCAAAGTTATACCCTAAAAAAGTAATACAAATTATTAATAAAAACAGAGTTTTATAGAATGTAGTAGTAAAAGTTTTTTTTTTAAATAAGGGTTTAACTTTGTAATTCTCTACAAGATTATTTCAGCTAATTTTTAATTTGTATGATAATTTTTTTTATTAATTTTAGAAGTATTTAAATAATTTTTTTAAAAAAATTTATCAAAATAACTTATAAAATGAATTATATCTTTCAACTTTCAAATTCTTACTTGCTTTTCAACTAGTTATATATTATACAGCCCTTGCCATTAAACAAAAAGAAACTGCAAATACACGCCTAACGACTCGAGGGAGTTGGGAAATATACTTGATAGATGAACCCGTGATCCAATATAAGCGCAAAGTAAATAAAAAAGGAAACAGCAAAAAATCGAAACGTTCGTTCATAACGTAAAAAACTCTCCGTCCGTCCCCGAATTTCTACGTTTTCGCTGTAGAAAAATCGGCAAAAATAAACAATTGGTAAAATTCTCCGCCTCTGAGTGCCTACACTCTCTTTCCTCACTGTCAGTCCTCGCCGTCGCCCTTCTCTCTCTCTCTCACACACACACATACAGCTCGCTTTCTCTCTCCTTATATAAATGACTGCTATCCCATCGAGCTTTTCAATTATGGTTGAAATGTGAGAGAGACAGAAATCACCGAACGGCACAATAACTGTCATTGAACTGAAGAAAGAGGAAAAGGGAGGAAAGATAGAGAGAGATTTAGGGTTTGAATTTCGATTAAGGTACTGAGGTGAGAATGCCTCTGAGTAGGTATCAGATAAGAAATGAGTACAGTCTGGCGGATCCAGACTTGTACAGAAGTGCAGACAAAGATGATCCTGAAGCTTTACTGGAAGGAGTTGCTATGGCTGGTCTTGTTGGAGTTCTTCGGCAACTCGGTGACCTAGCTGAGTCAGTCTTTCTATCTTGCTGTCTCTCTGTTCCTTACATTATATCGTGCTTGTACGTCTTTGAATTAAATGTCGAATAGTTAGGGTTTGAATCACGACAAATTTAGCAATAACAAGTGGTGGATTAACTGATGCCAAAGTTTCCGAGCTAACGAATTTGGGAGATCTACTTGAATTTGAACTTGACGATTGGTTTTACGTTAAAATCATAGTCTTCTCATGTTTTCTTTCTTTTCTCCCCATTTTATCTCTTCCATTTAGAAGTTTGATCTGATGAGCGGTTCAAGCGGTAGAAACTGCGTTGATTAAGGGATGGAGAGCTACTTTTCGATCTTTTCCCGTTCTTGAATTGTCTTTCTTGACTTGCACATTAATATTATATTGGATAAGTGATGGCCAGAGAATTCTCTGTGGCTGTAACCTCGTCCGAACGTTCACTTTTGGGCAGTGGATTCAGGTTACCATATTATGCCGATGCCTTTTATTATATGATAGGCTGCAGGATCCACGTAGTGATTGGGTTATTCTTCATTGAAGGCATCATAAAGAGATCAAGAAATGGTGGAAGGGAAGGAGAGCAGAGTCGAACACGCAGTTTTGAAGCCATTTTCCTCTTTCCTCTTTTCTTTTCCTTCGTTTTTGCAGAAAAGTAAATGAAAAACTAACGTTTTTGCTACTTGTGACCGAGAAATATGCAAGATTGAGGTTATGGAAAATCATAATTTGTGCACCTATGCGACTCACATCAACCTTTGGTGTGGAAAATGTTAAACGTACACTGTATATGCTAAACCATATTCGTCTCTCAGCCCCTGCTCATACACTGTATTTGCTGAACCATATTCGTCTCTCGGCCACTGCTGCACTACCAAGTCATGGGGAGAAATCTAAGCACAGTGTTTGGGGTGCCATGTTACTCACTTCCGTCAGATACCGACCAAATATTGCTGTCCAGCATCTGAAATATGATAATCTAATTAATGAAAGTGTATGAAGTGAAGACGATGCCTTTTGAGGAATTGTTTGTGGGAACTAAACCTCCTTGCAAAAGCATCAAGTTCCTTTACTGTAGAAATCTCTTCATCGACTACGGTCCTTCAGATGTTCATTAATTTAATGTTGACTTGTGTTGGATTGTGTTAGCATCTAATCTTACAAAACATCAACAATAGCCTCCCGTTAAGATGGCTGTACGGTGGCCAGGAAACGCCCTTTCCTCAGGTTCCTTGTCCCGACATATATTTTAGTCTGTGCAGTTCTCATGCAATTTGGGATCTCTAAATGCTGCAGAGCATCGTTTCATTCTGTTTCCATTTCTTTTTAAAATCTTGAACCAAAATATCAGTTTTCATTTGGCATTTTGAGCAGTGACATCATGCCTAATACTTTGATTCTTGCTCCATTAAGATTTGCTGCTGAAATTTTCCATGACTTGCACGAAGATGTGATGGCAACGGCTGCCAGGGGCCATAGTCTGATTGGTCGTGTCCAACAACTGGAAGCAGAATTCCCTTCAGTTGAGAGAAGACTCCTCTCACAAATCAGTCATACTTCATTTTTGTACAATTCAGGTTCAAATCTCCATGTCCTTCAATCTCTATTGATTTTCTGTAGCTCCCTTCTCCTGTTTTCAGGCAATCTCTTGGAACCCTGCCTATTAGCTTAACTATTTGTTACCTATCATGTTTATAATATGGGCTGTCATGAAATTGAATGTAGTTTTACTTTCTGGTAAGCTTGCATGCATCTTGATACTGCCATCCAAACATCCATCTATCTATATTCCAGATGTCTGAAAATTTATGCATGGTTAATGCCAATCTCTTCTATTTTCACCCTTTGATTGACTTATGCTCGTGGATTTGTTATGGGAATTCACACTTCTAGTGGTTACCTTAAGAATGTTGTTTTTACACAACAATCATTTAAGAGCTTGGTAAATCATGCTTCCATGTATAAATTATGCTTGAAGGTTTTGGATTGATGTTATTTCCTATTTGTACCAATTAGTGCAACCTAATTAAGGTATTTTAGCTCGTGCATAGAAGATATTCTTTGGAGGCTTTTGCAAACATAACGATTGTCATGAACCTTTCCTATATTTGTACCTTGTAGGACTTTTTTGTCTTATGTTTGTTTTCCTTTTGTCTGGCAAGGCCTTAAATTTAAAATCTTATCCTTTGAACAATTACTATCTTTATAGGCAACCACATGCTCATGATTGTTGGCGTTACTGCCCCAAAATTTATCCGTACCTTGAAATTCAGCAAATGAACATCCTGAGATGAGATTGCTATCATATCTATCCTCAAAATTCCAATCAAATAGAATTTAGATTGAAACCTTCTCCCAAGAACAGTAATTTTTTCCCAGGTTAAGGTGCCATCACAACATTAGAATAGCTGTTTACTGCTATATTCATAATAGCATATTCTAGGTGATGAAAACCCTTGTTTCAATATGTTCATCAGGTAAGTCCACAGCCTAGGGATGGGCGTTTATTGGATAGTAAGGTCCATTCTCGTCACTTGACTGATCTGATTTGAAAAAATCTTTTAACTTTTCAATGTATTTTCACAATGATTACTGCTACTACTACTACTACGACTACTAGAATTATTAACATTTGAATATTATATTTTAGTTTATTTTTATTTTATTTTTGCCAATCTAATCTAATGTGAATTGATCTCATCTAAAAATATGGTATTAAGGTGAGGATAATATGCACTAATTTATCTGGAACTGCTATATTTGGCATTAATTCCTGCCAACAGGTACCTGCACAACATAAAACTGGTTCAGGCAATGACAGATTGGTGAATCCATCTGGTTTATTGTTATTGTCGTTTCCTTTCTTGACAATCACTTCTGACCAATCAATCAAGTATTCTGATATTGCTTATGGGCTTTAGAATGCCAAGAGTTCAAGTGTTAACACCGCCATTTGTGTCATAATGCAGGATTTGATTGGCATCCTAATCTCCATATGGATGAGAATGTGATCACTAGAGGTGACTTACCTCGTTTTGTCATGGACTCTTATGAGGAATGTCGGGGACCTCCTCGTTTGTTCCTTCTGGACAAGTATGTGACAATTTTGTTAACTCTCATTTCTTTATTACAAATGCAGAGTCCTTTTTCAGTTGGTATTGATGTTTTCTTTTGTCTTTCACAGGTTTGATGTTGCTGGAGCTGGTGCATGTTTGAAACGGTACACTGATCCATCATTGTTAAAAGTAGATTCTGCGTCCTCTATGATTACAAAGTCAGGAGGTCAAAGAGAAAAAAGAAATCGCAAAGTGAAGGTACAGGAATATGTCTTGTTCCTGTTACTGTGTTAATAGCTCGAGTATTGCTTGAAAGCTGGTTACTGTTTACTGTGAAGCTAGGAGCATTAATCTGTTGAATCTTTTTCATGTTAGTTGGCTTTGTCACATGCCAAAGGATTGAAGACTTAACATCAAACCAGTTGAGAAAAGGAATTCTGTGTGAAGATGTGTCAGCTGATATAATACTCTCAGCAGCTGCCTGGCATGTCATAGTTATGGGCGGGATGTTAGAGGCTAACCACTGATGATTCATACATTGCATGGTGTTTAAATAGATGTAGAATATGCATTCATTTAGGTTAACAAATCTGTTTAAGAGAGTGGGCTGAATATAAGGGTTGCTGGATGGTTTTGTGGAAATAAGCATATTTTATTTATTTTTCTGGGTTACTATCTTATCTTGTCTGCTTTCTTTGTTGGTCAGGTGTGTGGAGAGGTGTCATTTTGGGTGACAGCAAAACCCATCTTTAGCTCATTCACTCTCTTCCTTATTGCATTAATTTCTGTGATTCTGTATGGGCATTGTCCTGAATTTTGCCTTTCCAGCCCCTTTTATCTATTTGTCTGTTTAAAAAAAAAAATACTCTCTGCTTGATGCTGCATATCTTGTGGAGTCTTTTGAGTTTTCAAGCATTATATTCTGCTTTTTACCTAAAGTTTTGTTATCAGCAATTGAACTAATGTTACCCTATTGGAATTGTCGGCAGTTTTCTCTAGGAAAAACACATCCCTTCTTTAAATTTGTACTTGTTTATTTTGTCCTAGCAGAGGCGAGGAATGCGTGGGCGGTATGGAGAAACTCCTGATGTCAATCCATCATCTCATGCAAAGTATGAATGTTTTACTTTGATATAATTACTGAATCATCCAGTGTCTGCTTTGCTATTTACTTATAGGAAATGGATTGACTGGGGACTTTGCTGTTGCAGATTACATCAGTTGCTTTTGGAGGAGCGCATTGAGAATTCTGTTAATGACCTTGAATGCCGTGTCAGATTGAAAAAGAGGCAACTGGATGCATCTCGCTTTGATGGAGCAGCTGGCAAAAGTTACATGGAGAAATTCTTGAGGGCTTCTTCCCCTTTGAACACAGAGGTTGGAGTTTCTATCAATCCCTTGCCACTGACCTGGACACATAAGATTGCGGCTGGAACCGGACTTGAAATTGTAAATATCGGCACTGTAAGTCCTCCTGTTGCCAGAGAAACAACACAGGCAGATGAAATAGAATGTTCTCCCAGCAGAGAGGAAGAGGTGGTAAAATCTTCTGTACACGAGTTGAATGAAATCACAGATAAAGGCATTACGAAAGAGGCACAAACAACCTATGAAAGTGAGGAAGAAAAAATTCTGTCTATCTGTGTTAAGATGGTAAATAATGATGAATTAGCTGTTGATGCTGACAAAAAATCAGAAAGTACTGTAGACAGGTACCACTCTGATGATATTGCTAGTGAAATTGACAATTATATGGATGCCCTTGCTACCATGGAGTCTGAAGTGGACACAGATACTGACTCAAGAACAAAACAAGGTCAGCAGTATAATATCAGGAATGTGGTACATTCTAATGGAAATGAGGGAAGGGAGCAGCCAACTCTATTTGTGGATACTTGCTCTGTTGGAAACTCTACTATGTCAGAAGATGGTAACAATTCACTAAAGGAAGGTCATAGTTTTTCATATTCTGATTCTGTGAGGAATTTCTCTGTAAGAAATCCAGATGGTGATGGAGTAGCTACAGAAAGATCTTCTAGTGTAGCTTCCTTGACGGATCATGGTGACACATATTCTGACCGGCTATCTATACCTGAGGAGATCCTTGGAAGTGATACTCAAGAATATGCAGTTGATGGGAGTGAAGGAGTATACTGCGTCAAAATGGATGAAGCTTCTGGTAGTTTACGTCATGCGAGTCTGAGTTCCCTGGTTCATGCTTCTGATTTGGCTGATAATGTGAAGGAAAATGTAGTGTATTCATCAGGAGTGCCAGAAGCTATATCAAGGGAGGCTGACTCTGTTTCCAAAGCGAGAAGGAATCTTGTTTCTGCTGAAGGATATGATGTGGCTGAGATGGACGGTGGAGATACTACTAAGCCTTCAAATGGTTTACAGCATCAACAGAAGTATTCTCATTCTTCTGAAGATGATGGTCAGCTGGAAGTATCTCATGCCTTTGGAGATGGTGGCAGTGCTTGTTCAGAGAATGCAGATAGTTCTTTGCCTATTTTGACCAATGGGAAGCTGTTTTCTTCTCATTCTTTGAAATCGCCTGCAGAGGAGAAGAATCAAAATTCAGCACTGTCATGTGTGGATGCTTGTTCAGATGCAGCGCAGATGCATCACAAATTAATTGTTCATCATTTTGAAGATAATGGTGAGCTAGAAGCATCTAATGGCTCTGCTGGTGTTGGCAGTGCTTGTGCAGATTACGCGAAGGATGATTCTTTGCCTACTTTGATGGATTCTAGTTCTTTAAATTCACCTGCTGAGGGAAAGAATCAAAATTTAGCACAGTCGAGTGTGGAAACATGTTCAGATTCGGCACAGGTGCACCAGGCATCAATTGTTTCTATGTTGAAGCATGAAGACAGAATGAAGCCTGATGATACGTTAACTGATGAATACCATCCCATTCCGTGTGCAAGAGTGAGCTTAGAAAAGTTGCATTCTCCTTTGGATCATGCTCTGAGTGGTTTAGTGGAGCCACAGTGCACTGACATGTCACATTCTGGCCTTATAGGACATCCTGAATCATTGAAGGAATCTGCCCCCTTTTCTGCAGACAAACAAAGCATCAAGGATGCTTCTACTGGTGCTAATGCTGAAGAAGTTGTCACTTCAATATCCCCTTTGTCAGATAATTCTCAAATTCAGCACTTGGAAACAGATCTGCCTGTTGAAGGACTTGAGCTTGATTCTACAGAGCATTGTGGATCACATGGAAATGGACCTGCTGTCGATGGAGTGACTGGAGTTTATGTTGGTCAGGTGGTGAATGGGGATTTAGCCTCTTTGCTCGAGCCATGTCATATGCTCAGTCAATTGGAGCAAAGGTTGGAAGATACGCCAGATGTAACTCGGTTATCTGAGCATCAGCTGGATGAAAGTGGGAATATAATCCCTGCAAATGATCTTATTGTAGAGGACAAATCAGGATATGTCCATGCCAATGAGATTAAACATGATATGAATGTTAATGCTACAGAGAGTGTCCCTTTTAGTCTTGATAATGTTCCTTCTATTATTGAAAGTTCACCACCTATATCAGTGTTGCAAGAAGACTGTATCCCTGCATGTGACCATAATGATGATAATGGTGAACAGAAGGATGCTGCTGCTGCTTCTCTTGATTTTACTTCCAAGGGTACAGGTGATACTGTTTTTGTTTCAGTGATTGAGAGTAATCCTGTTGCTAAAGAAAATAACATTGAAGGAAAAAGGGGCAATATTCCTCCATCTTCAGCCAGTGAGTGCTTGCCACCCAGCCCAACGAAGATGAAAGAAGAAGCTCTCCTTTGGGATGAGGATGTTGCGTCAAAAGGAGTCGAGATTCAGGAATTTCCTCCATTGCATGGGAAAGATTTTGGCGCAGGAAAAGTTGCGAGTCATGTGGTAGATACACGCATGAATTTGGGATCTACTGAGTGCATTGTGGCCTGTGAAGGTCATTCTGGTTTGAGATTACTCAAAGATGGTTCTGTTTCTTCTTTGGTTCGAGAGAGCCACACAGACCTGCAAGACAATATCAAAATAGCAAATTTTGTGTCTTCTGAGAAAAGCGGCCAGGCTCTTGAGTCATCCTTTTCCCAAAGAACCCATGTCATGGAAGATTGCAAAGATGTTGACTACTTTTGTCAACCGGGGCAGATACAGAGTACACAGCAAATTAACAATGATGACTGGATTTCTTCAACACCTGGTTCAGCTCCGTCTGAAGGCCCAATCTCTGACACAGAGATCTTTCCAGGATCTTCTCAATATAAACTGAATATCAGTGAGGCACAAGTGGAGCCATTGACTTCTGTACTCTCTCCCAGCGCTGATGAAACCCACTCCACCAAGGGACCTGAGGGCTTGAGACAGGACACTGATCAATCAACGGCCACCACATCTCTACTTGATATCTTTCCAAATGCTACTCAAATTAACATGGGGGAGGCGCCACCACTTCCTCCTCTACCTCCTATGCAGTGGAGACTGGGGAAAGTCCTACATACCTCCCTGGTTTCAGGAGGGAAGCTGACACAACACCCTTTTGGTTCAGTGGAAGCCACTTCCTCTCTGCCAACTGATGATAATACTGAGCTTACTTCTCAACCTTCGATGGGGGAGGAGTCTCAATATGTGAATCCATTTTCAGTACCCTCTATTGCAGAAAATGTAAATGCTCAGCTTGCTTCTCAAACATCTAGGGCATGGGATTCACAATACGTAAATCCATTTTTAACGCCATCTACAGTGGACAATGCAGATGTCCTAGCTGTGTCCGGATCTTCTGGGATCCAACCTGCATTGCTAGATCCCTTCTTGGTGTCAGTTCCACCTGTGGTTCATCCAGATAGTACCCCTGTATTAGCTGAAAAACAAAATAGTTTGTTATGTTTGAGTTCTGAAAATGGTCTACAAGCTTCAGAAATAGAGATTGACAAGCCTGGTTTGAAACCCATAGATGATGAAATCTCAATTGAGGATCTTGCTTCTAGCCATACTTCTGCATCAACTGAAGAAAAGGCGATCCAACCAGCAGCATCTGTTTCTGATGCGCATTGCCATCATATTACTCCTGTTGTAGATCAGGAGACGTCTATCTCATCTGCTTCCATTGAGCCAACAATCACAATGCTTTACGAGCAAAAGCTACCAGGAGGATTCATGGTTCCCGAGGCTGATAGAGGATGGTCGGCATATCCATCTGATGTATTTGATGCTGGAAATTTCAATGGAACTTTGCAGAAAAAGCTTCCACGACCCCGAAACCCTCTTATCGATGCTGTTGTTGCTCTTGATAAAAGCAAGGTAAGGAAGATTTTATCATGTCAGGTCAATCATCAAGTATTTCTTAGACATTATCTCCTTTGGTGGATGTGCGCTTATGTGATGTCTTTGAATTATTTGCAGTTGAGAAAGGTAGGGGAAAGAATAAAGCCGCAGGATGTGTCAAAAGCTAAAGAAGGAGATGGACTAAATCACGTGCAGTTGAGAAAAGTAGGAGAAAGGGTTAAGTCTCAGGATGCACCTAAACCTGAAGAAGCAGACTTACGGAATCATGTGCAGTTGAGAAAGGTAGGAGAAAGGGTCAAATTTCAGGATGTACCTAAACGTGAAGGAGACCTAAGAAATCATGTGCAATTGAGAAAGGTTGAAGAAATAGTTAAGCCACAGGATGTACCTAGACCTGAAGAAGGAGACTTAAGAAATCATGTGCAATTGAGAAAGGTTGAAGAAACAGTTAAGCCACAGGATGTACCAAAAACTGAGCAAGGAGAATCACCAAGCCATGTGCAGTTGAGAAAGGTAGGAGATAGTGGTAACCGTGAAAATGAACCAAATAAAGAAGAGTCCAGGGATCAGTTGCTGTTGAGAAAGGCTGGAGAGGCAGATAAACCTCAGGATGGTCCAAAACCTGATGATAGAGACTCTCTACTGGAACAGATAAGAAACAAGGTCCCATACTTGGACCTCATTTTAAAACAACCTCATTTCCACGTTGCTTGTTACTCACTGGTTGTGAAAACTTACTGATCTCATCTCAATTTTCTTCCAGACCTTCAATCTTAAACCAGCTGCCGTGGCGAGGCCAAGCATTCCAGGTCCTAAGACCAACTTGAAGGTTGCAGCTATCTTGGAAAAAGCTAGCAATATCCGTCAGGTCAGCCTCCCTCCACATCCAGTGACCGCCTGCCTTCTCCCAAAAAATCCTAAATGTGCTCACATGTGCACTTAATCATTCAGAAGAGTTTTTTTTTTCTTGTTTAATTCTACCTAGATTGCCATTGTATTATAGGATGTGGCTGACAATCTTTTTATCTGGCTGTGATAGGCAATGGCTGGAAGTGATGAAGATGATTCTGATGGTTGGAGTGATTCGTGAAATCAGAAAAAAGAAAAAGTCCTGCTGCATTGTTAATATTACCATTGGGGAAGGATGACCTCTCTCTTCCTCGTATATACATATTTGTATCCGCTTCAGTTTCTTCTACTGTTACTGTATATGCCTAGCTTTTCTGTCTTCACATATCCTGTTCTTACATGCGATATATAGGAATACAAATCAGGTTCAGCGTGTAAGTGCTGAATAAGCCTACTATTGAAGTTCCACTTCACATGTGATCATTCTTATTGAAATTTTGTTCGTGATAAATGATACTTTGTCAGTTTCGACGTAGGGCGTATTGTACTTCGCTGTGTATATTATTGGTAGTGTTTGCTGTTTCTTGAGCATGGCATATAAAAAGCTTATTGGTATATGTTGTCGAAATAATGAATTCTACTTTAGCTGATGCCACTTGAGTACAGGTAACTCGACTCCCACAGCTTATAAAAAGCTTCCAAGTTCCAGCGAAAGTCAGTAGAGGCATAAATGTCGTACTCTGTATTTGATTTTCTGCCTACTACTAGGCTGGCAGCTTTTAACGTCCATAAAATATTGGATTGTTTAAGCGTTTATCCCAGAACTTAAAAAGGAGCATCACTTGTGTGGTAAACGATGGAAATGGAGGCAGATTTGCATTGGTTTTTAACATCAAACAACACTGAATTAAGAATTACTTCTTTAGTATCAAAATGACTGGCAATTTATATAATTTGTTAATAACTAATAACAGTAATTTTTAAATTATGTTTACATCCTTTAATAAAAACAAATATGATTTGATTTATTTGAAGTATTTTTTTACATTTAAAATAATAATTTTTTTTTATAAAATATGGAAGGATTACATAACAATAAAGATAGTAGTTTATGTAGAGAAATTAAAAGTGTATCTCGTTTTGTTGTTTAAATTATAGAAAATCTTGTTTTATACCTCTTGTATTATAAAATCAGAAATATGAGTTTTGGAAAGTTGGAAAAGAATTTTTAAAAAATTTTGGTTGGGAAATTAAAATTCTTCAATCACTAAACCACTCAACTCACTACAACCTTCACTCTCACCCCACCTCTTACCACCGTATGCTATCATGCCCATCACTACTACTCCCTTTCATTGTCACTTTCCCTACATCACTCCACAACTATGCTCAACTACCACTACCACCGGCTATTGCTACCATCATGTTCAACACCAATGTTACCCCATCATCACACCCAATGCAAGTTGAGAGAATTAACAAAGAAGATCATAAAGAGAATTAGAGAAACCAAGGATAATTACTCTAATAATTTATTCATTCAACGATCCTAAAAATAATAACAAACCTAAGACCCTTTATATATCGTAAGTTTCTAAAAAGATAAACAATATCTAAATAAGATGTAGCACATCATATCTAACTAATAAGATAAAACATATTTAGCTAATAAGATAGGAAAAGATAAAATATAGGAATAATTTATTTATTTTTCCCTACAAAAATATTTTTCCTATAAAAATCTTTCTTATCTATATCATTCTCCCTAACCAGAATAGAGCTTGACTTGGGCGAGTAAGATTGAAGAGTATCCTCAAGCAATGTTGGAGCCATGTTACAAAGATCGTCTTTGTAATACTTCGAATCTTGGGTAATTAATACCCTAACCTCCTCCCTATTCCTTTGAACTTAATTTGAATTTTAACTCAAAACTTTGGAACCATTTTTTTCCTTCCTTTTTCATGTTCCCTTTTTCTTCTCTCTTTCTTTCTTGTTCTCCTTCTCGAGTGACTCCCTTTACAACTGATTGTGCTCAATTTGGTTACGCAAACCAAAATTTCCAACTTTAACGAAGTCCTCACTCTAGCGTCATTTAACCCATGTTTGTTGTGATCTTACACGCAACCCATCCCTATCTCTACTCTTATTGTTTTTTGCACCCAACTCCATTTCTCAACCTAACTCTCTGAGTCTTGATACGCCATCCTTCCCTCATGCAATCAACCTTATAGGTCTATCTCCCTCTTGTGATCATTTATTGCAAGCCAACAAAAACCTCTTTTCTTTTTCTTCTAAAATCTTTCTTGATAAAGGACTTTCTTCTCTATCACATTCTTGCCAATCAACCTCATTATCGTCATCATCATCAATGTCAACGGTGACACAATCCTTACCCTTCATAGCTCACCTAATCAAGCACCCCCTAACCTCCTCCATCTCCATTATATTGTTCGTGGTTCATCTATTGTAGCCTCTACCACCAAATTTGACTCATTTGTTGTTCCGTTTTCTCCCTTTTGGCAAACTTGTTTTATTTCCTTCATTCTTGATTAGTCTTGTCAAGTAGGTCAACTTGTCGAGTGAGTGAACTCACTGAGTTAGTCAACTTGCTGAGCAATTCAACTCATGGGGTGGGTGTTTTTCTCCCTCGGTCTTAGTTGGCTTGCTGAATGGGTTCATTATTTTCTCTCCTTTGGCTCTTGATCAAGCGTGTTTGTTGCCCAAGCCTATTCTTTTTCCCTTGGGTAAGCTAATTCCTTTCCCCTCAATCTCAACAAATAGTTTCCCCTTGCTAAGAGCACTGATTTATTTTTTTCATTATTTGCTTCCACTTTCCGAGCACATTAATTCTTTTTCATTTTTCTCATTCACCCCTCCTGGTCTCTTACTCTCCTGTCTCTTTATCCTCTACCTTGTAGACCCTGGTTTATTTTTCTACATTCTAACCTTGGGTTCTTCTTGGTTCTTAGATGATCTTGAAGGAGGAACCTCTAGGTTATTCTTATTTAGAGATATATGACGTTTAAGTAAAGATACATGTCTCAAAATAGGACTTCTATGCTATGTGTAAATTATATGTAATATCATGCTAGTATTATTATATTCGTAATTCATGTTGCTAATCTAATACCAAGATATTATTATATTGTATTATGAAAAATGAACAATATGTGAAAGCATGAGTTATATGTATTATTGCTCGGTTATGCTTAGTCTTTTAACCCTATCATGTTGGCATAATCTATTATTTTAATTGAGTTATGAAGAATGACTTATAAATAGGGTTAAGTTTTATAATTATGATATATGTTGGAGGTTGAAGCTTGCATGACATTATCGAGATAACCAGCATTCTAATAAGACATTCATATTGAAAGTGAGAGATCATCTGTGTTAGGACCGGTTGTACCAATCCATTCCACCAGACAAAAATAGTGGTTGGGAGTATTGTGCCATTTTGTAGTATTTTGTTTATGTTGTACTCATAGTTAAATTTCCAACTCTTATCTAAGTTTATTGAAATTTCTCCTATTCTTTGATTATCTTATTTTAAGTTCTAAATTAGTTGCCTTATGTTTGATGTAGGGATGGTACTGTAATCCAGAATTATGTTGAGTATGGAGGTAATACCCAATTATCTTGATATTATGCTTTAAAAAAAATTAAATTTTGAGGTGTTATAGTCTTCATGAACCCAAGTAGCATCACGATCAGGTTGGTTCTTCTAAGTGACCTAACAATGATAAAAACATCCTTAGAAAGAAGTAACGTACTCAATATAGACAATGCAAAAACTGAACCTTCTTCCTTATGCAGCTGAATTGATGACAACATTGGCTCCTTTAGATCTATAAGCACATTAGATGAGACGAAAAAAGGCTCAGAGTTATCTTTTTAGGGTGACAAATCACTCACATTGAAAATAGAACTAATACCCAAATTATATGGTAAATCAAGGACATAAGAATTCGGTCCTTTTTCTTTAAAAAAAAATCTCATACGAGTCCATGATACATGCATGTAACTTTTTAAAACATTATTTTGAAAAAAGATTCATAATACATGCGTACCATGACAAAGTCACCTTGATCAAAACTCTCATCTCTACAATATACATCAACAATACATTTATTATCCACATTGCTCAATATAATCTTATATCTAATCTCATCATGCAAGGAATGAATATGATCAACAAAAGACTCAATAGACGTAGACATGTGTGCATGTGGAGACATGGGACCAAAGTTAATAGGAGCATGAGGTGTATAGCAATAAACAATTTCAAAAGGACTCTTTCATGTGGACTTGTTAGACACATGGTTATAAGCAAACATAGTTGTAGGTAACATTATGTAATACCCCATATATTTGTAAAAAATATATTAAATGAGAATTGTGCCAATTTTTGGGCCTTTAATTTTGATTTAATGTTATTATTGTATTTGAGACAAAGTTTGGTTTGGATCAAGGTTGAAAAATGGATTTTATTGAGTTTTTCATGCGAACCAAACAATTGGTTCATTATTACAACAAAATGGGTTTTCTTGACTAAATCAATAGACTGATTGAGGGAACCAATTGACTATAGAACCGTCAAATGATAGGCCCAAACTAATCGACTAGTTTGTCGAGCTTGGTATATTTTTTGAACTCAATTTTCTAAAAAAAAATTATACTGAAATAGGACCTTATCAACCCATGTCGAATTGTCCCTAAGAGATTTTAAACAATTGTCATGATGCATTTAGCCTAAAATATTACCTCAGATCAATATGGAGGTCAATTGGGACAATTAAGGGGAAGAGATAACCCTAGCCTTGTCTTCTTCTACCTCTCTCCTCTGCATGTTTCTGAGATCAATGCTTCAATCTCATACACGATTCTGAGTAGTTGGAAGGTTCTTTCCATGTTGAACTTCCATTACTTCTCTTGTGAATTCTAATTCTGACCTAATTGACTTGCATTCTCTAAAAATACCATTTGAGTTATGGAGAATAGGTCAGCATATCCTGAAAAAAATCTGTCCATTTAGCTCAAATTCAAATGGTAATTTCTAAGGTTTTCGAATTTTTCCCAAACCTTCTATTATTTCTCTCAATTGGTTGGCTATAAATATCCCCAATAATCCATTGTATTCACCTTTATTTCAGCCACTGAAATCCCTAAGTCTCTACATTAACCTTTCATCTTTTTTTCACTTCAAACCTTGTGGTCGAATTTCTTATACTTTGTCGATCCTTTCTCTAGCTCTCTCTCTTGTTTTAATTGTTAAGCAATGAAGAATTAGATGTGGGAAAAAAGATTGAGTGGTTCAGCTGAGCAATTCCCTATTTTATCCTAAGTGTGTTGTGTCTTTCTTTCCCTTCCGTTTTAAGTTCAAAAATTAATAAGGTTTTGTATGAATCTCTGAGTTTGAGATTTATTATTTTAAGGTTTTAAAAGTTGAGATTTTTCACATATTGGAATTTTTGATTTAATGGGAATTTTGCCTGCATCAAGTAAGTGATTCTTGCTTCGAAAATGATATATGAATATTCCTACATGGTATGAGTCCCTTTAAGTTGAATATGTATGTTGGCATAAATGTATATATCCTACACAAGTGATTTGGATGGATAGATTGTATATTTTGATTTAAAAGCATGAAAATTGATAAAAATAGGATATGATGATTCAATGCTAAGATATGCAGGTTCATTAAGTTGAAAATGTGTTAGACTATGTTGATACATGTTATAATATGGTTAAGGATGATTTATAAGCATGATTCTACTTGAAATAATGGTTTGATGTTATTATAGGGCAACTGATCGATTGGTTTTTAGAATAATTGACTGTTTGACCCGACCCATCAACTGGTAAGCCTGTAGAGACCTTGGTCTTACTCTCTGCTTAAACACATTAGCTGGTTTGGCAAAACCGATCCATTGGTCTATAAGTTGTCGACTGATTTACCCAAATTGATGGACCTATTTGAGGAAAAGTAAGGTTTGATCGAGTTAAACCGATTGACAAGTTGGTGCAACTGATCGACTAGTTGGACCAGATCGATTGACTAGCTCGACTGGATTATGTGACTTGAATGCTTTCGGTTTGGTTATGCTTTAAAGTTATGATTGGGATTATCCTATGATTATTAATGGGATAAAATATAGGATTTATCATGGATTAATTGCCTAATAAAAAGGATTAAATGGATCATAGTTGATGATATACTCTATGAGTATTGTAAAGGATAAATGGGTATTACATGTATGGAATGGGATGGTTTTGAGAAAATGGTAATGAAATACAACTTAGGATTGAAAAAAATAACATGATGGGCTAGAACAATATTGGATAAGGATAAATGGAAATGCCATAGGTTGGAAAAATGGAAAGAAAAGGATTGATATAGAATAAACATGGAAATTGCTTTGCTTGCTTTTGTAAGGGTATTGTGTTATCACATATCCTTATGAATAATATAATAATTACGTAAAACAAAAGATAATCAAGTTGTGTATGGGTTTGGTTTACTCGATCATCTATTAATTACCAAAAGTTAGTCTGTCTTTGGGCATTTTTGGTGCCTTCGGGCGGGATCCTGAGAGGTCCTGGTGCCTTACCTACTCTAAACATTGATGATGTACTCAAGGGTATTGATACTAAAGGGTATGGATACCTAGGTGGTTGGCTTCAGCCTAGACTTATGTCCATATTAGTTGGTTTCGGCCTAAATTTATGTCCATTCTGATGATTGGCTTCGGCCTAGAATTTATGTCCCTTATTTGGATAGGCTTCATGGTATGTGAGACTATGAGGTGGTAGACAGTCCATCACTCGATAATAATAAAGTATGGATAATAAGTAATTGGATAATAAAGACCTAGATAATGAATAAGTGAATATGAATAATTGGATAAGGATGGGGAATGGATGGATTAGGAAAAGGATAAGGCTAGTTTGTATACTCAGTTAATGGCTTAAGTGACTAATTGGCTACCGATTGAATTATTCCTGGATGATTGACCTGTGTCATATATGAATAAGGAAATGATATAATCTAAAGGATTGAGTAATTGAAAATAAACCCTAGCGGTTGTGTGGATTAACCTATTTAGTGCATGTGTGAATACCTACATGATTATAATGTTAAATCAAGCATGATACAGTTTGCATTGTTTAAGTTATGCATGGTAGTATGTACTAGCGTATTTCTACTTTTACATATATGACATTAACATGATGCATATTAGATATTATATCCATGTATGATAGAATTTGCATATTGTGTTCCATTGAGGGAGCAACTTAGCTTACTCGGTATGTAGTATACTGATGTGCCTATTTGCTCGATCACCTGCTCATTCCCATGAGTAGAGAGTCATGTGCTGATTTTTAGGGACGATCAGTAAAGGGCCTACCCCAGCTTGGGTTTAGGGCTTGAGGACATGGACATCCAGAGGTTTTGTGGGGTCCATGGAGGACTGTAGCTATGGTTTTAGGGGTCACACCCTAATATCATTTTATTGTAGCCCCCGTACATTTAACAATTTATATTTTTGTATTGAGTTGGTCGGGGTTGTTAAGGTTCTTCGATGTAAACAATCTTTTAAATGTTATGTAACTTAAATTCACGTACTATATTGTTTTAAATTGGTTGGTTGATTTTAGCCTTGTATCTAATATGAGGTAGGCGGCAGGTATCTCTCTTATGTCAGGTATGATAATAACACCCCATTTTTTCTAGGTGGATTTTTTTCGGGTTCCGTACTATTTTAGACAAATTTTTTAGGTAGTAAAAAATGGGTGTGTTACACATTAAATTCCAATTACGAGGCCAATCTCTGACAACACAATGAAGAAAGTCACCTAAACCCCGATTTCCTACCTTAGTATAGGTATTGATTTGTGGATGATGGGTAGTAGAAAATATGAAGGGTCTTACTGAGGGCCCAAAGTTTCCTCTAAAACCAACACAAAAATTAAAACATCTATCTGACACTTTGGAATAAGGAAAGCCATATAATATGACTACTTAACAAAAAATCAATCTTGCGAAATGAGTAGCATTTGAAGCCTTACTAAATGATATGAAATGGACCATCTTGGATAACCAATCAACTATAATAAGAATTGAATCATGACCTCTAGATGTCTTAGGGATACCTAGGATACATGCTAAGATCCTTCCATGGCTCATGATGAATAATTAGAGGAGTACATAAACATGTGTTTTGTTTTTAGGTTTGAGTTAATTCATAGGTACGACACCAAGATACAACTTGCTTAACATCTTGTTGCTAAGAAGTCCAGTAGAGTCGGTCATGTACCAAGGTAGTAGTAACATCCATACCGAAGTGACCAATAAGGCCACCAAAATGCAATTACCAGATAAGAAAGTGTCTATAGGGGGATTAGGGAATATACAACCTAGAAGCTCTAAAAATATTTCCATCATGAATTACATAATCAATGAATTCCTTATTGTTACCACTAGATACTTCTTGGCAGATATAACCAAAATTAGGACAAGAAAAGTAAACATCCTTCATTTTATCAAATTTAGTAGCCTTAGCAATCCATTTTAGAAGGATAGTACATATCCTACTAAGAGCATTATATACCTTATTTTCTACACCTAAATAATGTTTTAGGACAAAATTATACTTTCCTAGGAACTCAATCCATTTAGCATACTTCCCAGGGAGCTCCCGTAACGTTAGGTGATCAGAGTATACTATAAAGTCTTGAGGTAACAAGTAATGGCACTAATGATGGGGGGATCTAACCACAACAGAAAACTTCTTAAAATGGATATTGTACTTCTTTTTATACGTGTTGAGATTCTCACTAAAGAGTGTTATAGGGTGAACCTACTGGCCTAACACTCATCTTATGATTTTCTCACAAGTAACACAATGAACCTTAAAGGCCTTACAAAAGTTGGTATACCTAATAATAGGAGTCTTAGTCATGAATTCCTTAATTACTTGAAAGGCTCTAAAGGATTTAGAATTTCAATGAAATGTTCCCTTTTGAAAACACCCTAGGGGGTGAATAAGGTAGAATGAAATATAATGAGAAATTTTAAAAAAAAATCACAATGATTTATAGTGGTTCAAGGGTCCAATGTACCTCTATATCCACTACCAAAAAGTCTTCCATTTTGGATTTTAAGTTCTTCCTTTATTGTTTGTTGGTAATGAACACTCTTCTAGGTTTATGAACCTATAATCTCAATAAACTTTCTAAGATCTTACTTAAACATTTGCTTAGTTATTGTAATACCCCATATTTTTAAAATTCAATTTTACTAAGCTTAATTATTTTATTAGCGTAATTTGATGTAAACATTTAATTATTTTAATTTCGATTCATTTTATGAATATATAGACGTTTTCAACTTCATATTTGAATTTAAATAATCATTATCGTTGTGGACCATTCTAGATAAATTTTTTCATGACCGTGATTTTTTTATATTCATATTCATATGATTTCGATTTTCGGTTAAAAATATGTATTTTCGTTCTTTCTCATATTTTAATTTCTGATATTTTAGATTCGTTTTTTATTATAACTTCATTGTATGATTATAACTTTATTTTGGAGTAATATTTTGTTAACGAAATATATTATTTAAATTATAAAATTTCTATTCAAAATAATCAAATTTATTTTAATGATTTTATCTGTGGAAAATATTCTCGACTTTGAATTTAATTGTTTCCGAAGACATTAATATCTTCAAAAAGTTTTTAATTAAAAAGAGTTTGGATCTTATTTATGGATTTCTTTATGAAATTAATTTTCTTCCATTTTACCCTTTTTTGTTTGTAGAAGATCAGTTTCGAAAATTATTTAAATTAGTCTCGGTTTATTTGAATTTGATTTAAATATTTTCTTATATGCTTTTAAATATTTTTTTGAGATTTGATAATATATTCTCGTAAATAATATAAATTTTTACGTTCGTTGCTAAATTCTTCCATAAATATTTCTGAAATTCTTTATATAGCTCTTATATCGATTTTAGGCCTTTAGATCCTTACGAAATGATGTTTTGTTAAATAAACTTTAGATAAAATCTTTTAATAATATTTTTAGATATTTTTTATTTCATCATATACTTGTATTTACAAAAAAAAAAAAGAACCTGCAACCTGACCGGGCCCTCCCCCTCTTCCTTTCTCCTTTTCTCTCTTCTTCTCCCACTTTTATTTCCCTCTTTCCCCAACATGCTTGTTCTCTACGTGAGCAAAGCCCCAGTTTTGTCTCCTTCTCCCTGCTCCTCCTTCGTTGACCGTAGGCCACAACCGCTGCCACTATTGACGCCGCAACAACAGTCGAACAACAGACCGCAGTAGCGACGGCGAACAGCAGGTCGTGCCGCCACATCCCGCCAAGGCGAGCTTTGTTGGCTGCCGGCGAGCACCGTTCGAACTCTGGCGGAGCTTCCCCGGTCTTCATTCTCCTTGATTTACAACTCTTTGTTAGGTATAAATTTTCGAAAACCCTAACCCTTGCTTTGAGTAATTGAGTATAAATTAACTTATAATAAGCTAAATTGATTGTTTGATTATGTGTGTGTGTTGTAAGATTGATTTGGATAGGTTAATTATATGGTTTATGTTTGAATTTTGGAAAATTGGATTTTTGGCCGAGTTATGCCCGAAATTTTTGGATTCATTCGATTAAACTATTTTGGGTAAATTGATTTTACAATATACTGTAAAATGTATCTAATTTCATATCAGAATCATAAATTTGAGAAATTTATGCGGAACTAATCGGAATTGGATTTCTAAGTCAAAATCCATGTATAACAAAATTGGATTGCATAATTGAGTTGTTTCACTCAATTTATTTTATAATATCATTTGAAATGTATTTAATTTTATATCGGAAGTGTTGATTGGGGAAAATTGCGTGAAATTGATCGGAATTGGATTTTTAGGTCAAAAATCTTACGGGTCTAAATTGGATTGTGTAATCAGGTTGTTTTATTTAATTGATTATATAATTTAAATTAGAATACATTTAATTACAATTCTGAACCTTCAATTTATGTATTTTAGCAAGAATTTATCGAATTTATGTTCCGGGCTCAAAAACCCTAATTATGCTAAATTGGGTATTTCTTTTATTAGTTTTGAGCAATTGATTATATGATATGCTATAAAATATGTCTAATTACATTTTTAAACATTCAATTTAAATAAATTAATAAAATTTAACTAAATTGCATTTTCAGGCCTAAAACCCTAGATTTCAAGTGAAATTATGAAATTGGTGATTTGTATAGTTATTTTTCTAAAATTGAATTTATAGAAATAGTTGAAATGATCCTAATTGCGTTTTAATACCTTTAGTTGGAATTAATTGATTTGAATTATCCGAGTTTGTGTTTTGTACTTTGAAACCCTAATTTCAAAAATTGATTGTCTTGAATTGGCTACTCAGAAGATTATTTCATTGAAATTGATTATCTAGATTTATTTAAAATTAGTTTAATTGTACTCTTAAACTATCAATTTGAGATAATAAAAGTTAATTAGTCGGTTTGTAGTTCAGGCATTAAAAACCCTGATTATCAGAGATTGGTGCCATGCGTCTTTTACCTAATCGATTTCCGACTTTGATTTTAAATTATTTGAATTATATTTTTACCTTATCAGGTTGGATTGGTTCTTTGAAAATGGTTGGTTTGTCTTTTGGGCTATAAAACCTAATGAGTAAGTCATTTTCGATAAAATTAACTTATAATCTATTATTATTTCCCTGGCTTTCCAAATTAATTTCAAATGCCCCAAGTGATATGTGTTAAACTCGATTTGATTAATATTTAATCTTAAATCTTAATAGAGCTATGCTCGTGAGTCCTATGTTTTGGATACATTTTTTAAGAAAGAACATTTGTATCTATTTGTGTTTATTTAATTCTAATATTTGAATTATTGATCGATAATATAGTTTCTAACCTAGTTTTTGATTTATATCGGCGATCTAGGAAAACTTTCTCGTGGATTGTCGAGCTTTCGATTTCTCTCTCTTTCTCAATTTGCTTAGCTATCTTCAGACCTAGGTAAGTCTCTACTTACCTCCACTTATAGGTTTTTTGTGAGGACGGATCGTTATGCATGTGTGTTAAGAGGTGAAAGTTGTGTGACTCACATGGGTTGGTATGTCAAACATGTAATATGCCTTGTATGATGTTTTGTATAATCATGAGGTTTAAGTAATTAATACTTTGGCTTATTGTTGAGCATGCTAGGACAAAAATATGCATGATAGGGCTATTTGGCTCTATTGAGGAGGGCGAATGTAAAAGAATGTGCTTACACGTGTTGGAATGGGATTGCAATTTCTGTTTAGGTGTATGATTGAGTAAAAGAGCATGTTACAAGCATGATTAAGTAACAAAGCATGTTAAGCTTGTTACCTTCAAGCATGGATAAGTAAAAGACATGTTAAAAATCGTAATATATACATATATATATACATATATATATATATTGATTAATTGACTAGAAAGCATCTTAATGTGTGGCATTAATTGTTTGCCAATAGATGGGGCACACTTTAGGGTTTTCTAGCTACATGGTGCATTATGAAATGATATGAATGAATGTTGATAATTTGATGCCTCTCTTAGCGTAACAAAGTGTTGAATGTGTTTGAATCATGGTTTAGGGTCGGACATGTCCCTGAGTAATGTTCAAGGCTGAGCATGTCCCTAAGTAATGCTCGGGGTTGAGTATGTCCCTAAGTAATGATCGGGGCTGGATATGTCCCTGAGTAATGTCCGGAGGCTAAATGCTCGATTGGTTTGGTCTGGCACTGTCAATAAATGCCCGATTAGTTTGATTTGATATATAACACCCACACAAAGTCCACTCAAGAAAGGTGATGGATGATGATGTTCGTGTAGTATGATGATGGACGAATAAAGGTAGGATAAAATGCAACAAATGTAACACTTAAACACCTCACAAAGATGATGTTTAAATGGATCTCAAAGAGAACTCACAAAGATGAACCCTTTGATACGAATCAAATGAAGAAAACACAAAGAATCTTCATAGGATTCAAAACCAAAGAAAAGGAACACACAAAGAATCCTTAACAATGGTCACTTTCAACTCACATAGAATTGGAAGGTTTAAACTCTCTCAAAGGAGATGATTCTTTTTCAACTCAAAACTCCCTCTTTTACACATGAGAAGACCCTTATTTATAGGCCATAAACTTAACTTTCCAGCTTTTAATTATACCTAATTACAACTTGTAATTACACTTAAATGATATGGCAATACATCATATAAAAATCATTGCCTTATGAGCTAGTTAGTTACATAAAATCACAACCTTAACAAAGAAAACCCTAGTTTGCATTACTCCACCTGTGGCACTTGTTCTAGCAGATTCCATGTGTCATGATGACATGACATAACGTCCAACATGTCATCAAAACATAGGTTGACTCATCCCATAGCTTCCATGTCATTAATGTCTTGTTTGGTTGCTTGAAATTGCATAAAACGCAACTTATGCTTTGAAATTCAAGAAAGTGTCTTGTTTGACTTTGGCACTTCCAAGAACTCAAAGAAACTCCTCAAACATGTCTCAAAACCATGTTTGGAAATGAGTAAGGCCATGCTCTTGCATCAAGTTTGGTTTGGCATTATCTATAAATGCCTGATTGGTTTAGTTTGGCGTTGTCCATAAATGCTTGGTTGGTTTATTTGAATCTCTTATTGGATTAAGAGGTTTGCATCTGAAATTAGGTGGTCATGTAATGAGTTGTCAATAATATGGATTATTCCTACCTAAGGCACATGAGCTACTTTACATTTCCGTCCTACCGCACTTACGTGTTTAAGTAGGATGTTACATATGTTTAGCATGTTATTATATGTGTATGGTATGCTTTAGGATGTGGGTATTGAGTATGCATAATATTGTATCTATGTAATGCACCATGATTCAATATGCACTTGATGTTGTAGTTTATGTCCCTCCCATAAGATAGGGTAGTGGGATTTACTTAGTATTGGACATGTACTGATACTACTTCGGTTGTTTGGGTCCTATGATGAACCACTGATGGTGGGGAGTAGACCATTTGTGCAGGTTCAGTATTGAATGTCTTATTATTAGGAGGAATGTTTTCCCTGAATTTTGAGAGTAGGCTATCCGGTGATTCGATTTGGTGAATAAAGTTGACTCCACTATTAGGATGCCCCTTGGTTCTCTTCTCAAAATTTATTGTATCTCAAATGTATTATTTTGGTGTGTAAATCATTCACTTGATTTGTATTTAGTTGGTTTGTGATTTTGTTGGAGATGTATTGGGATTTTATATCCTTTTTATTTTAAAAAAAATCCAGGGTTATATCATAGCTTTTCCGTCGGCTTTATCAATAATGTTTTGGTTCTAAGAAACCATTCTCGTCTAGCTAAATTTGGAAATTTCCTATGGGACTTTACTCCCTTGGTTTAGATGAGGTTTGAATTTTGATCGAACTATTTTAGCCTTGCATCTAGCATGAGATTGATGGCGGGCATTTATCTTGTGTTAGGTGTGGCAGTAATATTCCTCAAATTCTATTTTAGCTTCCATATTATTCTTTTAAACAAAATTTTTTAGGAGTGAATTTTGGGGGTGTTACAACTATCCTCTCTAGGTTTATGTATCTACAAATCTAATGACCTCTCTGGAAATGTTAGACGCATTCAACCTCTTAATAATGAGTCTTCAATAGTGTTTTGTGTTTATGTGTTTACAAATGATTCCTTGCAAAACACCTAAATGAAAGTGTATAATTAGTTGTGAAGGGAAGTAAACAAGTTAGATGAATAAGTATTACAAGTGTAAGACCAATCTAGCTAAATATAAAGAATAAGTTGAGCACTAGATAAGTTTGATTTAAAGTTAAAAGTATGAAATGAAAATTCTCTTTGATTTTTGTAAGATATGAAAATGATAATTTTATAAGAGTTGTGTTAGCTTCCTCATATTTTTATTAAATTCTAATAACTATTATTTATAGTGCTAAAAATATGGGGGAATTAGACACCAGTAATTTGGTATAAAAAGTACTCCAACAGACAAAAAATCTCAGATGCAACCAAACTAGTTGATCGGTTTCATAAACTAGTTGATTAGTTTGACAAATCAATTGATTAACTTGAATAACAAATCAATGTGTTAAAGCGGAGGCTAAAACAAAATTTTCTAAAAAGTAAACTTGTTGATCAATTTGGAAACTAGTTGATAGTTTTAGTTAACCATTTGATGTGTTGAAGTCGAGGTTAGAACACATTTTTATGGAAAACAAACCAGTTGATCGATTTGACAAACCGATTGATGGGTTTGATAATCCAGTGGACTGGTGGAATAACTTTTAGCATTACATACGTTTATAAAAAAGACCAGAAATTGAGTTGAAAAGCTTAAAAATTGATTTCCCTCTTTTATGTTGTAAAGTAGACATCATAATATTTAAAAAGAGATGTTCTAAACTCAGAAAAATAATTTCTATGGAATTTATAGTAAAATTTTCAAGTTAGATTAGACAGAAAAGGGCTTAAGAAATGACTTATTTTGAACATTTTTTTGTGTAAATACTTGTAATTTTTTTTAATGTATGGAATTATTTTAAGACCTTTAAAAATGATTTTTGAATAGGATTTGAAATATCAAATTATTGAAAAATCTATGTGATAAATATGTAAATCACTTGTACATAAAACTTGAGACTATAACATACTACTTGGAGTTTGAGTCTTGGTTTCTTGAATATACTTTCTTGTCCCTTCATAGTTTGTGTATTCTACATATGATATTGAAGTCCTTGAAGCTAGAGTATTCTTTTATCCTTATTGTTGATGTTTGGCTTGTGCTTGGGATATTACTTGCAAATTTAATTTCCTTATCACTCATTAACTTAGTTAAGTGTTGAATACTTATGTTTTTGATAAGATACACATGCACACTTAACAAAATAGTTAAAATCATCATTAAGCTTGTTATCATAAAACAACGGTTGATTGACTTATAAGGTCAATACCTTGACCATGATGGATCTAAAATTATGAATGGATCAATAATAAAAATATAATAGACTATAGAAGCTACACACTTTAAAAAATGGCTTGGTCCATTCATTAATGACTCTGAATTTCTCAAGACCGATAGAAATTCCCTAAGAAAAAGCAATGAAGCCTAGGAAAAGAACATGAGATTGAATGAAAGAGCATTTTTTTAGGTTTCCATAGAGTTTAGCGTCTCAAAGGGCAGTGAAGACTTGTCTAAGGTGGTTTAGGTGTTCACATTTAGACTTACTATAGATGAGAATGTCAACATAGTAGGCAACAAGAAAATTTTCCACGAATGGTTATAAGATATGGGTCATAGGCCTCATGAATGTGCTAGGGTCATTTGATAACCCCAAAATACATTAATAACAACTCAAAGAGTCCATCTTGTGCCTTAAAAAGTTTTTTCTACTCATCTCCTAGGCTAATACCAATCTAGTGACACCCACTACATAAATTAATATTAGAGTAATAACTAGTGTTGGATAGAGTGTCTAACATGTATTCTAGCCTAAATATAAGGGACCTATACTTAATCATGATTCTGTTAATGTCTCTACTATCCATGCACATTTTCCAATATCACTCTTTCTTAGGAGTTATTAAAGAGGTTATAGCACAATGGCTCATGCTATGTCTCACAAATCCCTTACTAAGGAGTTATTCAACTTGCTTATTTAATTCTACACACGCACTAATGTTCATATTAGAATGAGGAAGGTCAGGCAACTGGGATCTAGGAATAAGAAAAATGTCATGTTGAACGTCTCTCATAGGTGGTAGATCCTTATGTAACTCTTTAGGGGCTACATCGAAAAAATCACTTAATAACTTTTAAACCTTAGAAGGAATGGGTAAAGTGGAATTTGGGGAGACCTTCTAACTAACTATGGCTAGCATGAAATTAGTTTTCTTACTTTCTTGATTGAAAACACTAAGGGTGATGATTTGAATTCTACTACTAGAATTTTCCTTAGGGGTATAAGTGGATATAGGAGGTGAAGGATCAAATGGCTTTGTAGGAGTAAGAATGATATGTTTTCCCTTAAAGAATAAATAGTGAGTATCAGGTATGCAGTCAGTCTTAATCGAATGATCATAAAGTCAATGTCTGTCTAGGAGAAGATGGGTTACATCCATGGAAAAGCACGTCAAAATATATATCTTCCTTGTAATGTGGGCCTAACTAGAGAGGAATTAGGAATCTTTAGTCTATGGGAAGAGTGGTATTATTGACCCAAGCTATCATAACAGGATTTGGATGAGGCTCTAGCTTAATGTTAAACCATTTTATGACACCTTGAGATACGATATTAAGGTTGATACCACCATCTATAATCATCTTAGAATATTTTACATTATACCTAAAGTAAGTGAAAAATATCGAAGTTCACTTCCACTCTTTGGGATGGGTACCCTATGAGAGAATACATCTTACCACATGTACTCATCTTGTGGGGGGTCGACAATCATAATAAGGTTACACTATGGTAGATCACCTTATTCTAATTCCTCATCATCACCTAAATAATCACATGGATCCACTATATGATCCTCAATAAGTGGCTCATGACACTCATGCTTTAATATCATAGTATGACGGGGACACATATGCAATATAGCCTCTCCCATGATAGTTATGACACTGGATGGAATTAATAGTTGATTTAATGGTTTTGGATGAATTACTTATAACAAAACTAGAGGTATTGGATTAGGGAGTTTTCTTAGAGTTAACCTTAGAGGATGAACGAGTGAAGAGCTTAGTTTGGTAGAAATCATTCGAATTAGAGAATGGATATTGACTTGAGGAACGTTTAAGACACTTCTCAAATTCAAGAGCTAGATTGAATGCTTTTTCTACACAAGTAGGCCCGTGAAGCTTAACATCTTCCCTAATAGACTACTTGAGGCCATCAATGTATCGAAATAGGGTAATGTTGATGGATTCAGGGTAGTCACACCATACAGAATAATCCTTAACTTTTTTGGTACACTTAGAAACACTAGAGGAAGATTGCTCATGATTATACATTTTCTATAGGAGTTAACTTCTATTAAATGTAGGAAGATAATTTTCTTTCAACTTTTCTTTCATGATTTTCTATTAGAAGATAGGTGGATCATCTAAACTATCCATTTGGGTTTGGACCATCTTTTTTGTACAACTAAGCAACTCCAAAGAGCTTCATCTAAGTGGAACAAACTCTCTTTGTGTAACTCATGTTATATAATTCAAAGCAATGCTCCATTTCTTCTACCCAATTGGTGAAAAGGTTTGGGTTAAGAGTTTTTTCATAAGAGTTTACATCAACTTTGACCTTCCTACTAATATCTTTTTTATATATAGGATAAGATTACCTATCATAGCGATTGGGTAGTCTACGATTCCTATGGTGAGGTAATTCTATTCCATCATCGAAGGATTCTTTATCTGAATCATTGAAGTTAGGCGAGTTTAGGTGACCTTGATACCTGAGAATCCTATGATGTGGAGTAACATATCTAAAATATTGTTTATAGAAGCAAATGATGCTACAATTTGAGTTAGCTAAATTGGAGGGAGGTACTATGTGTTGCCTAATTCAATGAGGGTCGGATTTATATATAGGATATTTTTCCATCATATTTTTCATATTTTTAGGTAACTTAAGCACCTATTGTTCTAGTTGCTCAAAATGGGAAGAGTCAAACTATTCAATTGACTTAAGAATTTTACATGCCAATTTTTTTTCCATTGAATTTTTTGTAACTTTTGGTGAGAGCTATAAGGGATCACTACACATGTGCGTGAACATTTATGTGGTGAAACACTATTCATCTTCTTCTATGTAGTCTTCTTGGTAAGAAGGTGGAACACATGTTTGCTTAAAATCCTCAAACCTTTTGGTAGTATAAACCTGTATGATAAAGACTTTTATAGGATAACAACCTCTTCAATTTTGATGGTAGATTTATTTATTTATTTTTACTTTAAAAGACAAGACAAAAAAGAAATATATAGGTGTGTTTCTTTCCCTCTCACACACTCGAAACTCTCTCACGCACATGGGTTTAAAGTTTAATTGACGTGTTTAGGCTCTTGATTGCTCCAATTTCTTTGATCTTGTGATTGACAAAACTAGGGTTAGGGTTTTGGTATGAATTTAACTAATTGGGTCTACATTGTGAGAATTAGGATTCAATTGGAGTATGTGAGGTCAAATTTGAAGTTTTATGGCTTCAATTTCTTCAATTCATGGTTGATTTTTGGTGGGTTTGGGCGTTTGGGGGTGGTGGTTAGGGTTTTGGATGGATTTGGAAAATGAGGGTTGAATTCGAGCAAATTAGGTTTGCTCTGGGTTTAATTATGTGTAGGATGTCTTGACTTGGTGATCTATGCCTTCAATTTGTACGGTTTATGACTAATTTAAGGATTTGGGAACTTTAGGATAAGATTTTGAATTGGGGATTTTTTTTATGAATTTTTTTTATTGTTAGTTAAGTATGGCAACAGAGTGAAGTTAAGCTTTGATACAAAACTGATGTAAGGTTTAGAGATTTGAGAAAGAGGATTGAGAATTTAGAAAGAAGAATGAGAAGAGAATTAGAGAAACCAAGAAAAATCACTATGATAATTTATTCATCCAATGATACTAAAAATAATAATAAACCTAAGTTCCTTTATGTAGCCTAAATATCTCAAAAAGATAAATAATATTTGAAATACATCATATCTAACTAATAAAATAAAACATCTCTATTTAATAAAATAAGAAAAGATAAAAGATAGATATAATTTATTTATTTTTCTATAAAAATCTTTACTATCTACATCAACATCACACCTGCCTATCACCAAATATGCACTACCATGTACATCACCCAACCCCTTTCATCATTACTGTTTTACACCACTCCCTACTTAATACTTATGCCCAATTACCACTACCACCGGTTATCCCTCCTATCGTATTCTTCATCCATTATTTTTTGTAGTGGTGGTTTATCTCTATATAGATTATTTTAAAAGAAAATTTTTATTTCTAGAAGTAATTATTATTAAAGATATGAATTTGCTAACTATAACTTCTAGATTATTTTTAGCATTTTCATAAAAACATAAACTAATGTTATAAGTTCTTAAAAACCAAACTAAGAAAATGGAAACAGGAAGATTGTAGGACATCAAAGTATCAGACGGCGCCGTTTCTTATACCAAAGAAAATTTCAGAACCCTTGGCGTTCAAAGTTCAAACCTGGACAAAAGTAATCCGTAACTCTGCGTCTGTCCCACTGCAAATTCTACCTCTCTTTTTATGGGTAAATCCCTCTCTAATTCAACCAGAAAACTCCGCCACCATCTCAAGAAACTTGCATCGGACCAACTTATCAACCAAACCCCAAAATCAGCTACAGAGAGGAGAACCAAGGCAGCAGAGTCCTTCAGTTTGCGGGGCAGAAGCACTGAACTAAAATCATCATCTACCGATATGCAAAACAACGGCAACATCGGGAGCAGCAGCAGCAATACTGCTATTAACAGTAATGATAAGGGCAGTGGCGTCGCTATCCGGCAACCTCTTTCTTCAGTCGTGTCGGATTGTGTAAAGCGGTGGTTCCAAGACGCTCTTAAGGAGGCCAAACAAGGGGATCTCAATATGCAAGTCCTTGTTAGTCAGATGTATTCTAGTGGTTATGGAGTAGCCAGGGACGCCCAGAAGGTATTTTTTTTTTGTTTCTCTCTGCTATTGATTGTTGCCCAGAACAAGAAAAGTTACTTCAATTTCATGCCTAATTCGTGAAGTTATTTTGCAATGGAGGCATAATTGATAGGTCTTGGATCTTTCATATGAAATATATGGAGTTTTCGGGCCTTCAATTACCTTTTATTGCTGTAATTGTTGTTTGTTTGAAGAAGATCCCTGTCGTTTGTTACAACCTAGCTGTAATCTTCAGTTGAACTTGAGAGGTGCATCGTTGCTTAATTGATTTTTTTTTAAATATATAAATAAATAGAATAGACAGCCCTGAGTTTGGTCGAAATTAGATTTTCACCGATGAGAAACACGAAGGTATTGCGAAATCAGTTATATATAACAATTAGAAATTAAGTTATTTTATAATTTTATTAAAAACTAGTAGTAACCAATAAGTCAATAAAGAGAAATTAAACATATACAGTAGAAATTAAATATAGACAAAGCAACAATACATTTATATTGAATGACTTTTATGAACTTTATGGTCACGTATCAAAATTTTGAAACTTCTATGATTTTGACTCTAAAACCAAGATATTTATTTGACCGTGACTAAATATTTTCTAATATTTTTGATTTAGATATGATTTTTAATGTATTATATGCTAACTATTATTATGATTATAATATATAATATATGAATTATTTTTATTTGTTAGTATATTATAATATATTTTATATATTTTTATTTGCCAGTATACTATAGTATTTAAAATATTATATAAATTGATTTTTTATTCATTAGTATATTGTAATGACTAAAATATTTTATAAATTTTTTAATCATTATTTTATTATAATATCTTTTATAAATTCATTTTTATTCATTTGTGTATTATAATATATAAAATGTTTTGTAAATTTATTTTTGTTTTTATAATATATAAATCATGTATAAATTTATTTTTTGTTTATATATTAATTATGTTTAATAAATTAATTTTTTATTTGTTAGTATATTATAACATGTATAATATTGTATAAATTTATTGTTATTCATTAATATGTTGGAATATATAAAACAATTTGTTATCTTATTTTTATTTGTTGGTATTTCATAATATATAAACTCAAGTAAAATATTGATTCAAATTTCACCTAAATCATTTTTCTCCATGAAAGTATGCCTAGATCAACAAAAAATTATTAACCCTAGGTTCGTTTGAGAAGCATACTCTACCATTGATTTTGAAAAAAAAATAATAATCGTCTTCATTAGTTAAAAGGAAATATAAGGTTTATTTTATTTTATTTTATTATTTTTAAATCCATTTCTTTTGAAGATTAAAATATTCAAATATAACTTATTAGTTGAAATAAAATTTCTTTAGATATTTCATTTGAATTTATAAAAAGAATTTAGAATAATAAATAAAAAAAAGTGAATTTATTAATAGACTTATAATTATTATATTAAACGTTGTATGTATATTAGAGTATAATTTGGATAAAAAAATAGAGATTTATAATATTAAAAGAATATTGGCGCAAAATCTTAATATACTTATAATTTTAGTGTAACTATAATTAATCTTGGATACATAAAAATAATTTTTTTTAATGTTATATAACCTATTATTTCTATTTTCATTGTTATTATTATTATAATCTAAATACACTCTTATAAATACAATATTCCCTCCGTTTCAAAAAGGAAGTGATTCTAGCATTATTTTTTGTTGAAAAAAGAAAATTATTTTAGAAAAGTTAATGCCTAACTTCTAGGGCTGTTGACGAACCGAATCAAGCCGAACCTTCTCTGGCTTGATTCGGTTCGTTAAATTTTTTGTATGGCTCGAGTTCGGCTCGAGCTCGAATCGAGTCAAGTATTTGAGGCTTGAGTTTGGCTTGAAAAAAGCTCGCGAGCTATTCAACTCAGTTTTGTTTAATGAAAACGAACCAAATCGGCTCGGCTCGTTAGGCTTGGCTCGTGGCTCGGTTTGGCTCGGTTCGTTTTAATTTTAAACAAGCCAAACCGGCTCGATTTGGTCGGCTTGATTCGAGCTCGATTCATGGCTCGATTTGTTCGGCTCGTTTATTAGAAAATTTAGCCGACTAAACCTGTAACTTTCAACAAAAATTAAATATAAAATAAAAACCTGTTTGGCTTGATTATAAATACTAAAATAAGACCATACAATATCAAATCATTCATACAAAATATTCAAAGATCGTGCCTTCAACCCTGCATGCTTTTACAAAATAAAATAATTCATATGTGTCCAAAATCATGTTCTTCAATCCTTAATTCTAAATTCCAATATCCAGAATTATAGCAAATTTGCAACCTTCGTCTCATCCAATCCATCACAAGCACTTCTACTCCAAACCTCAAAATAAGGCACCATAATCCACTAACCTTCATATCTGCAAGGATAATTTTATGAATAAACAAGAGAAAATTAGATTAGTAATAGTTATTTGAGAAAGACTTCAATCCCATAAATTCTGATTAGATTATACCTTAAATTTGATAAAAAAATATACCATATTATGGAAGATCTATGATCTTCATGCTCGGAGCATCTGCAACCTACTTATATTAAGAAAGCAACAATAATATATATATGAATGATTAGAATTTAATTCCTAAAATTTCAAGAGATCAAGAATTAATAATGAAAGAACATAAAGAAAACATAAAAGATGATTACCTTCTTCTTTAGCCCTTTTTTTGTACGAATCCAATCACCTGCACAAAGAAGTACTTCAACCGTATCAGCAGATAGTGCTCCTCTATACGGATCAATGACCCTTTACCCAACACTAAAAGCAGCTTTTGAAGCAACCGTGGTGATAGGTATGGACAGGATCTCACGTGCCATTTGTGATAAGATACGAAACTTCAAAGGGTTTGCCTTCCACCACTCCGAGGCACTAAAAGAAGATTCGGAATCATCATCACAAATAAATACACTCTCCTCCAAGTATGTATCTAACTCTGATTTTGCAGGAAGTTGTGTGCCAGATTGCCTAATGAATTGCTTAAATCCCATCCTCCCTAAACCCGCACCTTTCTTTGCCCCAGTATTAACAACAGATGACCCTTCACCTATTTCAAATCCCACTAAAGATTTCTCCAAGTTATGTGTATATTCTCGAGCATAATCATCAAATATGACTCGTAAAGTATCACGAACTAGCCGAATATGCCTATCAGCTTCATCATGACTAAAAAGATTGGGAAATGTATTTCGACCAAAGACAACTTACATCTAGGGTCTAAAACAGCTGCAATAACCATTAACAAATTACACTCACCCCAATATTTATCAAATTTTTCTTTCATGACTAAAGCCATCCCTTGAATAAATGGTTCTTCAGAACGAGCCTTCTCATCTAATACTGCTTTAATTCTCCATACCTCGGGAAGATACAGATTTGCTGTTGGATACTCACTTTCAGAAATTATATTTGTTACCTCACTAAAAACCTCCAAAAATTCACATACTATTTCAGCTTGTCTCCATTCTTCAATAGAAGGGGCCCATTTATATGATGGATCTTGCTCTGCATATCTTGGAAACACATCCTTAAATTCTAATGCAGCAGATAACATAGCATGCACAGAATTCCAGCGTGTGCAAACATCAAGAATCAGCTTCTTTGTAGGCAATTTTAGATATCTAGCAATCTCACTGAATTTCATCAAACGGACATCAGAATCAGACAAATACTTCACACCATACAATAAAACCGCGGTTACGGTCGCGATTGCGGTTGCGGTCGCGGTGTCGCGGTATCGGGGTGTCGCGAATGATATTTTCTATATCGCGGTTGTCGCGGCGTGAATTTTTAATTATTTTACACAACAAATATCGGCAAATATCGGTGAATATCGGCCAATATCGGCCAATATCGGTCAATATCGGTAAAATATCGGCCGATATCCGAAATTTCGCCGATATCGCGGCGATAAATGTGTGATTTTCTGTATCGGCCGCAATTTCGGAATTTCGCGTCGCGGCTGACCCGAAAACCGCGAAATTGCGGCCGATACGCAATTGCGGTACCGATATTTGATTGTATGCTTCACACTTGTGCGAATATTAGAGATAACATTACCGATCTCCTTATAACCATCTTGCACCAATAGATTCACAATATGAGCACAACATCGAACATGAAAGATTTTTCCAGCAAAAGAAAGCTTCTTCATCAAACTAAAATGATCTTTCAAATGCCTTACACAAATATCATTTGCACTACAATTATCCATCGTAATAGTGCTCACTTTATCTTCAATTTCCCAATCCACCAAACAACCACATAAAGCATTGTATATATTTAATCCACTACTAGGAGGAGGTAAGTGAAAAAAATTCAAAACATGCTTTTGGATATTCCAATTACTATCAATTAAGTGAGCTGTTACAACCATGTAATGAATTTTTTGGACATCAGATTTCTAAAGATCTGTTGTTATGCTAATCTTATTAGCATCTTTCAGAATATTTTTTACCTTCTTCTTTTCAAATTCATACACAGTAAAACAAGTATCCTTAGCAGCATGACGAGTAATCCGCTAATACTTATCAGAGATGGCCCAAAGAAATTCATTAAACCCTACATGGCCCAAAGAAAGATCTGTGGTGAAGGGGCGATGCCGCGACCAATGGGCGGTGAGAATGGAGGACGGTCGGCACTCGGCGTGGCGGCAGCAAAGAGATTGAAGGGCTGGAGTGGAGGCTGTCACTTGAGGTCGGAGAGGGAGAGGGAGAGCGGAGAGGAGGGCAAAGGGTTGGAGATCTGCAGATCTCGAGACTGGAGTGGAGGGCGTCGCTGGCGGCTGGCTTGGCTCGCTGCGCCTGCGGGACCTGCGTGCTCGACTGCTCGTGCTGTGCGGCCTGTGCCTGTGCCGCTGTGCGTCGTCGGGAGTCTGGGGACGGGATTACGAGAAAGAATTCAAAAAAAAAAAAAGATTGCTAGAAGCATACAATCAAATATTGGTACTGCAATTGCGTATTGGCCGAAATTTCGCGGTTTTCGGGTCAGCCGCGACGCAAAATTCCGAAATTGCGGCCGTTTCAGAAAATCACACATTTATCGCCGTGATATCGGCGAAATTTCGGATATCGGCCGATATTTTACCGATATTGACCGATATTGGCCGATATTTACCGATATTGGCTGATATTTACCGATATTTGCCGATATTTGTTGTGTAAAATAATTAAAAAATCACGCTGCGACAACCGCGATATAGAAAATACCATTCGCGACACCCCGATACCGCGACACCGCGACCGCAACCGCAATCGCGATCGTAACCGCGGTTTTATTGTATGGCTAGAAGTTTTGTAGAAGAGTAGTGCTGTAGAAGACTAGAAGTCGAAGTCTTCGATGTGGCTGTTTGGTGCTGTAAAAAACTCGAAGAGCCGCAGCAGGCCCTGGTGCCCCGCAGTCCGCACCCGCAGCAAACTTGAGTGGACCGGGTCTGGGCCAGCTGGCCAGCACGACTCAAGTCATAAGAATTATATTTAGTAAAAAAAAAGGACCTATAAGAATTATTTTTGTTAAAAAAAGACATAAATTATGAGAATTATTTGTAAACAAAAAAATTAGAACTTTTTAACTTTATTTTATATTTGTATGTATTCTTAAAACTTATTTGATAAATGAGCAAACGAGCTGAACTCGAGTCGGGTTCGAATCAAGCCGGTTTGCGAGCTAACAAGCCGAGTCAACCTAGGCTTGAGTTTGACTCGTTAAATAAATGAGCCTAAGATCAAGGCTTGAATTTGATTTGTTTATCTAATCAAGCGAACCGAGCCGAGCCGTTAACGAGCCGAGTCGAGCCGGCTTGACTTGTCAACAGCCCTACTAACTTCCACTTTTACCCTTACTTTTTCTCTTTTATTATTTATGCATTAATTATTATATTATTTTATAATGGATTGTATAAGTGAAATATTATGGGTAATTTTATTACCTCCTTAATAAGTGTGTAAATTAATAAAATAACTTTTTTTTTGAATGGAAGTTTGTTGATTTATTAAAAATTAAAATAAATAAATGCCCCCTTTGTTTTTTTTTTTCTTTCAACTATATTGGGCAATTAATAAAGCTCAAACATGTATCCAATCCACACTATTATAAAACCTAGGCTTCATTAATAAAAAATAATAATAATATGATGTGTGGGTCTTATATGACTAATCTCCACTGTCTTTTACATATACAACAAATCCTACCTGTTGATTTTAAACGCCTTGTATCTCCATTGCTCTTTTCATCTGTTAGTCTGAGCTTTCAAAAAGAAACCCTACTCGTCTTATATAATGAATCTCAGCCATTGATTTTGAATAAAATAAAATCATCACTGTCCATTCGATAAAACATAGTAGCCACTTCTATCAATCTACTAACTGATAAAAATCCTGACTGCTCTTTTTCATCAAATATCCCACAAACAAAATAAATCACATCTTTTGATTCAAAATAAATTAATCCCCACATTCAGTTTCTGGAATCCCCGAACACCTTTAGGTATATATATGATTTATTTAGGATATATAAGGTAATTACTCCCTATGTATAATGTTATTTTAGTCCACTTTTGACATCAAAGTTAATGATGCTTGAAGATTAATTTGTTTAAAAATACAATTATTTGTGTTGAATAAATATTATCTTCTACTTTGTGGTAAATAATATTTTTAAATATGCTCGGGTATTACTTTCTTCTAATATTTAAAGATAGAATTGGACGGTAAAATTTTGTTGTCGTGGACCGAAAAAAGTCAAATGGATTAAAATTGCGGGACAAAAGTAATATATTATATCAACCAATAAATATTTTTGACATATTTAATATTTTAAAATTATTTTTCTAAGGGTTAAACTTTTTTTGTAATTTTATTAAGAAATATGGACTTTAAGAAAAGTAGAGATCACCAACAATTGAATTAAAAATCAAGTTTATATTTTGTATTATAAAAAAAAAATCCATAAGTTGATAAAGGAAGAAATGTATAAAAATTGATGTTAAGAAAAAGAAGATTAAAAATGGATTACCTTGTAGGTTTTTGAAACAAAATATATGTATCATTTTTTATGATTCAATATTACTTATTATGTATTACATCTATTATCTATTATAATTTTAATATATAAAAAAATTTACAATATATTTTTCTTATTTTAATTTTTTGTGAATAAATACACACACACACATATTTGACAATAATTTCGTTTTCTAATTGTAATAAAAAAATTTTGGTTAAGGATTTCATTTTTATTGAAAGATTTATAATTACTTCGGAGGAATAACGTTTTATTTATTATTCAAAAAGGTAATAAAAAGTATTTTTCAAAAAAGATTTATAATTAAAATAATATTGAATTGTGTATTTTTATTATTAAAAAGTTCAATATCAACAAAAAATAAATTAAATAAATGGATTTTGGAGAGCGTTTTGAACAAAAAATATTAATACATTTTTTTTAAATACAATATATGTTATGTTTTATATCAATCATAATTATAGTATTATTTGTTACCGTTTAATAATTTTTTAATATGATTTAATAGATAGAGAACTTCTTCATTCAGCATAAAGGAAAAAATAAACTACTTATAATAAGGCTAGACTTAAATCCAACCCACAAACAACATTTGTGCTTAATGGCTGAAATTTTGGAACCAAACAGATCTAATCTCGACCTTTTTTTCATTATATCCCAACCATCAATCAGTAACAAATCTTAGTCATTGGTTATCCAACTAAAAATATCCACCATCTGGTCTACTTTAAACCTAGCTGCTGCATGCATACTCTTTCAGCTAGGATCTGTAATATTCATCTCCATCAATCCTTAATCATAGCGCTGATTTATTCTCTTCTGCTGACATAATCTCACTCATTCTATTTCAACTAATCATGACTGGCTGTTGCCACTGAACGGTCCCAATCCATGAACAAACATTAAAAACTACAGCATCATGACCATAAATGCCAAGAAACTGTATATACTTTTTATGGCTTTTTACACAGGAACCCTTTTCTTACCTGCTATGCTTCTCAGCTCTTCATTCTCTTCAAATGTGATCTCCCACTCTGACATTATACTTCGTTTCTTTTGATTCTTTCAAAAACATTTTATTTCCTGCGATAATTATCTAGGTTCTTGCAAAGAGTCAGTTACCTATGCTTTCTCTGGAGTGGTATTGTTGTAGGCTCTCTGTCAATTGGTGTACTTGGTTACACAATTGTGAATATGTGAGGTACTGCTTTGGTCGCTTTATGATTTCTTGCCCTGGTTAGAGACATAGTAAGAAGATCTTTTGAAGAACCACAGCTTGCAGGACTTTTGCTGACCTGTTTTAATGAATAAAATTGCCTCCCCCCCCCAAAAAAAATCATGCAAAGTCATGCACTCATTGATGAGTTTGAGGAAGTTAAATTTAGTTGTATTTATGGTGAAGCTGACTGTTCTAATGCTTTTATTTCTGGTGCAAATGCCAGATGGGATAACTCTGTACCTTCTTGCATATCTGATGTACTTAAACATGTCTAATATCAATGAATGAAATGGTTTACCCCTCAAAAAAATAATCTATGTTTTTTCATCTTATATTTTCTGGTCTTGTTCCAAGTATTCTAATTTTTTACTTCAAATTTAAGTCAAATGGAGGATTTTTGCATGTTAAAATGGCGCTTCCCATTTTTCAGTTATTTTATGTTCTCGTTTTTTGATACCGATATCTGTTTTGGAACCTCATCTTCTATACATTCAAATGGATTTGCTTACTCATTTCCAGTCATACACCTGTCTAGTCCCTTAGTTTTGTCTTCTATAATCTAGTTTCACCGAATCTCTACACATTTGTCTAAGCTAAGTTTCTCTGGTCCAGGCAAGATATACGTGTTTTCATATTTCTTAGTGAAAATTTCATCATTAATTGGAATATCGGTATGTTATCTACTGGAACTTGAATAATTCACTATAAAAATCCTGAATAATGTTTTTTTTTAAATTTAATTTTCCATTAACTAGTGACTACTGTAACTTTTCTTCTGTTTTGATCGGGGTTAATTGAAGAAAACTGTGGAGTATATATATGTATATGTGCAGATATGTATAATAGTTTTTTACTTATCATTCTTCATTTAAAAAATCATTATTACTTAGGTTTAGAAAATTATACTATGCTTAAGGTTCCACCTTTTTGCATGCTTGGTGAACGTGCTTCTTTGTACACACATACATATGTAAAGTAAGTCATCTTTATTTTAACCTATCAAATTTCCTTTGTTCATTTATATATAAGGCTTAATAATAATAGCCCTGTTGCTTATTACTGCCATGCAGTTGTGTTTTATTTTTATTTTTTATTTTTAATAAAAAAAATACTGGAATCTTAGGTTGTGAAATATCTTCAATTATGTTATATTATTATATATTCTTATACTGATATATATATACATACCTATTTTATGTTCACTGAGAGTTTTATGGAACAATAATTTGATTTATATTTAAGATTATATTAAACAATACAAGACTGTGCATTTCTGTCCTGCATTTCAGTCTAAATTAAAACTCAAAACTAAGGCTGTGAAAGAAATTTTGTAAGCTATTAATATCATCATTTTATGTATTCCTTTATTTATGTTCTAGCTTATTTTAATTCAGACTTAATAATGATATTCTTGGACAATAGACATTGTAATGCTATTTGTTTATTGTGACGTGTACTTGGAAACCCCTCTATTTTATTGGTTATTTTTTATTTATATGTGTGCTAATTTTGTATATATGTGCTGACATTATATGTTGTGTACAAAAATTGAACTCTTATTAGTATTGATTGGATTAGATATATCTAATGTAGTCAGTTTATACTTTATTATTACACATTTGCTGGGTATATCTAACATTAATCACTTCCTTAATAGGATAACTACGTAATGGTACAAATCTAATCCCTCGCTTTCTTTATTTGGATTTCTTGATCGTTGATGCTTATGGAATGAATCTATGTTTGCATTGTAACTTGTTCTTATTTAAACATTGAAAGCTGTAAATTATTGGCAGACTTGGTAAAAATTTGCATTCCAACTACCTCTGTAGCACATTTATGTACTTCTACTAGGGCAAGTTTATTTTCTAAACAGTTGGTTAATTCATACATTTTGATATTCAGTAACCATAAGATATTTATATAGGGGGTATGTCATGCTGAGTATAACAAAATTCTAGAGATAAGGTAAGTATGAAGGAGTTTATTCTAAAATATGATGACATTATGTTTCCAGATATATAATAGTAATATTGAATTATTTTGGATAACACAAGAATATTGAATGATTTTGGATATAATAAAAATAACCTTTGATTTTGGATATCAAAAAATTGAAAATTTTGATTTAGTTATATTTTCTATTGAAATTGATAACTTCAGATTAGAAACCTTGTCGAAGTAAAGTTATGACAGAAAATGGAAATTCTCAGCACCCATTTTTTGTTTAACTTGTACCCAGAAATGGCTTCCTTGTCCACTGATGTATCATTATTAGTAGTAGGACCTCAAATGACTTCTGCAAAAATAAATATGATGCGTTAGTACGCATTTAATTTACTACTATATGTACTTATTTATAAATAAAAAGGCTCAATGAAGCTCTTTTAAGTTGTACCAAGAAATGATCTTTTACTGTATTTGGGCTTTTTTGTTTGTTGTATGAACATGAATTCCCTGCAGCCATGTAGACCTGATTAATCTTTTTGTGATATACCAATTATTTTAATTGAATGTGTTAAGAAGTATATACCTTCAGTCATGATATACTTATTCAAGGGTAAATGTTTCGGATATGTTGTCAAAAGATGATCTTTTGTTTAACTTCACTGGACGAAGCTTCGATGCCCAGCAGGTTTTGGAGGTTGTTGTCACTGAGAACAGAAAATTGTAGCATGTTTGCTTTTTAGTTACTTAGCTGAGTGTCTGAGATGAAAGAAGTGAAAATAAGTCAATAAAGCAGATAATACAGTTGATATATTTAATTTGTACAATGAAATGAAAATACCTATTTCAATTGAGCAATTGTGGTGGTGCAGGTGGGCCTGGAGTTGGAGTTGAATAATTTATAAACAAATTTTGGAGGTTTATTCTGCAGTTTGAAATTTGAATCTCATCAATTTTGACACCTCTTGAATCTGCTGCTGTAAGACAGTTATTCTCAAGTCAATGCACAGTAGAAAGGGGGATTGATGATGTGTCACTATCTGGATTGTTGAATTGAATTATTTTGGTTGCCTCCATAATCTATTGATTGATATTTCTACACATTTGATTGACTGATAAAGTAGATAAGAAAGTTAAAAAGTAGATATATGGAAGACAATGTTGAAATAATAGTTAAAATTGCACATTATGTAGTTTTGGAATATTGGCACGTGCAATAATTTGGGGCATTGATTGCTTCCACCTGATGTTCTGATGCAGGAGCAAATGATCAAGACTTAGCATTTATTATTATGGAGCCTATTGTCCTTTACCTAGAGAGGATAACCTACGAATTTGAGGTCAAACGGATGACTACATTGCTAGTTATGGATGAAACTTGCAAAACAAGTCACTAGTGATAGAGGCATGTGCATGGCATGCATGGGATGCACGAAAACGTTTTTTTAGACATAAGTGGTGTGTGTTTAGTCTTTACTTAGTGTGTTATTTACTTAATTATTTTATTAATTTTTTGTATTATGATTGGCTAGTGCATAAAGTAGCTTTTTAAGGGGATTCTATTTTATAGTGTTTATCTTATAAGATGTGCTTGGAGTGGCGAACGAGGCATTGTATGGGTGGATTTTGATCAGATTTTTTTTGCCTAATTAATTAGGATTATCTTGTAATATTGAGGAGGTGAAAAGAGGCTATAAAAGCCTTGGGTTTACACGTTCATATGCATAGCCAATTGAATGAAAGTACAAGTTATTTTTTATTTGAATTCTGTGTGAGTTTTTCTCAATTATAATCAATTTTGTGTGAGTGATTATTATTGAAACCCTTAATCTCTTTGTGTGTGTAAATTAGAGATTGAGTACTGTTCCTAAACCATCCATAACCCACGCCAATCATCAACCCTAGTCACTACATTCAAACCAAAATTCATCATCTTCAACTTCATCTTCAATCTATTCTTCTGTACTTAACTTCATCTTCAATCTATTCTTCTATACCTAAACCCATGATAATAATCCTATTATTATCATATGTTCATCATTATCATAAACCCTAAACCTTAACCCTAACCCTACTACATGAACCCTATCACCCTAAAATCCTAAATATTCAACCGTCATCATCTTTAATCCATCATTATCGAATCATTATCATTATATTCAAACCCTAACCGACCCATAATATTACACAATTCATACTTTCATAAGCCTATACACATCATGTTCATCCTTGATGTACAAATTGGGTGGGAAAAAAATTGTTGCCAAGAACTCTATTTTTATCTAGAGTAAGATATACAAAACAACTCTTGAGTTTTTAGGAAGTTGCCAGGATTGGTTTGAGAGTTACACACCACATAATCCTCTCTCCAGTTTTACCATTAAGTCTCCATTAACTTTGAATTTTTTTTAGAAAATGACCATTATACCCTTTGTTGTATTACATCTTATACCTTTGAAGATAAATTATCAAAAATACCCCCAACTAATTCAGTCTCTCCCTCGGCCTCCTCCTCTGACCCCCACCCACAACGCTTCCTCTCTTGCCCCTCCATTTTTCCTCTCTCCTCCATTATAGAATAATTTGAATGCACCAATGATTTTTCTCTCAAAATTAAATTATTTCCTGTATCAAAATACTCACCATCCTCATTGAAGAATCTGCAACCTCAAACAATCCTTTGGCCAATGCTATCAAAGTATAGATGAAGTAGGAATTAATATTAAATTCACCCCATAGTTATCCAAATTTATCATAGAAAACGGGAAACTCAGGAATTGTTATTCTATCATTTCATTAATAGCAAACGAGGAATACCTTTTGTTCTACTACCAGATCTAAGATTGTAAGTTTTGTTGCTAATTCCTTAAGATCTGGTCCCTGATATCATGTTTTGCAGTCGGGTTTCTGATTTCATGATTCCAATCCAGTGTCTAGATTCCTTCATCTAATTTTTACTTTTTGATGCGTTGTTTGTAAATTCAGCGTGTGAGTCAAGCAAGCATGTTCTCATATTTTTTTAACTCTTCTAAGTATAAACCTGATGTAAAAACCCAATCAGTCCTTTTAGTTCATTTTTCTCAATACTCTCCCAATCCATCAACCTGAAGATGCTGACGACAATGAATTCAAACTCCTTGTCTTCATCAACAATTTCTTCTTCATCTTTATCTTCTTCCTCTCATATTAAATAGAGATAAGGGTAAATTGGTCGTTGAGTCTAAAAGCTTTTTGAATTTTTTGAAAGCCAACGGAGACTTAATAGTGAAATTGGAAAAAGGTTATTTGGTGCATAACCCTCAAAAGTCATGGAAGAAGGTATTTCGTATATTTCGTCTAAAATCATGGCTATATGGGGTATTTCCCTTTTCTTTTTCTGTTTTAAGAAAATAGTTGCATTATTGGCATTGTATATGTGATTGAAATATTGGACTTTATGGTCCTTTTCTTATAATTTGATGATGGATGGCTAAAGATTCTACCCTTAGTTCAAGTGATTTACTGTAGTTGTAGATCCTTTTGGCTATTTCTATAAATGCTTGTGTCATCTCTGCAGGTTAATGTGGACAGGGTTACAAAAGTTTTGAAAGAACTTTTTGTTCCTGTAAAAATTATATTATCTTTAAATCATATGCAATTCGATGCCTTCAGTCGAATATCTTGGGGACAGTTGCTCCATTCATGATGATTCAAAACTTGAAAGGGGAAAATAAATAAGATTGAGAATGTGTACAGTTCCCTCTTTGTTCAATAGCTTGGTGTTATATGAATTAATTTCATAACATGGGGTTTTGAGCCTCAATTATTTGTTCATCTTCTTGTTGGATCCCCCGGAGGAGATTATTTCCCCTCTCTTTTTTCCATTCCATCGCTGTGTTATTCATTTTTTAGTGTGTCTATGTGTTGCAAAAAAACTTTCATTTGCAATCTATCTTAACCTATGTTTGGCTAGTAGTGAATGGAAGTGGACATGTTTGTTCATTGTTCAATAGAGGTGAGGCGCGAGCACTTTTGAGTATCATATTTGGGATATGTGGAATGGGTAATGGGGTTGAATTTAGTTGAAGATTTCTAGTGGGGATATTGCACCATATATCCCCGTACTTTAGAAAATTACACCAGATACCCTTACCCTATTTGTTAGGGCACCGAATGCTAATGTTTATAAATACAAGGCAGATGACTATAACAAAAAAGGGGCAAGAGTATATAGTATAATTTTACGGGGTAAATGGTGCAATATCCTTTGTTGTGTGATGTATAAATGACTTGAAGGAGGTGAATCTAGCTGAAGATTTCTTATGTTTTGTGTATATGATATATGACTTGAAGAGGTGAATGAAGTTCAACTTATTAACTCCATTCACGTGTTGAGAAGATTTGCCAATTTTGTTGAGTTAAGACATTCCTCCCAGTAAAAAAAATCACATAAACAAGGGAAGATATTGCCTGGGTATACTTGGTCTCCCGGTCTTTAATGTTATGCCCAATGTTTCTCCCCTTCTGCTGCGGTCATTTCTATTGGTGTCTGACTTTATCTTTGTGGTTTGTAGGGAAGGCTTTGGATGAGTAGAGCCTCAAGGGTGCGGTCATCAGCTTGGAAAGTCAGTGAAAAACATCCTGGTATCCCTCACTCGCACTCAGAGGACATGGATCTTTCTGCGTTTTTCATCATGTTATTTATTCTTTTCTTCTTTTTCATTTAGGATACAATGCAAGTGATTCAGATTCTGATGAAATTAACGGTGAATCATGACTGGTCACGCTTCGTTTTCAGGAGTTACATTAACATTCAAAGTAAGCTCCCCCCCTCCTTCTGATTCTTGGCTTCTGCTTTATACATTTCTTTTGCTGCATACGATTCTAGCACAGCAAAACTTTGATTAAAAAATCATTAATTTACTTCATTTTCTACCCTTTTTTAATTGGTTCTAATCCTTTCACTATTAATCTTTTTCAGTGGATGTTATTTGACTTATTTTATGCTGTTCTTGTATCTGCAAATATTTTTCTTGTTATGAGATGTCTGTAACTCAAATCTTAAAATCCCATGATAATAACTTGTGAGTGAATAATTCACTGCACATCACAGCTGAAGACGGATTTGCTTGACTTTCATGGATAGAGTAGGAGTACAAACTTTCTTCCAGGTTTCTGTAACCTTTTGTTTTACTTGAAGAATTTGCACGCGAAAAGATATTATGCACCACAACTAAGATGCTAGCAGGCTATACTAGCTATGTAAAAAAAAAGTAAGTGCCAAAAAGCTGTTAATTATTATGTCAACTGTCTAAGATAAACAAACCTTTCATGCACTTGCATATATGTCTGCAAATTGTCAAAAGCCCTAATTCAAGACCTGAGCTTGACAAGGGCTGCCGCATGCTTCAAGGATATTGTCTCCGGTAATCTCATTGTTGTAGATGTGACAAAGTTAAAATATGCAAACTCCTTTTTTCCACTTATTTTTTTTTTGAAGATTAAAAAAGTTTGTATCACTAGAAATGGGAGTGAAGTGCATCAAGTGCAATGCATATAACCTGTACATCAAAGCTATACTGAGCTCTACCTACCAGCTTTGAAATTGCAATATTGCCCCAGAAAAAAACAATGATACCGCTATTTCTAACTCCATGAATAAAAAAAATTATCAAGGACATATACTGTTGAGTATCCTTACTGAGAAAAACACTAAATCTTTCCAGGATAAGCTGATGAATGATGAGCCGAGGGAGCTTATTCTGGAAATGAAACACCACTATATTTCTGTGTATCCAAATCTGCTATAACTAGGCTGTGGAAGCTGCTCTCTAGACCAGTTTTCTCCCCTTTCCCTTGGTGCGCTGAATCATCCACTGAAGGCTAGTTGATCAATCCAAAATAGTACAGGCAAGATCAACTGGATAAGCAAAAATCTCTACAGCTGCGTAGCTACTGGACATGCTACTAGTAAATTATTAAGGCCTTCCAGGTCCTATTCTACACACCTTACATAAGTCATGAACCAAAAGTCACCATTGCTTCAATAGCAGTCAAATGCAGCAGCTCTACTTCTCAGTATCTGCTTCAACATCCAGGAAAATTTATGTTTTTATGTGTAGGCAGCAGAAAGGAATTCTACTAAGTTATCTTCCATGAATCCATCTCATCCACATGCTTTCTTTTAGTTCCACTAGCTTCCACATGTACTTGGAGAAGAAAACAGCATTCCATCTGTCCAGTTCTTTCAAACCTCAGCCCCCGTCAGGTTTTGGTAGACGATTTCTTTCAAGAGATAGGTGCCTTCCTCTTGTAGGGATCAAGGTTATTCAATAAAAATAAATTCCGAAACAAAGTTTCTTGCTTGTGAATATCAGATGTAGGTAAAACATACATTTCTGTCCAAAAGTCCTCAATGCCGAAGTGCTTTGGTCATTTTTTGCCAGAAGGGTGTGAGATTCTGTGCTGAATATTTCTTGGAGCATGTCGTATTCAGATATTATCCAAATTCTTGCTCTGTAGACCCACAATACCCCTGAAGTTCCTTAGATGTGCAGAAGGATATATTTTCATTAGGATTGTCTGCTTAGCATCAAGCATCTATTATTTGTTTTGTTCTCGTGACAGTAATGATTTCTAAATAATCTATTTGTTGTTTTGTGTATGATCTGGAGATTGTTAACTTGTTTTCTACTTATTTTCTTCTTCAAAAGGTCTTTAGCATATCTAGTGTCCAAGGGAATTCCCAAGCCTAAAGTGAGAGAAGGGTGGTTGGAATGCCCTTTTTTATTGAGCTTAATATTGAGTGCAGCTAGCTTCCTAGAGCTAAAAGATCTACAATGCAGCCTGCTGAGGTGGTTTTCTTTGTTTGGGGGGGGGGATGTTAAAAATATGAGCAACGCAAAGAAGATAGGTACTACGTAATACGTATGTATGGCTAGTGTGGTAAGCTCAAAATATGGAAAGAAATGTAAACACCAGTTGAGAAATGCCAACACTAGAAAACCCTCACCCCCTCCCCGAACAAAATTATGTGAAGGAAAAGATGAAAAAGGCCAAGTACGAGAATCTTTTATGTTATTTTTGTTTAGGGAATATAACTTTTTTGATTTATTATTTAGGCATAAAACTATTTCCTTGTCAGTAAAGATGGGAAGCCAATGTATTTTATTGCCAGAAAAGGAGAGGATTCACCTGAATAATATCTAAGCATTTTTTTTTTCTTGATAATATTTAATTTTTCTTATTTTTTTTAAATTAACAATAATTTTTTAATTATTCTTAAACATCAAAGATACTGACTCTTTTCCTCCAACCAGGAATCCTCTGTTTCTTTCATTCAGCTCTTCATAGATCCTTATTAGGGTAATATCTTCTTGAACCCTCTGACAAACTTCTTTAGTTAGAGCCAGCTCAGCCCATCACATTCTTCTTTCCAATATCATTTCCTTTTGCTGCCCAATTCTCTTGATTCTTTCTTCCTTCACTTTCATATTCATCCCAATACAAACACTACTCTGCTGTAACTCAGAACAACAGCGACTTCTCAAGTTGTTCATTGGCCATTTCTCATTATGAACTGAGAATTGAACTAAATATGTTATATATATTGGAAGCTTGGAATTATTATATGTTGGACAGGACTTCAGGACAAGATGACTCTGCCGTTTGTTGAATTTGTAGCATGAGACAATGGAAACAGCCAAACAGATTTAGAGTATGATCAGATGTGATAGGAATGCTGTCTCTAAGGCTGAAAACTTTACATAATCTAATAGAATGAGGAAAAAAAAATGAACGAAGAATGTTGGTTGAAGATGGCATGGTGGGGTCCAAATGAAATAATTGAAAACTATTAGGCATTAAAATAAATTGGAGGAAAAGTGAAAATAAATGTTAAAATAGATCAAAAGTATTGTTATTTAACGTTAAGAAAATAATGTTTATTATTTTTAAAAAATGATTCTCGTGAATCTTTTTTTTTCAGCTCATCCATAACTTCTTTTACAACACTTGAACACTTTTATTTCTTAAAGAATGAATCAAAATGTTGAATTCTTCATACTGCTGGAACGGTAAATAGTGGCCGCCCTGACTTTCCAGGTCTCTAGGCGAGAAAAATGAGGAGGACCCCCCTCCAATATATAAAGTAAAAAAAATAGAAGTTCATCAACTTTAATATAATATAATTTTATAAAGTTAAATTTAAACATCAACAAAAATAATTGTACTAAAAATTCAATTCTCTCAAAGAATAGGAATTACATTAAACACTACCAAAAATCACTCTTGTTACATTTTTTGAAGCAAAGTTATTGATTTAGTTTTTATATTGAAGTTTATCAACAAGATTTAGTTATGTGTGTCAGTGTCACAGTGTATAAATTGGGGCCCTAAGCTTTTAGGACCTAGGAGTAGTGTATAATAATATGCGTATACTGAGTCAGGCCTTGATTGAAAATACTATGTAATTAACACAAGAAAGCTAATGGTTTGGGAAAGTTGTTTTTTGTTACAATTGTTATATTACTTGGAAAATAAATTTTCTAAAATTGGTACAAATACAGAAAAGCTCTGATTTAGGACCCAAATTCCTTTTAAAACGGGTAATGCTATGTTCGTAACCAAATCATTTACAACTCTTTTACATCTATCTAATAGTGTGCGAGTCCTATGTATATGTGAGGCCAATGCAATATTAGATGGTTTTAAAAATGTTGTAAATAGTTGGGTTGTAAAATTAGCATTTTCCTTTCAAAACCATGCATAACTCTATGGTGAACCTTAAGGTTTCTTGCCCAATCCTCTCACACCGGAGACAGACGGCCTCTGAACAGGTGCTGGCTATTGTTTGTGAAGCTGGAGAAATACGTTCTTTTCCCTTTGTATTGTTTCCCCAAGCTGATGTGCACTTGTGGTTGAAGATATGATTTCAGGGCAGATCAGATGGGCAGGTGTAGACTCTTATTCCTGATGTTTGTTTGCTCATAATCAGAATCCTGTTATCCTTCCTCCTTGTATTATAGTGGCTTCTTATTTGACGGCCTTCCCTCTGTTCAGTTTTTATGCGTGTCAATTGCTCTTGCTTCATCCGACACCTATCAAATCTGAATATTTCTCGTTAACCTTTCGTTCTGCAGGTTCTCATTGTACAAGTGTTTTCGGTGCTGTATCACCACCAGGCTCCCGCAACCGTCCGTGCAATTTATAATGACATTTCCGCTCATGAGTTGAACTCTGTAATTATTTCCTTTGCCCTCGTTTGGTTCTGAGGAAGAGGGTTACGAGTAGGGAAACACGCTCCAGCTCCATCATCTATGGAGATACGAATATATTTTATGCTTTTGCTCTCTTATTGGGGTTGGTATATTAATTTCACTGAGACTATTAATTAATTTCAGTCGATTATTTGTACTTGTTGGTAAATTAGCCAATTAATATATATATATATATATACTTCCATGACTTGACACGTACGTTTATTTTTCATTGGTTTTTACCTTTTTATTGATTTCTTATTAGTGTGTTGGAGCGAGTATTTTAACTTTAAATAGTGACTTTTTTAACTATATATATATTTTAAAATTTACATCTTTTTTAGTAAATTCACTTATTAATTAAGACAAAACAGCATACAACAACAACCGACATCTACTACAGAACTACAAAACTTCATCAGCAGGTATTATATGAAAAGAACACCATGCTGCGAAAGGTTGTAATTATGAGGTCCAATTTTCTTGTAAATGTTTGGAAGACCAGCCATAAATTATAAAATGATATAAGAGTATATTTACAGTATCAGAGAATTGGATTTTGTTTGTTTGTTTGTTTGTGAAAATGGAAAAATATTTAGCGAAAATGTCCAGTTTGTTTTTTAAATGCATTGTTTGACCCAGTATATTTCACTTCATTTGCGAAAGTGTTCAGCAAAAGTAATTGTTCAATTAGTCTAAAATAATAGCAAAGGAGATTTATATTAATAAGAAATAATTTAAGATCTACTCTTGGGCTAGAATTCAAAATAAATAAATAATAATAATAAAGAAATTCTCAGCCAGCTTAAGACCAGATAAATTTGTACAAAAGGTATCTGCTAAATAGTGCTTATTTCTGAAAAGTATGTAGTGTAATAACTTCTGTGCAAATGTACACCTAGTGCGGTGCGGATGAAGGTCGGCGGAGGTGTGGTGATTCCTGGAAGCGGACCCTTGAAGATCATATGGCAGTGAATATGCAAACTAATAACAGTGAACAGGCGGACGCCACGTTGGAGCAAGTAATTTCTCTGAAATTTAGAGGGTTGGGCAACCCTACTGTAGTTTGCCGCCTTCAAAATCTAATCCGAGAATAAGTCTTGTACTTATATATATTTATATGTTAGCTGCTTTTTAATTCAATAGAGCCTTGAATAAATTTGTTGATTATCTTGGTCTTATAGTAGATAGTATAAGGAGTGGGGGTTTAGCTCAGGGAGTTTAGAGTGGAGCTGGTTTTGATGACCATTCACCACATTGATGCGTGTACGACTGATGTGTTTGGGGAAGCAAAACGTATGCTTACGGGGTTCTATGGTTGGCCAAAATCTCGAAAACGAAACTTTCATGGGGGACCTTCTTCGACATTTGCACTCACAGCAGGACCGTGCTTAAGTTGTTATTGGCAAGTTCAATGAGATTTCATATCACCACCAGCAGCGCCGGGGGGTTGGGCTCCAGGAGAAGATATGCTCATTGCCCAGTGTCGGAATGCTTTGGAGGACTGCATTTGCTTGATCTTGGTTATCAGGGATAGCTGTTTACATATATGATAATGGAAGGAGCAGAGAGGAAAATGTTCAATGTAGACTTGACCAAGCAGTTCCGAATATGGCGTGTGTGGCTATGTTTTCCTGCTTCGTTGAAGACCACTTGCCACAAACATGGTCAGATAATCTTCCACGAAAGTTTTATGCCCGAAGAAATTAACTGCCTACAGTCTTCGTATATTTCAATTTGAGAAGATGTGAACCCCCCAGGAAGCTTATGAAGGGATCATAGCTAATAGCTAGTGCTTGGATGCCGGCCCGAAGGGAAGAAACGTCCTTCATAAGCTGTTGTGTGTGCCCAATCTCCCAAAAACTGAGATAAGCACACATTTGGAAGTGTCCGAAGGAACCTGTAAGACATCAAAGAGAAAATCTAGCAGTTTAGTGAAGGCATCTGTACAGCGTAGGAGATAGGTGAACGAAAATTTTGGCTGACGAGTTGGATAAGGCACTTCAAAGGGAGGAGATTGTGTCTAATTCTCCCATTCTTAGAAACCTGAATTTTTTTTCAGGATCTTTGTAATTTCAAAATAAAGTTATCACCTTTGTATATTTTGTTACATCCCTTCAGAATTTGAAAATCCTGTTTTATTCTTCCTTTCAAAATAAAGTTATCACTTTCTTGTTATTTCTTGTAGTTTATATTTCTGTAAGAATTTTGAGTCATTTCTTGCTAAGTGACTTCTCTTGAAGTATTCTAACTTATCTATATTTGAATTCTTTAATTTTTTTTTCTTGAGTCTTCTAGTCATGTTCAAAATATAAAAAAGAGACTACGACGAAAATATACTGTTCATATTCTGTTTCATATTTTATTGCATTTTAAACCCTAATTTAGCCTTGGCTTGCTATGTAGCTAATGTGCAAATATTTTTCATTGTCTTTACATGTACACACCCTACTCCACTCCTTCCCCCTGTGTGCCAATCAACATACAACACCCTTGGCTTACTATGTAGCTAATGTGCAAATATTTCCCATCATTACATTTATTTCCATATCGTTAACCTTCAACCAATCACCATCTAACACTTGTAGTTCTATCCCCATTTCCTTCTTCATGTTATGCGATCATGAATCCCTCTTTTCTCCTCTCAAGGGCTACCTTATGTCTCATTAATTTCTTTCCATCATTGGACTCAAATTATCAACAATAGCATCATTACACAAATGAACCAATTATGCTCATTTCCTTAGCATTTGTGTGCACCGTGTGTTAGTTTTGTGCAAATCAATCCATTATCCCTCTTCTTCTCCTTATGTGTGCCTTGTTCTTCATATTGTCCCTCTATTTTATGTGTGCCTTGTTCTTTGTGTTATTCCTTCATTCAAGCATTTCCTTCCATTTTTGCTCAAGCTTCAATCTTCAATAGCTTCAAACAAGAATTAAGTTTAGCTCCTTAGTGTCTTAATTAGGCAAAAGGGAGTTAAGTTCTAGTTTTGGGTGAAGTTATTCTATCATATCTTTTCTTTTTCAAGAGCTTTAAGTGGTCCTTCAATCCTCTTTAAGGGTATGATTGATCTTTTTTTTTTCCTTTGGTTTTTAATCTCTTTTAATTTAAGTTTGTTTAACACAATTCTTACTTAGGTTTTGTTATGTTTTGATAGCCTCATCAAGGTTTTTTTTTTTTTTTTTTTTTTTTTTTTTTTTTTGCGGTAGAGTTGGAATGAAAACCTCTTTATTTTGGTCCATTTTTTTTTATCTCATGACGAGGTAAAAACTAGTTTGCTCAAGCTAAAACATGAGTTTTCTTATTATCACATTTGTTTTAATGATTGCCGATGATTTATGCTTGATTTGGCATATTAAGCATGTTGCATTTGTGAAACGAACTATAACATCTTGTATGAGGTTGGCAAGTTTTATATAGTATGTTATAAAGGTTTTTTTTTTTTTAGTTATGAGAAGAATTGGGATTTGTTGTTTCAAACTTAACCCAAAAATGGATTAGAATAGCATGAAAAATGTTGATTTTGAGGCCACCAAATTTGCTAAAAGTAGCGTGAAAAGCCTACCTTTTAAGCTTATATTTATGATACAAATAAGGTACCATATAAAACCTTTATAGTTTATCAAAAAAAATTTCAGTTTGTAAAAATACACACTATGCAAAAGGTTATGAATAAAACCATGTGAGGTGTCAAAGCTGTCAAAATCTAAAATTTTTGACTAAGGCTCGATCTTTTGGGATTTTTGTGTGTATTTTTCATTTTTCATTTAATTTGATGATTCCATGAAATTTTATTGAATTTTTGGATGTAATTTCATACATAATATGTTGTCTTTTGTGTTAGTATTGCATAAGTTATAAACAAAAATTTAAGTTTGATCTAGTATAAGAGAAAAAATGTTGAAAGTTTTTATATGTTTTTCATGACATTCAAAGTGTTCTTAAGTAGTTGCCCACTAATCATCATAAGGAAGTTTAATGGAGAATTAATCATCATTTTTAGGGTTAATAATGCACTAATCATGATTAGAACACAATAAGGTCATTTTATCATTAAAAGGTAAAAGAAGGAATATGTAAATAGTAGAAATCAAAGTATAATCATTTTCCATTAACTTTAGCTTTGGCTTCAACCATTGACTTTGAAATCAACCACCAATAGTTATTTTTTTTCAAAAATAATATATAGCCTTTTTTGTGATTATTGACCCATATATACCTAATATTTTAGTCCAATTAGACCTGGTGTGGTTTTTTGGGGTTAAAAAATGGTTTGTTTGTAGTGTTTTAACTAGTGCATTTTATGATAAGTTGATTGCCATTTTTAAACACTTAGTGTAACCTATCAACACTCTTATCTGATATGTGATTTCCGTTTGTTGTCATCTATAAACACACATTTTGGTGGGATTATATGTCTTGGTCCTCTTGGATTGTGTTTGATGTTATTATTCTAAACACCCAATTTTAAATTAATATTGGATTTGGAATGCATTTGTGTTAAATGATTGAGCCATTAATCTTTAGTGGATCAAGATAAAATGACCCTTTGGTTGATAATCAAAAAGGATAATTAATAACCCCTTATCCTTTGTAGATCAAGATGATATGCCCTTGATCCTTTTTGGATCGAGATGATGAGCCCTTGATATCTAGTGTGTCAAGATAATATCATCCTTTGGTTGATAATCAAAGAGGATGATCAATAACACTTGATCATTTATGGATCAAGATGATAAACCCTTGATCACTTGTGGATCAAGTTGAGATCACCTTTTGGTTGATAACCAAAGATGATGGTTGCTAGTTGTTGATCCTCTGTGGATCAATATGATGATCTCTATGATCCGTTGTAGATCAAAGATGATTTATGATTGTTCCATTCACTACAACAATATTAGGATATAGTGATAATGTTTATTTATTTATTTATTTATTTTTGCAATGAATCACGATCTGTCGACATAGTAGGGGGCTATTGTTGTAGGGGTTAGCCGAAAGTTTCTACGACAAATTTCCCTCCTACTAAACTTTGTGAAAAAATGGTGTAGGAAAAATATTGGGAGACTTGCTGTAATAGGCCCCTTCAAAATGGTGTTATTATTTTTAATGAGGGTCTTACGTCGACCTTTTGGTATACTATATCGATGAGAATAGTTGCAATAGAGATTGTCTATATAAAACAAAAGACCCTACATGCACCCATACTTCCCTGGTCGTATGTTTCTCGCCTTTGGTTTTCTCTCCTCACCACTTGAAGATCGGTGCAAATTTGGGTAAGATTTGGCTTTAATATTTGTTTTTTAATTAATTTATTGTTAATATCTCATCTATTATTGTTATTGCCTAGTTTTAATTTATTTTTATTTATTTCTTTTTATGTTCTTATGTATTTCCACCAAAGCCACCACTTATGCTACCTTGCACCACTACCTCTTCCATATCTAGGGATGGCAATTTTCCACGCGAGTTTGGAGCCTTGTCGGGGATTCCCCGTTTGGGTTCTGGTTCGGGGAAAAAATTTGGGGATCGAGTTTGGGTTCAGGGATTCTTAACGGGGATTCTTTCGGGGATGAGTTTGGGGTTTCCATCCTCGAATTAGCCCTGAATATTTTTTATATATATATTTATATATTTTTTTATATAGAACAAAGGCTTGATGATCGGGGATGGAATCGGGGATCAGGTATAAAGTCGGGTTTCAGGGATCGGGTTGGATTTTAAGGTCAGGGAATAAATCGGGGACGAAAAAAAGATCGGGGATCAGGTCGGGTATGGGGATTTGATCCTCGCGGGGATCGGGTCGGGGAATCCCCGATAAAAAAATTGGGGATCAGGTCGGGTTTGGGGATTTTTTTCTTATTGGGTTTGGGGACTGACCCGCCCCGTTGCCATCTCTATTGATATCTTTTTTCAGTCTTCAATTTTTTCTCTTAGCTTTAGTTTATTTTGTTTTATTATTATCTTATTAATGTAATCATTATTTTGCATAATTTTTGGTTAGACTGTAGGTTGCTAGAATTTTCCTAGAGAAAGTGTACCACTGCTAGAGCTTGATGCCATATATATATATATATATGTGGTGATAATTGTGATAAGTATGTAGGGTTGTTGTTGAGCTGAATCAAGTTGAATACCCTTGCTCGAGCTCAACTCTATAATGTTTGAGAGCTGACTTGACTCGCTAACATTTTAAAAGTTTTTTAACAAACAAAATTGAGTCATTTATCATGATTCAATTTGTTGATTAGCTCATTTAACTATTAGACTTGTTTGAAATTTAAACAAACCAAATCAACTTGTTTAGTTATTCGGCTTCATTCATGACTCATTTAATTATTCAACCTATTTATTAAATAAACACTATACAAGATCACCCTATAAACGAATGAGTAGAACCGAGCTCAATGCGTCTCACAAAAAAAATGAGCCGAACCTCCTTAGGCTTGAGTCTATTCATTTAATAAACGAACCTAAAACATAAGGCTTGAGTTTGATTCATTTTTCTAAACAAACGAGTTAAACCAAATCTTTTATAAGCTGAGCTGAGACAGCTCGTGAGGTGGCTGTGTTTGTCAACAACCTTATTTAGGCGTATGTGTGCATTATGATTAACTAATTTTTATATTGTGATCATGTTATTATGTTAGGTTTTTCTTATGATTTTTGCATGTAAGAATGTATTAAGTTAATTAGTCTTGACCATACTTTTTTATAATATAATTTTAGCAAAAGAAAATATAAATTGAAAATATGAATGTAGGAATAATATAATAAAAAAATTAAAATAATAAGATATTATTGGCCATAGATTATTTATTATTAAAATGCAAAACAATAAGAATATAAAATTATTAGATAATAAATTATTTCTAACCTTAGATAAAGTATTATTAAAAGAGTGAAATAAAAAGATAATAAAATTATATAAATTATTATTAAAAGAGTGGAATAAAAAGATAATAAAATTTTAATTAATAAAATATTGTTGGCCTTTGAAAATTTATGATTAAATAATTAAGTGAGAGAATGAGATAATAAAACTTAAAATAATAAAATATTTTTGGCCTTTAAAAATTTATCATTAAATAAGTAATTAGAGTAATAAGATAATATAATTTTAAACTAATAAAATATTGGCAGCCTGTGAAAATTTATGATTAAATAATTAAGTGGAATAATAAGATAATAAAAATATAAATTAATAAAATATTGATGGCCTTTGAAAAATTATTATTAAATAAATAATTAAAAATGAACATATAATAAAATTTTAAAATGATGAAATATTATTAGCCTTAAATAATTTATTATTAAATAATTAAGTGGAACAATAAGATAATAATACTTTCAAATAATAAAATATCATTTGCCTTTAAAAATTTATGATTAAAAAATTAAGTGGAATACTAAGATAATAACACTTTAAAATATTATTGATGTAACACTCCTAAATTTTGTCACCCTTATTTTTGAGCGTTTAGCCTTTTATTTGAAACTTAATCCTTAAACCTTAGATTAATTATTTTTCATTAACCCTTGATCCACAACCTAGATAAATTATTAAATAAATTCATCCTAATTATTTTATCTTTTTATTTTCATTAAATCTGCCCTTAATCGATTAATTTTTTCTAATTAGGTACCCTAACCCTTGATAAATTAATTTTACGCTAACCGAAATTTATTTTTCTTCTTCTATTTTTCTTTTTCATTCTCTTTCTCTCCTATTCAAGCATGCTATGCACCCTATTCCCCCCTTCAAGCCATGCATTTCCTTGCACCCCCATTTGTATGCCCTTCTCTCTCCTTTCAACCTTGCATGACCTGCCACTAACTCTCTACAGCTATTGCTCTGCCTCTAATCGTTCAACCTTGCACCAATCCTTCCTAGGCTACACCCTGCTTGTCCAAGCATGCCCTCTACAATCCAGCACCACACCCTAACCTCCAATCATTCGAACCATCTCCCTCAACCCTCACCTCCATCTGTTGGTATATATGTATATACCCCTCTACTCCTCTCCATTTTCATTTGGTTTTTCCCCAACAAAATCTCCCTGATCGACCCCCATCTCCTTCATTTTCCTTCTTTTTCTTCTTCCTCCTGAGTCTATTTATATTTTGGTGTGTGTCACACACTCGTTCCCATTCTTGCATGCCGTCTCTTCCCAATCGCTCCCTATTTACCTACAAAACCATGCTTTATTGACTCAACTCTCAGCATTTCTTCACACATTTCCATGTCACCCCTGCCCTTCCCTAGCGGTTGCCTCACCTCCCTTAACCACTTCCTCTTTGCTGCATTGTCCAACACCACTTAACCATTCTCCCACGTAGCCTACCCATCGAAGCCGACAACCCTCACAACACCACCCTACGCTACAACCCACCCACCTCACAACACCACCCTCGATCACCACCTCTAGTAGCCAAGACTGCCACCTAACCACCCCTTCCTCATGCTTGGACTCATGCTCCCAGCCCATGTAGTGTGAGGTTGCCCCTTTTTTTCTCTTATAATTTGAGGGTATTTTTGGTAATTTTACTTGATAAATTTTTTAATATAAATTATTATTTTATGATTTAGATATTAATATGGTTAATGCTCGCTTTATTTTTAGGTAAAAGAGGTTGGTTTGCGGAGCTTGATAATTTTTAGTAGGATGCTTATATTTTGTGCTTTTGTTGAAAATTGGGTAATTCTTATACTTTACTGAAATGTAAGACATCTCATGATAGCACATTAGGGTTTTGATGTATAGATCATGTTAAGCATATTTTTTTACATAGTAATTATTTCCCTAATAATGTTGGCATGAAAATCGGTAAAATGGAGTATGTTGATTTGTATAAAGTATTGTATATATGAAAGCATGTTAAAATAGGTTAAATATCGGAAAAAAATTATGTATGTCATGTATGTCCAATATGATATGTTGATCATGCTTAAGCGTATTTTTAACATCATCATCATCATCATCATCATCATCATCATCATCATTATTATTATTATTATTATTATTATTATTATTATTATTATTATTATTATTATTATTGTGTGCCCTAGGGATAATTTAGTCTTTTTAATTGCATCATGTTATTTATTCTGATAAGAATACATAATATGCCTTATTTATTGTTAAGTATGAGAATATGTGATTTTGGATAAATTAGGTATACATGTTAGGATTTTATGTATTATATCATGTACGAGGGTAAAACGGTTATTTAACTTGTTCGGTAATTTAATTACATACTTTAATTATTATATTTTAGCCTTTTATGATAAATCAATAAATTAAATGAAATTATTATTTAAAATGGATGATAATGTGGTAATTATGGTCTCAAGGGCATTTTGGTCATTTCTAGCCCAATGTGCTTAAATGTGAATAATTAAACCTAGGATAACTATAGTAGATTTTTGAGTTGACATTAGTGTTGACCTTGTTTATGGTTATCTTAAATAACTAGAAATAAGTAAAAATTGTTAAATATGGAAAATGGATCTGAGTGTTTATTATATGGTTTCGTTGTCACATTAATACAATACTAATATTTAAAGTGAAAAACCTTGAGATTAGAAATGATGACTCTTTAGGGATCATTACCTTAAACACATAGTTTAGCCCATGGTTGATTATAGATTTTTGCTAGTGTGCCTTATTGCCCCAACCTGACCCTATATATTACTCTATTTGCCTTTTGTGAACTTATAGAGGGTATGCATACTTACAGATTACGTGTTATTATTGGTAGGGTATTGTGATTGCTTTGTGTGCTAGTTTAGCCCAAGGTACCTTAGTATCATTGGGTTGATAGTCAGTAGGATACTATGTTACCTTTATACACTAGTATGATCAGAGTATCTTGGTTTCTCTAAGTTGATATGATCTCCCATCGAGTAAATAAAAATGGAAATGATAATTGTTGGTTCAAAATGATTAATGGATTGGTTCGGTAGTAGCCTTCATTCCTACCTATGATTCTACAGTAGCATTTATACCTACCTCTAGTTTGGTAATAACCTTCGTGTCTACATGTGGTTTGGTAGTAGCTTTTGGGACTACTAGTGAATCAGTAGTAGCCTTTGTGCCTTCCTATAGTTCGATAGTAGCTTTTGTGCCTACCTATAATCGGTAGTTACCTTTAAGCCTTACTTGTGGTGTTATGGATAGTATAGGCTTTGATATCTAGATATGAAATATATTATGAAGATTATGGTTATTATATCGAGATTGATTTTAATAATTACTTTAGAGAGTATTCCTTGGATGCTTGATTGGTAAGTTTCATTACGTTCTAAATAAACGGGCATGAGCAGTATGTGGCTTAGGTGATAATTGCATATCTGATATGATTATTGTATTTTAATCATCACATGTATATTTTAATATTTCATACCATATACTATTGTGATGCCTATTAGGTGTTCCATGCAATGTTTTCATGTTAGTCTTGTATAATGGGTTATTCGTTATAATTGTATTGATGGGTTTCGTTTTATGTGCTCATACTTATACAATGGGGTAGTGGTCATTGGAGGTTAGCTTGTGAGATTAGTTGAATACTAGTATATTAGGCTGAGTGTTAGGACTATATATCCATTGTCTTGCCTAATATCTTTTGATCCAGATGTACGTGTACTCTTAAGTCATTCTGTATTTTTCTTTTACTGAATTTTGTAACTACTAGTAGTTGAGTTTTCTCATAATTGTGTTATTAATTTAAGTTGAGTAACTTTTTTAGTCTTAGCAGTTGGTATAAGAATGATAGAGGAAATTACACTTGTATCAAGTGTGGAAGTAACACGCTGTGTTTTTACTATTTTACCTTATGTAGTTAACTCTTTAAATGAACATTTCCTAAAGATGGAGGTGCTATAATTGACCTTTGAAAATTTATGATTAAATAATTAAGTGGCATAATAATATAATAAAATTTTAAAATAATATAATATTGTTGGCCTAAAATAATTTATTGTTGAATAATTAAGTGGAACAATTGTAAACCCTAACTCTAATCATAAACCCTACCAAATTCTAAACTCTAATGGTTTAGTAGCTATTATCGTAATAATAACATAATTATTCAAAAGTTATTGTCCCTTGTTGTAGATGATTGGATGTGTCATTTATCTAACAATTATCCTCTATACTACCTTAAGATGTCTCTGGATGGGTATATTAGGAGTCATGTGAGTTGAGTATGTAATATGCTATAATGCATGGTGGAGAGAGGTTTGTATTTGGGATCATTCAAGTTCAGGTCATATTATTTTTTGTTGACCTTACTACAGATCATGCTACGGTTAGAGGTGATGGCTAGATATATAGATTTATTTGCCACTAATATTCCAAACTCTAGGGTTGTTGAAGGTGGACGATTTATGAGACACTATAATTAGATAGCAAGGGAGGTGATAGTGATTGATGATGAGTGGAGGTCTCGGTAAAAAATATCGATGACTTATATGAGGTGGATGAACATTCTTTTGAAGAAGGAAAAGAACATATGATTCTAAGAGAAGAGTGGACTCAATGGGTGATCAAGGGCATTCGACGAGGGAATAAATTATAATATGAATATTAGACATTAAAGGACCAAAAATTATAATATAGAATCAAATATTAGTATTAATATTTATTTCATTAGTAGAATTATCAAGTTGAAAGTAATATATCAGTATTATTTATTCTTTCTTTTAATTTATATCATTTAATTACTGTCAAACAAAATATAAGGAGGTTTAATATTTTATCTTTGTCCCTACTTACACATGCTTATCTATGTTAATATTTTTTTATTTGTTTGAAATATGTTTATCCATGTATAGAATGTTAGTATTATTGTTGTCGACATAAAATATCCATGCTTAATATTAATTGTATAATATTATATATATGTATATAGATCAACTTAATATGTATTAATACTAATTAAGTGTTAGTATGTAGGCAAACTCATAAATAAATGCATAAAACAGAAGCAAGCAACAATATCCTAGCCTCCATGGCTCGTCATTGATTTCTCAATTTCACTACACTGTGGTATCGTATACCTATTTTATAGTTTCATTCACTATTTATCATTTGATTCGCAAGGACTATTTTTTTTATAACTATAGGCCGACCTTAAAACTAAGAAATCCCATGAGAGGTCGACATTTTCAGAGAGATGTATAGTAAGGACAATAAATGAGTGAAAGAGGATGTAAAGAAAAAGTATGTCAGTGTATAATTTTTTTCAAGGAAGTATTTAATTATATTATATTAATAAGCTAATTAATATAATTTTGAATTTTCTTATAGCATGAAATGGTGGGGAGGCGACAAAAGATGATAGAGGAGGCTCAAGTTTAATCACTTGAGAGTGGATGTGGGTCTAGTGAGCCAATAAAGGTTGACGAGGCAGCGATTATACAGAAAATTCTAGGGAAACGCCATGACCATGAAAGTTCTATCGGTAAATTATTGAAGGGTTATTTGTCTACATTATTTTTAGCTCTACTAGCACCAACACCAAAATTAGTGCTATACCAACACTAATGCTCCTGTATTTGAGGAAAATTTTGACAAGTTAACCAAAATTATTTAAAAACACAGTAAAATGATAGGGGGTCAAAAAGAGACTATTAAATTGTTGGCCATTGTAATATAAGATACTAGATACAGACTTATGGAGGACAAGGGGAGGAGGAAGAGGAAGAGTAGGATGGGTCTAGTTGTATATTATAGAGGAAAATATATATATAATAATAATTTTGGGTTGTAAGCAATCTTTGTATTTTGAATGTTTTTTTATTTAATACTCTTAATTAGATATTAATATTAATTTTAAAATTTGCATTAAGAATGGCTCCAATTAATATAAAAAGTCCAAAATTAAAAAATTAAAATTTTGCTTTCAGTAATAAAAATTTATTAAAAAAATTAAATTTGGATTTTTTGTGACGAGGAGGGTTGTTGTAGTAGGTCGAAGGTCGTCACAATAGACTGCTAATTTTTTTTTTTGAAAAAAAATAGCTTTCAATGAAAGTTGTTGCAGTAGGTTGGAGGTAATCACAATAGATTGGTCAAAAAATTAATTTAGATTTTCAATGACAACAGAAGTGCAATAGACTTAAGGTTTTTATAATTTACTAGCGTTTTTTTTAATCTGACTTTCAATGACAACGGATGTTGATGCAGTAGGTTAGGTGTCGTTAAAATAAGTAATTTGTATTTTTTAAAATTATTTTAAAATTATTACCACAGTTGTCTTATAGAAGCAACATAGTTGTTGCAATAAAAGGGCTTTCACCGACAATCATTCGTCATTGTAAACATGAGTCTTTTACTACGAAGAACTTACGACGACTATTCAATGACAACCTACCATCGTAATAGCTTTTCTTCAACAACTTTTAGGACTTTTAATGATGACTTTAGTTATCAATGTAGCCTAATAATATTGTAGTGATTGATCCTTCATGGATTAACATGGTAGTTGTAACTATAGAGTCATAAAAACAACTAGGTGTTGTGTAACGGCAATTTGACTCGTTTTGTGTTACCTCCTAAGCAATAAGCACCTGCTATGGTTATTTTAATGTGTGTTTGGTGTTAACATTAAAAACACCCATTTTGGCTTTATAATTGGAACTATAGAGTCACATAATGAAATGAAAATAATAAGTGCAGGGTTCACAATAACGTTTAAGATAAGCATATTGTCTTTTGAGATGAAATTAATTTATTATCAATACATTATCTTTTTGATAGGTGTAACATATTCTATGTTTAATCTTATTTGAGGTTTCATGCTTTTATGAGATGATATTCGAATCATTTTACTAAGTACCTCATCATATTCATGTCCTTTGTGAATTTGTGTTGGTCCCGACTCATTTGGGGGAAAAAATTATATTATTCTATGGGGGATACATTTTATGTGAAGTCTAGGGGAGTGACGTTAGCCAAGGCTTAAGCTAATCCAAATTCAAATTGTTTTTTTTTTTCTTATGACTCATCTTGTATCAATTTTTACCGTTTAAGTTGTAAACATTTAGCGCTAGTTTGTATTTATTTTCGATACCTGATTAGAGGTTTGCATATTGTAATGGTTTTTGATTTTTATTATATTCTAGTCTTGTAATTGAGAATAAAGTAGGTGCATGGTTAGATCTGTCTTCATGGTCGATGGGATGGTTTTATTTCCATTTTTGTTTTGCTTACGGGTATCCCATTTTTAAACGGAAAATGTTTGGTCGGTAAAAAGGGAGGTATTGCATTATGAAGAGTCAACGGTCTCGAGATCAACATATACCGGAAGGGGATAGAAATAATAGTTATTTCCATCACCGAGCCGGTGCTCGACGTCGAAGAAACAGAATACAAGACTATTTTGATGAGGAGGGAGAATGGCAAACGGAGGAAGGAGGAATTGAGAGGGTCGTGAACAATTATTTTTAGCAGTTATTCAGGACTTGTCCGTCGACTGATATTGCCGAGGCTGTTTTTGGTGTTTCTCCATACATCATCGAGGAGATGAATGTCGATCTGACAAAGGTTTTCTACAGATTATGATCAAGCTGGCTCTAGATAAAAACCACTCCACGAAATTCCGAGGACCAGACGGCATGTGTGCTCTTCTTCCATATCAAGGTTATGACGAACAGAAGGAAAAAGATAATGGAAGACATTATTATTGAGCATCAAAGTGCTTTTGTAGGAGGTTGGTTGAGTACTGATAATGTTCTCGTGCCATTTCTTACTTTGCATGCAATAAAACAGCAGAAGAAAGGGAGGAAAAATTGTATGTCCCATAAAATGGCTATGAGCAAAGCATATGATCAGGTTCGATGGAACTTCTTGGGAGCAGTCATTCGGATGGCGGCTTTCATAGGCAATGGATTAGATTAACAATGTTAATGTGTGTCTGTGGTGTCCTTATTGGTCCTCATCAATGGTCTACGAAGCAGGAAATTCTCACCTCACCGCGAACGCAGACAAATTAAGAGATCCTTTATCCCTGTATATTTTATTCTATGCACCGAAGTTGTCTGGTCTGAAAGCAGGGCAACTCTGTTTGGGATTACTTAGAAGCACCCCAAAATTTTTCACTGATGATGACGGGATGTTATTCACTAGAGGCACAATTAAAGAGGCTACGGAGTGGGGAAGCATTATTCATCTTTATGCCCGTACCAGCTCAGTAACTATGACATGTTGGAGCTGAATTTTAGTTGGAACACCTCAGCAGATAGAAGGGCTGAAATCAAGGCGGTCTTAGACTCTTAGGAGTTAATGATGCTCAGCAGTAAGTATACTTGGTACCTTGAGCTACCCACCGCTCTTGACTGATCCAGCAAGGTACTTTTGGGGGCGGGCGATTAAAGATAAAATTCAGAAAGAAAATTGATAGCTGGAGTGGAGAGGAGCCAACGTTTCCAATGCTAGTCAAGATGTGTTATTGAAAGCTGTCACCCAGGCTATAAGGATGTACATAGTAAGCATGACCCAGCTCCTTGTGCACGGAAATCTAATCGATGATGACGAGGTATTGGAGGAGGAGCGACGATAAACAGAGAGGTAGCCACCACTAGATTAGTTGGCGGTAGCAGTGCATGTATGCCAAAAGACCAATGTGGTATAGGCTTCCAGGTCATATACTTGTTTAATATTGCAATGCTTGGAAAACAAGCCTAATTAAAGAATCATGAACAATGAAACTTCTCTAACTACGAGGATTTGTGAGGTAAGATATTATCCTAGATCTAGATTTACGGAGGCTAATCCTAGTTTCTGGCCAAGCTATGTTTCGCGCAACGTATGGGAGGCTAGATGGGTGGTTGATGTAGACATGGTTTGGGTAGTGAAGTGGATTTTTGATGGGGACAAATTGGAATAAGAACCGATTAAATGAGTTGTTGCTGTCGGAAATAGACTTATCTTTTTCAAGAAAAATAATTAACAAGAGTAGGAAGAATGAAGGATAATTTTTATTGATATAAATCACTGCTTAAATAGACATTATATTAACAGAAAATTAGAAAAATCAGCAACAACTAGCTAGGCTTTAGCCACTATCCAGTAATAGCTAGTAAAAAACAGTCAAACAACTAACCCCTAAAAACTTGGTTAAAAGAAAAACAAACTAAACTTATGATAATCTGAAAAAAATAACTTACTAATATACACGCTTAACACTCCTCCTTGCATCAGTAGGTGCAAACTCCAAGCTTCAATCTTCAGTCTTCAAATCTGCTCTTTGCAAGAGGCTTTGTAAATATGTCTGATAGCTGATATTCAGTATTGCAATGCTTCAATTTAACTGCACCATCCTTTTGGACATCTCTGATGAAGAATAATTTGATGCTGAAATGCTTTGTCTTTCCATGAAAAACCGGATTGTTAGAGATGGCTATTGCAACCCAATTGTCCGCCATAATTTCAGTACTCATCTTTTGTTCTAAAAGCAAATCACTTAGAACTTTTCTCAGCCATAGAGCATGATTAACAACTGCTGTAGCTGCTATAAATTCTGCTTCAGCTGTGGATTGAGCTACAATATCTTGTTTCCTCGAACTCCAAGTGAATATTCCTGAACCAAGAGTGAAACATAAACTAGAGGTACTTTTATGTCGTCCAATGACCCAACCTAATCACTGTCAGAGTAGCCTTGCAACTAGAAGTCTTGTGAAGAGTAGAACTTGACACCAAAACTTAAGGTTCCCTTGAAGTAGCGAAGAACTATTTTTGCAGCTATAAGATGAGACTCGTTAGCACAATTCATGAATCTAGAAAGAATACTTACAATATACAAAATATCTGGCCTTGTTGCTGTGAGATACATTAAGCACCCAATCAAACTTCTATAGTGTGACACGTCCACTTTCTCAGTTCCATCATCCTTGCAGAACTTCCTCTTTTGACACATAGGAGTGCCCATGCTTTTACAATATTCCATGTTGAATTTCTTTAAGATCTCTTTTGCATACTTCTATTGGCAAATGAAAAATTCACCTTGCCTTTGCTTAATTTCCATTCCAAGAAAGTACGACATTTCTCAAAGATCTGTCATCTCAAAGACTTGCATCATATCTACCTTGAACTACTGAATAAGCTCAATATTGCTGCCAGTGACCAAAAGATCATCAACATATAAGGATACCACAATAAAATTATTTTTATCTCCTTTAATATATAAAGTGGACTCACTTATGCTTTTAGCAAAGCCCAAGCTCAGCAGGTACTCATCAATTCTACTATATGAGGCCCTTGGAGCCTGTTTTAACCCATACAGTGCCTTCCTTAGAATGTACACATTGTCTTCCTGTCCTTTGACAACAAATCCTTCAGGTTGCTCAATATAAATTTCTTCATCTAGAAAGCCATTCAAGAATGTTGACTTGACATCAAGTTGGTATATTTTCCATTGCTTTTGTGCTGCAATGTCTAGTAGCATTCTGATAGTATCTAGCCTCACAACAGGAACAAATGTGTCAAAATGATCTACTCCAAAAATCTGAGCATACCCTTTCACCACTAACCTTGTTTTATATTTATTGATTGAGCCATCTGCATTCTCCTTTCTTCTAAACACCCATTTCACTCCAATCACCTTTTGATGTTGAGGCCTTTCAACTAATTCCCAAGTCTTATTTTTTTTCAATCATAAAGAGCTCCTCCTGCATTGCAGCCCTCCATTTAGGGTCCTTCTCATCTTCCCAATACTCCGCAGGTTCAAGAACAGCAATATTGCATCTCTGATATATGTTAGCAAGTGATCTGGTGCCACGTACAGGGGGGTCATCAACTAGCTCATCTTGTTGCAAATCAGTAGGTGGGAAATCATCAACCAACTCATCTCGTTGCAGATCAATCGGGTGTTGATTTTTTTCATTGTTCCAGCTCCATTTATCATCTTCCATAAAGCTCACACCCCTACTTATTATAATTTTTCTAGTGTTAGGTTGAAAAACTCTATAAGCTTTAGATGTTAAGCTGTATCCGACAAACACACCAAGCTTGGCTTTCTTGTCTAACTTGTCTTGCTTAATCTGTGGCACATGAGTAAAACACAAGCATCTAAACACTTTGAGATTTTTCATTAATGGCTTATAACCATACTAAGCCTCAAAAGGAGTCTTCCCATTTACGACCTTTGTCGGAAGTCTGTTTAGCAAAAATATAGCAGTATTTATAGCATCTGCCCAATATTCTTTAGACAACTTCTTCTCATGAAGCATGCATTTAGCCATCTCCATTATTGTTCTTGAAATGCTCCAAAAATACTAATTTTAAGAATTATAGTTAAATAAGGATTTATTAGGAAAATTAATTAAATTAATTATTTTTATTGGAATAGGAAGAAATTATTTAGGGAAAATTAAGAGGAAATTTATAAATATTTTTATAAGGGAAAATTTGGGTGTTTTGCTAATTAAAAAGGAATTTAGGAAAAATCTTTTAAAAATCCTAAATTAACCTAAAAAGGAAATTAAATATTACTTTTTTAAAATAGTATTATTTTTAATACTCAAAATATTCAAATTAATTTAATTAATCCCAACCTACCTATTTTTCTTTTTCATTTTTTCCTTTTTCTTTTTCTTTTCTTTTTCTTTCTTTTCTTCCTTTTTCCTTTCTTTTCTTATTCCGATTGGGCCTACCCGCGTCCCGTTTCCATTGCCCTCTATTCCTTCAACGCGGCCCAGGAGCAAAACGACGCTCCTTCTCCCCTTTTTCCCTGGAACGCGCGTTCCATTTAAAAACTTTATAGCCGACACCGGCTCGGTTCTCCCTTCTCTTTTCTTTTCTTTCTTTTTCCCCTAGCCGGCCGGTCCATCCCCTTCTTCTTCCTTCCTCCTCCTCCCCGTCGACCTGCAACTCCGTCGCCCCTGAAAATGGCGTTGTCGGCTACGCTCGTCTTGACTGGCCGTTTCTCCTCTCTTTCTCCTTGCCCCAAATCGCCAGTCAACATGACCTAACCCACCTTCATTTTCTTCCGCGAAAAATCTTCGTTTTCCTGCGCGAATAGGCTGCCACAATTTGAATTTTATATTGGCCAATTGGCGCCGCTGGATACCTTAACCCTACCTGCATTACCCTCCTGCCGACCCTTAGAATCCTACCCTCTCCTACAAACTCTATAATTACCCCTCATTTGTTTGATCTCAAAACTTTTCCCAAAACCCTAAAAATTTACCCCTGTGCACCACCGCATTCAGACGCATTTTCCTCCATTGTCTGCCAACTACGCCGCCTGCTCTACCTACCTAAGTCTTTCCTGCACCACCCTCTAACTAACTAAACCACCCATCCCCTTCGATTCTTCCTGCATGAGCCACCCCAGCCTTGCAAAGTTCCCTTCCAAATACACTTACCCTCTGCCCCTGCCACCCTTCGCACCGCCGTCCACCACCCTCACTTTACTCCCCTCAGTTTGGACTACCACCAACACCTCAATCTCCACCTTTATTCTTCCTCTCTTTTTCTCAAACTTGAATCTTTCCATTTCTTTCCTCTTGTCCGGCCACTGCTACCACCGCCGTGCATCCCCGCCGGTGCCACCTCTCTCCACCAGCCTAAGGTAAAACCCTAAACCCTCTCAGCCCTTCTTCCCTATTTATTTAAGCTTATTTTATTTTATTTCAATTTTTAACCTATTATTTGATTATTATTATTATTATTATTATCATTATTATTAGGTTCAATATTATTGTTATTATTCCTTATCAGGGTCAAGACCCTATTTAATTTATTTAGATTATTAGTTTCGTATTATTAATATTATTAGTATTATTATGAGTTTTATTATTACTAATACTACTACTAATAATATTATTATTAGTATTATTATTATTCTTATTATTTTTATTATATATTTAGGGGGCCGAAGCCCTACCTTATTTATATAGTGAGGATACTATTACTTGTATTATTATTATTATTATTATTATTATTATTATTATTATTATTATTATTATTATTATTATTATTATTATAAGTAATATGTGTTCATATTATTATTATTATTATAAGTAATATGTGTTCATATTATTATTATTATTATTACTAATGGTACTTTTACTATTTTGGAGTAGGGTCGAAAACCCTACCTTATATTACTTTATGTTTAAGTCATTTTATTATTATTATTATTATTATTAGTAGTAGTAGTATTATTATTTTGTAATTCTGATTATTATTACTATTTTTATTAATAATGTCCTAATGATATTATTAGTATTATTTTGGTGAAGGGTTGAAGCCTTTATCTGTAATACCCCAAAATTTACTTTTTTTTATTTTTTTATTTTTATTTAAAACAAAACCTCTCAATTTAAAAACCGTAAATTCTGGGGGTGCTACCGCCACACTTAGTACCAAACCGGTTCACTCCTACCGTTCCAGTACCAAGTGCTAAGGCTAAGAAAATATTTTCATCTACTCATACCAATGCATGATCCAAAGTTTAGAAATACGAAAATCAGAGTATGCATGGGTTATTACATAATCCAAAATATGAGAGAAAGTTCTTTAACATGGGAAGATGACTACAATCTTTTAAATTGTTTCTGCATAGCTAAAAGAGAAAAAGGGATAACAATTTCATCAAGGAAAAATCGGCCACGCCACTCTAAAGACTTGATCCAACCCAATTCAACACTCACCCCTGCCTGACGTCCCATAGACATCAATAGCATCAAAGAACATATCTCCTACCTACAATACGTCAGATGGGTCTTATGATTATGAGAATAAGCAGCACCCATAAAAAGGGTGATAAGTATGCTACGTACTGAGTGAGGTAACCAATCACTAAGGCCAACATAGAAGTAACATAAAATCATGCAGGATAATATACAGCTTACGAGCACTCAAGCCAGCACATATAATACATAAAGTCATGCACGATAAAATATAGCTTACGAACATTTAAACCCACGCATAAAGGCCCAATTAGTTCGGATTAGTAAATTCAAATCTCTTTTTGATATTCATTTCATACCATGCTCTTTATTAAACCATGCAAGTACAAGAACCTCCCACTATTTTAGCCGGTGGCTCGGTCACTTATAGGGCCTTATGCCCTAACCACTATTATAATAGGTGGATTGTTCACGCATAGGGTAAAAACCCTAACCACTATTTCTTACCAGTGGATCAATTTAGTTCCTGCTCGCATAGTGTTCCATAGTAAGTAATTAGTATCTTTTAAGTGCTTTAGCAAAACTATGGTTTGTGTTCATTGAGCTCGGGATCCTCCACTATTATAGCTGGTGAATCGGTCACTTATAGGGCATCCTTCCCTAACCACTATTATAACAGGTGGATCGGTCATGCATAGGATAAAAACCCTAACCACTATTCCTAACCGGTGGATCGGCTGGACCCGACTTAATAATCTTTCACTTTAAATGATTAATGTCTTAAGTATCTTATTCAGAAGCTTTCACCCTAGACATGCATGACTGATTTCTACTATTCTTATCCTCCAAAAGTCTCATCCCATATTATGAGACTCCAATACCCCATTTTCCATGACCATGGATTTTATATTCATTATCATACTTTACCCACCAAGTACACACTTGTTACCACCAAACCCTAGTTAGCCATATCAACCCTAGTTAATCACACCAAACCCTAGTTATTCACACCAAACCCTAGTTATTCACCACAAACCCTAGTCAACCACCACAAGCCCTAGTCAACCACCACAAACCCTAGTCAACCACCACAAGCCCTAGTCAACCACCACAAACCCTAATCAACCACCACAAGCCCTAACTCAGTCTCCTCCATACCCTCATAATACCCTACGTACTATTTTCCACCCAAAGTATTCAAAACCCCTAAACGACACTTCTAATACCTTCCTTACACCCCTTATCAACTTTCCATACGTAAATCTTTTTCTCATGCAAACTTTATATCCCCCATGCAAACGTGCAAACTTTTTCATGCAAAATCTTACGCTCACACGTGAAACCCTAAATTCCCATGAAAACCCTAAATTCCACCATTCATCTTTAAATTCCACTATGCATGATCATATAACACACAAGCCAACCCCACATTAGTCCACTCCCTATCCTCATATTATACAACCTATCATGCATGTCTTATGGGCCACATCATATCACAATAAAAACACAACTCATACACATAATACACATGCCTTAATTTATTACACAAACTTACCTCAACTCCATATCATGTTGCATATATGACAGTTATACAAATACACGTAAAATACATTATAGTTCATATCACATAGCATGCATGGCATATAAAACACATAATACACAAACGACCTTAGTGACACCCTTACCTAAAACGTTACCGGTCTTGGAGCACGCTCCTACGCCTCTTTAGGGCTTTTGACTGGTCTCACCTATTATGAGGAAAAAACTAGAATTAGATTCCCTCCTACCAATAATACTATTACTTACTAACTTATTCTAAGACTAGGGTTTAAATAAATAATACTATACTAATAATAACTATAAGAAATAATACTAAAAATACTAGTAATAATATTAATATGATTCAAAACGGATGGTGAGATAAGGGCTTCAACCCTTCACCAAAATAATGCTAATAATATTATTAAGACATTATTAATAGAAATAGTAATGGTATTAGTAATGAATTAATAATTGAAAATTCAAAATACTAATACTAATACTACTACTAATAATAATAAACCTAAACCTAAAATAATATAAGGTAGGGTTTTCGACCCTACTTCAAGATAGTGAAAGTACCATTAGTAATAATATTAACACATATTACTTATAATAATAATAATAATAACAATAACAATAATAATAATAATAATAATGATGATGATGATAATAATAATAATACTAATAATAGTAGTAATAATAATATTAATAATAAAAATAGTAGTATTCGCACTATTTAAATAAAATAGGGCTTCAGCCCTCTAAATAAGTAATAGTAATAGTAAAAAAAATTATTATAATAGTAATAATAATTATAAAACTCATAATAATACTTATAATATTAATAATACGAATCTAATAATCTAAATAATTTAAATAGGGTCTCGACCCTGACAAGGAATATTAACAGTATATTGAACCTAATAATAATAATAATAATAATAATAATAATAATAATAATAATAATAATAATAATAATAATAATAATAATAATAATAATAATAATAATCGAATAAAGGGTTAAAAATTGAAATAAATAAATAAGCTGAAATAAACAGGGGAGAAGGGCTGAGAGGGTTTAGGGTTCCACCTTAGGCCAGTGGAGATGGATGGCACCGGCTGTGGTGCACGGTGGTGACGGCGGTGGCCGGAAAAGAGGATAGAAAAGGAAAAAGTTGAGATTTGAGAAGAAGAGATGGAGAATAAGGGTGGAGGTTGAGGTGTTGGTGGTAGTCTAGACTGAGGAGAGTAAAGTGAGGGTGGTGGCGCAACAATTGGGGGTGGTGCACGACGGCAGAGGTGGCGGCTGAAATGAAGAGAAGAAGAAAAAGAGAGGAGGAGAAGGAGGAAGGGAAAAAGAAAGGTAGGGTAAGGTAGAGGAAGGTTGGTAGCTGTTTATGGGTGGTGCAGAAGGCAGTTATACTTATAGCAGCAGATGTGGTGGTGGATGGTGGTGCGAAGGGCGGCAGGTGTAAAAATTTAGTTAGTGGAGCAAGGGACTTTGCACGGCTGTGGTGGCTAATGTAAGAAGAATCAAGGGAGATGGATGGTTTAGTTAGCTAGAGGGCGTTACAGGGAAGACTTAGGTAAGTAGAGCATGTGGCGTAGTTAGTTGACGGAGGAGGAAAAGGTGTCTGAAGTTGCGGTGGTTCGTAGGGTAAATTCTTAGGGTTTCGGGAAAAAGTTTCAAGATCAATCAATAGGGGGTATTTATAGAGTTTGGAGGAGAAGGTAGGGTTCTGAGGGTCGGCAGGAAGATAATGCAGGTAGGGTTTAGGTAGCCGGCGGTGCCAATTGTCCGGTACAAAATTCGAATCGTGGCAGACTATTCGCTTAGGAAAAGGAGGGTTTTGCGTGGAAGAAAAGGAAGGTGGGTTAGGTCATGTTGAACAATGATTCAGGGGGAAGAGAGAGAGAGGAGAAATGGCCGGTCAAGTCGTACATAGCCGGCAACACCATTTTCGAAGGCAATGGAGTTGTAGGTCGACGATGGAGGAGGAGGGAAGAAGAAGGAGGCGGACCGGCTGGCTGGGGGAAAAAGAAAGGAAAGAAAAGAGAAGGGAGAACTAGGCCGATCGGCGTCGGTTATAAAATTTTTAAATGGAACGTGGCGTTCCAGGGGAAAAAGGGAAGAAGGAGCATCGTTTTGTTCCTGGGCCGCGCCGAAGGAACAGAGCGATGGGAACGGGCCGCGACAGGCCCAACCAGAAGAAGAAAGGAGAGAAAAAGGAAGAAAAGAAAGAAAAAGAAAGAAAAAGAAAGAAAAAGAAAAGAAAAAGGAAGAAAGAAAAAGAAAGAGGAAAAGGGAAAAAAGAAAAATAGGTAGGTTGGGATTAATTAAATTAATTTGAATATTTTAGGTATTTAAAATAAAAATATTTTAAATAAAATAATATAAATTTTCTTTTTAGGCTAATTTAGGATTTTTAAAAGATTTTTCCTAAATTCCTTTTTAATTAACAAAATACCCAAATTTTCCCTAATAAAAATATTTGTAAATTTCCTCTTAATTTTTCCTAAATAATTTCTTCCTGTTCTAATAAAAATAATTAATCAAATTAATTCCATAAATCCTTATTTAATTACACTTCTTAAAATAAGTATTTTTGGGGCATTTCATTATCTAACCTTCATTAGTTTTTGGGGCCCTAAATAGTTTTGAATCATATTAATATTTTCATTATTATTTTTAGTATTATTTATTATCGTTATTATTAGTATGGTATTATTTTATTAAAAACCTAGTCTTAGAATAAGTTAGTAAATAATAGTATTGTTTGTAGGAGGGAATCTAATTCTAGTTTTTTCCTCATATAGGTGAGACCTGTCAAAGCCCTAAAGAGGCGTAGGAACGTGCTCCAAGACCCGTGACATTTTAGGTAAGAGGGAACTAAGGCCGTTTGTGTATTATGTGTTTTATATGCCATGTGATAATAACTATAATGTATTTTATGTGTATTTGTTTAACTGTCATATATGCTGCATGATGTGGAGTTGAGGTAAGTTCGTGTAATAAATTATGGCATGTGTATTATGTGTATGAGTTGTGTTTTTATTGTGATATGGTGTGGCCCATAAGACATGCATGATAGGTTTTGTAATATGATGATAGGGAGTGGATTGATGTGGGGTCGGCTTGTGTGTTATATGACCATGCAGGGTGGAATCTAAAGATGAATGGTGGAATTTAGGGTTTGCATGGGAATTTAGGGTTTCACGTGTGAGCATAAGGTTTTGCATGAAAAAGTTCGTACGTTTGCATGGGGGATATAAAGTTTGCATGAGAGAAAGATTTATGTATGGAAAGTTGATATGAGGTGTAAGGAAGGTATTAGAAGGGTTGTATGGGGTTTTGCACACATTGGGTGAAAAATAGTATGTGGGACATTATAAGGGTATAGAGGAGACTGAGTTAGGGTTTGGAGTGATTAACTAGGGTTTGGAGTGGCTAATTATGGTTTATTGTGATTAACTAGGGTTTGGAGTGGTTAACTATGGTTGGTTGTAGATAACTAGGGTTTGGAACAGTTAACTAGGGTTTGGTGTGGTTAACTAGGGTTTAATATGGCTAACTATGGTTTGGTGGTAACATGTGTGTACTTGGTGAATAAAGTATGATGATGAATAAAGGATCTATGGGTTGTGAGAAATGGGGTGTTAAAATGTCTTGGGTTGTGAGAAGTGGAGTAGGATGGGTCATGTAGACTTAAATTAGGGTTTTATGGAGAAAACCCTAAAGTGTGGTAACATGTGTACCTGGAGGTGAATTAAAGTGGGCCATAACCCGCATATATGGGAGATGGGTTCTAATGTGAGTTACAATAAGGAAGGGGAATGTAAGGTCAAGTTAAGGAGGGTTTGATTCTTATACTGTGGGACGAGACTTTTGGAGGATAAGAACAGTAGAAGTTAGTCATGCATGTCTGGGTGAAAGCTTCTGAATAAGATACTTAAGACATTAATCATTTAAAAAGAAAGATTATTGAGTCGGGTCCAGCCGATCCACCGGTTAGGAATAGTGGTTAGGGTTTTTACCCTATAAGTGACCGATCCACCGGTTATAATAGTGGTTAGGGCATGATGCCCTATAAGTGATCGGCCCACCGGCTATAAAAGTGGGGGATCCCAAGCTCAATAAACACAAACTAGAGTTTTTCTCAGGCATATAAAATATACTAATTACTTATAGTGGAACACTATGCGAGCATGAACTAAATCGATCCACTGGTAAGAAATAGTGGTTAGGGTTTTACCCTATAAGTGATCGATCCACTGGCTATAATAGTGGTTAGGGCATGATTCCCTATAAGTGACCGAGCCACCAACTAAAATAGTGGAAGGTTCTTATACTCGCATGGATTGATAAAGAGCATGGTGTGAATTGACTATCGAAAAGATTTTATACTTTACTAATCTAGACTAAATGGGCATTTATGTGTTGGATGGAATATTCATATGTTGTATATGATCCTACATGATTTTATATACCTTATGTGTTGTCCTGCATGATTTTATGAACCTTATATGTTGGTCTTAGTGCTCGGTTACCTTACTCAGTACGTAGTATACTGATCACCCTTATTATGGGTCTGCTCATTCCCATGAGCAGGAGGCCCATCTAATGTGTTGAAGGTAGAAGATGTTTTCTTCGATGCTATTAATGTCCATGGGGACATTAGGAAGGGCCGAGTGATGGTTTGGGGTTGGTTCGAATATTGGAGCTGCGTGGCCGGTTTCTTTCCGATGATATTATTATTCTTTTTCACCATCTTTTCTATATATTGGTTTTTCTGAATCAACTTTAATGATTGTAAACATTATTTCCCTTCTTAGAGCTTTATTTTTGTGCTTTGGATTATGTAAAGATTCTTGCGTACTTTGATTTGTGTATTTATGAACCTTGGTTTATGTATTGATATGAGTTGATGAAAATCTTTTCTTAGCCTTAGCACTTGGTACTGGAACGGTAGGAGTGAACCGGTCAAGTACTAAGTGTGGCGGTAACATCCCCAGAATTTATGGATTTTAAATTTAGAGTTTTTTTTATAAAAAATAGTAAATTTTGGGGTGTTACAGTTCTATTCATCCTCTCGCTGACCCCGTTCTGTTGTGGAGTGTATGGAGCTGTAAGCTGATGCTCAATACCTGCCTCCTCACGGAACTTATCAAATTCATTGAAAGTGTACTCCTTGCCATTATCTGACCTCAAAATTTGGATCTTGTAACCACTTTGGTTCTCAATCCAATGCTTGAATTTGAAGAACAAACCTGCAACTTCTGACTTGAATATGAGAAAATAGATCCAACACATTCTTATAAAATCATCAATGAAAGCAATTTAATATTTACTTCCATTTAGAAAAGGAGTTCTTTTCGGTCCAGGCACATCCGTATGAATGAGTTGCAACTTTGCAGTGGCTCTCCATGTTGCTTGTTGGAAGGGAAGTTTCATTTGTTTACCATACAGACACGCCTTATAGCTTGGTAATTTGGACTCTATGTGCGGCAAGCCAAGAGCCAACTCTTTCCTTTGTATATTCATTAATGATGCATGATGAAAATGGCCTAGTCTTTTGTGCCATAATTCTGCATTGATTGCTTTAGTTGAATATGCTATTTGCTCTTCCATTGGATCAAATGAGAAAACTCTTACTTCTCATTTTAATTTTAAAGACATCATTGTTGTTATTATCCTTGATCAAGCACTGCTTGTTCTCAAAGATGATTTTAAATCCCTTTTTAACTAATTGCCCAACACTTAGCAAATTTTGATCAATATCAGGCACATACAAAACATCATAAATTAGTTTTGTACCTATGTGACTTTCAATGGCAAAATTTCCCTTCCCCTTGATAGAAATATGTGCACCATTGTCGATTCTTAACTTTAATACTTGTGATCGATCCAATTCTCTAAACAGTGCTTGATCACTTGTCATGTGGTTGGTACAACCACTATCTACAAGCCAACAATCACTTCGGCTGTTGCTCGTGATACAAGATGCGACGAACAACTGCTCTTCCTCCCGCTCGTTTGCCATTTGTACATTTTCTTTTTGCTGGTAGTCACTTCTGAAATTTTTTTCATGATGCCCAAGCTTACTACACTTTCCACACTTCACATCAGGTCTTCTCCAACATTTGAAAGGAGGATGACCTTTTTTGCCGCAATGCTTGCAAGGAGGAAATTCTTTATTTTTCTCTCCTTTGTTGCTACTAGCATTTGTGACAGAATCTCGTGAGCCAAAATTCTTTTTCTGAATTTTATTCTTATTATACTTCTCTCCTTCGTTGATTTGTAACTTTGCCTGCAACATTCCTTCCATTGAACCTTCATTTGTCATCAATCTTCTTTGTTCTTGAGCCTGTAAAGAATTATTTAGCTTCGCCAAAGTGAATTTTGACAGATCTTTAGTATTCTCTAAGGAGGCAATAGTAGCATCAAATCTTTCAAGATAGTCACAAGTATTTTCTGAACAATTCTAGAATCAGAAAAATCATAACCAAGCAACCTGATTTTGTTGGCAATGCTTAGAAGCTTATCTGCATATTCTTTGATTATCTCTGACCCCTTCATTCTCTACATCTCGAATTCCCTGACCAGATTTAGCACTTGCATGCCTTTAATTCTTTAATCTCCTTCATATTCGCTTTTGAGGAAATTCCAGATCTCAAATGTCGACTTCTTGGTCATGATTCTCGTAAAGATTTCTGCTGAGACAATAGCAAACATAGTAGCTTTTGCCTTCGACTTCCTTGTTTTCTTCTCCTTATGACTCTTAATCTGAGCCATGGTAGGATTGTTTATCAAAGGAGGAACTTCGTATTCCTCCTTAACAGCTTCCCAGAGATCATTTTCCTCTAGGTGTGCCTCCATTCTGGCTGCCCAGAGTTGGTAATTTTCCCCATTGAGCACAGGTGGTGCTAGAGTTGTGAATGGTGTTTCTAAATCCATGGGAGAATAGCAGCAAGGTGTTTTTTTTTGGCTTTTTATGATGGTTTTTTCACAAGTCCCTCAAGAAGAGTGCTCTGATATCAATTTGTTGGAAATAGGCTCATATTTTTTAAGAAAATAATTAACAAGAGTATAGGAAGAATGAAGGATAATTTTTATTGATGTAAAGCATTGCTTAAATAGATATTATAGTAACATAAAATTAGAAAAATAAGCAACAACTAGCTAGACTTTAGTCACTATCCAGTAATAGCTAGTAAACAACAGTCAAGCAACTAAATCCTAAAAACTTGGTCAAAAGAAAAATAAACTAAACTTATGATAATCTGAAAAAACTAACCTACTAATACAAACGTTTAACAGTTGCCTTCCTATGATATTGAGTATAATATTTGTATCCCTCTATATACTGGTGAGATAGAGCATACACCTCCATGGTATCAATTTCCTATTCGTGAATACTTGGTATATAGCACTGTATCAACTAATGTATATCATTTGTATCCCTCTGTATCATTGTATGGTGGTGAGAGAGAGGATACATCTGCATGGTATCACTCTCCTAATGGTGAATACACGGTATGCAGCACGAATCATCTGTTGTGTTCTCTTGCTAAAAGGAAGGAAGTAGGCTATGTAGAGCGACATGGTAGTTGTTACTAACTAAAATCATTTTGGCTACATCAATGAAGCTAAAAGAGAAGGAGGTGATGGAGGGAGGCCATGTTATGCATATGGGGATTAGGAAACGAAGGTCACACCATTATTAATTGTCCAGTAGCTAAGCACATTCGAAAGTATTTCATTGTAGCAGTGAATTTCAAAGGTAACATTAGGCCTTTGCAGTACTAGTCCAGATAATTCTGTAAAATAGATGACTTTATCGTAGCTTGAGCTAGCGCCTTTGCTTAGGCATTATGGTGGGCTCGCAATGATGTTGTCTTTAACAACTTCATCAAAACGGGCCGTGAACTGAAATTATGATGAACAAACCTGAATATGTTGTAGGATGAGATTGAAGAAAAGAGCTTGAACCAAGAAGTAGTAGGTTGGGTTCCACCCAAGCATGGAAACATCAAGATCAACTTGGGTGTAGGGCATACTACAAAGGATCTTTGGGGGTTGGGCTATGTTGCAGGGGAAAATCATGGGGAGGTAAGAATGGCTGGACGCATGGAGGTCTCGAGCGATTGGTCACCAAAGGAGATGGAGAGCCTTGTGATCTCATTGTACTTCATTCTACTTAGGCAAATTAGGGGCATCACATTATTGCTGAGACAACTAGAGAATCCTTGGTTCAAAAGCTTAAGCACAAGTGAGATGGGCATTTAAGACTTTTTCCATCATTAATGATATTCTTAGCATGTCAGAGTTGTTTTTGAGAAATTCTCTGGTAAATTTGGCTTACCATGAGCCCACACTTACAAAAATATAGGGACACATCTACAATATATAACAAGTCTTTTTTTAGAGGCTCCATGATGAGCTAGATTCGTCAAATAAATTATCGTTGTTTCCACATCTCTCATTGAGATATAAGAGAAAAAATATTAGGTACTCCCGATGCACCACATCATTTTCTAATATGGTGCACCTAGTTTTATAAAATAAAATGTGTTGGTTCATATAATGAATTGAATAGTTTTGTGTTCATTTAAAAAAGTTTAACTTGTCAATTTTTTAGACATGTATCATTTATAGTTTTATTTTAACTTAAAAGTAGCTTCAAATAATAAAGCTAATAATTTTATATAATGAAACAAGTAATTTCATATAATTATTTAAGTAGTTTTATATAATAAAAAGGCAGCTCAACTTATGAAATTACTCATTTTATTATAATAAATTGCTCACTTTAGTAACGAAACTACTTCATTCATTATATGAAACTATTTTTAAGTTAAAATAAAACTATAAATGATGTATCTAAAAAATTGACAGGATAAAAATTCTAAAATTAATATGAAACTACTTGTTTTATTATATGAATTTACTTATTTCTTTATACACAACCGGGCACATCATATCAAACAAGTAACGTGGTGCATTAGGTATACCAAATAATTTCTACATATACAAAGAGATCTAGGAATAATGCGGCTCATGTTGTTGGAAGTATGCTAATCAATATGCATATTTTTTGATGAGGAATTGTGGGTGTGACACTTCATTTGATGAGAATTTATTTCACTTTTATGTGATGTTGGCTCTTTTGTTCTTGGTTACTGTTTTTTATCAATTGTGTAGGTATTTGAAGACTAACAAGATCATTTGGAGCGAAAACGTGGGGTTTGGATCTCAAATAAGGTGACAAATGAAGGCCATAGAAGCCAACCTTGCTCCTAGTGTCGAGGGATTCTACCTTCAGAAGGAAAAAAATGATTGAAGTAGGGAATGTGAAACTAGAGTTGAACACAATCCCCTAGCGTTCATCAACATAGATCGTTTTCATCACCCTAATTAAACAATTCTGACACTGCAAGGCATGGACACAAACACCCCTATGTGTTAAGATTATAATGGATGAAACACTTAATTTTTCTTCGTAATTCACAACACTTTAAGGGGGAAATTTTCTTTTGCTTTGGGAAATATCTAAATAGAAGAACAAAAGAGGGTCTTCTCACCATTGTTTCTCCATCCCCATTCCCATCCAACTCTCATTTAAGTTTCTATTTACATTATAATTGGAATTGAAGAAGGTTGATCATATTTTTTTCCTAAATAAAATTCCAATGTTAATTTATCATTAGCTACATATATACTTCTATCTCTTGAGAATAATGAATTTAATTGATCTTGTTGTCATATGATTAATTCAATTCATAAATTGCTAATTGCTCTTGTGCTAAGGTGACAGGAGAATTATCCGATCCTAATGTATTGAATTTTCTTCTGTATGTTTGTAACACTCTCAAAATTTATAGTTGAAAATTTTTGTTTGTTGTGGAAAACCATGCACTAAAAATTGGGGGAGGGGTGCTACTACCATGATCAGTACAGATTGACCCTTGAACAATCTCATACTAACCACAAGACTAAAGATACTAAAATTATTAACATGATTGATCAAATAAAACCATAATAGTTCAACATTCATAAATAAAACCAGAGTACGTAAATGTCAATGTTAATACATAATGAAAATAAAGTACAATCAACGCCTACTACGTGAAAATAAAAACAATAAGAAAACACAAAACAACAAGTTAGGAGAAAATCCTCTCGAACCCCACACCAGGTACATCGAATCATCACTCTGTCCCACCCAATGCATCATACACATCGAAATCATCGAGGGAAACATCTCCTACCTACACATATTCAGGAGGGGCCACTACTCATGGGAATGAGCAGCACCCATGAGAGGGGTGATTAGTATGCTACGTACTGAGTAGGGTAACCATATGGCTAAGATAAAGCATAACACGTAAGAGGTAGATAATGCAAGCAGTAAGTCAATTAGATTAATCACCATTATTAAAATTTAGGCCATTAATTCCATCTTTTCACATCTCTCGAATTATATCCACGTGAGTACGGGAACCCCACTATTATAGCCAATGGATCGAAATACACTTTAGGGAATGCCACTCCTAGCCACTATTATTTGCCCGTGGATCGGTCTGGCCACTACTCACATAGTGTTCCACTATAAGTGATAAGTGTTTTTCCCATGATTTGTTATCATCCAAGGTTTGGTTTATTAAGCTTGGGATTCCCCACTATTATAGCTAGTGGATCAGAATACATTCTAGGGCAAAACACACTTGACTACTACTATTTGCTCGTGGATTGGTCTCTAGGGTAAAAATTCTCCTCGCCACTATTCTTGTCGGTGGATTGGTCTGAGCCCAGCTCAATAGTCTTCCACTTTAAATGTTTAGTATTTTATTTGTGTCTTATTCAATAAGTAACTCCCAACCAAACATGCATACCCCTATAGGAATTCCCCGACTCATTATCACTCCTCCTCCCCAGACTCCCTATATAACCCTATCCCATAACTCAAGACCTCTACACTCCCCAAGACTCCAGGACCTCTTTTTCCACCTTCCACTTTACACACCATGAATCCAAAAGGCCCCTACACATGTAAGTCAAGGCCCACTTTCCCCTTTCTCCACCTAGGCTCACCATCGCCTACTAGAGTTTCTCCTTGAAACCATAATTTGGCCTATGTGACCCTAGCCTCTCCTTATCCTTCACAACCCATGATCACTTTAACTCCAACACCATCACTTCACTCAACCCACTCCAAAAATCACAACCCTACTCTCCAACTTCCACATATGATAAAGAACCCTAGTTGGTCACCCCAAAACCCTAATATACCTCTTTTCTTTTACACCTTCCCTTCACACACAAACTCCACACTCCTCTTCACTTGACTCTCACCCTTCATATGACACACTCTTAATCATAACCCAAATTCTAACCGACCTCTATAAGCTCTCTTATAACACCCCTATACTTAGAATTTTCCCCTAAAAACCTTAGTTAGGCTCCCACGCTTACTTCCACCAACCCATGTACTATCTTCTTCCCAAATACTCCAATCAACCAAAATACTCTTTCCTCCCCATATTTAAATCTCAAACTAACTTTTCCCATGTAAACTTTTTCCCTATGCAAAGAATAAACACCCCACGCAAGCCTCACATTCCTATGTAAGATTTTACTCTAACCCTTCATTTTATCATTTCCTTCCTTTATTTTACCACCCACATGTTACAACACACTTAGGCATTTTTCCCACTTCTTCTTACTTACTCCATCCTCTTTATTTCTTTTAGATCCTCACAGCCACTCAAATCCACCTAAGGCCTTTAAGCATGCATGTCATACCATAACAACTATACATAGGAGCATGTCATACATAATAATTCATATCACCCATATTACATATATTATAAATCATACACCACACACCTTAGCTATTTGCAAGCCAAGCTGCACTGCACACATATTTAGTCCACATTCACATGTAAGTACACAACATATATCATTACACCCATAAGCACATAAACCATAGCAAACCCAAGCCTTAACCATATGCTTACCTAATAGGACACCAGGCTTGGAGCACAAATTCTATGCCTCCTCATGGGAAGGGTTTGGTTCACAACCTATAAGAAAAAGGAACACCAATTATTTAACCTTTTTCCTACTCCTTTTTCCCTTTTCTTTTATTTCCCTAACTAAATATTAGTAATAATAATAATAATAATAATAATGTTAATAATAAAAAAGTATTTAAAATAAAATATACTAAATAAGTATAAGGGTTAAGGGCACAACTAGAAAGGAGATGGCATACAAGGGCGGTGGTGATGGTGGCGGCTGCGCACAACATTGGTGGCATTGGTGATTGAAAAGAAGAGGTTTTGGGGTTGGAAAAAAGGAGAGGACCTAGGATTTCTTCGGTGGTAGGGTTTCTGGGTCAGAGGGGGTCATAGTGGTGGTGGTGGTGTTTCACAGTGGTGGTGTAGGCAACGTTGATGGTGGTGGTCGAGAGGAAAGATGAGAAAAGGAGGAGGAAGGAGAGGAAGGAAAGGGTAAATGGTGGTGTGGGATGATAGGGGAAAGTTTTCTAGGCAAAAAGGGAGGTAGTGGGGTTGTGGCTGCTACGGTGGTGGTGACACAGGGAGGCGCAGATAGAGGAGATGGGTGCAAAAGGGCAGCTCGAGCTACCCACTTTGCATTAGTGGAGAGATAAGAGGAAGGGGATTTATGGGTAAGGGAAGGCCTCGTTTAGTGGAGGGTGATGCAGGGAAGAGAAAGGGAGGGTGTAGCAATGGTGGCCCAATGCGATGGCGGCAGTGGCAACTGAAGAGGTGGTGCGAGGAAGGCTGGGGGTGCTTTTAGAATGGTAGAAAAAAGGGGAATTAAAGCACGGGGGGTATATATAGGGGAGTTGATTGGGGAAGTGGACAAAGGAAGGAAGAAGACAAAGGGAGGGAGTGGTTGGCTGCTGGCCGACGTGTAGGCCAGTGTAGCTCGCACAATAGGGGACAAGGTAGGGGGATTTACAGGGGTGTGGGGGGTTAAGTGGGGGTGTTGGGGTCGTAGGAGGGAGGGGATTAGTGTAGGGTAGTGCCAGTTGCATGCCTTGTAGGTCAGGACGAGGAGAGGGCCAAAGAAGAGAGAGAAATAGGGCTGCAAAGAAGCCATGCTTGTAGCTTCGATCGGGGGCAAGGTTGAAGATTGGGGTAGAAAGGGAAGAAAGAAAGAAAAGGAGGGAGAAAAGGGGAAAATAGGGGGCGGCCAAGGGCTCTAGGCAACAAGAAGAAAAAGAAAAGGAAGGGAGAGTGGGCTAGGGAAGGAAAGGAAATGAGAGGAGGGGGAGAGAAGGCAGCGCGACCTAGTCAAGCGAGGGAGGGAAGAAAGAAGAAAAAAAAAGAAAAGGAAAAAAAAAGAGAAAGAAAAGGAAGAAAATGGAAAGAAAAATGAAAAAGGAAAATAAAGGAAAGTGAGGTTGTTGGGTAGTTTAGGATTTTTTTTAAAAACAATTTTAGGGATAATAAAAATTAGCAATAATAAAATAATTTTTGTATTCATTTAGAAATTATTATTGTTATGATTTACTTAAAATTTATGTTAGTTTAGTAAGTAATTCTAGCCTCCACTAATTTGATCCCTACGTTATTTTCATCCTTTTGTGGCAATTATTATTATTATTATTGTATTAAAAATGGTATATTTAATTAAACCTAACCTAATAATTCTTATTTTATTTTTAATTCCTAAAGTAGGGTTTTGGGGTATTATATCACCACCCTCTTAAAGAAAGACTTCGTCCTCAAAGTTACCGGCTTAATTCTGGGAGTAGGGAATAAGGGAAATGTAGTTCTAAGGTGATTCGATAAGCAAAAGCATAAAACACGATACTGCTACCCCTTAAAGGAAAATGGGTTTACTAGGAACTATCGTACCTAAGGTGAAGAGTTTCGGATATGCCTCGTGCATATCCTACTCAGCTTCCCAGGTAGCTTCCTTGGTCCCATGGTGGCTCCAAAGAATCTTCATTAGTGGGACTGCACTCATCCAGGTCTTCTAGAGCTTATGTCAAGGATACATATACGTCTCTCCTCATAGGCCAGAGAATCATCAAGTTCGATCTCGTCGGGTTGGATCACATGAGAAGGATTAGCAACATACTTCCGTAGCTCCGAGATATGGACTACGTTGTGGACATGTGCCAACTATGGTGGGAATGCCAACCAGTATGCAACCTCTCTAACCCATTCCAAGATCTCGTAAGGTCTGATGTATCTCGGGCTTAACTTGCCCTACCGAACCTCTACACACCCTTAGTGGGGGAGACCCTCAATAATACCTTCTCCCCAGGCTCAAAGTTGTCACTCCGATGCTTCTAATTGGAATAACTCTTCTATCGACTCTGAGAAACTCTCATCTGATCCTGAATCTGTCAGATCTGCCTAATCATCTCTTCGATCATCTTGGGTCCCAACACCACTATCTCGCTTATATCACTCTAGCACAAGAGGTCATATACTTCTATCCATATAATGCTTTGAAGGGAGCTATCCCTATGTTGGCATGGTAGTTGTTGTTATATGAGAGCTCTATCATATGCATAATCTGTTCCCAAAAACCCTAAAAGTCTAAGACATAGGCCCTTAGCATGTCCTCTAGGGTTTTTATAGTCCTCTCGGTCTGCCTATCTGTGGTAGGATGGAAAGCCGTACTCATCTTCAATTTTGTTCCCAAGACCTCCCTCATCTTTCCCCAGAAATGAGAGAGGAACCTCGAGTCCCTATCTGAGATAATATCCTCAGGCACCCCATATAGACTAACCACGAACTTCATGCAGGCACTGGCCAACTAGTCCATCCTCTAGGTTGACTTCATTGGAATGAACACGACTGACTTGATCAATTTATCTATGATGAACCTGATAGTGTCACAACCACTCTGAGTCCTTGGCAACCCGCTGACAAAATCCATGGAGATTGAATCCCACTTCCACCTTGGCACTTCTAGAGGTTAAAGTAGTCACGTGGGTCTTTAGGGCTCAATCTTGACCTTCTGACAAGTCAGATAGTTGGACAATTCCACTACCTCCCACTTCATACGGGGCCACTAGTATGCCTTCTTGATATCCTTGTACAGCTTGTCCCCCTGGTTTGGTGTCCCTCTTCCAAGATTTAGCGCTTCAACTCTAAACAACCTTGTGGTACACACTAGAGACCCTTGTAGTGGAGGCTACCATCCTCGTGTATCTAAAACCCTTCAGCCTAACCTTCCCATAAATTCTGACAGATCCTTTGAAGCTTTCCATCTCCGGCCTGGTTGGCCCGGATCTCCTTAAATACTATAGGGGTGATTGTTAAGGAACCCATAATGACCTTGAGGTTACCTTAATGAATCAAATCGATCTCCAGGTCAGATAATTCCTCTAGCATCTAGTCAGCAACCACACAGAAGTTAACAAAGTGTGTGGTCTTTTGCTTAGTGAATTTGCAACCACGCTGGCCTTACCCTCGTGGTAGGTCAACTCAATATCATAGTCCTTAACTAGATCCAGCCACTTTCTTTGCCTCATGTTTAGCTCCTTTTGGGTGAAGATGTACTTGAGGCTATTGTAATTTGTGAAGACCTTTCACTTAGTCCCATACAGGTAGGGCCTCTAGATCTTTAAGCCAAAAACCACTATGGCGGCGGCGGTGACTAAAGAGGCGGTGTGAGGAAGGCTGGGGGTGGTTTTCGAATGGTATAAAAAAGGGGAATTGAGGCATAGGGGTATATATATGGGAGATGGTTGGGGGAATTAGATAAAGGAAGGAAGAAGGTAAGGGGAGGGGTGGTTGGTTGTCGGTAGGCATGTAGGCCAGCACAGCTCACACAATAGGGTACAAGGTAGGGGGATTTGCAAGGGTGTAAGGAAGTTAGGTGGGGGGTTTTGGGGTTTTATAAGGGAGGGGACCAGTGTAGGGTAGTGCCAGATATATGCCCTACATGTTAGGATGAGGAGAGGGTGAGAGGGGAGAGAGAAATGGGGCTGCAAAGTAGCCATGCTTGCAGTTGCAATTGGGGGGGAGGTTGAAGACAAGGGCAGAAATGGAAGAAAGAAAGAAAAGGAGGGAGAAAGGGGGAAAAGAGGGGGTGGCCATGGGCGTTAGGTCGTGTGAAGGAAAAGAAAAAGAAGGGAGAGTGGGTCGGGGAAGGAAAGGAAAGGAGAGAAGGGGGAGAGAGGGATTGGGCTGCACTGGGCGGGCCCCAATTAGGCGAGGGAGGGATGAAAGAAAAAAAAGTGAGGTGGTTGAATGGTTTGGGATATTTTTATGAATTTTGGGGATAATAAAAAATCACAATAATAAAATATATTTTTTATTAATTTAGAAATTATTATTATTATGATTTACTTAAAATTTATTTTAGTTTAGTAAATAATTTTGGCCTCCACTAATTTGATCCCTACATTATTTTCCTCCTTTTATGATTATTATAATTATTTTATTAAAAATGGTATATTTAATTAAACATTACCCAATAATTCTTATTTTATTTTTAATTCTTAAAATGGGGTTTTGGGGTATTACAATGTTCTTATTTGAATTTGTAATCAAGTGGATAACATTATTGTTTGAATGTTATAGTTAAAAGTCTGATCAACTTTTAATGGAGAGAACTTCCATTGAGGTTGAGATATGTAATGCTAGTGGATCTAAATAACACAATTAGAGATTAAAAATTAATAGGCCAAGAGATAATAATTTCGATCTCTACAACAAAAAGGATGGATAGTTGATTTTCTTTCATTATCAATTACGTGGATTTAGGCTAGAGATAGTTGAGCATGTAATTGGCGATAGGTCGCTGTGACTTGAGAGAGCGTAACGATAAGTATCCTTATTGACACAGTGAGCATAAATTTTGGGTTAAGAACTTCAGAATTATTTGACATGTTTTAAGTTGAAACTTTTAATTGAAACCTCATCCATTACTTTCATTTAGTTAAACTCTGATTGATTGCTAATGTTTGTGTGTTCTTTTTGTGTCCTTTTCGTTGTAATTTTTATGTTTTTTTAGAATAATTCCCTTTATAAATTTAACAATAGTCTAACCATAGGAAATTTTTTATCATCATTTTGGTTCTCATCCTCTAGTTCTTTTGGGATGATACTATGAGTACTACTCCGACTCCTTGCACTTGTAAATAGGAGTGCATCACTAATCCTAGTTGTACTAGTTTTTGTTGTTATATTCATCTTCATATTTTTGAATGGATTTAAATGTAGGTTGAATTAAGTTAACTTATTAATTAACCCCCTCTTTGGTAATGTTTTGTTTTTAAGATAAAGGTATCATTTTAAGTCTTTAATGCTTCAAATAATTTTATCCATTTTGTCATTGAAATGACCATTAAAATTAGATTAAGGTCAAAGTTGGCCATCATGCTTCAAAAGAGTAATTTAACTCACTTCCCATTACTATTAGCTCATAGAAATCCTATTTGCTATTTATTAATAATTAGAATAGAACTAAATGAAATCACTCACTTCATATGAATGAATAATTTTTTTATTCCTCTCAATTCATAGATCTCTTTTTCTTTCGTCTTCCTGTGTTTCACATCATTAAATTTGTTTACATTCATCTTCTTTTCACTATTTTTGTTTTTTGTTTGCATTCATCATTAATAGTTTTACTTCCAAGGAAGTATGTTGTAGGAAAATGTTTCTTAGAAATAATAGTATTTTATGTTATGGTATGTATCTCCACTCTTTTGGAAGTAGTAGTATTTAATGTTTGGTTTACTATTACATCAACTAGAAATTAGTACATAAATTATGATGGTAACCCTTAATGATAATGTAGTTATTTTTCTAGGACTATTGTGAGGGTTAAAAAAGTAATTAACAACTCAGGAAGTAACATTTACTTAAATCTAGTTATGTAAGTCACTTTATTAGGAATTATATAGAAAATAAGGTTTAAAACAAGACTTATCATTAACTTACAAGTAAACAAAATAACTTTGCTTACCTCTAGAAAAATATAATATCCTTCATGTCCTTACCCTCGATCAAATGACCCCACAATGTTTAAGTTACTTCATGTAATTATTACAAGGTATACACTAAAGCAAGAAAAAAAAAGGGTGACAAGTTAGTCTAAAATAGGGTACTAATATGAGACCAATAGGGGAGCAAAATTGAGAGTTGGATATTGGATTTAATATATCTCATGTTTAGAATACATCATGGGAGAAGAATGGTATTAGGGGACATTTATTCCAAGAAACTTATTATAAAAGGTAGAAATTGAGAATACACTCATTTTTTTTATTTAAATTACTTATTATTGTATTCTTGACCCTAATCCAATACCAAATATATTAAAATTTTATTTTCAAGTTATTACAATTTAATCCCACAATATACCAAACAAAAAAATCTAAATGAGTTCAATAATTATTTTTTTAATATTATTTGCATCCTTAACTCCTAGGCTAATAAAGAACCAAAGTAATTCAATTTGTTCCAATATTTAGAATTTTATCCGAAAAAATGTCAAATTACTTGAAGACCTTCAATGAACCAAGGAAGGTAGGGTAAAGATTAAAGGATATTTAGTAATTAGGGAGTAAAGTGAAATGAGAGAGAGAGAGAGAGGTTAACAAAAGAGAATAAAAATAAAAGACTTATTGCCTACTATTTAATTATTTTGATTATCTTAAATTATAATTATAAATATTGGAATTACAACAAGTTGGCTTTATACTTAGCCTCACAATGAACACTAGCTAACAAGACCCCAAGAAAAAGAGCAAGACCTCAAGAATCGATTAGAAAAACACCTAGCAACTCAATCTGAATAAAAGCTAAAGGACGAGAGAGAATATAAAATGCAACACCTCAACCTATAGTTTAGCAAGGTTCATTAGAAAGCAAATAATGTATATGGTGGTAGATGTTCTTAGCCAGTTTAAATTAAAAGCTAGCTAAAATAGCACAAGCTGGACCTACTACAAATACATATGAGCTTATAAAAAATATTAGAACTATAAGCCTAAATAAAATATAATAAGATTACGAAGCCATTGGCTTATTATATTAGGTTGGACCAAGAATAATGGAGCATGGTCCAATGGGCTAATATATGATGGCCAGCTAATGAAAAATCTTGAACCATCTACATAGGGACAAATGGTAACCTAAGAATCCATGATATTTCTAAAAGCTCATTAGAAATAATCCTACAACATTAGAAATACTAGGACATATCAAGGATGAGCATCGTTTGTGGGTTGTAGGTAGAGTGTGGGTATATATATATATATATATTGTAAATTATAAATATGCAAAAAATAAAAATCAGATATGGATCAAATTTGCATATATCTAATAACCATATGAAAAATAAAATTTTATCAATTTAAAAAACTTTTGAATTTTTTTTAAATAAAGACCATATATCAATTAATATTTATATCTATATTCATATAATTTTCCAATTTCATCTAAAAACTATTAAAATATTGTTATAAAATTTTCAATTACAAAAATAAATAAACTTAAAAAAAACTTAAAAGTACAAAAATATAATATTATTGAAATAATCAATAAAATATCAAATATTCTTTATGATTGAATAATTCAGTCAAAAATAAAAAATCCTAAATTTTGGATATCATTTTAACTAAAACCAAACCATAAATTCTAAATGTAGAATCAAAATTTTCACATACCATATCAAATTTTGAATTTTTGAATTTTTTGCATACCCTGAGTTGTAGGTTTTGCAAGAAGCATCAAGATTGCTAATGTTGTAGAGGCTAAGCTTTGGGCCTTGCGAAATGACATTTCACTTGATAAGAAGTTGAAAATATTTATTTATTTATTTTTTGGGAAATGGAATGCGATGATTTAGTTGCTTGTAATCTCATTGAAGATGTTTCATCTAATCATGCTTTCTTTGAAATCATTTCAATTTTAGAATACTTTTAAAGTTATTATCTAATGTTGGCATCCAGGATACCTACTACAAAAGGAATGGTGCAACCAATAGATTAGCTTACCGCTAATATAGAAATATAAATATACGATAGCTTATATATGGTTATTTTAATAAAGATAGTTGTATATAACCTATCAAGTACAAAAAGCGATAGTTGTGAGAAATTAGATAATGTTAAAGGCTACAAAAAATAATTGTTAATATACAAGTACCATTGATAGTTTGTTTTAAAAATAGGGAATTGAGAAAGGGAATATATAGTGGTTTCAAACTAGCACAATCATATATTTTTTAGTGGAATTTTTTTGTTCAATTTTTAAAAGGGGTATAGATAATGATTATACTTTGAAAAGCTTCATTTATACCTTTCTTTATCTTCTTATTTTTTTCATTCTTCACTTTTAATCTGACTCAATTTTTACTTTCACATATTTACTCGAGGGAGAGGGAGAGAGAGAGAGAGAGACTTTAAGCAATGTAAATAACTTCTACTATTTCTACCACTACAAATCATCTTCTCCAATCATCCTCATCCTTTTTTTTCTTTTACTTTCATTGTTTTTGTATTTATTGTTATTTAAGGTATACTTTTTTCTACTTCATTCTTAATTAACTTTGTTTTAAAGTACTCGAGCTATCCATGATTTTAATATTTCTTGTAGATTTGGTTTCTTAATTTTCCTACTTCATTCTTAATTAACTCTATTTCTTGTACATTTGGTTTCTTAATGTTGCTTTTTAATATGTTTTACACCATAAAAAGGTCATTTGGAGAGTATTGTTTCTTATAATAGTTTCTTGTAGAATGCCGTAGTGATTATGTGAAAGTGTGTATAGATACTCTAGAGGGGTGAAAAGAGTATTTAATGACAACATTTCCAAATTATATATTTTCACAATAACTTATAGTGCTTCAAGGGTCTAATGCACCTCTACATCAACTACTAAAATGTCTCCGCTTTTGGATTTTAAAATCTTATTTTATGAATTGATGATGATCACTCTTCTAGATTTATGAATCTTTTATCTCAATTACCTCTCTAATAAATGATTTACATCTTATTCTAGTTTTAATTTCTTATGTTTATGAGCATACAAACTCAATGACCTTTTTTAAGAATGTTGGACACACAACTTCCAAATAATAAGTTTTGTGAAGAGTCTTGTTGTATTACAAATGATTCCTCACAATTGCATATATGAAAATTTATAATCACTTGTGAGGGAAATAAACAAGCTTGATGAATAAGTATTATAAGTTTAAGATTAATCTAGCTAAATACAAAGAACAAGTTGAACACTATAGAAGTTTGATTTGGGTTTGAAAGTGTAAAAATAAAACTCTTTTTAACTTTTGTGAGATGTAAAAATGATGATTTTAGAAGAGTTGTACAATGTTTATTTTATTAAAATCCTACAATCCTTATTTATAGTGCTAGGAAGAGAGGCGAAATCAAAGCTAACAATTGAGAGCCATTAGGTGTAAAAGTACTCTAAAGATAGAATTCAAATGGGTAGAAGATCTCACTAACATATAGACTAGTCAATCAGCTTTACAAACTAGTTGATTGGTTTATCTAACAAATTGATGTAACTACTACAAATTCACTGTTCTATGATGACTTCTATCATTGTTGAAGGCCTAAAGCGTTGTTGTATAATGTCTATTGCAATGACAAGGCATCGCTAAAATGTTTTCATAATTGCTTTGTAGTAAAAGACCCAAGATTAAGATGACAAAAGTCGTTATTAAAAACTACCCCTATTGCGACGACTACGTCATTTTTGCCATATTACTCTAATGATAATATAATATATTTTTTTTAGAAAATTAAAATTATTTATTGCGACAACATTTTGAGTCTAAAACATCGACCCTATTGTTGCTAAAAGCTGATGTAGGAAAATATATATTATATATTGTGATGACATTTTAGGTCTATAGTGGTGACCCCGTCATCACTGAATATCCAATTTTTTAAAAAAATCTTATCAACCTACTACGATGACTAATAGGTCTACTATTGTAACACCCCCACTTTTTACTACCAAATTTTTTTGTTTAAACGGGATAGAAGCTGAAAATACACCTAGAAAAAATGGGGTATTACCGTCGTACCTAACACAAGATAAACATCCACCACCTACCCCATATTAAATACAAGGCTAAAACCAACCAATACATTTAAATAGAGTGTACCAATTTAAATTACATAAATATTTTAAAAGATTATTTACATCAAAGAACCTCAATATTCCCCAACCAAATAATTACAAGAATACAAATAGATAAGAGTACGGGGCTAAATTAAAACGAAATTAGATTGTGACCGCCAAACTAAAATCACGGTTTGACATAGTCCCCATAAAAATCTTTGGATGTCCACGCTCTCAAGCCTCAAACCCAAACTGAGGTAGGTTCACTACTAGCCCTCTCCAAAAATTTGCACATGACTTTCTACTCATGGGAATGAGCAGGTGACCGAGCAAATTGGCACATTAGTATGCTATGTAGTGAGTAAGCCAAGTTGCTTCCTCAACGAAAACACAAGTATATAATGTAAAAACTATCATAACATGGATATCATATTTAACATATGTCATGATAATGTTATATACATAAAGGTAGGAATACACCAGAATATACTATCATGCATAACTTAGATGGCACAAAATATATCATGCTTGTTTTCATATTATAACGACATAGGTATTCACACATGTACTAAACACAACACTCCAAGAAACGAATAGGGTTTATTTTCCAATTGCTCAATCAATTAGATTATACCATTTCCTTATCCATATATTAAAATAGGTCAACATCCAACCAAACATTTAAATCAATAATCCGTTAGGCATTTAAGCCGTTATCCAAGTGCACAAACCAACCTTTGTCCTTTTTCTCATCCAACTATTAGTTCCATCCTTATCCAATTGTTCGTATTCAATTATTCATTATCTGAGTTTTTACCATCCAATTACTTATCACCCCATTTATTATTATTATTGAGTAATAGACTGTGCCCCATCCGATGGTCTCATATATTATAGAAGACTATCCAAATAAGGGACATTAAGTCTAAGCCGAAGCCAATCACCAAAGTGGGCATAAGTCCAAGTCGAAGCCAACCAATATAGACATAAGTCCATGCCGAAGCCAACCACCTAGGTAACTAAACCCTTTAGTATTGATACCACCTAGTACATCATTAGTGTCTAGAGTAAGTAAGGCACTGGGACTTCTAAGGATTCCACCTGAAGTAAAATCCCGAAGGCACTAATAAATGCCAAAGGCAGACTAACCACTGGTAGTTAATCGAGAATCGGGTAACCTAGACCCATATACAACTCAATTTTCTTTCGCTTTATGTGATTAATACATTATTCATAAGGATAAATGATCATAAAAGGCCCATACAAAGAACAATCAAGGCATTAACATATTTCTTCCATATTAATCATTTTCATTTCCCAATCATGTGGGGTTTCCATTTATCCTTATCTAATGCTAATCCTTCCCATCATTTTATTTTATTCAAGCCCAAGCAATGCTTCATTACTCTTTTCTCAAATCCATCACATGTCATAAGTGTTATACCTATTTAGCCTTTACAATACTCATAGAATAGGTTATACATTATAATCCAATTAATCCTTTCATTAGGCCATTAATCCATGATAAAATCTATATTTTAACCCATTAATAACCATAGAACAATCCCAATCATAGCCTCAAAGCATAACCAAACTGAAAAAAAAATTTACACGAACCAGTCTATCGGTCTGACCCAACCAGTTGATTAATTAAGTTGACCAGTCATTCGATTTGACTCAACCAACCCCTACTTTTCCTCAAATCGATCGACCGGTTTGGGTAAACCAGTCAACTATTCATAGACAAATAGGTCAGTTCTGCCCAACCAGTTGATAGGTTTAATTAGAGAGCAAGATCAGGGTTTCCGTAGGCTTACCAGTCAATGGGTTAGGTCAACCAGTCGCTGTTCTAGGAACCAGACAATCAATTTAACCTAACTAGTTGACTGGTTTGTTCTATAACAACATCAAACCATCACTTTCATGCATATCATGCTTACAAATCATCATTAAACCACATCAGAACATGCCTTAACATTATATAACACATTTTAGCCGAATTAACTTGCATATCTCAACATTTAACCATCACCACTCATATTTCTCAAGTTTCATGCTTTTTACTCAAAATGTACAATCTACTCATCCAAATGAATTCTACAAGCTATATACATTCATGTCAACATACAAGATCAACCGAAAGGAGCTCATATCATGCAGAATACTCATAAACCATATTAGAAGCAAGAATTACTTACTTGATGCAGATAAAACTCCCTTAAACTAGAAATTTCAGTCTATGAAAATCTCAACTTTTAAAACCTTAAAAAAACAATATTAAACTTAGAATTTTTTACATAACCTTAATAAATTCAAACTTGAAATTGAAAGGAGAGGACATACCACACTTAAAGTAAAAATAGGGGATGCACAACTGAACTACTCAATCCTTTTTCCCAAATTTAAATCTTCCTTTCTTAATAATTAAAACATGAGAGATCTAAAGAAGAGATTAGAAGAGTGAAAGGAATTAACTTTAAGGTTTGAAGTGTAGAAATGAGAAAGATGAATATAGAGAGCTAAGGATTTTTGGTGGCTGAAAGAAAGGTGAATAAAAGGGTTAATTGAGTTAATTTATAGCCAACAAATCAACACGAATCATAAAGGGTTCGGGAACAATTCGAAACCCAAATACTTACCATTTGAATTCAAGATAAAAGGGTTGATTTTGTCCAAGATATGATGACTTATTCTCTAGAGCTCAAAGGGTATCTCTGGAGAATACAGGTGATTTAGGTCAGCATTGAAATTCACAAGAAGGGTTATGGAAGGTCAGCATGGAATGAATCTTCCAGTTGATCACAACTATGCCTGAGATTGAAGCATTGCTCTCAGAATTTTGTAGAGGAGAAAGGTGCAAGAAGACAAGGCTAAGGTAATCTCTCCCCTTTAATTGTCCCAATCAACCTCCTGATCAATCTATGGTAGTATTCCAAGCTAAATGCATCGTAAAAAATGTAAAGAATCTCTTAAGAACAATTTGACATGGGTTAACAAGGTTTCATTTCAGTATAAGAAATGTTTTTAAAAAAAATTAAGTTTGAATAAATGCCCAACTTGACAAATTAGTTGATCGATTTGGGCCTTCCAGTCGGCTGTTCAAAAATCCTAGTCGATCGATTCCCCAACTAATCGATCGGTTTAGTCGAGAAAATTCACTTATTAAATCCTAGTCGATATATTCATGGAACTAATCGATCGATTTAACTAAAAAACTTATTAAACTTTATTTTCCAACCTTATGCCAAATCAAACTTTGGCTCAAGCCAAATCATAATGCCAAATCAAATTCAAATGCCCAAAAATTACAAAATTCTCATTCACTATTTTACAAAAATATGATATATATATATATATATCCCAATGACATATCACAACAAATATATCAACATATAATTACCACCACGAACATCCATATAATATTTAACAATAATCACATATCACAACAACAATAACAACAACAACAACAATAATAATAATCACATATTTAACAATAAAATTTAACAAGAATCACATATTTAACAATAAAATATGTGTGTGTATATAACAATTAAAAAACATATAGAAGTAAGCTCCAACAGCAGTGGCTATAGTAGAAAATTCTCCAACGACCAACGCCATACAATTAAACCATAAATTGAGCACAAAATTTGTTAGATTTAATAAATTAATAATTAAAAAAATAAACTAAAATAAAGAGTAAAAGACAATGATTAAATGGAGATAAGGATGAGGAGGAGGTGGTGCAAGGCGGTAGTGGTGGTGGCTACCATGGTAACCAATGAAAACACACAAAAAACAAAATTAAAACTAAGAACTAACAATAACACACAAGATTTTGACAAAAAAATTAACAAAAAACAAGAATTAAAGGCATAACATACCAAACATTCTAGAGAGAGGCGGCAAAGAATGAGTTGCAGTGATGAGAAAGTGAGAGACAAGAATAGAGAGGACGACCACTAGGTTTTTATCATTTATATAACTCACCTCTATTGTCGTGACTCCTTCCCCTCTACCGCGACGACGAGATCATTGTAGTAGACCCTCAATGAATAACAACGTTTTGGTGGTCTGTACTGCACTGACACTATACCATGTAACGTCAACTAGTCGCTGCAATATACTCTAACCAAAAAATTTTCTGCAACAATTTTTAGGAGGGTGGAAGTTTCCGCCACACCCTACAATGACTCCCCCTTCAATATAGTTATGATGCATCACTAATAAAGAGAGTTTTTTTTTTGGCTAGGAAACCATGGAGGGAAATTTTTTTAGGATACTATAATAACCCTATCGTTGCTGTATCTTATTTTTTTTACAAAATTTAATTTTAAATATTACGGGAGTAAAATAAATTTAATTGCTATTCATCACAATAACCATATAATGACGACTCCCATCATCATTATAGCCTCATTTCCTCCCGATGAAATTGTTCCTTCACTGATAGCCTGTCATTGCAATAAATGTGTCTATTGCGATGACTTTAGCTGTAGTAAAAAATGTCATCGTAATAAACAAATATTTTTGAAGTGTGTATTGAATCCAATGCTTAAACATATTTTTATAGAAAGTACATCAGTCAATCATTTTTCAAACCCATTGATTACTTTCGCTAACTAGTTGTTGTGTTGAAGTTGAGGTTAAAACACAATTTTTTTGGAAAGTAAACTAGACAATTAGTTTTCAAACCAATTGACGGGTTTGGTGAACTTGTCAACTAGTAGAAAAATTTCCAAAACAAGACACTCTAACAAAAAAGATAATAACTTAAGCTATAGAGATCCAAATTGAGTGTTGTATTTAAAAAAATATTTGTAAACTAGAAATATTAATTTCCAAAGAGATATTATTCATCGAAACATAATGGTTATAGAATGCATGATAAAATTTTCAAGTGAACTCATATGCAAAGAGGGCTTAAGATAAAATTAACTTTAGACATATTTTTCCACAAACACTTGGTAATTTTTTATTATGCATAAAACCATTTTAATAAATTTATAAGTTATTTTTAAATAGGATTAAAACATTAAATCATTAAAACAATTCAGTGCTTAATATGTAAATCTTATGTACATAAAACCTAAAACTATAGCATATGCCTTGAAGTTTGAATCTTGATTTCTTGAGCACACTTATTTTTCTCTTCATGGTTTGTGTATTTCAAATATGAAATCAAAGCTAACACATGAATTAAATGCGTTAGACAATAAAACCCATTTGTTATCATTAAAATAAGGTTGATTGACCTACAAGGTCAACATTATATTTTTTTCCCTATAGTGTATATGAGTTTATACGCTCAATAATTTTCTTGTATGCTACTATTTTATTAGTTTGGAGGATAAAGTTGATCAAAAAGATCTCGATTGCTTGGTGTGTAATGGAATTTTGAAATTTGGTAAAGAAAAGCTAGATGTTGGGTCTTAAAGCTTGGATATATGACATATTAATGATCAATGCCTTGTTAAAATGCATGTATGCCCATTTTTTTTCTTTGATGGTTTCATATATATATTGCTTTTTATGGTCATGAAGATATAGGGGAATAGTAAAGGAAAGGCAGGAAGTGTTGTAATGCAAAAAAAAAGGTTGAATGATAGGAATGCTAGATTATAGTTGATCAATTTATTGATGAAGGGGTGCCAAATAGAGTAATGGGACCAACTTTGTTAGCTATGCTAATGCCAAGGCTCATGAAATGATTCTCATTACCACTCATTCTTGGATATGTATCCCTTGTGAAAATAAGGAGAATCTATAGGTAGATATGCTAGCATGATGATAATATATTAACCATTAGATCATATAAAATCTATTTAGTTATATACAATCTATTTGATCATATGCTAATAATATATATAGAATTGCTTTGTAGTTGAGCTTTGAAGTATCACAATGCTAAAAGGTTATTACTTCAAAAGTGTGTCAAGTCTTAAAAATACATTAATTTGATTTAGCTCAAAAATACATGATTAAACCATATGGTACTTATCAATAAGAACCTCCATTGGATTATATGTTGTAATTAGTCTTAATGTTTGAGCTTAGTTTATACAATGTCAAGATTCTAAAGAAGCTAAGGTATCCAACAACTCATTATATATAAATATATGATAAAATGCATGCAAAAAAGGACAAAAAACTGCACATAAGAATTTATAACTACATAAAATTAGTATGTTAATAAAAACTCCACATAATAAGAAGCAGGTCAAAAATCAAAACTATAATCTACTTTTTTAGTAAGTACTGTAATAATTAACTTGATATTTAAATTAATGATAAAGGGGAATGATGCAAGGGAAAGTGCATAAAGATATAGTACTCCATATGTACCTCCTATAAGAACTATTGTATGGATCAGAGCTAAGGTTGACAAGAAAATGAGAAAGACTACCAATAACCCACCACAATATATCTTTAATAAAATTGTAAGGTTTTAGCAATATTAACATTTCAATATTTTGATATAATTTCAAATTTTCATCTAACCATAATCATCTCTCTAATAGGATGAGATATGAAAGGTAGGTGAAGTTGCAAAAAGTGGAAGGCATGATGTAACACCCTCATTTTTTACTATCAAAAAGTATGTTTTAAAACATTGCAGAAGTGGTAAAATTCAAAATACCTAGGAAAATGGGTACTATCGCAGCTAACACATAATAGACATCTACCACCTGTTCTATGCTAGATACAAAGCTAAGAAAATCAATCAATATAAATATAATAATAGAGTGTGCAAAGGTAAGATATATCGATACTAAGATAAAACATTTACAAACAAGACCTCAATGGGTCCCTAAGATGTTAAAATACACTGGAGAAAGTAAATCAAAAATACAAAAATAAATAGAGATAAAATGAAAACAGGGCAAAGCCCTAAACTTGCACATGGGACAGGTAGACCACTACCAACCATCATCAAAAACTTGCACATGGTATTCTACTTATGGGATTGAGCAGGTGATAGAAAAAATGGGCACATCAATAAGCTAATTTACCTCCTCAAAAGGAGTCACAAACATGTAAAGCCAAGATAACAATTGAGATCATGCTAAAATATCATAACATGCGTACACAATATACTTAGATATATATGTACCATCATGCTCATATAATGCATTAGGATTTCATGCCATACAAAGACTTAGACAACTCATAACTCATCATGCTTACCAATGCAACATAGATATCATGGATAATAGCATATGATCAATAATAGGTTATTCCACATCTTTCTAGACTTTTCTATTACCTGCTTATAATAGCATTCCATTAGGTTCATTTTTCAAGTTTATGTGATCCCTTAGATTAAATGTTTACAATACATTATTCCTTATTCTTTTTTCCTTATCAAGTGATGAGCTGATTACCACCCCATGGTCTTACATATCATAGAAGTCTATCCAAACTAGAGGACAAAAAGTTTAATCGAAGCTAAGTAACCACCAAATGGATATAAAGTCGGGTCAAAGCCAAGTAGCCATCAATGGAAATAAAGTCCAACTGAAGCCAAGTAACCACCAATGGGCATAAACTCCAGTCAAAGCCAATAACTCACTAGGTGTCTAGACCCTTTAGTATCGATACCCTCTAGTACATCATTAATATCTAGAGTAGGTAAGCCACTAGGATTTACTAAGATCCTTCCCGAAGGCACTAATAAATACCCGAAGGTAGAATAACTCCTAGTATTTAATTAAGGATCAAATAATCTAGACCCATGCATAACTTAATCATCTTTCACTTTAAGTGATTGGTGTGTTATTCTCCAATGTTAGGTTATCACATAAGGCCCTGTAATATACAAGTAACACATCCACATAATCATTCCATATTAAACATTTTTTCCCTCCAAACCATGTGGTGGGAGTTCCATTAGTACTTAGCCAAGTTTAAACCTAACCCATTAAGATAGTTCATTTAGGCCAAGCATCTGAATTACATCATCCCTTTGTATCATCAAAGCATATACATTCTGGTTGTCCATTGAAACCTTCTAAAGGCACTTATTATGAATACCATAAATTATTAACCATTTAATCTATCTAATAGGTTAGTTAATTCATGCCAAGATGCATATTCTCATCATTAAAGAATCAACATAATATAGACTCTCAAATCATATCGAGTTCAAAAAGGACAAAAATAACACGCATTGGCTGAATAGGTCGAGTGTTCTAGGACAAGTCAATTGGTTCTAACAAACTGGCCATTGGGTTTAAGTAGTGGGTCTAAGTAGAGAGCAACTAAGGTCATCACAGAAAACCTAGTCAATCAGTTTGGGCCAATTAATAGATTGTTCTAAGAACCAGTCAATTAGTTTGGCTTAACATGTCAATCAGTTTGCTCCCAAACAACACATAAAAAGAATTTTAACATGATTAAGGCTCTAAAATCTTAACACATCCAAACCGTTACACTTTCATAGCATAAGGCCAAGACTTAGCATGCTCATATACTTAATCATGCTTTATTTACAAGAAATCAACCATATTTCTCATGAATCAAACCTTTTTCTCAGAAATCTTAAGCACTTAAACTTGCATAATTACATTCCAAAATATCATACATACATATAAAGATTAAATTCCTATAAGGTACACTAACTCACATGCTTATTCATGCCACATTTTAAATGTAAGAATGTCTTACTTAAATCTTAGCAAAACCTTCCACCAAAGAGGAAAAACCTTTAGTTGAAGAATTTCAACTTACAAAACCTTAAAAATAAGAGGTTGGAACTCATAAATATTCAAATAATCTTTACAGATCAAGAAGATAAATTTGGGAGGAAAACAGCCTTATCACCACCAAGGAAAAATAGGGTAATAATCATCTGAATGCAAACTCAACTTTTTCTTAATTCTAATTCTTTGTTGCTAAAGAATGAAATAGGAAGGAGCTAGAGAAAGGTCATAAGAGTTAATCAAATTATAATAACAGCTCAAAGTGGAGAATAATTAGAATAAGTGTTGAAAAGCTTAGGGTATTTTGGTGGCTAAAAGAAAAGTAAGGAAAATATATTATTAGGGTTAGTTACACCTAATGAATCGGTCAACGAACAAGTTAGGATATGCAACATATCGAACACTATAATTTTACCATTCGAATCTGAGTTGAATGGGTGAATTTATCAAGAATAGGCTGACTTTCATTTCAAAGCTCAAACGGTGATTTTCTGGTGAATACAAGTCAAGTTCATCTTGAAAAGATCAATCACAAGAAGGAAAATGGTAGATAAATGTGGGAAGAAAATCTCCCAGTTGTGCATTCATAGTCTAGAATCAAAGCATAGTTTCCTGAGTCATGTAGAGGAGAGAGAAGGAAGAAGATAAGAAGTGATGTCATTCTCCTCGTCTCCTATGAAAATCAAAGACTCGAATATGTTTGAGGCAAGATTAAAGCTAGATAAATGATTAAAAGGGTTAATTAATACTTAGGAATAGCTTAGAGTTGGATTTTTGAAGTTCCATAATTTTTTCCATAAAAATCAAGCTTCAAAAAACACTCGACCCATCAAACTAGTCGATCAATTTTGTTAAATCAATCGAATATTCTAAAGACTAGTTGATTGGTTCTATTAAACCAAAATCCTAGCTGAAACGAGGGACCTATCAATTGGTTCATAGATTCAGTCGACTGGTACGCCAAGAAAACTCATTTGATTCCATTTTTTTTAAACTTTGATAATTTCTTATTAAAGCAAACCCAAAGTATAGTTTCAAATCAAGATATAAACCATCCTAATTTCATTAAAATATAAAATTTTTCATTTCATAAATCTTAAAAATATGGGTCATTACACATGATGTCTTGACTACAATATTAGGGACCGAAAAGCATAGTGGTCAAGTGAGAGATTTGTTTCATGGTGCCAACTTGATAATATTTTTTGGATTTGCTTCTAGTTCTCAAACTCTAAAGGAAGAGGTAAGGGCTCTAAAGAATCAAGTGTTAAAATTATCCACAAGCCAAGCAAAACTAATTACAACTTATAATTAGATTAATGAGAAAATATCCAAGCATATGAATGAAGGGCCAAATGTTGTGTCCATTTCTTGTGAACCTCCTATACCTATTATCTAAGTACCATTGGTAATATACTTTACTTTTTTCTTACATTTATTATTATATGATATGCATTTGAGATATATAAAATGAAACTCTTAAAGATTATAAGGAATTTATCCTTATGATCTATTAAACTTAAAGAGTGTTGTCATCTACAATGTAACTTATGTTGAGGAGAACCCAGTGTTACATTACATTCCATTGGAGTCCATATTTGTTGGAGTGAATATTAATAGTATAATTGATGAATTTTCCTTTGTGAAGTTAAATTTTAATAAAGTCAACTATCATTATCTTATGTTGTTCGAGGGGAATTCTTAGGATAGCCATGTGATCTAGTTATTCTCTAAGACCAAGTAATATTTCTAATGGATAGATTATATATAGAAAGAATTGTCTTAATTACTCATGTTGACTAAAAAACTATATTTCCTTATTTGTTAAATAGGACAATCATATTATATCGAAGAAGCTAACTACTATGGAGCTAAACAATAAAGAAAGAGAGGAGGTAATAATAGAGGCACATAAAATGAATAATTTAGATCATATTAAGCATCAAGACTTGCCTTCCAAGATGAGATTGTATTTGGATTAAGTTGTGACCATGGTCCAAGAAAATTTGAGCATCAGAGTAACTATATTTACTAATTTTTCTTTTTCAAAGGATAAGACTTGGACATATCAATATGACCTAATGATATATTACATTTATTGGCTAAAATGTGGTTACAAATTCATCATATAAAGACATATACATAATTTTATTATTTTGAAATTACTACTAACATATAACCTAATGATTTCATATAGGTTCTTAAAGGACACCCACTACATCAAAGAATATGAGTAGTTTTCCTCTTATTTTTGGTTCTTATGTCCTTAGTTTACATCATTTGAGAGTGAACATAGAGATAAAAATATTTTGAAATGAGTTAAGTATGTGATCAATAAGATAATGGTGGCTCTGGATCATCTAATTTTCACCTCATTTTCCTTTTATGGTTATTGGGCTTTGCTCATATTGTATCCGTCATCAATACATTCATTTTTGTTCGATTCCATAGGAAAATAGCAACACTTTTTTTCAAATATTTTGATTAATAAGTAAATAAGTATTTATTTAATAAATTTATTTGAATTATTTATTATATTAACTTATTATAATTAATCTTACTTTATATATCAATTAGGGTACATAAGTAGTATCTTAGAAGGTTAAAACAAAAGCCACCACCTCAATACAAGTGTCTCATATTAAAGGTTAATAGTTATCTTCTTTATTTTCCTTGTTTAATATTTATTATAGAACTAATAATTTAATATTAATATCTTGTTTATTACATTTCTTTAAAAAAAGTGATAACAATAGTTGAGGCTATTTTGTCATGAGATTTATGAAGGAAATCATTCGGCATCATTGGAAAGGAAATAATGAAGTAAGTATTACTTGTATATTTATTTTTTCAATGTTACTTCAATTATATACTAACCAAGTTATGATCATGTCTTATATATATATATATATATATATATATATATATATATATATATATATATATAAGTGTTTCATGATTACGAGCAAAAATATGTGGATAAACAAACTAATGAAGTTCGACTAGAAGTTAAATTATGTTGTTGATCTTAACATATAATACTTGTTGAGGTTTTTTTTTTACACATATTGTTGAGGATTAGATTTATATGTGTATTTAAGTGCTTATAAATTGAACATTAGTGTAAAATATAACATTAGAAGTATAGTTATTTGATGTTATACTAGTTAATGTTGAGGTACACAATAATAATGCTTGTGTACATATGTATATTGATAAATTGGTTAAAGGACTAATATTAGGATGGTTTTTCCTCTTTATATATGTATGTTTCCATGAATTTTTTATGTATATTGTTACATTTTTTGTTAGATTTGTAGATATTGCGTCATTTGGTATTTCTTGTAGGTGTACTCAATGGATAAAAATAAGAATAATATGAGGTAATATGAAGGCTTTGAGAATATATTGTAAATAACCTAGCATGTATATAGCCTTATTAATTTATCAGACAATTACATTTGATTGAAAAGTGAGAAATTTTTCCTTTGATTTAATCAAATTTTGGAAAAGTGAAAAAAATAAAAGTTATAGCTCTTCTTATTAGCTTTCCAACGCACCTAAGATCACCTCGTTTTGACTTCAAATGAAGAAGTTATGAGACAACATGGTCTGCTAGTGTTGATTAATATTGTCGTGTGGACTTTTAGTGTGAATACTCATGTCTAACCCCACCATCATTACGTTGGGTGTCAATTTTTGTTTTCTTAGCAAAATTTTAATGGATTTACGATTACATTTAGTCATAGATTTTTCTAAGCCTGATTTAACACAACGACAACATATTTGAAGGCTCTCCTTCACTCTCTTTGCTCACTACTTTTCTTTATATTCATCTCTCTTTTATGCAAATCACATTAGATTAGTCATTTGCTTTCAATTTGTAAACACCATTTCTAAAAAGTTAAAGTATTGCATTGAACTCCATCTCTATGGTTTTATCTATTGAACTCTTATTTTTCTCTTCTACTATTTTGTATTTTACTTTATTATTGTTCTTTCTTATTTCATAATGTATGAGTAATTATTTGTTTTAGGATCGAATTAAGTTTGATTCTATTTTTAATTTGATGAATTTATTGAATTGTCAAAATTGTTTGAATTGTGTTGATCCATTGCTAGCATTTAATTGGGTAAGGTTAGAATAATTGATCACTGTTATAATTGTAACACCCCCAAAATTTAATACTGAATATTTTTATTTTTAAAAGTTATAAGCGGAAGTAAATATGATAAATTTCAGGGTACTACCACCACACTTAGTACCAGAACGGTTTCCCTCCACCGTTTGATACCAAATGCTAAGGCTGAAAATGTACTTTACACAAATCAAAGATACAGTCATAAAATAGAGCAGCGCAATAGTTAGATTACAAGAAGTACAATCCACTAATAGTGGTTACAGAATAAAGTCAGTGGAAAAGGAAGTACAAGAGTTTTAAGGAAAACACAAAAATCTTCCCAGATGGTCCTCCACTCTTAACCTGAGAGTAAATATTAAATAGCGCTTACGAGCTAACCTACAAAATCCATTGCCCATTGAATAAGTAGGGGCCCAAGAAAGGAACCCTTCAGTACTATGGTATCGAGTAACCCTTTATACATGACTAATATATAAGGTCCGCATGCAACACATCAGTTACCACATATCAAGCACATGAAAAACTGAAATGTAATAACCATTCGAATGACTACATGCATCAATATTTTATATCACAAAGGCTCATTCACTTAAAAATTAAAAGAACTTACCAAGGGAGTATCTAAGTGATGCTCTTTGTGGTATAATTAGAGAACCAACGTTATACTCAACCATACACCATCCACTCAACTCATAGGTAGGTCCATAAGCCCATCAACACAATACCATACACCATCTATCCTGGTAAGCACTAAGACTGCTACCAATCACATCAGTAGATCATAATAGTTCATTCATTATTATTTAGGCTCAAGACATTAGTTTAGAAATTAGTCATCTCTCGAATTATATCCACATAGGTTTAGGGACCCCACCATTCTAATTGATGGACCGGTAGATATAATACAACCCAAGACAACACGCTCCTGGCCACTATTATAACCGGCGGATCGGTAAATATAATACAACCTAAGGCAACATGCTCATTGCCACTATTATAGCAAATGGACGGATACATATGATACAATCTAGGGCAAAACGCTCTTGACCACTATTATAACTAGTTGATCGGTAAATATAATACAATCTAGGACATAAAGCTCCTGGCCACTATTATAACTCGTAGAACAGTAAATATAATACAATCTAGGGTAGAACGCTCCTAGCCACTATTATAACCGATGGACCGGTATATATAATCCCTATGGTCCTGACCTACATGGTGTTCAGCCGTAATTAATTAGTGTCTTTCCATTTAATTATCACACAATTCCATTTTATTTACTCAAGGAGGAGATCACGAACCCAGAGACACAAAGGTACATCGGTCATACTAGCACATAGAGCAGCATAGTAGCATATTGACTATCAACCTAGGGATGCAAAGGTACCCTGGTCATACTGGTACATGAAGGCATACAATACCCTACCGATAAGGAAACTTAATCTATAAGTATGCATACCCCTTAATTAGGTTCATAGAGATAAATAGGGTAAGATGTAGGGTCTGAATGGGGCACTAAGGTATATCAGCAAAATCTAGAACAATCGTGGGCTAAAGCACATCTTTAGGATAGCGAATCCTAAAGAACCACTATTCCCAATCTCGAAATCTTTTACTTTAAGTATTAGTATTTTAATTAAAGTGAGCACGAGATGCACACATTAACCACATACTTAACCATTTTTATTGGTTTCTAACATTTTGAAGTAACCAGAATTAAGATTATTATCAATGTCAACATCAGTAATCCACTAAGGCTATCCTAGGCTCCAATACTCACACTTAGGCACCTTAAGTTAAAATAACTAAAATTCCCCTGAGACTAAGGCTACCTCTTTACCAGTCACTTCCATCACATAATTTATTTTTATTTATCACATGCCATAAAAAAATAACACACAATAATTAAATTATCAATCATGAATTCAACACACAAAATGACCATTTTACACATAAAAGCCTAACATGCACCTCTAGAACAACCAAACACACATTCTCATACTTAAACAACAATAAATGCACTTCCTGAATGTTTACAAGAATAACAACACATCATACTCTGATTTACCAAGTTACTCCCAAACCATGCATATTTATTATGATACTCTCTAAATTATCTAAATACCCCTATACCCTAGAATGTTCATAACCATGCTTGAACAGGTGGTACTAAGTCAATAACCCCTATTATCATATTTAATATCAATTTATAACTATCATGCATATTTATTAGACCAACCATCATATTACATGTAAAATTAATAAAAATGCCTCTAGACCATATTTTATTAAATATCATGCTTAAATAGGTGCTACTAAGACAATAAACCCATATTGTCATGTTTAACATCATTTTATGCTTATCATGCATGTTTGCTAGACTAACCTCCATATTATATGCAAAAATACCAAAATGCCTCTAGGTCAGTTAATATTAATAATCATGTCCAACATGCATTACTAATACTTCAAAAACCCTATTATCATTTTGAGCACCAATTATTACTTACCATGTATATTTATTTAGGTTACCCCCGTTTTATATGCAAAATTGCTTTAATGCCCTTAGGTCATAAAATATTGATAATCATACCCAACCATACATTACTAATACCATGAACCCTTATTAGCATACTTAGCACCAATTATCACTTATCATACACATTTATTTAGATAACCCCTTTCTCATATGCCAAATTATCAAAATGCCCCTACGGCATATGATATTATTATTCATGATGGAACAAGTATTTTCAATGCCACAAACCCTATTATTATTTTCAACCCCACACAACACTTAGCATGCATTTTTATTCAAATAATCCCCACCATACATTAAAATTACCAAAATACCCCTAGGCCATAAAATATTGATATTTCTACTAACATTTATATATTTATAATACACCAAACTCCCATTTCCATTCTTAGCATCATATTTAACACATTAGTCATCCCGCTTAGGGTTAATTATCATGATGTGTCCGCATAACCAAATTTCCCTTAGAGATCATGAGTACTATTTTTACTACAAGTGTCCATACTCACTTAACATAGCATGTATATATACATAAAACCCATCATCAACTTCAACCCCTTTTTTAACCACCCTTTTTACACATATCACATCATATACAAGATAAGATGTTTTTCTTTCTATTTTCCAAGATAACATTAATAATCATGGAATTTTTAGTAACACATGATATTTACATAAATTACATATCAACAACCCTAATGTGCTAATAAAAAATAATGCATACATCTTAGTAGGGTATAACAATTACCTTATTTTCGGCAAAACCCAAACTTAACGAGTATCTTGGTTTAAAATACTTAAGCTTCGTTTAATAAAATTTCATGCCTAAAATAATATCACAAGTGAAATATTAATATTAGATAAATAAAGGAATGATTTTTATTCAATATATTTATTAAATATATAACATCACTAAACTATCTTATACCTTAATATTGGCTAAAATATACCAAAATTACACAGCATAAATCACGTTGCCCATGAAGCGTGAGCCATGCAAATGGATGCAATGGATAAAGGGAAGGAAAAATGAAGGAGTGGGAGGATTGGATAAGGGCTTAAGGGAGGTAGTGGAGAGGTGTTGGTGCTGGTAGTCGGGTGTAGAGGCGAGGAAGGAAGTGGGTGGTGATTGAGGGTCAAGGTGCAGTGTCTCAAAGCAACGGAGACGACGGTGATGGCTGTAGGAAAAAGGTGCAGAGAAGGGATGGAGAAGAGGAAGAGAGGAAAAGAAGAAGAGAAAGGGAAGGGGGAGAGGCAGGTGGTTCGAGTCAAGTGGTATAGGGGGAGGTTGAGGTGGTGTTAGGAGGCTGAGGGGAGGTTGCAATGGCGGTAGAAGGGAGGGGAAAAGGTGGTGGGTGCAGGGGAGTCAAAGGGAAGAAGGAGAAAAAGGGGAAGGTTGTAGAGTGGTTAGTGCTGCCTGCTCCAAGCAATGTAGGGAGGAAGTAGGGTGTAGGAGAGAGCGGTGTGGTGGCTGGTTGGGTGGTGGAGATGGTGGAGAGGGGTATAGAAGGGAAAATAGGGAGAAAAGGGAGAAAAAAGAGAAGAGATAATGAGGGCAGGGAAAAGGTGAGCTCAAGGGAGAATTAGGTAGAGAAGGAGAGAAGAAGGGGAAGAAAAAGAAGAGGAGAGGAGGAGATAGGGGGTTGTTGGTCGTGCAAGGTAGGTATGTAGGGGTTGTAGACAGGTGGCTGGCATGACAAGTGGGGTGGAAAAAATGAAAGGAAGGGGCATGTAGGAGATGCAGGGTCGAAAATGGAAAAGAAATTAATGGTAGGAGAGGAGTAGGGGTGTGCATTGTCGGATATCCGCATCTGAACGGATATTTTTTTCGGATATCCGATCCGACTGGATATTTGATATCCTACATCTAAATCCGCATATGAATACTCTGGATATCCGAAATATCATATCATATTTCGAATATATCCGATTATTGGAAAAAAAATATTCGATTATTAAATTTACATATATAATCTATAACCATTTTTTTAATTATTCAACCTGCATACAAAAAGATATAATACATGATTAATCATATCCACAAAAATTAGCGATCAAGATTTGTGAACAATGACGCTCTAGAACCGTGGAACGACCTAAGTTAAGAGGCTTAACAAATTTAGGAATTTTTTTTCTGGTCTAGGTGCTTGCGTGTGTGTGGGTCGTGACCTATTTGACTGTTTGTAGAGTGTGGATGTTTATTTTAGACTTTAGCTTAGTAAATTATTTTTGGACTTATGTACTATAGTAAAAAAAAATAATCCAAACTTGAAGATTAAAAGAAAAAAATTAGATTATAAATTAAATTATGCCTAAATATAATTGGCTTATTCTTAAAACCGGATATTTTTGATGGATCAAATTATCCACTAAAAAATCGGATTGGATATCCGCTCCGATTTTTAAAAACCGGATCAGATATCCAAAATTTTGGATTGATTTTTTCGGACATCGGATCGGTTTTTCGGATCCCGATTTTTCTGCACAGCCCTAGGGAGGAGGGTGGTGTAGGGAGTCTGGTCGACCAGAGGGGATGTGCAAGATGGCGGGTGTAGGGGTGTAGAAAGGAGAAGACGAAGGCATGCAAGGGGGAGGGGAGGGGCTGTTTGGCTCAGGGTACAGGGGAAGGAGAAAGAAGGAAGGGAAGAGGGCCATGCGGGAGGGAAAGAAAAGAAGGTGAGGCAGGCAGCCCGCTTAGGAGAGGAGAAAAAAAGAGAGAGACGGGGCAGGTGTGGGCTGGTCCAAAGGGGAAGAGAGAGAGAGAGAGAGAAAAAAAAGAAGGGTGCATGGGCAGGCTTGTGAAGGAGAAGAAAAGAAGGAGAAAAGGAAGAGCTGGCCTGACAGGAGAAGGAGAGAAAGAAGAAGAAAGGGATGGGCTTGCCCAAGGAAGAAGGAAGAAAACAAAAGAAAGAAAAGGAAGAAAAAAAAAGGAAATTATGTTTAGAGTTAGGATTAGAAATTTAGCTAATGGAGTAAATATTAAATTATTTTTTTTCAAAAATTAAGGTATTAATTTAAGAAAATAATTTTGGTAAAATTAGGGGTTTGGAGATTTATTTAAATAAAAAGAGTAAGATAAAATGATAAAAAAAATAATTATGTCAATTTACTAAATAACTCTATCATTTTTGTAAATCAAAGGTCCATAAAATAATTAAATCAATAATTGAAGATTAAATTATTCCAAAAAAGGGTTAAATATTTGATTTTTGGTTTTAAAATTTTAGGGTATTATAATAATCCAATTAGGTTGTTAATTAAAATTGAAAGATTTTAATTAACATTGAAACTTAGCAATTGAATGGGAATTAATGACTTAGGAAAGTAGATTAGTAATTCTCAAAAATTGATTGAATCGGCTTGTTCTTAATAAATTTAAATAGATCTATCACCATGAAAATAGGATGTTAGATTTAATTAAGTATGAATTTCAGTTATCAAAAGAGATTAATTATTAATTTTGGCTAATTTTTTCTAATTTATTGAATAAATCCATTACAATATAGATTGATTTATTAAATTACATTGGAATTGTCATTGAAATTCAATCCTAGGATTATTTCTAATTGATTAATTGCATAGTTAGCAATCTCTATCATTTCCATCATTATATTTTTCTATGGTTATCATCCATCCTTTTTTAATTACTCCGTTTAGATAATAAAAAACAATGAAAGTCAGTAGTTAACAATAAAATCCTTGAGGATACGACTTCGTTTTGATACTATGATTTTTGTACGCTTACAAAATTAAGCGAGAATATATGTGTGAGAATAAATGTATTTTTTTTGCAGGATTAATTCATTTAGTATGGTGCAGGTTGCATATTTTGATTTTATTAAGATTAAAATAAAAATTAGTTAATTGATGATGATTAAAAAGTAAGAACTGACTTCTAAACCTTATCAAGTCATTTGCACGCAAAAACTAGGGAGGGATCAGACAACAATTGTGTTTTAAAACTATAATATATTATAGACTTTACACGGTTGTTGAAAAACACAACTCCTATCTAATCCATCCTGCAATTTTTAAGCATCTTTTTTATTTATTGATTTCCTTATATACAATGTAGGCAACACTAGCATACATGACATGATATAAATGTTGTCTATACTCATTTCTTACCATCATCTAATGATATTTTTGAACCAGTGTGCTCTGGTTATTAGCTCAATGTGGATTATTTATTTTTGGAATTGCTTCACTCTCATTTTTAATTTATTTCAGTAAGACATTACCAGGCTTTACCAACCATTTTGTATTACTGTTCATATTTAATCATACTAAATTATATAAAAAAATAGATCATAGATAATAAAATTAATATTTAAAAAAATCTAAACATAAATAAACATACCACACACAAGGATTGCATCATAAACTCCCAATGCCTAATACAACCACAAAATAATCATAAACTCTCAATCCCTAGTACAAACAACCTTGTTTTTTAGTTATTTTTATTATTATAAGAGATGCATAGAAATACCTAACAACTAACGTTTCACGTTTCCAAAACATTCCAGTGATGGAGATGTCACTAAAATTGTCATAAACTTGATGGATATATTTTGTACTAAAGAGTTCAAAAAAATGAAAATAAAAACTCTAAATGGAGCTTGCTCTTGTCGTGGTCACAACTTTCTCTCATTGTTATCATTGCATCATGATATGAACATTATTATCTCATTATCTATGTCAGTTGTTGTCTGATTGAGTAAGGTTGAGGGAACCATCAAAGATTTTTGTGGGAAGAAGAGAGGAACATAATGAAGGAAAGAGACTGAAGGAGTAGAGAAGAGATAAAAAAAAAATTTCTATCTCATAGACATTGTTATGGTAAGCAGTGTTTGTCTTTCCTTATTCATATTGTAATAAAATTGGTTTATAGTATAGGATATCAACATATGAGACTAGGATTTAGTATTATTTATATTGGACTATGAGATATGCCTTACCATGCCAATACCTAAAGTGTATGGTTAAATTAAACTTTCATGGAGATGAAGGATGATTTATTAGAACACATAAAGGTGAGTGGATTGCAGGGTTGTCATGATAAATAGGTTCCAAAGAAAGTTTAGTAGCTAAATTATGGGTGATATATATCTCCAAAATTTGTATTTAAATAATTCTATTTACTGTTATAGATTATGTTGTACCTATAATTATTTTTTTTTGTGTGATTGTTTAGGAAATTAATTCAAAACATGGGAATGGATCGAGAGATTGTTGTAGCTGCTGCTGGGAGTTGTTACAGAAATTATGTTGTATTAATTGTAGAAAATCCCATGTGATGTGTTCGCCGACAAATTTGGCTAATGGGGATTAAGTTGGCTATGTAATCTGTCACCCGACCCATAATTATTTGGGTTAGTTGGAATGTGGATTACTCAACCCTTGGTAAACATGATTAGCTATTATATATTTTAGCTGATGGGAATTATTTGTACATCCATTACTTTGGATTATTATGCATTGTAGTAATCTTGTAAATTTGGGCTGTTTTTCTTTGACCAACCGTCGACCTATGTTGTATATGTCTCGGCTGATCATTTGGGCTGTATTTGGGCTGATTTGTATAGGAGACGGATATCGTGTATATTGTACGTCTTTCTTTTGTATTGTATACGCCATATATATAAGGCGTATACACCGGCTGTATCAGACACACTTTAGTCGAATACATTTTGAGATAATTTTCTGGAACTCTCTCTCTCTCTCTCGACTCTCTCCCGCGACCTCCTTGTTCGCAGTTCTTCTCGATCTCTCCTCGATCTCTTCTTGATCTTCTCTATTCTACAACTTCAGTAGCCGTTGATTCAATTGCGCTCTGAGTTTTCTAATCTTCCTTTGGAGAAAATCCTTAGGCTGATTGTTTCGGTGAATCGAACCCCGCGCTCGATTTTTGTTTGCGATCCGGCGAAATTTATGTGAAACCCTTCCAGGTTTCATCAATGGGGTTTAAGAGACTTAATTTAAATGCCCAAAACATTATGAATTAAGAAATTGATTGTAAAGTATGATGCATAGCATGCCCTTACTTTGGTATAATATTGTTTACCATCTCATCCGTGTTTTGGAATCATTCTACATTGTAGGATCTTTTGCGAAGATTCTCTAATACAAGGTTGAACCATGTGTTTAGAGAAGCAAATACAGCAATGGCAAACCAACTAATTATGGTAGGACCATAGTGCAAGACTAAATAACCTTAAATGTAGGCTCACCTTTTATTTCACTCATTTTGTATGATGATTGTATGTAAATAGGTACTCCTAAATCTATAAACACTCCTAACTCTATAAGAATTTTTAAATAATCTAAATTTCTTGCATTATCAAAAAATTAATATAATATAAGTAATTTTTAAAAAATATTATGATATCCACTAAATTACATATATTTATATATATAACCATATTTAAATTATAAATATTTAATTTAATATATAAATTAATTATTTTTTCACATTACTTAACATCACCATTTCCTTTTTTTTTTTAAATTATCTTTTTTCCTGTTCCTTATATTTCCATTTCTGCTTTCCTATAACCTGTATTATTACTAGTGGTTGGCCGCTCACTATACTTTTTTGTCTATACATTACTTTCTTTTCGGCTATAACTCTTATTAATATCCTTTTACATTTCTCATTATAGGATAAGCTAACCTATCTATAATCACTTATCTTGACATAATTTAATCTTAATTCAAAGGAAGTGTTGGCCCAGCGTCCCTCCTAGTCCCAATTACAAAACATGCAGCGCCACTGTTAGGAGAAATAACAATTGGCATGGAATTGATTGGCTTTGAGGCATGTATTAGACTATCTTAAAGGTTATCTAATAACAATTTGTCCTTAGGATACAACTAATCACTTATACGAGACTCTTTCAAGATATTGTGTTAATAGGCTAAGGAATAAGAGAAAAAAAAAATGAATGACACAAACTCTATTCTTTGAACTATTTAGAGAAGCCAAATAGTCACTTTGAAAATACTTATACCAAAACACTTCTTCCTTAAAATAAACCATTGAATTATTCTCCTTTGTATACCATAGATTCAAAATACTAATTTATATTAATCATTGCCATGAATTAAACATACTTAACTTCATGTAAATATGTCTCTTGAGTTTTTTGACACTTGCTTTAGTAAGTGTCGCCTACCATTATTCAATTAAATAATGGTATTAGTAGGTGTTCAAATGTTCATTAACTTGACCATTATTCAATTTGAAATCGTAGGAATAAGTGCTTGAAGAATTTCATGGCATACAATGCATTACAAGAAGCCTTCTCATATCAAGTGATGTTACTTAATTAATCCTACTAAAATTGTAATTAAGTGAAATCAATAATAAATAATTAAATCACAATTTATTTAATTATTGTAGCCTTCATAATTCAAGCATATTTGATTTGAACCAAGCATAAATTAACATTATATTATAATATTTTCTAACAATCTCCCACTAAATTATAATATAAGTTTTGCCTACTTAATATGAAAATATTATGCTTAAGAAAATGTATCTTTTGATTCAAACCATTTTATAACATTATTCTTTTAAGAGTTTTAATGGAGCATATGGTGTCTGCGGGTTAAACTAAAACTCACTGTATTAAAATAAAAAATAAAAAATAATATATGCACATAGTATCATCCAATACTTGAGAGGTATCAAGCTATTGTAGCACTATTATATCCATGTGCTAACCTGGTTCTTGGTTATTTATAAGATTGAAATTCTACAAACTTCTTATTGAAGTGGAACCACTTCAATATCCAAATAAGTAGAGTTCATTTATTTGCACATACACTACGTAAAGCAATAATTCTCCATTAAGAGTTTGAAACCCTTTCTAGATACAATTATCACTATTTTATGAACACTAATCTAGTGTTTCATGAAGTACTTATCAGTAACTTGTTATTGCCCATTAAAATTTTAGTTAGATTCACTAAGTAAGGGTGGGTTTCCATCACTAGCATTTTTATAGAATTTCAATTCCATTCAACTTGATGTCTTTCTTACCATATCTCTAAGTAAAACTTTCATAAAGGGATTTGCCAAAATTTCATTTTCTTTAACATAAAAAAATAGTAATGATACCATGTGAGATCAATTTTCTTACATAATTGTGCCTCATATTTATATGTCTAGACCGTCCACTATAAGCATTAACGTATGCTCAAGACATGGTTGCTTCATGAAAACAATATAATGAAATGGTTAGCATAAGTTGTGGCCACAAATTTATTTCCATTAATGGATTATTTATCCATTTTGTTTCTTTGCTCTTGGTTTCAAGAGATATAAACTCTTATTTCATAGTTGAATGAGTGATACATATACATGTCATTGAGGCCCTCCTAATAACACATCATGATAATGTGAAGAACCATCTTGTTGTGGGTTTATTATCATTAACACTTGTTATCCGACTCGCATCTGAATATTATTCTAGTACATTAGGAAAATAATAATAAGTTAATGCAAAATTTGACATTATTTAATGATATCCAAAAAATATACTTATTCGTTTTTAATGTTCATTACTAAGATTAGTTGTATACCTTAAAATTTTGCATATAGAAAATGCAATATCACAATGCATGACATACATAAGACTTCTAATTATACTAGCATATTCTAATTGTGTAGTGGATTGACCATCATTAGTTGACAACTTTATATTAGAATCATAGAGTATTTGCTTCTTTCAGTTTAAGATAAGAATACTTTTAAAGAAATTTGTCCGTGCAGCGACACTAACTCAAACCCTTGTCACTTTTCCTTACTTTAATGAAGATAGATATTTTTTTTGTCACATTTTCACTAAGCATGTTAGTAAAAATATTAACAAATCATATAGATAGATAATTGCTCCATGATATTTGGTGAATTTTGAATTTATACATTTATCTACACTATTATGTTTGAAATCATTTGACAGGATTTTAGCATCAAACTTATCATACCACTATTTTGGAGCATGTTTCAAACCATAAAATGAATTCAATAATTTATAAACTTTCTTTTCATTACTAAGAAGAATAAATCATATTTTTTGATCCTCATAAATTTATTCCTTGTTTTATTCGTTTAAAAATGTAGTTTGGACATCCATTTGATGCACATGGAGATTATAAATGGATGTTGACACAATTATTATAGAGATATTGAAGATTCATGTGATTGTAGAAGAAGAGAGTATCTATGGTTGCTTAAGGGAGAAGAAGGAATGGAGATATTCAAGCAAGAATTGCTATAGAACTCAACAAGAATTCAACTTTTGAATGTAACCTTATCTAAGATTACTCCAAGTATTCTTAGGTAGGATTATTCAATCACAAAGAGATAATTAACCAAGTTATTTACTTGTATTAGATTTTAATAAACTCAACCATCATGTGACAATGTTTTTGACATGGTGTGTATATAAGAGTCTTACATTGCTAACTAGCAAAATAATTTAGCTACATGACACATAAATGGCTAACTAGCATATAAACTAATATTAACAATGTAATTATATCCTATATAATACATGACTCAACAAAGACTATTACAAACAAAGTAAGCTAATTAGTACATGAAAACAACTAACAAGAATCTTAATTAAAACAAAGATGTTAACTTAAAATGTTGAACGGGCCTCTTGACTTATAGAATTGACTTTCATGCACAATAGCTTCCTTTGTAATAGCTTGTAACACATGAAATCTTATGTATCTTCACTTCTTAAATGGCTTGATCTTCTTCCTACAAATATGTCACATGCATGCAATAATGAATTAAAGTAACATCATTAAGGTTAGTCATATTATTATTATCAAAGATATATAATGCAATCAGTTTCATAATCAAGTATGCCAAATTACTATCTTCTGGAGGATCTATGGATACTCTTTCATCATTCTCCCAAAATTGAGAAGAATTTGTCTTCAAATTGAAATCATTAAAGTAAGGAGACAAATCACCAACATTAAATGTCCTTAAAACATTGCCATATGATTCTGAAAGTTTAAGTTCATAAGCATTTTTTCCAAAATTTCTAAGGATTTAAATGGTCCATCTACTCTTGACATTATTTTATGTTTTCTCATATTAGGAAATCTTTCTTTACGCAAATATGACCACACTAAATCATCAGGAGAAAATACTTGTTGAGTGAAATGTTTGTTAGCTTGTTTTTGGTATCTTGCATTAGCTCATTCTATGTTCCCCTTTATTTGTTGATGAAGCTTTTGGTAGAACTCTACTCATTCCTTGGCCTCATAGCTTTTAAGTTCACCTTTCTTCAAGTGTACTATATCAAATGATATGTAAGGATTCACTCCATATACAATCTAGAATGGACTTGAAATTGTAGTACTTGAAGGACTTCAATTATAAGAAAACTTTACATGAGCTAACTTAATAACCCAATCTCTAGTACTTTTACTTACCAATCCTCTTAACAAGGCATCAAGAGTATGGGTTCTAACTTCAGTTTGTCCATAGGTTTGTGGATAATGTGAAGTAATAATTAATAACTTGGTGCCTAACATGTTCCATAATATTTTCCAAAAGTAATTAAGAAACTTGACATCCCTGACTGAAACAATACTTTTAGGTATGTCATGTAGTCTCACAATTTTTTAAAAATACAAATCAACAACATGTGTAGCACCATCAGTCTTATTGCATGGCATAAACTAATTCATTTTAGAAAACCTATCTACCATGACCATAATAGAATCTTTAATTATTTGTTTTCTAGGAAACCTCAAGATAAATTTCATATTGACTCCTTGCCATAATTTACTAGGAACAAGTAATGGTGTATATAAACCTTTGTGAAAGAAACTTTTACTCTTTTTACAATTAACACGTCGGTTTACTATAATTTGCACATCCTTTATCATGTATGGCCAATAGAATTTTCTTACAATATCTCTAATGTTTCCTAAGTACCAAAATAGACTGAAATAGCTCCTTAATGTACGTTGTTTATAAGTAAATCCCTTATACTTAACCTCGGTACACAAATTCTATTAATTTTAAATAAGAATTCATCTTGTAGTGTATAATTACCATGGTTTTCATTTTCTTTACATTCCCGATATTCTTCATGAAAATACTCATCATTAAGATAAATTTCTTTTAGCATTTCAAAACCTAACAATTTAGCATCTAACATGACAAATAATGTAGATCTTATAGAAAGAGCATCAACTACTATATTTTCTTTTCCATCTTAGTGTTTGACAGAGAATACAAAGGACTATAAACTTTGTATGTCTAGGACTTATTTTCTTTTAACTATGTAAATATTTCAAGCTTTCATGATTATAATGTAATACAAAGGGTTTAGGTCTCAAATTATGACTCCATGTCTCTAAACTACGTATGATGACAACAAATTCCTTGTTATATGTAGAATACCTCAATCTAGCACCATTTAGTGTTTTACTAAAGTATGTTATAGGTCTTTTTTCGTGTGAAATAACTCCTCTTATATTTACCCCACTAGCATCACAAGTTACCTTAATGAGTAGGTCAAAATTAGTAATAAATAATACAGGAGAATTGCACAATTTATTCTTCAGAGTATCAAAGGCTTTAGTGGTTGCATTTCCCCAAATAAATTCTCTTTTTTTTTTCATAAGTTGAGTAATATGTGCGGCTATAGTAGAGAAATATTTAATAAATCTCCTGTAAAAATTAGCTAACCCATGAAAACTTCTTACTTGATGTATATCCTTAGGAATAGGCTACTCTTAAATAACTTGTATCTTTATAGGATCAACTTTAATACCATCACCACTACTAATATAACCAAGAAAAACTATACTTGGAAGTATAAATTTACATTTTCCCAATTTTTTATATAGTTTAGTTTCTCTTAGTTTATTAAATGGTTTCCTTAAATGTATAAGACGATCATGTTCATTTTTACTATAGACAAGTAAGTCATCCAAATAAACTACAATGAAGGCACCTAGGAAAGGATAAATAATTTCATTCCTAGTCTCATAAAAGAACTAGGTGCATTACACAAACCGAAAGGCATAACAACACATTCATAGAGACCATACTTAGTTTTAAAGGCTATTTTCCATTCATCTCCTTCCCTAATCCTCATTTAGTATCCACTTCTTAAGTCTATTTTGGAGAAAAAATGCGCACCACATGGTTAATCAAGCATGCCATCAAGTTTAGGCATAGGAAAATGATACTTGATAGTTATATTATTTATGGCTCTAGATTCCATGCACATGCATTAGGTACCATCTTTTTTAGGAACTAATAAGGTAGGTACACAACAAGGACTCATTCTTTCTCTCACATAACTTTTATTCACTTTCCTTAGCTTACTCGAGATTACATTTATATATAGGTCAATTAGGTAAAGGCATTCTAGGAATTAAATCTATAGCATACTCTATACCTAGGGATGGAAATGGGGCGGGTCGGGGATCGGGACCCCGTCCCCCTCCGTGAACCCGATAAAAAAATAATCACCGAACCCAACCCGATCTTTAAATTTTTTTTATCAGGGATTCCCCGACCTAATCCCCGCGGGGATCAAATCCCCATACCTCGACCCGATCCCCGATTTATTCCCCGAACTTAAAACACGACCCAATCTCTAAAACCCAACTTTATGCCCGATCCTTGATCCCATCCTTGATCCTTGAGCCTTTTTTATATTATAATTATAATTTATATTTTATAACTATATATATAATTATATATAAAAATATTAAAAAAAATTATTCGGGGCGGGTTTGAGGATGGGGACCCCAAACCTGTTCCCGCCCCATCCCTAAAAAAATCCCTGTTAAGAATCCCCGAAGCTGAACCCAATCCTTGAATTCTCTCCCCGAACTCGAATGGAGAATACTCAAGAAAGCCCCGAACCCATGGGAAAAATTGACATCCCTGTCTATACCTCTAATAGGTGGTGGTCTAGTAGGTAAATTATCTAGAAATACATCACTATATTCATCAAGCAAACTAGTAAGGTTGGAATTCATGACTTTTTCTCCCCAAACTAAGATGATTTTTCTATTAAGGCATAACAAACACCCTCCTTTATAATTTAATTAATCATTTCCCATTCATATGAAAATAATATCTTTTTAACCTTAGGTGGTTATACATAATCACATTGAGATGATTTCAAATTATATTTCTTTTTATCTTTAAGCACAACATATTTATTAGTCAAATCATCAAGAGTTGCATTTATATCATATTGCTATGGTCTTCCTATTAAAATACCACACGCATCCATAAGCAAAACATCACATAATACCTCATCATGGTAATAAGTAATATGAAAAGTAACTAGGGTTTGTTTATTCACCTTATCTCTTTTTTCCTTATTAATCCATTGTAATGAATATGTTTTATGATGTGTAGTAGTAATTAGCCCCAGTTGTTTGACCATTTTTTCACTAGCAATATTAGTACACAAACCACTATCTATTATGACCCTACAAACCTTATCTCCAACTCTACACTTAGTTTTAAAAATTTTATCCCTTTGTATATATCGATCATTAGGTTGTATTTGTAATGTCATTTGAAGTAAAAAATAAGGATTTCCATCCTCTTCATACATACTTAAGACATTATCATTAGATTCTATTTCTAGGTCATCATCATCAATACATGGTTCCATATTCTCAATTTCACTTAAGGTCAAAACCCTTGGGTAAGGACATTCCCTAGCAAAATGACCCTATCCTTTACATTTGAAATATTTCTTATTCAACATTCCACTTACTTTAATTTTACCCTTATCATCTCATTTAAGATTTGTCCTTTTATCATTAGCCGAATAGATATGTGTCCCAAGTTTTGATGTAGCTGCACTAGAATAAGTTTTGTAGGATGTAGAAGTTGAAGCACTAGTCTTATGATAGGCTTTGGTATACTTAGTTTGTCTTTCACATTTTAAGGCCAAATTAGTGAAATCATCAAAAGAATCAAGTTATAATTTTAAACTTTTTCCTTAATCAAGTTATTAAGCCCACCTAAGTATCTAGCATACTTTTGTTCTTTTCTTTCTTACATGTCACCCAAGAGTGCAAGTCTTTCAAATTACCTAGTGTATTATTCAACACTAATAAGTACTTTCCTAAGAGTATTCAATTTGATATGTATCTCTTTCTCATAATCCTTAGGTACAATTTTTTTTTTTTTGGTGTTTCTTTAAATGTTTCCAAGAATTGATTTTACTTTTATCTTGCCTCTCACGTGTTCTCTTATAATTGTCATGCCAAACCCTAGCAAAATTTTTGAATTTAAGAGTTGCTAATTTACTATTCTATTCATCATCATACTCTCTAAACTTAAATATTTCTTCAATTTCATGTAACCATTTAAAAAAATAATTCAATATCTAATTCACCATAGAAATCAAGCAGGTCAAGCTTTATAACTTTATCTTCAAAATGGTTGTACCTTGGTGCATGATTTGCATTGGCTCTTCAATGTGGCTAAGGTCTTTGGATCTATTATCTTGTAATCTTTCTTCATACTTCATTCGAGTATAGATGTGGCCACCTCAAGCTTGGACTTCCCTCCTCACCATGCCTTTTACTCAGTTGTTTGTACCATCCATGGCAGTGTACATGTGTTGAAGAGTCTCTTGGTCGGCTGCCCTTGATTCTAGCATTTGAAGTTGGATCTTAATGGAAGGAAGTTTACGCAAGTTTGCATTTGTTGCATGTACACTTGCTTCAATTTTTTGAAGAGTATTATTGTAACACCCCAAAATTTACTACTTAAAATTTTCATTTTGTAGAAGCATTAATTACAAAAATAATGGGTGTTACCGCCACACTCAGCATAAGCCTGCCATCCTCTGCCATCTTTATACTAAGTGCTAAGGCTAAAACATTACTTTTCTTAAACAACATTTATAACTTTAGAACGAAATAGAGATCAAAAATTTAATTTTTCTTGATAAATACAAAAAAGATCAGGCAAAACAATTACAATATAACAAAAGGGAAAATAACAAGGGATAGAAGAGTCCATGAAATATCTAGATCAAAAGATGTCGGAGCAACCACCAGATTGTCCTAACTCTTAACCCTCTACTTAAATTCATCAGACCCTACCCTCAAAGTGATCCTATAAGGTAAAGATTGCCTATTGAATAGGTAGGAGACCACGAAACGGAACCCATCAGTACTATAGTACTGAGAAAACCATTACACTAATACCAACATGTAAGGCCACATGAGGCACATAAAGAATATAGTATAATTATATCAAAGAAGCATATGATCATAAAATGAGTACAACTAATATAGTTAAAAGAAACCCATTACCAAGGTAGGGAACTAAGGCAACTACTGACACAACCATCCATATAAATTCCAGATACTAAAGTAGGGCGCAAAGGCAACTACTAAACCCCATATCACAACATGAAGCACACAACGGTAGCTATTAGAAACATTAAATCTAGAAAAAACCCATTGAAATATTCACACAATGATTATTTCCAATTTTAGTTACTCGAGGGGAATACAATAATGACTAGGAGACATAAAAGTACACCGGTCATACCGGCGCATAAGGCAACACGATACCTCCAACCATCCAACCCAAAGGCATAACAACACTCTGATCATACTGGTGCACAAGGTAGCACAGTACCCTCCACACCTAGGGCACCTAATACTTAAGTATCAATACCCCTTATAGGGCCCGTAGGTCACCTATAGAGTAGATTAGGGCCTTACTGGGGCACAACCGGTACACCATAAAACCAAATAAATCGAGGACTCCTACCTCATCTCTAGGGTAGATACCCCTAGAGAGAAACCATTTCCAAACTTGAGGTCGTCCACTTTACATATTAGTATTTTATGGGGTGACCATAGATATCACACATTGCACAAAAACTTCCTTTTTATACTTAGCCATTTCCCTTTATTTCTAATTATTTAAGGTAAACCCTAAGGTCATATCCAATTATTCATGAAAGGTGTATTAAGTCAAAATGACCAAAATGCCCACAAACCCTTAATTTTACTATTTTATCCAATTTCATATCAAGCAACATTATTACGAGCCATTTGTCATGAAAATGCTAACAGATAATTATTCATGATATGGTAACATGTGAATAATCTTTACGTCTTTGTGACTAACTATATTATCCACTTTTCATGCATTTAGTAAATTATGTCTACAACCCAAATCATACATTTATAGGATTATATATATATATATAGCACATACGTATAAATCTATAGCATAGCATGCCATTCAATAGGGTAATTAACATTACAGTGTAGGAAAGAAAATACCTCAACTCTAGAACATGTGATTAACATTTATTGCATACTAACCTTAATTATGTGTGCATGCTTTATAATTTTTAATTCCACTCTAGTTATTAAGAAAATATAATCGTAGTACACTTATTATGGTAAATTACATTATAAGGTTACAGGGTTTCAACTCTAACAAGCCCTAGGCATGCATATGTAATTTATTTAACAAAACACACATGCGAGTATTATCGATCAATTAATACATTGGAAATATGCTAAATATTTAGAATTATGCCATTTACATTTATGCCTAATCATAACACTTGCAATTTTGTTCTAAAAATTCCGAAGTAAAATACATACATATATCTCTCTAACGATGAGGCATAAATAATACCCTAAGCACAACCAAAATTTATGTGTTACCACATAATATCACATCTTAGTAGAAGGGTACAATTTACTTCTTATCCAAGAAAAAAGAGTAATCAAGATTCACCCAATTAGTCTCCACTCAATTCTTCAAACTCCTTACATTAACACAACCAACACACATATTAGCATATAATATAACACCAAAAATAATCCAAAATTAACTAAAATTAAATGGGAAAGAGGTTAGAGAATTAACTGGAGTCAAATGGACGCTTTAATTGTATGGAATTGTAGAAGAATGTGTGGTGGAGATATGGTTAAATTTTGGTGGTGTTTGGATAAGGTTTAGGGGTGAAAATAGGGGTGCACAACCAAAAAGAAGTTGCACGGTCAAGCGGTGCAAAAGTTGCACGGTTGTGAAGCACTAGTGCACAATAGGCCGAGAGAAAAAAAAGCACGGACAGGTGGTGCAAAAGTTGCATGGCTGTACAACAAGGGATTTTAAGTGTTTCACGGTCATCCAGCAGGCAGTGCATAGGTTGTGCGCACTGCAACACTACACCGAATGAGAGGAAAAAGAAGGGAAAAGAGGCGGCGGTCGGCAACGATGAGGGGGAAGGTTAGGGCGACCCTGGTGGTCGATCCACATGGAAAATGGCGGCGAGTGGTGGTCGAGGTAGTGCACGGTGGTGGGAATAGTGGTGCAAAAGCCAAATATAGGGAAATGAAGGAGGAGGAGGAGGAGGAGGAAGAAGAAGAAGAAGAAGAAGAAGAAGAAGAAGAAGAAGAAGAAGAAGAAGAAGAAGAAGAAGAAGAAGAAGAAGAAGAAGAAGAAGAAGAAGAAGAAGAAGAAGAAGAAGAAGAAGAAGAAAGAAGAAGAAGAAGAAGAAAGAAGAAGAAGAAGAAGAAGAAGAAGAAGAAGAAGAAGAAGAAGAAGAAGAAGAAGAAGAAGAAGAAGAAGAAGAAGAAGAAGAAGAAGAAGAAGAAGAAGAAGAAGAAGAAGAAGAAGAAGAAGAAGAAGAAGAAGAAGAAGAAGAAGAAGAAGAAGAAGAAGAAGAAGAAGAAGAAGAAGAAGAAGAAGAAGAAGAAGAAGAAGAAGAAGAAGAAGAAGAAGAGGGAGAAGGAGGAAAGGAGAAGGAAAAGGGAGCTCAGTAATGGCTCTTTGACACAAATATGAGCAGAGTGAGGAAAAACAAAAGAGAATTGAGGAGAGTGTGAGGTGTATATATATATATATACATGTGTGCGTGTGTGTATGGCGTGAAATGGGAAAATAAAATAGAGGGGAAGGGAGAAGTGAGATGGTGTGCGAGGCCAAAAATGGTGACAGTGGAGATGATCGTTGAGTGTGGTGAGGAAAAATGCAGGTGGTGGCAATGGTTAGAGTGTAGGTTGTGTAAGGATAAGAAAAAGAAGAAGAATGGCAAGGGAGGTGATAGTGGTGCGTAAGGGGTGCAATCGGGTAGGGATAAAGGTGAAGAAGGAGAAGAAGAAAAAGATAAGAAAGGAAGGTTGATGGATGATGGAAGTCTGCAGAGGACAAGATAGGAGATGGTGCAAGTTGTAGCAAAATTCAAACCTTGCAGCCTGGACTAACGGGAGAAGACGGAAGAAGGAAAGAAAAGAAAAAGGAGAAAGAAAAGGAAAAAAGAGAAGGGGATTTAGGGGTATTTTTAGATTAACCATAAGTAATTAGGATTAGTGGGAATTTTAGCGGGTTTTGATTTTGGGTTACGATTTATCTAAGTTAAGGTTTCAGATTCGGTTAAAGTTTCGGGATTACAAAATTGGGTTAAAGCTAAAATAAGATTTCTTGTAGGATTAGAATCGGATTAAGATATAATTTATACATTATTAGGTTAACTAAAATTTGGGATATTACAATTATACATAGTCTTCATTGATACCTCTTCACCCATGATTGAATTACTTTGCTAAATAATGCCTTGACACAACTCAAATAATGTTGGAAGTCACTTCTTGATGTCTTCTTGATGGTGTGACAAAGATCTTGATGGCTTCTTGAACTTGAGAAGACGATGGGGATAGAAGGTAAATGCTGGGATACGTTATCAAATATTCTTGATAACTAAGCAACATTGTTGTTTTCCATTAGAACCTCTTCTTGATCTAATTATTATTCGTATGATTTGAACGATGTCTTATTGTTACACATATGAACGGTTGTGCTAAAATCAAGCCACTAATTTGATGAATTGCTTATAGTATCCATATGAAGTTTTGTCACTGTGACAATTTGCATTACAGACACCATTACCATAAGTTCTTGACATCACTTTCAACAACGTTAGCCTTCATTTATTTTATAGCATGTCTTTTCTTGATTTTGCATTCATGAACATAATGCCCCTTCTTTCCACAATGGTAAAAATGCTTATTTTTCTTTATAAAATTGGAACTCTTACAGGAATTCCCTTTATTGTTGATTTTCATACTCCCAAATTGAGAAAATCATTATAAGGGTTGATATGACTACTTATATCAACATGATATATCATCCTTTTGGTGATTCTATTATAAGAACTCCACAATTAAGCGTGTTGGCCATGGAATATTTTTTAGGATGGGTGACTCTCTTGTGAAGTTTAAAAAGTTTTCCAAATTGTTTTTAGAAAGTGCATGAGTAAGGAAAAAGTTTTCTAAAAAGACTCATATTGATTTGTGGGGTCAACCAATTAAATTAAAAGCACTCTAAAGTAGCTTATTACAACCCTTGTGGGCCTAGGTGGCTACCAAGTGACCTTGGCATGGTTGTATTGACTTTGGGTATTATAAATAGTATCAGAGAAAAACTGCGACTATGAGTTAAACTTAGATGAGTCGGTCATTTACCTAGTAGGACGATTCTTGGAATAAACTGTAATGAGACAATCGGTGGTCAAGGTACAATAGAGACATTGCGTTCTTTGAGTGGAGAATATAATACCCCAAAATTGAGTGAAGTTTTATAAGGATTGATATAATTATTTATATCAATATAGTATACTACCATTTTAGTGATTCCATACTAAGAACTTACAATTAAGCGTGCTGGCTGCGGAATAATTTTTAGGAATAGTGACTCTCTTGGGAAGTTTAAAAAAAATTGATTTTTTTTGGAAAGTGCACGAGTAAAGAAAAACTTTATTAAAAAGACTTGTGTTGATTTGTAAGATCAACTGATCAATCCTAAAACACTCTAAAGTAGCCCTTGCAACCCTTATAGGCCCAGGTGACTACCAAATGACCCTGATTGAATTAACTCAAGGTGTTACATTGACGTTCAGACTATTTTGATATTTCCCATTCTAATTCATTACATGTCGTTTTCATTCTTAGTAACATAATTCACTTTAGAATTCAATAACAACACACCACATGAATGGGATCCCATCTTAATTTGAAGATGTGTTTGAAATTATTCTATATTCATGATTTCAAGTGGACGTAAAAACTTATTCCTATACTCATTCGAACTAGGATGCAATTTGCCCAAAATTGCTCCTATTTGAAATGAATTAGGAATTTTAATCTCAAGACCACAAAGCTTGGACTATAGAATTTTAAATTCATTGATTTGATCCATAAGAGGTAGATCACCAGACATCCGAAACTAAAAATATTTTAAACCTAACAATTTATCGGTACCACTTTTATCATTTTTGTATTTGGTTTTGAGGGAATCCCATACCTCCTTTGAGGAATTCAAATTTAAATATAAGTGGTACCATCAATCAATGAGGGAGTTGAGAATATGACTATGACATACCAATTTATCTTCTTCACGTTTCTTTCTTTGATTCTATATCTAATCTCTATCATTAGATTTTGGTTAGTACAATTTGGTGGACTAGCATCCAGCATATAATAAATTTTCATTGTGGTGAGTAAGAACTCCATCTTCTTCTTTTTTTTCCTATCTAGAGAAGTTGATTCTATTGATTTGATTCAACTTGATTAAATCCTAATTAGCCATTTTTTTTATGTTGAAGCAGTATTAGTTACGATATCACATTTAAATTGTTAGGAAAAATAACAATTATGACAGAATTGATTAGTCTTTTTGGGACGCGCACACCACTATGTTAAAGGCAATTTATCACAATAATTTACTCATAAAATACTACAAAACACTTGTACAATGCTTTCTCAAGATACTGGGTTAATAGGCTAAGGAATAGGAGGGGAAAAAATGAATTACGCAAACTCTAATTCTCCTAACTATTTATAGTAGGTAAAAAGTCGCATTAAAGAGACTTACTATAAAATATCTAATTTTTTCTTAACATAATCCGTCAAATATAATATTGCTCCCTATTTCATAAGTTCAAAATTTTGATTTGTATTAAGTTATTATCCATTGCAACAAATTAGACAAACCTATTTGATTTTATGAAAATGGGCCGCTTGAATTTTGTAGCGCTTGCATTAGGAACTATCGCCCACCACACAACTGTTCTAATGTTTATTGACTTGACCCTTATTCAATTCGAAATTACATAAATGTTTTTATTACGAGCACTCTTCTCAAATCAAGTGTCATTACTTAACACCACACTTGTAATTAAATGAAATCAAGAATAAATGATTAAATAATATAATTTATTTAATTTTGTCAGTCTTTATAATTCAGATATAGTGCTGCCCACCATACCTTCAATCGAATACGCATATCTGCATCGAGAAGCGTATTGTCTTCTCAGAATAAACAAATCCTCTAATATCACCATGCCTTCAATCGAATAAACAAATCCTGTGATATCAACTGCGATCCAGCACTCTGTCGTTAAACCCCCCCCCCCCGCTGAGCCCAATAATTGACGAATCTTGGATTAAATTATTAATTAATTTCTTGTTAGTCAAATCAGTGAGCTATTCTGGGCGGATACTACGTGGAGATTTGATTTAATTTGATTTATGAATTAAATATTCGTTATGGAAAGTCAAGGTTTGGATTCGAGTACAAATACAAAATCAGATGGCGAGATAGGCGTAGAATTGTCAAACTACGGAGCAAAAAGTATGACTGAGCAGGAACAATACCAGCCATTGATCGGGCAGCAAGAGGATAGCCCAGGAGGAGAAATCGAGGACCCATTGCCGACTTCTCTGCTTAAATTCTTATACATTGGCCATTTTTTATCAAGATGGAGTGCCAGGTATCGATTTTTCTTTTTTTGTTTGTGCGTCACCCCTACGGAACTTCTAGCCTCTTGTTGTTACCTTTTGCCTTACTCGACAATTAACCAATAGGTTATAGTAATTAGTTATCTATTAAATAAATTATATTAGTTGATTTGAATATCAGATAAAATTATTTATTTATATAAAAGTATTTGATAATATTTTATAATTATGGTAGTTATTAATAGATTGAAATTATAAATAATATATAAAAAAATAATTTTAAATAAGCTAATTTAAAATATTTATTTTGTGTCAATGTTGATTTGCTTCGACCCAAATTGCAATTCCATGTGTTGGTAAGAAATTCCATTCTGAATATATATTTTTCTAACTTCAGTAGTCCAATTCCTAATGGATTTTTGGTTTCTGTTGTGTTCTTCATTTTTTGGTCATTGCTTCCTTTTTTGTGAAATATAATTCTCTCTGAGGGTTGGTGGGATTTTGATGGGAAGGAAGGGGTGCAATTAGTTATCTGCTCTATCAACGTATACAAATTTATCTGACTTTGGTTTCAATTATGAAGCCGGCTATGATTTGCTCGTTTACGTGCATTTTTGGTTGAAGGGTAATCGAGTTAATTTTCATAGTCAAGGCGAGGGTAGGGAGATATCTCAAACTGAATCTTGCACATAACAGGTTATAAGAATATCTAGTTATGGCAATCACCGTTGGTGGGTGGGGTGTATGAATGAGAGACGAGGGATTCGGCTTCAACTACTAACTACTGGATTTGGAACTTTCATATTTATGCATAAATCGAGGGCTATGATTGGTAGTTTATGGGAAATTTCACCGGGTATTTCTGAATTTGTATCCGTGTCACATAGCACCAGGCTTCTTTTTTCCTCATCTCCAGTAATTCTGAGTTGCAAACTCCATTTCGAATCCCTACGTCCAGCTTCATGTACACGAAAGGCAGTGATTAGTGTTCTGTGTTTAATCATGTCTTTCACTCATTGTCTTCTATAGAATGCATTTTGGCTCCTCAGCTTTGTTCCGACTTCCACCTACCATACATCTTTTGCGTTTTATACATCTTTTGGCGTGAACGGGATTAATCGGGGTGAATCAGTTTTGGAAAAGATTTTATTAAATTCAATTAAGTGAATTGGGATTAAAGTTGGTGAATATCCTTAGGAATAGACCGGTCTTTAATAACTTGTATTTAAGTAGGATCAACTTTAATATCATCGCCACTAACAATATAACCAATAAAAACTACACTTGAAAGTATAAATTCACATTTTTCCAATTTTCCATAAAGTTTGGTTTCTCGTAGTTTATTTACCTTCTATTTCAATGGTAGCAGAGGTGAAGATGAAATCATAGATAAATTCATCCCGGCTAACCTCAATCCAAATAGATTTTTTTTAAATATTCACCCCGATTCATCCAAGTTAAGTTAATATCATCCAAATATCATTTTAAAATATTTACCTCCATTGATCTTCATTTCCTTCACTTTGATTAAATTTTTAATGTTTACCTTCGCATTGATTTACCCCAATCTAAAAGGACTATTAATTCCTTGTCCTCAATAGTATTTGATGAATCTTCTTATTTATTTATTTTGGGTTGAAAGATATCTTGTCATTGCAGATTATGGGAGTTTACGGTCGCTCTATACATGGTCAACATCTGGTCAGACTCTTTGCTTCTCACAGCTATTTATGGGGTTGTAGAGTCTGCCTCAGTTGCACTGTTTGGTCCTGTTGTTGGGCAGTGGGTTGATAAGTTGTCGTACGTCAAGGTCTGTTCAACTTCTCCTGTGCCAAACCATGGAAGTTTCACCTATAATAATAATAAAGCTAGAAACCAAGGGAGAATGCCATTATTGCAAATGTATGTACATGTGCTATCTTCTATGTTTGTGTTTCGGTTGTTGTGATAAGAATAAAATGATTGGTTCTGTTGGTAATACCTATAGACACGCATGGGAACAAGAGGTGGGTTGTATTTATTATTGATGAAGATGTTACTTGCAATGGAAAGGATACTCCAACTCTTCTTACATCTGTGATGTTGGGATATCTAGCAGTGCCTGAACAGCAGTGGCTGTGTTCATAATTAAATTCAATGGTCTTTTCTGCATTTTTGGTTGAACTATTTGATTTACAGTCCTGAACTTGGAGCTTTCCCATTGTTTCAATCTTATGTTTTGAATATAAGAAATCGTGGGAATTCTCTCTTGCAGGTTCTTCGAATTTGGTCGCTGACGCAGAATCTGTCTTTCGTAGTTGCTGGAGGCACGGTCATTGCATTGCTAAGCAACTCAAGCTTGAGATTTGAAAACTTAAAGGCGTTTGTCTCCCTTGTTGTTGTCACTAATTTATCTGGAGCCATCGGCATGCTTTCTACTCTGGCTGGAACAATCTTGATCGAAAGAGAATGGTGACCAAGATTAACTCCTTTCGCAAGAAGAGTTTTTTGAATAAGTACATATCGGTCGATATGCTTTTTGTTGTCATTTCTTTTCCGGAACTATTAAGTTGGCTGTAATGTCAATAGCGCATAACCCTGCTGATCATTGATTGTAATGCTGCCTGTCTTCCAAGGGCAAATGACAGTTTCTTCGTCAACTGCTCATTTCTTCTGTTGTATTGCGCTTCCATACATCTGATGTGAGTGAATCAATCTAACTTTTTTCGGCAACCTCGCAGGCTAGTGGTAATGGCAGAAGGCCACCCTCCAGGCGTACTGACAAAGATGAACTCAGTTATCAGGAGGATTGATCTAGTCTGCAAACTATTTGCTCCTGTGGTTGCGGGTCTTATCATAAGCTTTGTGTCGCTGACTGCATCGGCAATATTTTTAGTAATCTGGAACATCATCTCCGTATGTCTACAGTATTGGCTTCTCATCACCGTATATAATGGAGTCCCAGCTCTGATCAGGAAAGAACGAAGAATTGCTGAAAGACATGAATCAAGCGGCATCCATCAGCAAATTGCATCTACTTCTGAGGAGACGGAGCATCTGCGCTCTCGAGATGGTAGCGACTCGTGGAACCGGGGGCTTCTCAAGAAATTATCCATGCTACCTTGTATTAGTGCGTGGGAAATTTATTTGAAACAAGATGTTGTGCTCCCAGGAGTAGCTCTATCCTTGCTGTTTTTCACTGTTCTCAGGTACAGCCTTACGACAACTTGTGTTAGTTCTTGAATAACAATAATTATTATGATCAAGAGTGTCTGAAGTGAGTTGTGTCTAACTGTCTATGGTTCTCCTTTTTGTTTGGTGATTATTTCCTGATGTTTATTTGGGTCCTGGCAGTTTTGGTACTTTGATGACAGCTGCACTAGAATGGGAAGGTATACCAGCATATATAATTGGCGTGGCCCGAGGAATCAGTGCTACCATTGGAATAGGTGCAACCTTCACGTACCCAATCATACAATCTCGTATCTCAACACTCAGAACTGGCCTTTGGTCCGTCTGGTCTCAGGTATTTGTTAGAACTTATTCCTCACCCATATTCATGGCTAGCTTCATGGTAGGTCCTCCTTCCTTTGCTATCATATTAATCGATGGTCTGTGGTCTTCTTGGTGCAGTGGTCCTTCCTCTTAGTATGTGTTGGTTCCGTTTGGGTTCAAAATGGCTTAGCATCTGCATATATGTTAATGTCTGGAGTTGCAGCATCACGTCTTGGCTTATGGATGTTTGATTTGGCCGTTATTCAGCAGATGCAGGTGAGTTTGCAATAAACATACCTGAAACAAGCAATCAGTTGCCTTGCCTTTCTTTCTTATCTTGGATCTGCCATATCTTTGTTTGACAGGATCAAATACCCGAGTCTGATCGCTGTGTCGTGGGAGGAGTGCAAAACTCACTTCAGTCAGCTATGGATTTAATGGGTTATGTTATGGGAGTTATCGTCCCTAATCCAAAGGTAACTCGGTTGTTTAGCATGTTGCTTCTGTGTTATTATATATACGATGAACCTTGCTTGACTTCTTTGCTGTTGTTACTCATCCTTCCTCTGCAGGATTTTTGGGAGTTGATTTTGGTGTCCTTTGCCGTGGCGACATTTGCTGGAGTTCTGTACACGGTGCACCTATGGCGTGTCCGGAAGCACTTGTTTCATTTAGACAAGATGCTTGGTTGGCTCCATTGTTTCTAAGCACGCCTGACGCCCGTTCACAACTTTTTAGCCTATGGTGCATAGTCTTGCACCAGTGATGGAAATGTCTCTTGGCTTTAGTTATCTGTTTAGAGGACACTTCCATCACCTCAACGGGGCATCAATTAGCTAAACATATGATTTAGCGACTGTGTTTGATGAGGGAGATGGTCGGCGTTCAATTTTCATCGGGTAGACTTGGTCGATATCGAGTGGGATCAAGACTCATATGTATTGAGCTACGGAGGGCCGATAATTACATACCATAACATGTTGGATTGAAAATTTAAGATCGTAGTTCTATTAGTTAATGACTTACCGGAATGAGTGGCGTTTATCCTTGACTCGTCAATCGGCTTTCCTCACATAGTGTAGGTGCGGTGTTCCGATACAATGAGGTTCTATTTAGTTCTAAAAAAACTAAAAAAATTAAAATCAAAATAAAATTTTAAATTTTTTCTTTAACAAAATCAAATAACTAATGTTTCATAATTTTATTCATTAATTATTATGATATTTCATTATCTTATGTAAACTAAAGATATATATATATAATTGCTCTTCCTTTTTATAAAAAAAATTCCAAAAATCAAATAGAGCTTAAAGGTATTGTTTCTATAAAAGTAAGGTGTTGCATTTACATATAAATCTAAATGATTCTAGGGATTTCCAAGGTCAATGGTTATAGATCATATGTTTTGTCATATCGTAGGCAAGATTTATAGATTACAAGTTTCTTCACATTATTGGTCAGGTTTGTTTTGCCGGTGAAAGCTTCTTCACATTATTGGCTAGGTTTGTATCGCTAGTGAAAGTGTATGTGTCAGCAGAAAACAACGAGTAGTGATGTGACTTCTATTATGATAGTAATGACACAGTATCGTGAGCGCCTATTGGCTTTCTTTCATATTCAACTTAGGTACCTTACTTTAGGTTTCTTTGTTTACTTAGAAATTGAGCTTAGCACAACCTAATATGGGATAGAATCATATCGAACGAAGAACCTACCTTGCTATTGTATAGAAGCAAGTAGAAATTAGAAGATCGATCTTTGAAACAGACCTTTGTGTGTGTGTGTGTTATTGGTAATATTTCATCAACATAAAAATAATACACATAATTAGTAATGAAGTAGAGATTACAAGTTGGTTTTACGTAAGATTGATGAAGATGCCAACAAACAACAATGTTATTTAGTAAAGATGAAGAAGAAATATAGGGAGAGAGATGAGATGATAGGTTTAAAAGGAAATTCGAATGCTAAAGGTCGAGGATAAGAAATCAAGCATGACAGGGTGTTAAGATTACTTAAGATAAAATAATCTCCCCTAATACATCATGATTAATTTTGTTTCAATAATGTTGCTAATATTTTTTTTATACTTTTCCCTAGGGGTAACCATGGGGCATTTTGGAGACATAAATTATATGGTGCGTGCAGGTGTAAACTAATTGTCATGTCATATTTTCACCATTTAAAGAAAATGCCCAGTTCATAAATATGTTATTCGATTGTGTGTATTTTCCTTTATTTATGTTATTTTTCATGTTTTCCTAATGCGATCACTTCTCTTTCGCAATTTGATTCTTTGATTTTGTCTTCTAAGCATTCTTCTCATTTTAGTTCTTCCCCGATCATATGTTTTGATATCATTTTATTTCTTTTCATTTATAAGTTCTCTGGATTTTGAGTTCATTTTAGTTCTTCTTGTTTTATAAGTTCTCTTAATTTTGAGTTATACTCAATGATTGTTTTGTTAATTTTTTATTTTTTATTTTTCAGGTATGTTATTGTAGAATTGAAGTTGAAATTTAGTTTATTGATAAGTGTTGATATGTTATTTTGATGATTGAATCAATTTCCCGCTTGATTTTGTGAAAGATAATGATTGAAGCTCTAGTAGGTATGATTGATGGAGAGTGTTGCTTATGTGTTGACGATGAAGATGGATTAGTAGCCTTTGATGATGAAAAACATGGATTATATATTAAGCATGTAGAAGGTGCATGTTCCGCACTTAATTCACATGTGTTCAACACGTACGCTAATCAATTAATCCTTACAAGATTAGCAAGTAATTGAATTATATAGGTTCAATAAACAGTAAAAATATGTTCATCTAGTTGTACGCATATGTTTAACATAAGTTCAACATTTTCCAGATTAAAAATCATTTACTTAAGTTTAGGATGCACTTATCAACAATAACTGACTTATGTTTAGAATGTACTTTAACATAGGTTCAGAACACTTAACAATTAGATTCACAACATTTAATTATGAGGTTCATAATACTTAAAAATTAGTTTAAAAAAGAATTACTCGCATAGATTCATTTAATAAGTAAATAGGTTTAGGATAAAGCTAAGATATGTTCATCTAGTTGTACACAAATGTTCATAACAACTAAGGTTCAACATTTAGTGGATCAACAACAGCCGATTTATGTTCATAGTGTACTTTTACATAGGTTTATAACACTTAACAATTAGGTTCATAACAACTAAATATTAGGTCTATAACATTCAACAATAAATTCATCGAATGATAACTCACGTAGATGCATTTTGCAACTAAATATGTATTAGGATTACTAAAGTTGAATACGAGCAAGTTAAATTGAAAGTAAAATCGACTATATTTTCTAGTTTGTCAACATGCAAGTTTTGTTGGTGAAAGAAGTGGTTTAATTTGATTGGTTATTTAGGAAGTTGATAAGAAATTAGGTATAATTACCTTAAAGTCAGAATGTTGAAGTAGTGAAAGAGAGTGATTTGGTCATTGTGAGAGAGAAAAATAGAGATGAAGTATTGATCATTCTTTGGAGTGGTGCAAGTAGAGTTAAAGAAGTAGAACGAGGCCATTTTTTTTTCAAAAGACACATAAAGTGTAATACCCCAAAAATTTACTTAGCCTAATCCCACATCATTAATGCCATAATTTGATTCTGATATCAAGAAATGTTATTTTAGCCTTAACCTAATTTCTTAATCCCAAAACTTTAACCGAATCCAAAAATCTTGACTCGAATAAATCGTAATTCGTAAACCAAAATCATGACCCACTAAAATTTCTACTAATCCTAATTACTTATGGCTAATCTAAAATCATCTAAACTAATTCCCAACCCTTCTCTTTTTCCTTTTCTTTCTCCTTTTCTTTTCTTTCTTTCTTCTCCTCCTTTTGTCAACCTTAAGCCCCAACAAGTGAAATTGTTGCAACTTGCACCTGTAACTTATCTTACCTTCCCCACTTGCATCATCACCTCCTGCAGACATCCATCACCCATCACCTTGCTTACTTTATTCTTTTTCTTCTTCTCCTTCTACTGCCTTATCCTTTTCTGACATGCACACTCCCCTTGCCCTCTTACTTCTCACGTAACATACCTACATACTACCATCACCACCCTCACCCTACAGTTACTACCCTATTCCTCACCATCCTCTGCAACCGTCAACATTAGTATCATCACCTTGCAGCTGCACCATCACCATTATCATCGTCGCATGCCTCCCCTGTTCTTTTTCTTTTTTCCCTGATTCACACCACACACACATATATGTATGTATCATGTATGTATGTATATATGCCATCTTTGTGTCCAAAACACTGCCAATGTAATACCCCGTTTTAATAAATCCTAATTTAAATATTCAAAACTTAAAATTTGATTAGCATGTGTAATTGATCATAGAATTATTTTAGGTTTGATGTCTCGTTATGGTGGGTAAGGCTATAACTATTAAATTGTCATAATAATCTGGGTTAATATATTAATAATTAAAGGAAAGATAATAATAAATAACATTAATAACAACGATAATAGGAATAATATCGATAATGATCAAAATAATAAGGATGGTAATAACAATAGTCTTATAATAATAACACTCTTAAAATAATATCGATAACAATAATAATAATAATAATAATAATAATAATAATAATACTAATAATAATAATGATAATAATAAAGGGTGGTAGTAATAATAATAATAATCATAATCATAATGATCATAATAATAATGGTATTAATAAAATATTGAATGGGTCGGATTCTTCTTTAAGTATTTATTATACTCTTAAAAATTCTATTGTTATTTATTTACTTGTTAACTAATTATTAATCTAATCTCCATCATTATTGCACCCCTAAACCTAACCTAAACTAATCACTAACCCAGCCCCCCGACACTTGATAAGTGTGACTTTTGCATCTTATTCCTAAGGTTTATAAGAGTTTTTACCTCTAATTTCAGTTGGAATTCTCCTTTTTTTTTATTGTTACTGCCTTTGTGTTGTGAAAATTTGTAGGATCTCAAGCAACAAAAAATCATGAAGGATGGAAAAAAGAATAAGCTTAAAGGGATAAGAAAGGATTAAAAAGGAGCAAAAGTTAAAGCGAAAAGATATTTAGAGCTAAAATGTAAATTCTGGAATAAAATGAAAGCAAGAATGCATATTCAAAGTATATGGGTATGAAAGAAGTGGGATTTAGACTAGGAGAAAATCTGAATTTGGATAATCTTTCAACATCAAAGTTGTATATATTTTTAATATATTTCTAATGCATCCAAAATCAGCTTAATCGGAGTCTTGATGAAAAAGTTATGGTCAAAATACCCAACATTGTCAAAGCTGACACGGGAAACCCGTATTTATCAATACCTTAGGGATCCAAGAGGCGGTAGTATTTAAACTCTCATTCTAATTTCTCATTCAAGAATCCTCCACTCCCTCTCTCTTCTCTCTAAGTAGCCTCCACTCCCTCCCCCTTCTCTCTCCTCCATCCTCTTCCCCAATTCATCAAGATCTCTTTTGTAAATTAGAGATAGAGGTGCAAGAAGTTAAACATTTGCAAGAATTTGTGAACATCAAGGGTATTATCTAATGATCTTTTCTCTATCTATGGAATCTCTTGTTTTTTTTAATATTCTTGCTATGAAGTTGATAGGTTAGATCTTGTGCTAAGGTGAAGGGGAGTTTCCCTCGATCCGAATGTGTTGAATTATTGCATCCATTTTTATTCAATTCATGATCTATGTGTTGTGTTATTGATTAATTGATGAATTGATGAATCATGGCCGAGTTTCGATTTTCGGTGTGGGAAATACCTGTGCGATCGAGAGATAATCTAGTATTAGACCCAATAGCACAACTAGAGATTAAATTGTAGGTCGAGAGACGATCGATTTGACCTCTACAACAATAAAGGAGGAAACTTTGTGGACTTTAATGCATTACATTCTATTAGACTCTAAGCTAGAGATAGTTAGGGCCATAGATATGCAATAGGGTGGTTGTGGCTTGAGAAAGCACAACACTTTCTATCCTTGTTGGCATGATTGATTATGATTTTTGAATTATTTTGTGATGTGATATTCGATTACATGTGAGGATCGAGGGTGATGAACCGAAACCTTAGCTCTTCTATTTACTTGAGTCACTTGAGTGCTATTTTCATTTCTTTTTAGCTTAGTCACTTATTTTAGTTATTTTATCTTACAATTTATTATTTCATGTCATCTCGTAGTCTAGACATAGTTAAGTTCTATCATTGTCCTAGTGGTCATTCACCGATCTCTGTGCGATTGACCTTGACTACTACTCTGACCCCGTGCACTTGTGGGTAGGAACGTGTCAAGTTTTTGCTAGCCCTTCTTCTTCCCCACGCCTGCACGCACATCTCACCCCAGTCCAACCATCCAACTTCCTCTCCCTTTCCCCATACACCACCACCTACACACTCCAGCCAGCAAACTATCCGACTTCCCTTCCTTCTTCCCCATACATGCAACCTACCTGCACTCTAGCCCTCAGCGTGTAGCTCCTCCTCTCCCCATGCGCGCAACCACCTGCACCAATAGCCAACCAACATCGTCCAGCCCCAACCAAATGGTGCAGCCTCTTCCTCTTCCCCATGCACGCTCTCATCATCTCCTCCTACCTAACCATCGACCACCTCACCTTGCCCCAATCCCAGCCACCTTCTTTTCCTTCTTTACCTTCGACCTACAACCCTTTATCCTCCCCCTTTTCCTTGCGGTTATCTTCTCCCCCATGTAGACCACCTTACCTTCTTCTCCTACCTCCAACCACCACCTCCTTAGCTGTCACTCCCGTCCCTTACCCTCCCAGTCTTGTCGTCGCCCTGTTTCATTTGTCCTAGCCAACCGTCAAGGTGCCACCATCTTCAACCCTTCCTAGCTTCCCTCCTCCCTTCGTGTGTCGCTATACCCAAGTAGCAGCAACATCTAGCGTGCATGAGTCCTCCCCACCCGACATGTGTGGTACATGGTGGTGCCATGTATCCGCAACTTTGAATATAAATTCTTAAGCTTAAATTAGCATTAGTTTTCCTATATTGTTATCTAATGATTTTGTTTATCCAGTATAGATACTAATGCATACATATTCTATGTAGTTGGTGTTATTAATATTTAAGTAATCCCGACCTTGCTTAAGGTGTCATTGGAAGAGGAATTTTGTGGTATTAATTTCGTAGCTTGGAGGTAAACCCAACTAATCCATAGATGGTAGAATTTGCGTGGGCGCCTGCCTATTCAATGGGTAGTGTCCCTTGTAGGTCGTTTTCAAGTGCTATTCAAGTGGGCTTCTGGGAAGAAGCGTAATGAACTATCCGAAAAGTTCTAGGGTTGTCCTCTTTCTTTTTTAAATTCGTGTTTCAATGTATTCATTGTTTTGTAACCACCACTAGTGGATTTTATTCTCGTAAATTGTTTACTACACTACTTTGATTTAAATATGTTTGAGTTTCTCGTAAGTTGTATTCTTCTCTTTTAGTCTTAGCACTTGGTACTAGAACTGTAATACCCCGTATTTTTTAATCTAATTTTATTAAGCTTAATGATTTTATTAGCGTAATTTGATGTAAACATTTAATTACTTTAATTTTGATTCGTTTTATGGATTTATCAACGATTTTGACTTCATATTTGAATTTAATTAATCGTTGTCGTTACGAACCATTCTAGATAAATTCGTTCACAACCATGATTTTATTATATTCATATTATTTCGATTTTCTGTTAACAATATGTATTCCTGTTCTTTCTCGTATTTTGATCTTTAATATTTTAGATTCGTTTTCGATTATAACTTCGTTGTGTGATTACGACTTTATTTTGGAGTTATATTTCGTTAACAAAATATGTTATTTAAATTATAGAATTTCTATTTAAATAGTTAAATTTATTTTAATAATTTTATCCGTAGAAAATATTTCCGACTTCAAATTTATTCATTTTCGGAAATCGTTAATATTTTCGGGAAGTTTTTAATTAAAAATATTTTCAGAGCTTATTTATAAATTTCTTTCCGAAATTAATTTTCTTCTATTTTACGCTTTTTAGTTTGCGGAAAACCGGTTTCGAAAATTATTAAAATTAGTCTTGGTTTATTCAAATTTGACTTAAATATTTTATTATATGTTTTTAAATATTATTTCGGGGTCTTATAATGTATTTCTGTAAATAATATAAATTTTTACGTTCATTGGTAAATTCTTCCGAAAATGTTTCTGAAATTCTTTATATAGCTCTTTTATCGATTTTAAGCTTTCGGATTCTTACGAAATGATTTTGTTAATAAAATTTAGATAAAATCTTCAAATAATAATTTTTGATACTTAGTATTTTATTTTATATTTGTATTTGTAAAAAAAATAATAAAAAAAGAGCCCAACCCAACCGGTGCTTCCCGACCGACCCCTCCTTCTCTTCCTTTTCTCTCTTCTCTCCCTTATCTTCTCTTTCCCTTTCCCGACTCCCCTATGCTTGCTCCCTATTCGCAGCCCCAAACCCCAGCTGCCTCCTCCTCCCTGCTCCTCCTTCGTCGGCCGCTTGCTACCACACGCCACCACCGACGACAAACAACACCCAGCCGCCGCAACCAGCAACCACAACAAGGAGCAGCAGCAGCGAACCACAACAACTACAATGCGCAACAGTGACAACCGGAGTAGGTGGTGCCGCCGTCCGGCCGCGACGAGCTCAGGTTATGGCCGACGAGTGGTCCCCGACCTCCGACGAAGCTTCTCCGGCCTTCCCTTACTCCGATTTGTTGATTTTCGTTTGGTATAAATTTCTGAAAAACCCTAATATTGATTTGATTAATTGAGTATGAATTAGATTATGAAAAGCTAAATTGATTGTTTGATTATGTATATATATGTTGTATGATTGATTTAGAGTGGTTGATTGTAGTGTATTTAAATGATTTGTGAAAATCGGATTTTTGGCCTAGTTATGCTTGAATTTTTCGGATTCGCCCGATTTGGCGATTTTTGATAAATTTATTATACAATACGTTTTAAAATGTATCTAATTTCATGTCGGAACCATCAATTTGAGAAATTCATACGGAATCAATCGGAATTTGATTCCTAGGTCAAAATTCATGTGTAATGAAATTGGGTCGCATAATTGAGTCGTTCCGCTCAATTGATTTTTTTAATATCGTTTGAAATGTATTTAATTTCATATCTGAAGTGTTGATTTGGGAAAATTGTGCGTAATTGATCGGAATTGAATTTTTAGGTCAAAACTCTTACGGGACTAAATTGGATTGTATAATCGAGTCATTTTATTCAATTGATTATATAATTTACTTTGGAATACATTTAATTATATTTCCGAACCGTCAATTTATATATTTTAGCAAGAATTAATCGGATTTATATTCCGGGCTAAAAAACCCTAATTGTGCTAAATTGGGTATTTCTTTTATTGGTTTTGGGCAATTGATTACACGATATGTTATAAAATATGTCTAATTGCATTTCTATACATTTAATTTAAATAAATTAATAGAATTCAATCAAATTGTATTTTCGGGCCTAAAACCCTAGATTTCAAGTGAAATTATGAAATTGATCACATGTATAATTTTTTTTTCTAAAATTAAATTTATAGAAGTAGTTGAAATGATCCTAATTGCATTCTAATACCTTTAATTGGAATTTATTGATTTGAATTATCCAAGCTTGTGTCGTGGGCTTTAAAACCCTAATTTTGAAAATAAATAGTCTTAAATTGGCTACTAGGAAGATTGTTTTTGTTGAAATTAATTATCTATCTCAAATTAGTTTAATTGTGTTTTAAAACTATCAATTTGAGGTAATCGAAGTGATTTGATCGATTTGTAGTTTAGGCATTAAAAACCCTAATCTTCGGGGATCGTTTTATAAAATTGATTTTGCTATGCGTCTTTTATCTAATCGATTTCTGCCTTTGGGTTTTAAATCATTTGAATTATGTTTTAATCTAATTGGTTTGGATTTGGTTCTATGCAAATGGTTGGTTTACTTATTTAGTTGTAAAACCTAATAATTAAGTCATTTTCGATAAATTAACTTATAATCGATTATTCTTTTATCGGGCTTTCCAAATTAATTTGAAATGTCCCAAGTGATATGTGTGTTAATCCGATTTGATTTATATTTAATCTTAAATCTTAATAGAGCTATGATCTTGAGTCCTAAGTTTTGGACACGTTTTCCAAGAAAGATCGTTTGTGTCTGTTTGCGTTTATTTAATTAGAATATGTGAATTATTAATTGATAAGATAGTTTCTAACCTAGTTCCAATTTCTATCAACGATCTAAGAAAACTTTCTCGTGGATTGTCGAGCTTTCGATAGCTCTCCCTCTTTCTCAAGTTGCTTAGCTAGCTTCGGATTTAGGTAAGTCATTTCTTACCTTTACTTATGGCGGAATTTGAATGTATGTCTACTTGAAGTAGAAGGTGACAAGCATGGGTATTGATTACTTAATTATGTCAAGTGTATTATGTGTTATGTGTTGTAATTGTGTGTATGTACGAATTTATAGCCTCAATGCAAATGTGTGTTAATGTGAAACTAGAATATGGTATGTATTTGAGTATGTGAAGGGTTGAGTATGGATTTGAAACTATTTGATACCTTATGTTGTATCTTTATGTCATGGAATTATTCATGTGGGCTTGATTTATGGTCGGTTAAAATCCTTGAATAAGATACTAATCATTTAAAGTGAAAGATCACGTGAGTTGGGCCGAGGTGTAGGGTCCGTTCCATCGGATGATAATAGTGGCTCGGGTGTCCTATCCCTGAGAGGTGATTCAAGTCGTTCCACCGGTTCAGAATAGTGGCTCAGGAGCGTTTTGTCCTGAGAGGTGTAGAGTCCGTTCCACTGGACAATAATAGTGGCTCAGGTGTCCTATCCCTGAGAGGTGCTTCAATCCGTTCCACCGGATTAAGAATAATGGGGCCCTATACTCAACGTGAATAAGATTATGATATGAGTTAAGTAATGGATAAGACACTAATTATTTAAAGTGGAAGATTACGTGAGTTAGGACCACGTGTAGGTCCGTTCCACTGGACGATAATAGTGGCTCAGGTGTGTTGTCCTTGAGAGGTGATTCAAACCGTTCCACCAGTTAAGAATAGTGGCTCAGGAGAGTTTTGCCCTAAGAGGTGTAGGATCCGTTCCACCTGATGATAATAGTGGCTCGGGTGTGTTGTCCCCGAGAGGTGCTTCAGACCGTTCCACCGGTTTAAGAATAGTGGGGTCCTTGAACTCATCGTAAATAAATAAAATCGGATGTAGTAATGATTATTATTGGATCGTTGGATTGGTGTTGCTTAGCATGCGATCGTGATTTCTTGTACGCTTGTATCTTATGTGCTGTCATGTCTAGTAATGTACCTGTAAGTATGAATCCGTGACCCTATGTTTTATTGTATGTAATAAATGTATAATTGAGCATGAGAATTGTAAGTTAGAGTCTTTCATACCTTATGTGTTTCATGTTTCCTTCCATGAGTTGGGTAGTCTTGATTTCTCAGTACCGGACCTGTACTGATGCTACCTTAGTTGAATGGGTCCTGTGATGATCCACTGATGGTGGGGAGCATACCTCTTGTGCGGGTTTAAGATCGGATACTGTTTTGGGGTGGAAGGCTTGACTTGAGAGAGTAGGCAATTCGGAATTTGATCCGTCGGGTTTTATCTTGTTTAACTGTATTCATCTTTGAAAGTTACAAGTGTTGTATTTAAAATTTCAAGGGTATTGTAATTAACTTTCAATTTCTCGTACTCTAATAAGCTTTTAAAATTCAAATTTATTTCACAGGTTCAGCTGATTGATTCAGCGATGATTTTATTTAGTGAATTGATTCACTTGCCATCTGCCTGTGGATATCTCTTTGTGGGAGTTTATCCTCACGGTATAGATGTTTGAAATTTTGTTTGATAGGTTTAGCCTTGCATCTAGCATGAGATAGATGGCGGACATTTATCTTATGTTAGATGTGGCGGTAACATTCCTCAAATTCTATTTTAGCTTCCGCTTTATTCTTTCAAACAAAAATTTCAAGACTGAATTTTGGGAGTGTTACAGGAATGGTAGGAGTGAACCAGTCTAATACTAAATGTGGCGGTAATATCCCCAGAATTCACGGTTTTGTTATTTCGCTTTCGCTAATTATTTTATTAATACAAAAATTTTCAGTAGTAAATTTTGTAGGTGTTACAACACGAGCCGACCCAGTCGGGGAGGATGGGGAAAGAAAGAAGAAAGGAGAAGGAGGGGAAGAAAGAAACAAGAAAAGAAAGAAGAAAAAGGAAAAAGGAAAAAGAGAAAATGGAGAAAATGGATGGGTTGGGGTATTTTGAATTTTTTTTAATATTTAAAATTAATAATATTTATTATAATAATAATTAAATTCCTTTTTAGATTAATTTGGCTATTTTGGACAAATTTTCCTTAACTTCCATGTTAATTAGTAAAATATTCAAAATTTCCTAAATAATTAATTTATTATTTTCTCCTTATTTTGCCTTAATTAATTCCCCTTTATTTTAATAAGATAATTTATTTACTTAATTTCCCTAATAAATCCTTATTTTGCCATAATTTGTAAATTAGGATTTTGGGGTATTTCAGGTACGCGTATTTAAGGACTTGGGTGCTGAGTTTTAGTATGGACGATTGATATGTCGTGCGGCTTCCTTGGCAAGCTTTGTCTTGGGATTGAGTGAATTGATTTGGTAGCACCTCCTCGGCGGTCATTATCTTGGATATAGGATTATATTCCACTCGAGAATTGGTATTCGATTGATATAACTAGGTTAGATACCCACCATAATACATCTGTAATAATTAGATTAGGCGTGGCTTGAACATGGTAGGATCACTTGGAATATTAACAACTTTCCCTGTAATGTTTAAAGTAGGATTGTTAATACCTTGAAATGGTTGTGAAATTCAAAGCATGTTTTTTTGTACCTTTACTAGGAATTTTTTATCTAACTAACGTTGTCAACTATAATGTGGGGTCATATTATCAAATTGTTGTTTTGTATGTGGTCGTATGCGTTTGGTTATAATCCCTTATTTGTATGTTAAGTGTAATGTGGGTATGCTACCTCTGTGGATGCGTTGTGATTTACTCAGTACGAGGAAGTCGTACTGATACTATCATTTTTCAGAGGAGTACGTTCGTGGCATGTAGTGGCTGAAGGATTTTGAGGAGCATCATCCAGATGACTAGCTAGGCTATGGGAGTAAGGGTCTCTGCCCCTATAACCCCCTTTTTTTTGTAATATTATGGTGGAAGGGATGAGTGTAAGGGTAAACTATTGTTGTACCTCTGTGTGCTCTTTTGTGATCGGTTTTCTTGAGCTCCTATGTCACTTATTTATTTGGATATTCTTATTGTATGGAGAATCTCTTATCCGCAAAACCTTTATTTATGTATCATCGTTTCTCTCGCTTTTGTTTGATCTGACTTGTTTTGAGCCTTAGCACTTGACATAAGGAAGGTGAGGAGACTGGACTTATGTTAAGTGTGGCGGTGACACCCACTATTTTGTAATTATCGCTTCCGTAAAACGAAATTTTCAAGTACTAATTTTGGGGGTGTCACAGCTCGAGCACTCCCTCTTCCTTCTCTTTTCTTCTTCTTCTTCCTCCTTATTTCCCTTGTTTTGGCCTGTGCACCACCCATTCCACCACCGTGCACCACCTCGCTCACCACTCGCAGCCCATTAGTCGGTGGACCAACCACCAAGGTCACCCCAACCTTCCCCAACACTGTCGCCGGCCATAGCCACCGACCACCGCCTCTTTTTTCTTATTCTTTCTCTCGTTCGTCGTACTTTTACAGAGCACACAACCTCAAGCACGACCATGCAACACTAAAAATTTCTTATCACACAGCTGTGCAACTTTGCATCGCCTAGTTGTGTATGATCTTTTCTCTCAGCCTGGGTGTGTACCACCTACAACACAACCGTGCAACTCAGCACCGCTTGGCCGTGTGTATCTTTTCTCTCGACCAGGGTTGCATTACCTATAGCATAGCCATTCAACTTTCCATTTTTGGTCGTGCACCCCTATTTTTACCCCCAAGTCTTGTCCAAACACTACCAAAATTTTACCATAGCTCCACCACACATTCTTCTACACATCCACACATCTCAAGCTCCCATTTGACTATGGTTATTTCTATTTTTACCTTATTTACCTTGAATTTTCCTTCGATTTAACTCTTCTAGTCTAACCATGAATTTTGTTATTTTTCATAGTTGGTATTCCAATAGCTTCGGAGGAGATAGTTTAGGATTTGTGTGCTTAGAGTCTGGTGTCGTAGTTGGTAAGGATACTATACGATGTTTAGGGTTTTTGGTGTTATTTGCTTGTATGGTTATATGTGTGTTTTCATGATATTATTGATATATGATGTAACATGGGTTGATTATGATATTTTGTGATGATATGAATATTATGTTGAAAGAAGTAAGAATGGGTGAGACATACCATTATGTTATGATTTTGTTGTGATAATATCATATTTGTGGAAATATATCTTATGGTATGAAATATGGGCTTAAGGATATTATGTCATTGAAAGAAAGTAAGAATGGGTAAGAGGTACCATTATGCTATGATTTTGTTGTGATAATGTCATATTTGTGGAAGTATATCTTATGGTATAAAATATGGACTTAAGGATATTATGTTATTGAAAGAAAGTAAGAATGAGTAAGAGGTAGCATTATTATTTTGTTGTGATAATGTCATATTTGTGGAAGTATATCTTATGGTATAAAATATGGGTTAAATGAGTTTTGATAAATAGACATAAAAATTCTCATGAGGTACGATGATAATTGTGGACTTGGAAAATAATGTGTAGAAGGTACACGATTTTATAAAGCAAAGATTATTATTTGTGCTTAAGGGTAATTTGTAATAAGGAAATTTTGATATTTTATGTGTTAGGTGGATTAAAAATATGATAATAATAGCATGAGGAATTCTTGGAAGTATCATTGTTGTTTGGGGTCCTTAAATGATTTAATGGATAATTTGGGGCAAAATATCTTATAATGATAATATCATTATTTCATGTGTAAAATCTAGAGGTTATTCAGATTCTGAATATGTAGTTAATAATTGGCCTTATGAGGTTATCTATTGGTAATCAAGTAAAATTCATGGGAGGTATTATGGCTAAACTGTGGAATTTGGGGTTTTGGAGATTCCTATGAGTAATACGTTGGGATATGTTTATTAGTGTAATTGTATGGGAACTAGACCGTGCATTATGGGCACGATAATAATGATGATATTCGAGAGTGACTCATTGTAAGATGGATGTATAATCAATATGGGAGATGATTGTTAAAGGGAGTGCAATTAAGGTTTGAAAGAACTTAAGGACTTAGACCTATGCTATATGTATATATGCTTTAATGTATTATATGCCTGAGAATCAATCTTAAATAATATACTAATTACTTAAAGTGAAAGAACATGTGAGTAGGGATAATGTGATATATATATGTATGTATGTATGTATTCCTATTCCACCGGGGATAATAGTGGCTCAGGAGCATTTTGCCTCAAGAAGATATTTTTAATCTCTGTTTTACCGAAAAAATAGTGGCTTGGGGGTATTTTGCTCCGAGAAGGTGCTTCGGTCTGTTCCACTAGATTAAGAATAGTGGGACCCCTATTCATTGTGAAATGAAAATGTATCATTATAACCTATGGAAAAGATACTAATTATTTAAAGTGGAAGAATATGTGAGTCAGGGCCAATGTGATCTATTTTTCTATATATATATGTATATTCCCGTTCCACTAGGAAGAATATGGTTCGAGAGCGTGTTGCCCCGAGAAGGTGATGTTTTCAGATCCGTTCCACAGGATAATAATAATAGATCAGGTGTGTTGTCCTTTAGATGGCATTTCAGACCGTTCCATCGGTTTAAGAATAGTGAGGTTTCTACACTCAACGTATATAAAAGAATGAAAATAGATTATACTTAATAAAGGAATCTGGGTCATATCCTATCTTATGAGATGTTTCATTTATTTGGTCATTCACTTATTATCTAATGTGAAAGTATGTTCTATTTATATCCCTATTTTGATAGTATTGTTCCCTTACTCAGTACGTAGCGTACGGACCACCCATTTAATGGGTGCTGCCTATGATGCCCTTTGTGGGGATGAGTGATCTATCTATGTTAGGGGTTGGGTGAAGAGTAATTGTTATCCAATCGATGTATTTAACTAGCGTACCTGTTATTTGGAAAACAAGTATTTACTGCGCAGAAAATATTTGCGCAGTAAATACCTATTTTACCCCTATCGGTGGACGCAGCATTATTTGAGCTCTACCGTCTCTTTCTTAACTCAGTACACTCTCTCCCTATCTTCTCTCTATTTCTCTCTCAAAATTCAGTCCAAACTCTCCTCGATAAGAAATTTCAAGCAACGGAAGGTAAGTTTCGTATTTTATTTTTAATTTATAATTTATAATATATAACTATAATATTTTATTTATTAGATCTAGTAAAATTTTGATTTTATTAAGTAGATCGGGTGAGGGAAATTAGAGATCTGGGTAGGTTTCGGCGAATTAGATCGAAAGCCGGGGTGGATTTCAACGAAATTGACCGAAGGATGGGGGAGTTTCGGCAAAATCAACCGAAGGAAGGGAAGGATTTCGGCTAATTTTGCCGATGTGAGGCATGGGATTCGGTAGCATGGACCGAAGGAAGGGCTTAGTTTCGGTTATTTTTGCCGATGTAAGGGTCTTGGTTCGGCAAATCCTGTCGAATCCCGGGACGAATTGGATTAGGGTTTCGGTTAATTATATATAATAATTTAATTTAATTTAATTTAATTTAATAATATATTTAGATTATGGTTAATTGATTATATTTAGGATGTAAAATTATATATAATAATTATAATTTATTAATAATATTAATTGTACTCCAATATTCTAATTAAATATAGATTTGGTAAATTATATCTTTATTGTATAGTTTTGGTTATTTGTAGGATATATAGTTATATATATTAATTATGATTTATTAATTATATTGATTATGCACTAATATTTTAACTAAATATAGGTTCGGTAAATTATCTCTCTATTGTAGGGTATTGGCTATATTTTGGATATGTAATTATTTATATTAATTATGTTTTATTAATTATAATAATTATGCTGTCATAATTTAATTAAATATAGGTTTGGTAAATGATCTCTCTATTGTAGGGTATTGGCTATATATTTGATTTGTAATTAAATGTATTAATTATGGTTTTTTAATTATATTAATTATGCTGTCATAATTTAATTAAAGATATATTTGCGTATACTATGTTAATGATTATAATTATATTTATTAATAATAATTTGTTAATTATTAATTATGTTAATAATATATTTTGATTATGGTTAATTGATTAATTTTAGAAAAATATATTTTTAGATTTATTATACTCTAATATTTGAATTAAATATAGGTTTTAGTAAATTGTCTTTCTATTATAGGATTTTGGTTATTTTTAGGATGTAAAATTATATATATTGAATATAGTTTATTAATAATATTAATTTTACTCGAATATTGTAATGAAATATAGGTTTGGTAAATTATATCTGTATGCTATAGTTTTAGTTATTTGTAGGATATATAATTATATATATTAATTATGGTTTATTAATTATATTGAATATGCACTAATATTTTAACTAAATATAGATTCGGTAAATGATCTCTCTATTCTAGGGTATTGGCTATATCTTTGAAGTGTAATTTGTATATATTAATTAAGGTATATTAATGATATATGTTAATTAAAGATTTTAATTATGGTTAAGTTGATTAAATTTGTTTATTATGTTTATAGATTTGTTAATACGTTGTTAATTATGTTATTGTATTATTTATATATGATTAGATGTTTATTATATTTAATTATATTTTCATTAAATATATTAAATATTGTTATGTGATAGGGATTATTGGTGAATGTTTTTAATTATATTGATAGGATAATAGGTTAGATTTGTTTAATATTTTTGTTAAATGTATTTATAATAGATAAAATATGTTTATATTTGAATTATATTTAATTATGTTGCTAATTTGTATGGAATATATTTGGATAATTCTGGTTGGATTATTGAAAAAATAGATGAGGACATACCATAATTAAGTATATTTTAGTTGTTATATTATACTAAACTCCTACTAGTAAGTAATACAAATATTGTTGATATATTTAATGAATAAAGTAGAGGATTAATGTAAAGAGATTGTATTTGAGTTATATGGTTGAGTATACAGATCTCTTTGGCTATCATAATATGAGTTGATATTTATTAATGATATTAATTTCATGTATGTAATTAGGTTTTATTTATGTTATCACGTATTACCTTCAATTCATATACATAATTAAAAATGGCTTTTATGCATTTATTATCGAAATTCATATGAGTCGTAGACAAGACAATGTAGTAGATAGAACCGATGGTCGGCATGTGACTGCTTCTGCACGACGTAACAGAACTGGTACTGAGCTACCTGCGCCGATAGCTCGTTTGAGAAATTTCGGCAGGAGTATTACCAAAGGATTACGACGATCTAAGAAATATGGAGAACAAGAACCGGAAGAAGCATCAGAACAACAAGAATATGCAGAAGTTCACGAAGAACCATCGTCTAGTCAACAAGGTCATAAATTTCCATCATTTGCAGACTATGCATGTCGTCCATCATTTGTGGCTGATGTTGGTACTGCGGGGTTTGGAGGTTTGGGGGCAGAAGGTCCGGGGTTTGGAGGTTTGGGGGTTAGAGGTTCTGGGGTTGGAGGTTCTGGGTATGGAGGTTCTGGGGTTGGAGGTTCTGGGTATGGAGGTTCTGGGTATCGAGGTTCTGGGGTTGGAGGTGCTGGATATGGAATTTCTACGGTTGGAGGTTCCGGGTACGGAGGTTCTAAGTCAAGAGGTTTTCCATTTCTTACAGAATATATAGATTTTCTTACCTCACCGGTGCAGCCTGCTATAGGAGGAGGAGGAGGAGGAGGAGGAGGAAATATAGCATCATCATCAACTTATGTGCGTAATGATGATGATGATGAGGAGGAGGAGGAGGAAGAGGAGGAAGAGGAGGAGGAGGAAGAGGAGGAAGAGGAGGAGGAGGAGGAGGAGGAGGAGGAGGAGGAGGAGGAGGAGGAGGAAGAGGAAGAGGAGGAGGAGGAGGAGGATAGAGATCATCATGATAGGGACGCTGGTGATGCTGGTGACGATAGTGAAGATGAAGAGAGTATACAATTAAAGGATGAATGGTACTTGCTTGGACCTTGTCCAGGAGGTCCAATAATTCCTGATTTGATTCCTAGTTTTGGTGGTCACGCAGCTTTAGATTTATGGTTAGGAAAGGTAAGTTTAACATATTCATTATTTCTTAATTATTATTTTATATGTAATCAATCATATGTATACATTACATTTGCTTATTGTATTGATCAGGATCGGGGTTGTCCCAAGATCCACATGAGACAGAAGGTTTTAAGAAGTTTTCTAGGAAGTGTCAATGATAGGATGTTCGCTCTGATACGACGAACAGGATTATCACACCTTCCATCCTGCACATTTGAACATGTGAACGTGCCGCTTATTTCAGCATTTATTGAGCGATGGCAACCAGACAAATAGCTTTCATATGCCATGGGGGGAGATGACAATCACTCTTTTAGATGTACAACGTATATTAGGGCTACGAGTTGATGGTCATCCATTACATTTGGACATGACGGCGGACACGCGTGGGCAAATGATTGGTGCAATGGGTGCCTTATTTGGGATGGAGGAAATGCAAGTGAATGAAGTCACTCGAAAGGGCGGGCTTCCATTTAAATGGCTGCAAGAAGTATGTGAATCATACTGGTTAGGGGACGAAGAAAAAGCGATCGGGTATACATTATGGTTGATCGGCTTATCGTTGTTTGTCGATAAGACGGTTGATAAAGTTAATCCATACTTTATCATTTTCCTTCAAGATCTTAGCCAGGTTGAAGGTTATGCATGGGGTGCAACCACACTTGCTTTTTTATATCGACAACTTGGCATGGCTTCTAGAGCAGACGCTGCTCAATTGTCTGGATGCATGACTCTATTACAGGTAATTTTATAATCAATATATATATATATATATATATATATATATATATACATATATGACATACTCTATATTCATTATGATGGCTAACAATCGAATATTATGACAGACGTGGATATATGAATACTTTCGTAGGTTTGGAGTGGAAAGATCTAGGTATGATCCAGACCATCCTCGTTGTATGAGGTGGTCTTGTGGCTAGAAATTTGAAAATAAATTGGAGACGCTTGAGTACTTTCGGGCAAAGATTGATGTTATGTCTGCGTCGAAGGTATGCTAAATCAATTATTTTATCCTCCTATATTATCTTTTTGATATCCATATTTACTTGAATATTTTCGTGAAAGGTCAATTGGGATCCGTACGGAGTAGCTGATCCATATAGATATTGTCTTATGGCATTCTATCACGGTTGTATACACTGTTTGGAGAAAGTTGAACCACATATGCCAGATAGAGTGACACGATAATTTGGTTATACACAAGTCATCCCTGAGGAGCCCATCAAGCCAACTAGAAACTCATACAGAGGTCCTTCCCTGAAGAAGTACAAAGTATACTATGCACACATGCTCGGGCAATGGTTCTTGAGGTATGAACATATTTTGGGCTCGGATGTTTTTGGACCAGCTGTTGAATACCCATGAGAAGTGGCCGATGATTATATGGATTGGTATGTTCCGAGAACGCATAGATATATATTGGCTATGACAGAAGAATATTTGGCTGAACATGCGAACGATGATCATCATATACCAGCCAAAAAACGTCTGAACAAAGCACGTAAAACTATTCGTCGATTGTATTGGAGGGGAGAGCCAGCTCCAAATTATGAGCAGTTAGTTACATGTATCGAAACCCTTGTGCGTGATTTAGGAGTTACTCCACCTCAGCGTGGCCATTTGTAATGAACTTCATGTATTACCGTATTGTTATGTGAAAACATTAACATATGTTTGTTAGAATTAATACCACCTGTCCTTATTATTTTACCATTGACTATTTGTGTTCAAATTTAAAAACATATCAAGTGTTTTTTTATATATCCATAGTTTAGAACTTCGTGATAGAAATTATACTATATTTTATAAAATTACCACGTACATGTTACAAAGGATGTAAACTTAAATAAATGTACCATCCTAATTACAACAATTCTACATTAAAGTTGAGTCCGAAGATAAAGGATGAGGGTCTTGTGTGTCATCATGTACCAATGCACGCCATTGTTCGAATCTTGAAGAATATTGCGTATTCCATGTTGAAACGCTGCTATCACGATATCTATTCCAATTGGTATGTACTGGTGGGAGTGGAAAACTTTCCAAAAGATATACCTGTAGAAAAAAAACTATTATGTCGGCCATTCATATCATATTGAAATGGAAAAATTCTTCATTAAACTTAGTACTCACCGATATGTAGTGACTCATGTCTTGCAAGAAAAATATAGTGACTTTAGTTTCAAGACCTTGAATTCCGTGCATAGCCACTAAAGGTAGAAATGAGCTGCATGCATTCAATGAGTAATATGCGAACAACACACAGTAACGGGTTGCAATGACATGACCAATATCAGACATTTCCATCTAGTGTGCCATCGGAGCTGGCCCTTCCCAGTGGGCAACAGTATTAAGAACTTGATCAACACTTTCATAGACGAACACATTCTCGTACAACTGTCGTCTCGCCAATATCTCGTGATACAAGTCTGTACGAATCTAAACCCATCGTTCTTCATCTCCAAGTATAATAGAAGCCAGTGCTCTGAAACCACAATTCCCATCTCCTAAAACATTACACCAGCTACTAATATAAGGAAATATATGTCGATTCATTTGAGTCACATATGGAAATTGAAATTGGCCTGATGACAGAAATGCCGGTTGCCGTCCCCGACCCCGACGTTGAGGTTGATCTAGGACGACTACAAAATTGTTGTTCTGTATACTCCCAACTAGATTGTTCCCTTCTAGTGGAGTTCCTCGGCCGACCCCTGTGCTGCCGTACTTGTGGCTTGTCGAGAGGTATTCTCTGGGGAACTGCAATATTAAATATCTCTCTGGCCAACTGATTCTGTATTTCTGGTGGCTGGCGCATAACAGATTCCATCGAAATATGGAGTAAGTGAGATGCAACATCAACTGGTTCTTGGGGTCTCGGTGGAGTAATGGGTCCATCTATGTCGAGTTTCTTCCAAAACGGATGAATAGCCGACAGGGGGATTAACATTTAGTTATGAATGTATGTTTTAATTTCATGCGTACACGGTATCCCGTGCGTACGACGCATGTAACATTCGCATAAATCATCATTCATACTTACATGCTCAAGTATCTGACACTCGTTGTTGACCAACTCCATTGCATATAAAGAAACATGGCCCCTCAAATTGGCATAAAGATCACTTGTAGCAAAATGAGGAGTGTTGAACCGAGACCTCTCCAGCGATGCTTTTATCTCATCATGTTGTAATTCAAGGAACGTGTGCATTTGTTTGTGGACTGTATTGAAGCTGCCCCGTGATGTCTCCAGGAATCTTTTTAAAGATCCATGAGCTCCTTCAACCCTGTTCGTTACAAAAATTTATTTACTTAACTTTATCAACATAAAAGAAGCTCAATAAGCTATCACGGTTGCAAGAAAATATAAATCATACCTATTCGTTGTAAGTTGATGGATATGGAACACGTCACCAAAGAATGCTGCAACAATTTTATGTTTGTAGGGTTGTAGCCAATTTGTCTTGAGATACGAAATTAGACCGGGCATGCTTCTGTAATCTTCCTCTATTGACAATAATCGTGCCTCATATGTTTCTTCGTCCGTGGCATCTATCAAAATTTTCCATCGTGACATAAAACTACGTGTGAACGTTCCTCGACATTCTTATTCACATGAAATCTGCATAATAAATGTTTTGAAGTAGGAAAAATATGTTCCACAGCTGAAATTAGAGCAAGTTCTCGGTCGGTAATAATGGTGGTTGGAAGCATATATGGATCCATTAAGCTCTTTAATCTCTTAAGCACCCAGAAATAATTTTCCTCCTTCTCAGATGACATGTATGCACATGCAACGTTGAAATTCAATTGTGTTGGTGTTAGGCCGATAACTTCAAGTAAGGGCATTCCGTATCTATTTGTCTTATACGTGCAATCCATTTGTAAAACAAAAGGAAATGCACGTAAAATGTTAACAGATACGGGATGTGCGAACATATGTTCACTTATTACGTTTGATTGAGGCTCACTTCGATGCCACTGAAAATAATGATTCTCAACCAACATACTCATGATATGCTGTAACATTGTTTGACCATCTATTTCTTCGGACCTAAGCTTCCGTCGAGCATTATAAATATGCCTCCTCATACTCACATTACCTTCAAATTGTTTTTGAAGAAGTGGTATGATTTGTCATGGCTTCACGTTAGCTGTAATAAGTTCATCAATAAATTGAACTTCATTTTCTGTCAACTTACCAAGAATAGCATGACCTTGCTCATAATTAGCCAATTCGTGATTGTGTGTCTCGTTCCTAACTACCACTTGCCATCCACCGTTATTATTTTCAACACCAATAATAAAAAAAGGACAATCGTTTTTTTTGAACAAGTATTACGTGCACCTTCGGTATCTGTTGGTCTAGTACGGACGTACGTACCACTTCGTTCACATCTTATCGAGACTCTACCCGCCCCTATACCATTTCCTTTTCTAGAACCTTTGATAATCAAAATTATCTTATGAGTTCTACCCATTTTCGTAACCCATGTCACAAGTTCATCCCGATCCGAAAATATTTCATCCGTTACAAAAAATCTTTGATAATTTTCACTCGTAAAAGATGTATTCTCCATGTCCTGAAAAAAAGAGTTTACCATAATAATATAATAACAAAAAACTATAAATTTCATGTAATTAATTTTGTCGCCACAATTTACAATACTTAAAAAATAATATTTTACCTCTTCGTTGAAGTTGTAATTAATATTGGGAGAATGCATTTGCGTATCTTCTGCATATCCATAGCTTCTCGGTATTGTAAATCTATCATTGTAATACGATGGGGTTCTGACCCCATCTTCGTAGTTCATCGGACTTCCGAAATCATCGTACCCTATCGAAGTTTCAAACTCTTCGTAGTTTGAAGAACTTCCAAATTCATTATTCATTGTGAGTGTTTAACAAATATTGAAAAATTATATCTCAACCTTCAACTAACAAAGTTTCTGCAGAATAGAAATATTGAGTTGAAGAATACGAATGATAAGCTGTTCCTTTATATATAAGACTTCCTGTTCCTAACTTCACGAGCTTAACATACCATCGTACAATTATTTTATTTACAAAGATATGCAACAGTATAATTATTCTACGTACTGTCCTACAATACTATTTGCAGAAGCCACACACATTGACTATCCCCACCAGCAACCTTCAATTCATTGTATATGATAGTATAACTATCGGCCAAACTTGCTTTACTGTGTCATAAGTACGTATTACTTTACTGTGTCAAATCTTTTCGAATCAGCGTTTTTGTTATTTAGAAAACAAAATTTTACTCCATGGAAAACATATTTTGTCCTTATCTTATTTTTTTTAATTATAAATATGTTAATTTAAATTTTTGTATCAAATATTTATATAAATTCTGATTTTTTAATTATAAATAATAATTATTTACAAACTTTTCGGCCGAAATTAAAAAAAAAAATAATTGGTGAATCGGCAGTTATTGCCGATGGGCTGGTCTGGTTTCGGCAATAATTGCCGATGGCCTGGAACTTATCTTATATTTTTTTTAATTATAAATATGTTAACTTAAATTTGTCGGCTGAAATTGAAAAAAACAATTGGTGCATCGGCAGTTATTACCGATGGGATGGCCTGGTTTCGGCAATAATTGCCGATGGCCTGGAACTTATCTTAATTATTAACTTAAATATTTCGGCCGAAATTGAAAAAAAAAATTGGTGCATCGGTAGTTTTTGCCGATGGATTGGCCTGGTTTCGGCAATAATTGCCGATGGCCTGAGCCTGTTTCGGTAAAAATTGCCGAATGTCTTCCATTGTTTCGGCTAAAATCGCCGATGCTAATCGTGGCTTTCGGAAAAAATCACCGACGTTAAGGTTACTTTCGGAACTTATTTTCCACGGAGTAAAAATATGTTTTCTATATAACAATACCCTTAACTAGATACCCTTTTTGGACTCTTGATCTATTGTATCCCTTCTTTTTTATTTTGTATTGTTAACTCAGAGATAGGCTCTAAGCTCATTATTTTACTATAAATATTATTTGTTTCTAATTTTCTTGTATTACTTTAAATATTTTCGCCTCGTAATTGATGTAAGGATGGTTGCGTAAGCCAAAATTATGTCAATCACGGCAGGAACTCCCAATACTTTACTTAATTACTTTCATTGCAGAACAAAATATTTCATTAGTAAAAGTGTTACATACAGTTATGGATATTTATTAACATTGATATATTTATAGTTTTGCAACTTATTACACCATATACGAATTGGGTCGAGGATGGAGACTTTGCCCTTATATTTGAACTCTATAAATAAAATAATTCTTGAATCCATCCCAATTCCTACAAGGATAACATTTCCATATCTAACCTGACCCTCAATTCATTCTCCATTCTCAATTTATTCCCAAACCTAGATACTCGAATCGATATCCAAAATTCGATCCCAATCTTTTTTACAAATTTGTTGATGGAAACCCCGAACTCATCCTATTACATCATCAAACAATCCTCAATAATAATTTGCTCGAACTTGAACCCAAAAGAAGATTCTTTAACGGGGTTCTAAATTTGGGGAAATAATTATCATCCCTAACTCCCATAATGTGTATCATATTATTTGAATATATAAATGTAACTATTTTATTAAAATAACATAACATAATCATATAAAAGCTTATCTTCTAGATAAATTATCAACTAATTTCTTAAAACTCAATGAAAAATAATAATTTACACTAGGTACCTTAAATTTTGAACTAAAAAAATTAAAGGGTTTTTGTATGTTTAACTTCATACGAATATCATTATATTATTTATTTGTTTTTATAATTTTGCTTCTAAACACTATAATATGATATTAGCTTGGGAAACGAGTAATATATATATATATATATATTGTTATTTCTTTAGAAAAAGTAATAATAAATGATAAAATATACTTTAAAATTAATTTTGTTATGGTTCAGATTTTGTTTTCATCAATTGGATTTTAGGAATGGCATGGACTTTACTATTTTAGGCGGCTCGGACGTAAAATTAACATTTCCTATTTCCTTTCGGTTTTTATTATTCTATGGCGGCGCGGCAGAATTTAACTCTGACCGTTTTCATCGATTCGTCAGAAAGCTTCAAAATTCCAGGCCGGCTGTTCCTTGAAGACCAGACTCAGAGTACACAGTTTCCCTCTTGTTAAACTCTGCACCCGTTCTTCGGGCTTCGACAGTGAAATTTCTAAAGAGGCCACCACCAGTCTATTGTATCTTTGGGAGTTAGAAACAGGTGCTGGTTTCGGCATCCTAGGGTTGTCTGTTCTATCAAGTCCCTGCGGTTGAATAATTCCTTCCCTCACGTTCGATTTGTTGCAGAATTAAGGTGTTTTTGTTTATGGCGATATCGTCTACTGTACTCTTTTGCCGGTATCCATCTCTCTGGTTCTGATATTGTAGTGCTTGTGATGAGCCATCTTAATACCAAACAGAAATTGCATCGTAACTTTCAAAATCTGTAAGGCTGCAAGTCGGATGAATTTGCAGAACATTAGGCGGGGGAAACTTGATGGCGTGCATATGAACCCTGTGGCTCTGCATTGGAAGAAGGGATACTTTTCTGTGCTTAATTTCCCTCTTCTGTATCCGAAAGGCCACTTGCGATTTTTATTTTTATTTTTTATGTCTTTGATTTCTGAAGGTAAATAATGTTCAGATTTTCGAGGAGCTAGAATTAATCCACCGATATTACTGGTGAAGAGCCGTCAGCCATCATCCATTAAAATTGGTCAATTTGGTAGAGTTTTGAGTTCGTTGCCCCGAAGTTCCCTATCATAGGAAATAATCGATTCTCTTTCTCTCACATCTTTGTCTAAAAGGGCGGCATCCACTGTTCTCATTTTAGAGTTCAATGACGGATTCTCCCTGGGCAGTTCTTTCTCAGTAAGTCTGTCTTGATTAGATTTCTGGTCTACTCTGTATGCCCTGGTAGAAGGGCACGTTTCTGAAATTGTGTTTATTCATGAAACCGTGAGATTGAAAACCCAATTTTTGGTAACCGCTTAGGATTTTGCTTATAGCCTGTATCTTTAACAAAGCATTTGGTTTGCTAATTTGACTGCAATTTAGTGTCGATGACAATCGAAATGCCGAGGTTATATACTGTAGGAAGACAGTTGCTAAAAGTACTGACCCGTCATTCTGATCGTGTATGCCATGATCATGTTTCAATATTGCTGTGGGTGAATTAACTTGATCTCGCTGCTGAATGATTGCCACCTGGAAATTGGCTGCAGGTCGTAGCCTGAGTTGGACGAGTTTGAATTGATGGAAGAGCCTGGACAATGGAGGCGGGCTCTAATTGATACCACAGCTGGAGCTTTTTCTGGTGCAGTCTCTAGGACAGTTACTTCGCCTTTGGATGTCATTAAAATCAGGTTTCAGGTTGATGCTATTTCCTTAATTGTTTTTAAGTGTTGTGGATTAGAAGCCCAGTTACTAGTATCCTTTGGAGTATTCTGCTTTATGTTTTATTGATGTCTTTTGGGTACCATTCATCAATATGGAACTATCATATCAAGAATCATATGTCAACAAAGGAAGGCATATTTTTCTGTTGTGATGTTTTCTTGGCCCTTTGCTTTATTTATTTAATTAATATTTCACTAACCCACCATATGACCAAGGATCTCTGTATGTGCCTGCCATGGTGGATTCTGCAATCCCTTGGTTTTGTCGTAGTGCATTATTTCTGTATTCTCTTCTGATTAAGAAAGTACACAATTCAGAGCAACAAAGTGAACGCCATTATCTAATAATCATGGTAGCTTTGACGGATCAGTGGCTACTATGAGTAGGCCATGACATGAAAACCAACTATGGATTAGCTGTTAAAGTCTATGTGGCCTTTACATATTGCTTTTCATTTTAATCATGCCTGAGCAAAGTTGTTCACGTGGATTAGTGCATGGCAAAGAGGACCATGGGAAAATTACCGCCTCCAGTTTATCCATCCAACTTTACCTAGTATGTGAGATTTTTGGGCCACATGTGAAGAATGGATAAATGGACCGTTGTCCCTTTATCTTAGTCTACTGCAATGCTATTCCTCCCCATCGGAATTTGTTTTTTGCACAGACTCCTTCATTGTGATAATATTATTTCAGCTGTTTTTGCAGCTATATAAAATTATATGAATCTTAATGGAAGTGCTAAATGTTTACATTTTGGTCTTAAAGTATAGTGCAAACTTTAGGGCTAGTTCATTGCTTTTTCCATCTATGACAAGTCCTATAGTCCAAGTGACTTTAGATCATCTTGATGCCAAAAAGAGAAAATGATGGTGCAGGAACTTGAATTATATGACATATTATTTGAATCAACACTGTTGGTCATTTACCTGGAGTGTGCAGAGCCATCCTTGTCTAAACTTGCATCATGTTGCTCTCACCCTATTGTGATGAAATAAGTTAAAAGAGGTTTGGAAGGAGTTGAGAACAACTGCCATTGCGTTGTGCCAATTGATTTCTTAGTGGGCAGCAATATGCTTTTGTTGCCCTGTTGGTATTATCTGATTTGCTGCAACATGTTATGGTTAAATGATCTTTATTTGTTAGAAATTGATGTGAAGTTCACACTATCTCTATTGTCACACTTCAGGTAATCAGCTGAGTAAATGATTTTGGTTTGCATATCTGTGGTTACCAGTGTTTGAAAAAGCGCGCCTAAGGCGCAAGGCGATGGGGGGTTAGGGCTTTTTTGGTGCTAGGCGAGGCTACGTAAGTGAGGCGCATATAAGGCGCGCCTCAGGCGCTAGGCGCAGAGGCTATGAGGCGCACGCCTCAGCATAAAATCAAGCAGAAACTTGGGAGATCAATAGACACATAGGGAGGATGGACTTAGGGAAGAGGGATAAAAACCTTTTCAGCAGAAAAAAAAAAATTACATGCAGACTGCAGAGACTTAGGGGAGTTAAATAGTCATTTGTTGGAAAAATGTAAGTCTATTTATAGTCTTGATTGCAGTAAAAATATTCTGCAATTAATATGGGAATTGGGGAGAGCAAGAGTTATTTTGGAAAGGTAAAAAACCAGCTGCAGAGACTGTAAAGTCTGCTACCACCAATTTAAAGCAAGAAATAGTTATTTTGGTATATCTGCATATATTTTTTGCAGATATAGAGGAAAACAGATAGGGCATTAGGAAAAACCAAAGGTATATCTGCATATATTTTTGCAGATATAAGGGAAAACAAAAGATATAGGGAAAAAGAAAGGTCCCCCCTTGTCCTATATATTTTTTGCAGAAACTTTTTCTTCCTAATGTAAAAAAAAAGCAAAAAGAAAAACAACAACGCCAAAGGGAAAAACAATGTACCACTACATCTGAAAAAAAAAATAGAGAGAGCATCAAGGAAAACTGGAAAAAAAAGTATATATGCCAACAAAAAAAAAACACTAGGCGCCTCACATCGCCCAGGCGTGCGCCTTCGCCTTGCGCCTAGCGCCTAGGCTCCAGGACCCCTAGCGCCTCGGTGCGCCTTAAGCCTTTTCAAACACTGGTGGTTACTTATGAATTATTGGATGAAAACAATCTAGTATTAGTGGAGCATACGGAAAGTTGTAACTGCATGCCATTTAACAAGAATTTGGTATATCTCAACTCAAATGGAATGAATTGGGGTATTTACTGCCATTAGATTTTCTATCAATGAAATTTATCAGCTGATAAATACTCTGCAATATCATGAGATTTTTGAATGATTTAATCAGATTTATCTTGCCAATGAAGTTGAACATATATGTTTGGGCTGAGATTATTCATTATGTTGAAATAATTAACCTCTATGTAATGGATCTCAGCTTTTAAGATGAAACCATTAGGTTTGTGAGTAGTGCCTGTGATTCTATGCATTCATAGTTCTTTTCCCTACCTCTTATCTGCATCTTCCTTATGTGGTGTTTTGCTTGTAATTTTACGTTATTTACAGTTTTGGAGATGGATTCACTGAACATATGAGAAAAGATGCAATGGCAGATGCTTATGCCACACCATTAAAACAAAACTTATATATGAATTTGTAGATTTGACAGATGTTACCTTCTTATGCCTTGTGCCATTACTTAACTTGTGTAGTGTTGGACATGTAGGATTATGTTGTCTAATATGTCAGCTTGGGCTAGTGATGATGACTGTAATTGTAACCCAATTTGTTGGTGTCCATCAATAGGTGCAATTGGAACCCACTACAGCTTGGGCATTGCTAAACAAAAATGCTTATGGAAACTCAAAATATACTGGGATGGTTCAGGCAACTAAGGATATATTCAAAGAGGAAGGCTTGCGGGTATGCATCATGCTTTGTGGTTCTTATGATGTATGCTGTTATTGCTGTGTTTTTTCTGTTATCAAGTTTTGCTTTATGAGAGTTCTGAGTTTCTTTTTTTACTTATATATTTTTAAACATTGCCCTGAATTTCTCACAAATCCTAGATTTTAGCCAACACAAAACTGATAAATAACAGGAATGTATAGGCTAAACAAAGCAACAACCTAAAGCACCAAGTCCTAAACTTTAAAAAGATACTCAACAAATTTTGAAGATAATACAAGTTAAATATTTTTTTAGTTCTTCTAGAATGTATTTTTCTTTGTCCCTGAATAAAGAATATTTATTTTAGTTCATGTAGATTTTTTTTTTCTTACTCATATTAGTCCCTCGATTAGGGGTCAAAAAATACAAAAAATGGAGAAAGTTGTATCCTATATGGGCCAATTTGAATGAAAATGAAATCTAGAGGGACCAAGATTTTTATTTATTTATTTATTATTATTTTTTTTTTATTCAAGGACCAAAATAGAAAAAATTCACATTCGAGAAATACCAAAATAGTATAACTTAGATAATACCAAGTAATAAAATATAATAGCAAATCCGAGATAGTAATTATATCTCCTACAAAGATAATATTAAATCCTATATTGCCCTAAAAGATAAAAGCTCACCATTATGGGCGTAAATGAAATTATGATAAACTGGTTGATGAAACTCTACATTGAGTTTCAAACCATCAAAGTATCATATGCCAAACTTGGGCATAAGATGTTCCTTAGCAATGAGGCTTAAAACATGAACGTGGAGGAAGTGGCTCAAAACTACCTCAATGGATGCCATCATTAATTGATTCAATTGCTAGCACACTATTTTCAACCCTAAGCTCTTCTACCACTACAAGTCTTTCTCCTCATCATTATTTGCTCAATATATGGTTCAATGCATGACTCATGAGGCATTGGTTGGAGATTTGCATCATCTTTTCTTGTATCCTTCTTATGGACTTGACTCCCAAGCAATTGCTTATTGACCTCGTTGAAATTGATTGCAAAAACTTGCATGTGAGTATCAGATATCTGGTGGAGCTTTATTCTTATTTGTAGACATGTTTGGGTTAGTTAGCAATCAGGATAGACTTTTTGGGGGCTTTAATTGAAAATTTGGTAGATGGTATTGTGAAAGGGGTGATAGTGGGTGGAAACAAAGTAGGACAACATCTAGATTGATGGTAGTAGTAGATAGGCTTTGATACCAAGTATTATCTACCTAGGTTTGTCATACAATTCCAATATATCATTCAAGTCAAAGGCATATTATCAACAGGAATACATTGGCCTAGGTAAAGTAAACTATCTAAAACAATAAGTACTAAAATGATAAAAGATGAGGTTTAGTATTGAAAGATAATATTGAATTATTGAAGAAAATAGTAAATGTAAGATACTAATGAAGCCATTGTTTTGAGTTAATTAAAAAAGTGATTATTTAAGATAATTACTTTATTTGAAAAAAATTTAGGCCAAAAGTTAAGAAAAAAACACAATTATCTTAGAGTCGCTTATTTTAAGTAGCTCCAAACAAGGGGTAAAACTTTTATAAAGATAATAACGGATATCCTATAATCTTCTAGATAACAACCATTTTTGTATGTCATTAAACAAAATTCCAATAAGCTAGTGTACCAAAGCAGATCTAAAGTATCCAAACTTCCAAATTTCATACTACATTATGATTGTTCATATAGTAATAAAAAATAATATAAATGTTCATTAGAAGGTTTCAAGATTAGGCAAACCTATTGATCCCTATTGATGTATATAAGAAAGATTTTTATGTGAAGACAGCGTAGCATAGGAATAAGAAGTAGATAGGAGTAGATTATTCCTATCGGTTGCTAATCTTTTGTCATATTCTCCTATATCATTTAGTTATCTTAGCTAGTTTTTAGTTATCTAAACTAGTTATGTTTTATCTTATTGAGATTCTTTTTATCTTATTTAGTTATTGGTTGTCTTCTTTTTTTTCCCGATCTTTAGGCCATATATAGAACCTTAGTTTTTTATACCGTTGAATGAATATCATTGTTAGAGTGATTTTTCCCTAAGTTTCTCCAATTTTCGTCTCAATTCTTTGAACCTTGTATCATTTTTGTATCATAGTCAAACTTAATCCTCATATTTTGTTGCCAAACATAAATCCATAGCCAATTCAAAACTCTATCCCAAATTTATAAAAGCTTCAACTCATCACAAATTGTTTGAATTGAAGCCATAAATCATTAATTTAACCGTCATAGTACCCTATTAAACCCCAATCGAACCACAATCATAGTATGTCTTCTTCTAAAAGTTCCGAGTCACTCAAACAATCTAACCCTTCCCTTATGGATTAACTAAAGCAATTGGTACTTAAGTTAGCTAAAGATGCGGAAAGGATGATCGAAATCTCCCGTGGATGAACCTAACCTTCTATTAGTTAGGAAACCCATATTATATTGATCTAACTCAAATTGTAGCGCTAACTTCCATAGATAAGCTCCTGGTTACATTCCTCCATTCTATAGGACCCTTAGATCTTATGGTCATCTGAATCAACCTAACTTTAATGATTTAGAGGAGGAAACCGCTAGGAATTTCTATAAACATAATTTTCAGTGAGAATTTCCTAGCACAATTAAGGAACAGTAAGGATAAGAGAAAAATCAAATTAGAATTTATATTTAGAAATCCAGGCTTTCAAGACCCTGGTGCTTCCAACATTACACCGTGTTTTCCTGCCCTCCCCTTCTCCTCTTCGGTATTTATATTTCTGCCCCTGCCTAAGGTGACTCAGCATATCCTAATCACCTACTACCCTCACGTAACTACCCCTACAATTAAGCAGAAAAGAAATAAAATAGATAAAACATAATTGAAGATAATGTCTAATTCGTCCCTGTCCCCCACAGGCTATCTTATGCCTCCTCTACTCATCTATCGGGCCTTGTTTGCCCTCCTCACAAAGGTGTATTTCACCAATGGCCTATCAATCCCCACTTTTCCCTTAGAGCACGTTTCAACATTGAGACATGGAAAACTAGGTGGATGGCAGTGGAGTCCAGTAGTTCCAAATGGTATGCTACTTTTCCCACTTTAGCTAGCACACGGTAGGGACCAAAAAACCTTGGTGATAGCTTCTCATCGGCGCGCCTGGCCAATGCCTTATAACGGTATGGCTTCAACTTCACATACACCCAATCCCCCAATGTTAGTTGGATTTCACGCCGCCCTTTGTTAACCGTATCCTTCATTATTTTCTGGGAGTGATCCAAATGATATTTAAGCTTGGCTAAGGCCAAATCCCTATCTTTCAACTCCATATCCACTGCTGCAAAAGAAGTTTGACTTGTTGCATAGCGGATTAAGGAGGGGGAGCCCTGTTGTATAAAGCTTGGAATGGGGTAGTTTGTGTTGCTGAATGGTATGAGATATTGTACCAGTATTCAGCCCAAGCTAGCCACCTACTCCATTGTTTGGGCTTGTTATAGCAGAAGCAACGAAGGTAAGTTTCCAAGCTACGATTGAGGACTTCTGTCTGTCCATCCATTTGCGGATGATAAGCTGAGCTACGCCGAAGTAAAGTGCCCTATAGTTTAAACAATTCCCTCCAAAAATGGCTGAGAAACACCTTATCTCTATTTAACACGATGGACCGGGGTGCCCCGTGTAACCGGACAACCTCCTTTAGAAAAACAGCAGCCACCATTGGAGTAGTGAAAGGGTGTTTGAGTGGAATGAAATGGGCATACTTAGTCAATCTATCCACAACCACCAAAATGCAAGAGAATCCTTCCGAGTTAGGTAATCCTTCTATGAAATCCATGGCGACATCATCCCATACCTGGTCGGGAATTGGGAGGGGCTGCAGCAGGCTTGCTGGGGCTAAGTGCTTTGACTTCTGGCACTGGCAGGTGTCACATTCAGCCATAAATTTCTGAACTTGCCTCCTCATACCTGGCCAGTATACATCATGGTTCAACTGGTGAAAAGTTCTTAGAACCCCAGTATGTCCCCCGATGACACTTCCATAATACTCTTGCAATAGCCTGGGAATGAGGGTCGAAGTAGCAGGAAGAATGAGGCGCCCCTTGTAGAGTAATTGGTCTTGATGGACTGTGTAATGTAACCCTCCACTGTCCTTGGGTCGGCTAGCACTTGCTATTTGATTGGGCTAAGGGTTGGGTCTACTTCCATTTCCTCTTGTAGCGCTATCCAGTTATGGTCCCATACCATGGCTAAAGCTGATAACTCTTCATCTCTCCTTAACAAGGCATCGACTGCCTTATTTTCGCACTCGGGTCTGTATTCTATATTGAAGTTGTAATCGAGCAGCTTCGTGACCCATTTTTGGTGTTCCTTGACCACTACCCTCTAGTCCAGTAGAAACTTAAGGCTCCTTTGATCCGTTTGTACTGTGAATCATTGCCCCAATAGATATGGTCTCTAGCGCTGGACGGCTAGGACTATGGCCATCAATTTGCGTTCATACACTGACTTAGCCCTTGCCCTCAAGCCCAAGGACTAGCTGAAATAAGCTATAGGCCTCTGGTCTTGCATCAATACTGCTCCCAATCCGCAACCTGATGTATCTGTTTCGATGACAAAAGCCTTATTGAAATCTGGTAGTGCTAATACCAGAACTTGTGTCATTGCGGTCTTTAACCTTTCAAATGCCTCTTAGGCCCCCTTATTCCAACCAAAACCATCCTTTTTCAGTTGGGAAATCAAAGGGGCTGCAATGTGGGCGAACCCTGCCATGAATTTTTGGTAATACCCCATCAACCCAGAAATCCCCTAAACTCCCTCAGATTACGAGGAAGAGGCCACTCTACTATAGGTTGAACTTTTGATGCATCAGTTGCCACCCCTTTTTCTGATATAATATGGTCCAGGTACCTTAGCTCCCGTTGCCCAAAACTACACTTCTTGGTATTTATAATCAGGGAGTTAGATCACAGGACTGCAAGGACTATTCCTAGATAACCAATATGCTCCTCCATGGTTGGGATATAAACTAGTATGTCATAAAAAAATACTAGCACAAATTTCTGCAAAAAAGGCTTGAATATGTCATTTGTCAACGCCTAAAAGGTTGCCAGGGCATTTGTTAAACCAAAGGGCATTACCAAAAATTCATAATGCCCCTCATGAATGCGAAAAGCCGTTTTAGGCACATCCTCAGGCCTCACTCGAATCTAATGGTATCCAGATTTCAAGTCTAGTTTAGAGAATACTGTGGCCCCCTTCAGTTCGTCCAATAACTCATCTATAATTGGAATCGAAAACTTGTTCGGAATATTGACCTTATTTAACGCTCGGTAATCCACACAAAACCTCCACCCACCATCTTTTTTCTTGACCAATAGTATAGGACTCGAGAATGGGCTTCTACTGGGCTGTATGATACCAGTTGCCAACATATCATTAACTAGTGATTTGATTTTAGTCTTCTGAACTTGAGGATACCGATATGGCTGTACACTCACTGGAGCTATACCAAGCTGCAATTCTATTCGATGATTTGCCGTCCTCTGCGTTGGTAGACTAGTGGGCATGTCCATGACATCCTTAAATTCCTCCAGGACTCGTTGTAGCTCTGCTGGAACTTGATAGTCATTTTCTCCTTCCGGTCTTGCAATCTCCAAAGCTGAACATTCTACCAGCACACCCTTCCCTTCCCGTTGGAGTGTCCTCATCATGGCCTTGAGTGAAATTTGTGTCTTACACAGCCCCGACTCCCCTTTTAATGTCACCGAAGCATTTCCCACCATGATTTTCATAATTGGAACCTTCTAATTAATGTGGGTCATTCCAAGTTTCATCAGCCACTGCATTTCTAGAATGATATTCGCACTCCCCAAGTGTATTGGTAATAAATCTTCGATGATCTCTATCTCTTGTAGAGTAATTGCCACATTTCTGCAAATTCCCTAAGCTTGGACAGATCCCCCGGTCCCCGTGATCACTCCATAAGCCACTGTGGAAGTTACCTGCTGTTGCAACTCGTTCACCACATCCCAAGCAACGAAATTATGGGTAGCACCATTGTCAATCATAACAGTGATAGGGTGGCCATCAACTAAGCCCTGTAACTTCATGGTGCGCGGGCTAGTAAATCCCACTATAGAGTTCATAGAAAGTTCCACAGCCCCATCCATCGATTCATGGGCCTCCTCCCCTTCTTCTATGTGGTCAGTTTTCAGCTCACCCCCTTCTCCCATGGCTCCCTCATCTATTAACAGAATCTGCAGCATCTTGTTTTTGCAGATATGCCCCGGATGGTACTTCTCATCACACCGAAAACAAAGGCCCTTCTCTTGCCGCCTCATTATCTCTATGTCGCTCATCCTATTGGTTCCCATCGTTTGGCAGCCCTCTAGTGAGTCCCTTGAACAGGTAGTTGGGGTTGCGTTGCTAGCGCGAGTTGATCCCCCGGGGCTCTGAGCCTTTGAGTTGGGTGAGGAGAGGGTCAAATTGGGCTTGGAGTAAAATGACGCAACAGAAGATAAATGTTTAGGGGTTGGGGAGGGGTTTACCATCAATTTACTCGATTGGACCCAAGGACTGACCCGTGACTTCTGGGTTGCCTGGTTCTTTTCTTCAATAAGCTGGGCGACCTCCACCATTTCCGTTAGCCCTTTTGGTTTATGCACCCTCACTTCTACTCGTACCTCTGGTTTCAGACCGTTGAGCAATGTGCTTTCGAGCACCTCAAGCGGGAGTCGTCCCTGCAATGGCGAGGCCAGAAGCTTGAAATGCTCCACATATTCATCTACTGTCCCTTCCTGTCTAACTGCCTGAAACTTTTCGCAGATACTTCCTATATGTCGAGGGCGAAATCGACCTAGAAGCCTACTCTTGAAATTCGTCTATGTCCCAAACGCCTAATTATCGTTAGTGTATTGGAACCAGGCGAGTGCTCTACCTTCCATGGCTACAGCCACCATCTCTAGTTTCTCAGGCTCGGGGGTGCGATGGATATTGAAGTATCACTCAGCCCAAAAAATCCACCCATTGGGATCCATTCCATTGAAGGTGGGAAACTCCAGTTGTCTTGGAAATTTTACCTCCCCTCGATCCCCATGGTCATCCGCCACCATCTCTGTTCGGGCTCCTTCCTCCTTTTGGGGTAATTGAGCCGCCGAAGATTCTGAGATAGTACGCCCCAGTACTGTATCCAATCGGGCCACTAAATCTCCCTGAGTTTGCTCCATAGTCCCCATTCTACCATCCAGTGATCCGATCCTTCCATCTATCTCAGGTAGGAGTCCTAGATCCTTTCTCACAGCTACCATATCATTCTCCCAACTCTTCTGCATCTCCTGCATCTTTTCTTCAAGGGCATCGATCTTCTTTTGGGCCATCCTTGCTCAGAATCGTGCTCTGATACCAAGAATGTTAGGAATTTCTATAAATAGAATTTTCAGTGAGAATGTCCTGGCACAGTTAAGGAATAGTAAGGAGAAGAGAAAAAATCATATCAGAATTTATATTTAAAAATCCAAGCTTTCGAGACCCTAGTGCCTCCAACATTACACTGTGTTTTCCTGCCCTCCCCTTCGATATTTATATTTTTGTCCCTTGCCTAAGGTGACTCAGCATATCCTAACCACCTACTGCCCTCACATTACTACCCCTACAATTAAGCAGAAAAGAAATGAAACAGATAAAACAGAATTGAAGATAATGTCTAATTCGTCCCTATCCCCCACAGGCCATCTTACGCCTCCTCTGCTCATCTATCAGGCCTTGTTTGCCCTCATCACAAAGGCGTATTTCACCAATGGCCTATCAAAAACTTTTGAGGACATCATGGAACCACCTCACCATAGGAATCATCATAGACAACCCAATCATCATGATAGATTATACGGTCTTATCCTAGATATGAGGGTTTTCTTATGAGGAAGGTCAAAGTTACTGTAAACTCTAAGGATAGTACTCTTGACCTAAACCTTTTTACTGATTGGTTAGAAGAAATGAAGAATTATTTTTGAGTTCTACAACATGAGTGACAAAGAGTGTGTTTTACTAAGTGAAGCTCTGTGGAGCTGACAAAATGTGTATTTTTGTCTTTGCCATGTGTTTTTTTATTCCTAAAGATAGGTATTTTTATTCCAAAAATTTATATTTTTATTTAAGAAAATTCCCATCTTAAAAAATACGTAATCTTGTCCTTCAAGATGTATATTATTGTTCCGAAGGAAGTATATTCTTATACTGTAAAATGTATATTCTTGTATTAGTAGATATGTCTAAACCCAGATGGATCATCTTAGTGAGCCATCCATTTGTCAATGGGTCATCATTAAAGAAAAGGTGAAAGAGAAATATTTATGTATCTTTAATAGAAATCAACTCTTAGAGCAAATGTGTTACCTTAAAGAGTCTTCCTCTAGTATCTTTGAGTATATCAAAATATTCGAGGATAATTTGGTATGGTATGTCTACCCTGAACCGATCGACATTACCATATATCAGTCTATTAGGGAAAATGTTAAGTTTCACAACCCTACTTATGTAGAAAAAACTTTTAAGTTGGCTCTTGAATTTGAGAAACATCTTAGGCATTCCTCCACTTGGTATTCATCCTTTTATTCTAATGATTTTTGCCAAACTAAGTCTTTAACTTTTACCAACTTTAAGTGTCTCCTAATCCAACACTTCTAGTTTTGCTCTAAGTAGTTGATCCAACACCGTCTAATCAATTGCTTATTCCATCCTGTGTCATAACTGCCCTAAGATAGAACATATTGCATTTAATTTTTGTCACCATACTATGGTCCTAAAGCATGAGTGTGATGAGCCTCCTATTGAGGATCTCATAGTTGAATCATGTGACTATTTAGGTAACGATGAAGAACTAGACAAGGATGATGGATCACATTGTAGCCTTGTTAGGACTATTGACCCTCCACTAGAAAAGTACTATAATTTGGTAATATGTATCCTTTACCAGGTACCTGTTTCATGACTGTTTTTATTGGCCTTCTTAACAATAGGAAGTTAAGCAGGTCGTATCCAGTATTGTGCCTGCCACTTGGCTAAAACTTGGAAGCATAGCACAAGTTTATATACTCCTTTGTGTGCTCCCCATGAACCATGGAAGGACCATAGCATGGACTTTATTCTAGCTATCCTGAAAATGTCTAGAGGTTAGGGTTCAATGTTTTTTATTATTATTTATTTATTTATTTTGTGTTTGATAAGTTCTCTAAGATAACCCATTTCATTCCTTTTGTTAAGATTGCTTATGTTACTAGATTGGTTTTTCATGAGTTAGTCAAACTACATGGTTTTTCTTTTTCCATAGTGTCTCCTTCTTCCATAGCATTTGATAGGGATTTTAGATTATAGTGTCTTCTTTTGGAGGACACTTTAGACCCTCGGTAAGATCCAGTTGAATTTTTCTACTATATTATCCACAAGCTGTTAGATTGAAGTTGTAAATCGAGTCTTAGATGACCTTCATCATCTTGTCGGAGATCAACCTCGTAGTTGGGATTTATTGTTATCCACAACTAAGCTTGCTTGAAATCATTTGTCTAACCGGCTCACTAGAAAAGGGCTTTTAAAATTGTTTATGGCTATGCCCCTCGTGCTACTGAGTCATCATATTCATTCATTGCATGAGGAGAATAGAAGTAAGATTATGTTGAGTAATGTGGATTATAAAATTGTTGTTGATGTGCATTGTAGAGATAAGGGTTCTGAAGAAGCTAATTTTGTTCTGGTACGCACGCGTCCTGAGCATTTTTCAAAATGATGTTTTAAAAAGTTAAATGAGCATGTCATGGGCCTATATAAGATTTTGAGAAAGCAAGGAACAAATGCTTGTGTGTTAGATTTTCTTGATAGTTGAGGTGTTAGTACTATTTTTAGCGTGAGTGTTGACAGAGGCAACTTTTAGCCTCTTGTCTTGCTTTCTAGTGTCTTTGAAGGTCTGAAGGAGCTGGGGTTAAGGAAGAGATTGCATCCATCGATGATGTTAAGTACGTTGCTTCTTCCCAAGGAGCTTTTTGCCATTCTGAGTCACCTAGTTGTGATGCTACAATCTTCGCGGTGTGGTTCTAGCATTGTTTAAGGATTTCAATTCCTACAATTAAATATCGGTCCCGATACACAATATTGGCCGATAATATTTGAATTTTGGGTCAGTTGATACGTGAAATTGGTGATACATGACGGTTTTAGAATTTTATGTATTTATCAACAATATGTCGGTTATTAGCCGATATTTTACTGATATTTGTTGTGAAAATAAATTAAAAAATCATGCCACGACTTATAAAATATTATTCTTGATACCCCGATATTACGATTGTGACCGCAATTGTGACTATGATCACAGTTTTATTGCTTGCTTCAATATCACTAGCCAGAGTCGAGTTCTTTTCCAATGGGAGAGAATAATATAGATAAGAAAGATTTATGTTGGAAGAAATAGAAGTAGATTCTTTTTATCTTTTGTTATCTTTTCTTGTCTCATCTAGTTATCTTAGCTAGTTGTTAGTTATCTAAGCTAGTTATGTTTTATCTTATCCAGTTATTGTTTATGTTTTTTTCCTGGTCCATAGGCTACATATAGAGGCTTAGGCTTCTTATTATTTTTCATATGGTTGGATGAATATTATTATCGAGTGATTTTCCTCTTAAGTTTCTCCACTTTCTGTCCACTGCTTGTAAAAACCTGTTTGCTTATCTTGGTTGGATCTTGAAGAGAGAATATCCTGAATTTCTCGTACATCCATAACTTTGTAGCCCACATTCAAATGTTTTTGTTAATCCTTAAAAGGATATTTATCTCAAAATATTGTTGATAACTGCTACTGTTGTTCTTTGAAGGGGTCTGAAGTCTGAACACAGTTAATTGAGTGTCTTATTAGTTTCATATTGACCTGAATGTTATATCTACAAGTACTATCTGGTTGTTTTCACACCACTGATGCAGATTTTGTTTTTGGTGAACTGATACATTTTTTGGTCCGGCAGTACCTGCCTGTTAAAACTTGGGATATAACTTCATTCATCCTTGGTTTTTACATGACTACACCTTCCAGTTTGAGCTATTTGTTGATTTAGATTTGTCTGTTGATGCAGGGATTTTGGCGTGGTAATGTCCCAGCTCTTCTTATGGTGATGCCATACACAGCAATTCAGTTCACAGTCTTGCACAAATTCAAAACTTATATGGCTGGTTCTTCTAAGGCAGGTATGTGCTATCTCATTAGTGATTTTTTTAGGGGGGAAAAAAAGCATTAGCCTTTGTATGAGGGAACACGTGTGTCTGCATGACAGAGATTTTCAAGCAGGGGGCCACTATGTTTAAAAGAATGTGTGTCAGCAGTTTATGCCATTGTAAATTGAGAAGATATGAGCTGTTAACTTGTGGGCAGTCACACACAGCTTTTCTTGCATTGTCCTGAGTTCATAAGTATTTTAAAAGATGATGGAAAATATGATTAGCTTGTGAGGCCTATCAAACTTTTAGATTTAGTGGCCCTGACAATAAATTTTCTTTGTAAGGAGAAACTGCAAACTTCTTCCATCCAGTCTCTAAAAACATGTCAAAACTTTAAGAAGCACATGACCACTGACATGATTTTTAAGAAGCTCTATGCTGCATATGCATTTACATGGCCAACATCACCATGTGGGACATTATTATATTGGTTTGGATTTGTTTTGAATATGGACAGCCCTGGAATCTAACTCTGGATTATCATTTATCAGTTTTCAGGCTGTCTTTCTACTCTTTTCCTGGAAAACATAAATAACAGCATACACATTTGACATTTTGATTTCAAATATCTGTTGATGCCTTTCTCCTCATTTTTCATGGCTGATGGGTTCTTATCATGCAGAGGATCACATCCATTTGAGTTCTTACCTGTCTTACATTAGTGGGGCGTTAGCAGGCTGCGCAGCAACAGTTGGATCATACCCATTTGATCTAGTACGGACCATATTAGCTTCACAGGGTGAACCCAAGGTAAGGTGCTATTGAATTTTAGAGCCTTACCAGAAAATTGGAATTAATAGCTAGTTGTGCATGGTCTTTCCCATTATGACTTTTTATATTTTATTATTTTTTCATTAGTGTACCTAGCTGGATAATCAGAAAGTATTGCCTCATGAGATTATTAGCCTCTGCCCGTTTTTGTTTTGTCTAACAATGGTATGGTTGGCCTGGCTGGGATCGGAAGAAGCCAATCTTCCTGTTTAAATATTTGCACTGCCTAAACATATCAAGAGACTTGTGTACTTCCCCATGTTTTCCACACCTATAGGATCGAGATCTGTGTCAAGATTTGAATATGGTCTATTAAAATTTCAGGTGTATCCCAACATGAGGTCTGCCTTTGTTGGTATATTCAGGGAACGGGGCTTGCAAGGGCTATATGCTGGTTTGTCACCCACACTGGTTGAAATTATTCCATATGCTGGCCTTCAGTTTGGCACATATGACACGTTCAAGCGCTGGGCTATGGTAAGACTACTGTCTTGCTTTATTGAGATTATATGTTATTGAATGTTAAGAGCAAATGGTGCTTGAATAATTATTAACTACACACACATGTACAATAAAAAACATGATGAGCTATACAATTGAAAACTGCATATATAAATTAATAATAATGCACACATAAATAATTTCAGAAATTGTTATGGTGCAAGTTTACTGACATGTGCCTTTCGTTTTAGAAAGGAACAAAAAGATTGTAAATTTTAGAACTGCTGAATTCCTATGTGTGGGCTTTAAATGTTATTCTTTTGTTATTGTTAATTTGGAGATAGCTACGAAAACCATGCCCTAACTTTGCTAAATTATGCGAAGCCATCATTGACTTTCTATAGGTCCAGAAAATGCCATAACTTCTTCTCTGTTATCATTGTACCCTCTCATAAATAGAACCCAAGGAAATTTGTAAAAAGAAGATGCAGAACAGTCCTTTTAACTATTTTAGCCTTGTTCCTATTATTCTCATATGGAAAAAATTAGGGCCATTTTTATCATTCACACTTCTACCATGGAAAGCGTTGGTGGCTGTACAATGACGACAGGAAAAACTTAGGGGTGGTACCTATGTACCTAGATTCAGCCAAGCTATGGGTGGTTTTTTGTGAATTATGAAAGTTAGGATGTCTTCCATGACTTATCGCATAATGTTAATAATAAGGGAACAAGGGTAGTTCGGAATCGTTTGATATGGGTAATTGGAAAAGAAAAGATTTTCTAGTACTTTACATCTTTTGTCTAAGATACATGAAACTGATTAAAACCATCTTCAGAGAGTATTTATTCTAAATTTTTATTTGAAATAGGATAAGATGGTCTCTTTTTCGTCCTGTTAACCGGCTCATACCAAACATTTCCTTAGTTGATTTTTTGTAGCCATGTGTGTCTGCAGTGGTTGTGCGTTATTGTTGCTGCAATCAGATTTTTTGGTTTTGCATTTGCAGGATGAATGTATTACTATTTATTTCAATTGAATGTTGGGACTTGGGATATAGGTTTTTATTTACAGAAATATGATCCGTGCTTTTTACTCCCGTGATGCGCATTGTGATATCTGATAAAATGATTTATGATTTACAGGCCTGGAACCACATCAAATCTTCTAACCCTGTCGTAGATGAAAGCATTTCTAGTTTCCAGCTTTTCATCTGTGGATTAGCAGCTGGCACATGTGCTAAAGCTGTTTGTCATCCATTGGATGTCGTAAAGAAGAGGTTCCAGGTATGTTTCGACCCTCTGAAGCAATGAATTATGTATATTGTATTGCTTAAGTTTTGTTGAAACTGGTTGCTTGTTGGACTAGACTAGCCCTACACCTATACCATTATATATGATCGTTTGGGATTGGCCTTAGTCGTTAGAGTAGATGTATGGAAATGCTTGTTTGGTAATGCAATACTTATTGGATACACGGGCTTCTAAGTCGGCAAAAAAAACCCAATAATTTTAGCTTATGAATTGTAATTACAAAGAGTTTAAAAAATGATGTTTATAATTACTATATAGATAATAGATATACATAATCACCGTAATAACTAACACAATCACCATAAAAAAAATATAATAAACATAATAGCTAATATAATCAGGATAAAAAAAAAATACATAATCACCACACTAGCATACATAAAATGTATAGAACTTGACATCACATAGTATTAGTGATACTTATTATATAGATATATATAATCATCATATAAGTCGACATAATTACTATACCACATCATATAATCACCCTAAAAAATACCATTTTAGTGGACACAATCACTACAAAAATTTACATAATAAAGTTAATAGAAATATATATAATAAACATAATAGCTGATATAATTTCTGAAGAAATGGACATCATATATAGAAATAATCACCATATAGTACACATAATTTCTATAGAAATGTACATTACATACTGATAGAAGCAATTACTTGTAGATATATATAATTACTTTATAAGTTGACGTAATCACCCTAAAATATGGAAAAATTTTAGAATAGTAAAATAAAAATATTTTTTTCCATTAGAATTATATCAATATGGATATTTATTTATAGAAAAAAAATACGATCATTATGATTTAATTAATTAATTTATTTGATAATTTAAATTAAAGGTAAATTAGTCTGAAAATATAAAAAAAAAGGAAAAAGAAAAAAAAAGAAAAGGTGACATCACCTTCATGTCACCTAAGTGTTTGCGATTGTGTACTCCGAGGCATATCTAATAATTAGCTTTGGTAATGTATGTATGTACGGTACTCTTAGTAGAAACATATGGTGATTTTCTTGTGTTTGGTTGTTCAGAAAGTTTGGAAGAAAAAAAAATAAGAGAAAAAGGGTTGAGGAAAAATGTACTGGGTTGTTTTCCACAAAAACAACCGAAAAACAGAAGAAAGAAAGCTCGTGAAAAAGATTTCTCCCGACAAGTTCGACCTCATCTTTATCAACTTCTATTTGGTCTTCGTTTCTACTAAAAACATATGAAGCCCATATATAGATTTTTCCACAGAATTTTTCATGCTACCAAATGAACGAAAGAAAATTAATTTCTTTTATTTTCTTCCCTTCATCTATATTTCTTTTTATTTTCTGCAAATCAAACAGACCCTTAAGGTTCTGTTTGATTTGTGGAAAGTTGGGTGAAAAGGAAAGAAAAAGAAAATGAAGAGTCAACATTTTTTTCCCTTTGTTTGGTTGTTGGAAAAAACTCATGGAACATGTTTTCTTAGAAAACAATTTCTTGGGTTTGGTTTAAGAGGAAAAAATACCAAGAAAAATTTAATTATTTATGATTATAAATAATTGTTTATTTATATAAAAACACACTTTATCACCTTATAATCTCCACCGCAAAATTTTAGTTTGATTGTATATTTTATATTTTTAGTTCATAGAGGTCGTAATGGCTAGCACGAAAGAGGAAAAATTCGAACTTGAGACCTCATGTGTGGAGGATCCCTACTTCAACCATTAGATTATTAGACTATAATCTCATCGAATTAGATTGTGCCGCAATAAATATTGTGGTAATTTGTATTTACATTGTATTTTAATGTTATTTTATTCATATTTTTAATATTCTTAAGCCAACTTTTTGCTACAAGTTATTTACAAAAATATATGTAGACTATATTTATTTTTAAATAAAAAGATAATAATAATAATAGTTTGTATATACAATCTAGCTAATTAATTTGACACTATTTCATGGCTCAATTATGATATCTTGAATATTAGCATAAAAGGTAATACAGATATAAGAATTTGAATCCTTTTGCCTGATGGTTCTTTCTGTATAGCCATTGAACAAAGAGAATCAGGATGTAGCCATCAGAGCAGCATACAACAGATCAGTGAAGAACCATCAGACACAAGGATGCTTCTTCTGACTCAGTTCTTATATCTGTATTCTTGCTAATTTAGGAAGGCCCGAAGAATTTATTTTTAGTCAAAGGGATCCAACTTTTCCGATTGTGTTTGTGCTATTCATTGTATGCTTTATGTAAACTGAGCTTTTCCTAAGGTTTTATAAGATAGTATTGGGTAATCTGGCCTCCACCGAACTTATTCACACTCTAGAACAAAGGCTACCATTATTCAGCTAATCAACGATTTAACCATCTGCTAATCCGGTGAAATAGAGAGAAAGAAATTTAACTTAAGTACCACTCCACTATCACGTCACACGTTAAAATAAAGAAATATGTCGATAGAAGAAGCAAGTGCACATATATACTAGCTACTTGATACAAGTAGAGCTAGTATTCACGTTTTTTTTGTGTATAAAGATGAAAACAACCAATACAAACACTAGAAAGCCAAACACCGTTACACCATCAATCTAGTGCCAGCAACAGAAAATCAGGCCATTATCACTGCTGTCTATGGAAAAAAATTCAAACAAATTGGAACTGCTGAAAGCATGGAAGCTGAAGCAATTTGATGAGAGTAGAAGATTTTGCAGTAACACAAAGCAATCACCTGCCAAATCAATGAGAATGATATGTTCAAGCAAAATTGGAGGGGTAGATCAAGAAACCAAGTTCTGCTGTATTTGTTTCTAAAATGGAACTGTTATTTTTCATCGGACTCATTTCTACCCATTTTGGTGCAAACACCCAGAAACTGGAGCCTCTTGATCTTGACAACCTCCCAATTTAACCAACCAAACAAACTCATTGCTACCTTGATACTGGCCGCACAACCAGTCCCATAAACTACGGAAACAATGGCATGCCGCCAACAGTAAAAGCACGTTGCCTATCAGCTAGCAATAAAAACAGCTTGAATCAAGCATAATCCAGCAGACCACCAACAAGAAAGTAACAATGGCTGACCAGTCCACACAAGAAAAATCAATCTATCAGCACTCTACTGGTAAAGCAAAACCTGGACATTACTTCTTCATTTTACAGGTCATTTACTGAAATTTCTGGATACACCATCCTAAGAGAGTTACGTCAAACAGTTGAAAACATCCAAGTAGAAGTAGCAGATGATGAATCAAGTATGCTTAAAAACCAAGTATAAACAAAAATAGAATCGCTATAAAAACAAACCCAATTAGGGTTTTGGGATTATATTAGGTTTAAGTTCAAAACGAAAGATAATTAGCTTATCTGTTCAAATGGAGCTGGTAGAGTTGTAGATTGACTTTGGTTGAGCCTACAGTCTACTGACAGGAAGCTTGGAGTTCAAATTCAACGGACAGCCAGTGGGACTATGTTGTGGAGGGCCATGTGTCAAAGGTAGAAGAAAGGTCGAAGGGGAGATCAGATGGACGTGAAGGGGAGGCCAGACGAGCTCAATGATGATGAAGGTGAAGGACGGTGACCAACAGTGTCAAGATGCTGTGTCAATGACTACCGAGAAAATTTTCCGCGATTCTTTCCTTTTTTCCCCCTCAGCTTTAGCTTAGGAAAATGAACTAGTATTGTTTTCCCAGTCCCTTTCCTTATTTATTTTTTCCTTTTTACTTTTCTTAATAACCAAATGCAAGGAAAGTAGTTTCCGTCAGATTTTCTTTCCTTTTCTTAATAACGGCCGGAAGTAAAATATTATTATAGAAGAAAATCGCAGTTACCAGGAGAAAAATGGGAAAGGGAAAAGGAAAATAATGATCCAGTCGTTATAGATTTGACAGATCTGCATTTTGCAATGTCCCTTCTTGAAATCTTATCCTTTTTGTGTCGAGGGTGAACTAAAGATCGTTGGTTTTATGGCTTGTCTGTCATCTTAAGATAATGTTTGCTGATTCCATTCCTAGAGAAAATCTTGCTCGACGTTGGTATGTTCAGTGATGTAAAGTTTATTCCTCATTGCCGTTGCAGATAGAGGGACTGGCAAGACATCCAAGGTATGGTGCTCGTGTAGAACACCGTGCATATAGAAACATGTTCGATGCCTTGCTTCGAATCTTGCAAAAGGAAGGCTGGGCTGGTCTATACAAGGGTATTGTACCTTCTATTGTCAAAGCAGCACCAGCTGGTGCTGTAACCTTTGTAGCTTATGAAATTACATCAGAATGGTTGGAGTCTCATTTGACTTGAGGCTGAGGCTTTCTTCTTTGATTTCATTCTTTCATCCTCATGTGATATTCTTTGCTTGATATTCCAGAAATATGGGCTGGCAGTGGCAAATTTACTTGTCTTGACCTTTCGGGTCCTGTCAAAGAGGTGACTTGAGTGTTACAATTTCATCTTTTTAAAGTTCTTATTTCTTTGATCCAAGAGAGAGAATAAAATCTAATTGGAATTTGAGTATCCAAATTTGTCATTCATTCTGGAAACATTCCAAATGGGTGACAAATAGGGCCTTTTATTTCTTCCATAGTTTTCCAGCCTGACATTCGCGTCATGATTGCTAACTGATTGTATCAAAGACTATTAACTAATTGGAATTGACGATTAGGAGGTTTGACTGTGCGGCGGCTGTCTGATTGGCGATGGCTTTTTATATTTACGATGTAAAATAAATAGTTGGAAGTTCTTTTCGTGTTTTGTAATATATGTACTATTGTTCATACTTTTTTTTTATTGGTTTAAAAAAATGCCTCAAATTCTTCAGAGGATTCCGATGTTGATGAGGGCAGTGAGCTTTGATCATATAGGGTTGCAGCATCGCATGTCAGAGGATGAGAAGACGGTGGAAATGGTATTCAGTTGGAATAATAATTACTCCAGCATTTCCATGGAGATAATTACATGAAATGATATCTACGAAATCCCCTTCATCGGATTTCTCTAAAGGCGGACAACTATTTTTTAGTTGAAAATCCGAAAATTTCTGCTCCTGAAATGGTAATGTCATGCATTCACTAGTTCATATATTTATGCAGTAGAAAGGCTAAAATATTTGTTCACCAAGTATTTATGAATGTTTTCCTGTAGATTTTGAATTTAAAGAATAATTTTGCGTATCGCGCAAACCCAAATTTAGCTTAAAGCTGGTTATACTTTTTAAAATGATTCATTCGCAATCCTAACGGTGGGGCGAACATTAATGGGAATCACTTGACGTAAGTATAGGTTTAAAAACAAACTTATTGAGGTGACTTTTGAACTGATATTTTTAATTAATTTTAGACCTTTTAATTTTCACTTGAATTTTTGGATTTTAACTAATCGTGTCAAATATAGGCTACCTCCAATATCCTTTAGAAATATTAGGTGGGATCTAACATTATTTGCAACATTTCAAAATTTTGTCAAACTCGTTTTTAGGTATTTAGCTTTTTATTTAAAACTTAATCATAAAATTTGTTTTATTCATATCTTTTAACCCTTATACTGTAATCCTTGTTCATTGTAACTATTATATAAACATTTTAATCTAGCCCTTTCTTTCATTTTTTCCCCATTTCTTTCACCTCATCCTCTCCCTAAGGTGACCTCCCTTTATGTCTAATCGGTTGTTTTCATTATTTGGTTAATCAAACCAAATTCCAACCATAATCACCCTCCCACTCCACCCCTACCTTTTATGATTTCATGTGACCCCCTACCCATGCCTTTGTGTCTTTGGCAATATGCACACCCATGCCTCTAACATGCAACCCTATCCTCACTCTGACTTCTCCATTTCACACAACCATCTCCTACATCCTTCCTTCCCTTTCATATTTCATTCAGACTTTCCCTAAAACCCCAAGTTGAGTTGTCTCCTCAGTCTTCTCCTTCCCATCTCTTCCCCTATCATTCTTCTTCATTTCCTCTTATTTCCACCACCGTTTACGTGTTCTTCACCTTCACTTTGCAACATTTTTCATACATCACCACCACAATTCCAACCAAAACCTCATGTTGCCACCCCTAACTACCACCACAACCCACACACAACTCCACCTATGTAATGTGAAGCCCTAATGCAACTTAGCCCTTGTTTTGTGACATTGAACCTGGCTCTTAGTGTGAGTTCCACACACAAGTTTCCCTTGTACCATTTGTTTCTCTCATAGCTAGGTTCAGCTCTTTTGTTTGGTTTTTGGGTTTCGTTAATAATTGTTGATACCGTATTAGTGTCTAATACTATTTGTTTGGCTTTGTTTAAGTTGGAGAAGGAGTATTAATGGAATTTAGGGCTTAATGACCTTTCCTTTTATTTTTGTTATTGTTTATAGGAAAAGAGGTAACTTGTATGCTTTACTAAATAAGTGAAAAATCATATGATAGTATAATAAGGTTTTGGTTGTGTATTTGGGTATGATTATGATTGTAGTATTTTTGGAATATATGCATGTGTTTGGCATATTGTAATCCTTCCTTCAATTGTTAGCATGGAATGATAATGTGTGAACATGCCTTAGTTATGTTTGTTAATAAGTATGATGACATACTAAAATAGAATTTAATGTTGTGAATTAATGATGCAGGTGATAATATGTAAAATGGTGCTAGACATGATACATGTTAAGATTAGGGTTTCGTTTAGGACAATATGTCCTTCTAAGTCTGTTTCTTGCCATGTTTTGTATTTCATTACCTTCCTTACATGTCTTAGCTAATTTTGGTATATATCGTGATGGTAACGGAGCATGATTAGGGTTAGCTCTATGTGATTATTTATTGGTATGTTTTAAGGGTAGAATTATCATCTATGTGTTTACCATGATTTATTTTCAACATGAAGACAATTATTTTGCACTATTAATATTGTATGTTTAGTAGTTGATTTATGTGTAGAGGTAAAATAGACTTTTACCATTTTTAGGATTAATTTTCATGCTAGATTGCTTTGAATTATTGTACTTTATCCTTTTCATGAGAAATAAAAATTATAAAAAAATGGTGGTAAATTGGATAAAAGATGGTAATTAGGGTTTAAGGGCATTTTGGTGTCATTAATTGAACATAAGATGACTTTAGTAGATTCTAGTTGACCTTAGTATCAACCTTGACTTATATTTGACTGTTGACCTTAGGGTTGACATAAATACTCTAAATTAAAGGAAAAATAATTAAGTATAGAATTGGAATTGTTGCGCACTATGTGATATTTATAATTATCTTATTGAGATATTAATATTTAAAATAAAAGATCTCAAGATCATTAATGATGACTCTCTAGGGGTAGTTAGCTTAAAGATGAGGTTTAACTTTTGGTTTGGTTTGGTTTGGATTCCAATGGGTATACCCTAGCTAAGCCCTATATTTTTTTTACTTAATTCTTCAAAACTTTTAGAGGATATACATACTTACGAATTAGGTTTTCTTGTTGGTAGCATACTGTGTTTCCTTCATATGCTAGTGTGACCAAGTTACATTAGTGTCTTTGGGTTAATCGTTGGTAGGATGCTTTGCTATCTTTATGAGTTGGTATAACCAAAGTACCTTAATGCCTCCAAATTGCTATTACATTACCTCGAGTGAAGTAAATAATAAGGAATTAACTTTATTTTATGGCCTTTAGTCTTGGCATTGGATTTGGATTGTTGGTTTGGTAGTTGCATTTGTGCCCTATATGTGGTTATAGAATTAGTTGGTATGGTTGGTTGTTATTTAGCTTAGTGCACTAACATAATGCTTAAGAGATATGAAATGATTGATAGGGTAATGGTTAAGTTTGGTTTGGCATTTTTCCTTCGTAAAACATTCCTGGTATGAATCGACCTATTAAGGGGTAATATGATTAAGGTTAATGGCATCATAAGCATGTGATCTTGATGATGATTATGTTCTTGTATGATTCATCGTATTTTGATATTGCATGTATGCTTCAATTTGTTTATGTCTTGTTTTTCTTATGATACATTTTATGTGCTTCATGTGACATTTGCATGTTTAGTATTATGTAGTGGTTTATGCAATACTATTATATTAATGAGTTCCATTTTATGCTCCTCTTTCTATTCAATGGACAATCTTTACTTTGTAGGATTGATTTGAGAATACCCTTGATTGCTAGTGTTTTAAGGCTTAGAGTAAGGATTATTCAGCATCCTTGTAACACCTCAAAATTTAATACTAAAAGTTTTTATTTTTGTGGAAGCCTTAATTATAAAATATTTGGTGTTATGTTGCATCAAATATATAAAAGGTACTTCCTATACCTCATCTATGTGAGGTGCAATGCTAAAAAGTAACTTGTACCTAGAGATTAGGTATGGAAAGCACTTGAGCCCACAATGATAAAATATTACAAAACAAATAGAGAAAAAACATGATAGAAACATAAAGGACTAGAAGTTTAGAGAGAGCAAGAGACAGATATCTGGATAACTTATAGCACCCCCAAATTTACTACTTAAAATTTTCGTTTTGCGAAAGCGTTAGTTACAAAATTAGTGGGGGTGTTGCCACCACACCTGGCATAAGTTTGATATTCATTATCATCATTATACTAAGTGTTAAGGTTAAACCTTTGTGTACTTAAATTAATAATACAATTATAAATATTAGAGTGGAAAAGGAGTCAAATAACTTAAACATCATCCCAAGTAAACCCATTATCAGTGGTTACAAAATCCAGTGAAAATAAAATACAGAAGATAATAAGAGTTCAGAAATAGTTGGATCAAAAGATGTCAATTGAACCTCCGGACAGTCCTAACTCTAGAATCATACAAGAAGCCATTATACCTTACCCTCAAATTAGTCATGCAAAATATAAACTGCTCATTGAATAGGCATGAGATCATGAAATGGAATCCATAAGTACTACGGTATCGAGTAATCAATTATACAAAAATAATATGAAATATCTGCACAGAACACATAAAAGCATCACAACAATACATTTTGCAAAACATTTGGTTATGCACATGTTAATTGAAATCAGATAACCGTTCATATCACCACATACCACCAAGGCCATATACTACTCATGCTCATTCATCTGGAAGTAACCAAAACTTACCAATAGAGCATCCAAGAGATTATCTTTGTAGTATAATTAGAAAACAACTTCATACTCAAGTTATGATCATGGGCAAAAAGCTCATTTTCAATACCAGCAAATTTTATTACATAGACAGGCACACTAGCACATACCAATAACAACTCATAACATCATAGGTAGGCATAAAGGCTACTACCGAACAACCTGGTATTTACTTTGATTCAAATATGATCAATTTTGTTTTTTTAATTTAATCGAGGGGATATAATAATAACCTAGAGACATAAAAGTACATCGACCATGGCGGTGCATAAGGCATCATAGTACCCTCCCAACCATTGTAGGTCACATATAGAATAGTCTAGGGCCTTATTAGGTCACAATAGCATACTGGTGAACCAAACAAATCGAGGGATCCTACCTTGTCTCTAAGGTAGCTACCCCTAGAGAGAAATTATTTCCAACTTGAGATCTTTTGCTTTAAGTATTAATATCTTATTAAGGTGATCAAAAAACATAACATATTGCACAAAGATTTTCCAATCCATCCGTAATCATTTTTCCTTTATTTCTAATGATTCAAGAAACCCTAAATTTAATAGTCCAAGTATGATTCAGTGTCAACACTAAGGTCAAATTATCAATACACCAAGGTCTTCCTATGTCTGATTATTCGTGTTGGGCATATTAGGTCAAAAGTGACCAAAAATACCCTTGAGCCCATCATTACCATATTATCATCTATTTTAAATACCAAATTCATTTTATTTATTATTTTGTCATGAGAAGGCTAAAAAATACTAATTAAATTATGTAACGTACAAATAAATTACCAGACACGTCAAGAGACTATTTTGCCTTTATAGAAAATTTTACACGTAAAACCCTAACATACATTTGTAAAACATCGAAACACATATTCTCATGTTTAACAATAAATAATGTATATCAGGTATGTTCATTAGAATAATCATCATGGTGGACTCAAAATTACCAAAATACCCCTAGGTCCTATGATAGTAATAATCCTGATGAAATAGGTGTTTCTAACACATCAAATCCTGTACCATCATACTTAATCATATCTAGAACATATTAGGCATTCTGATTCATATTAAATATCATGATATGCTAAAATGATCAAATTGTCCCTAAGACACAAGATAATAATAATAATAATAATAATTATGCTATAAGTATATTTAAATATACTCAACCTATCATTATTCACCTGTACATACCAAACAAAATCTCTTCCCGACATGAGAACCATCTTAACCATACTTTTGTATGCATAATAATTTACATAAGATAACATGCTTCATTTTTATTGATTTTCATGACAAAAATAATAAACACATAATTATATGTAAATAATCATGCTTAATATAGTCTATATACTAGAACCCTTGTGTGCTATCATATGACATCTATCATGTTTGTAGAGTATAAAAGTTACAATGTAACATACACGCTTATCACAATTTATGTACTAAATCTTAATGTGCTATCATACAATATCTAAACATATTAGTAGTGAATAAGAGTTACAACATAACAAACGCATTAACACGTTTTATATATCAAAACCTAAATGTGCCAGCATATGGTATCTGAACATTTTAATGGAGTATAAAGGTTACCTAATTTCTAATAAAAGCACAATTTATTGGGTAACTTAATAAAAATGATTAGGCCCCACTAATCAACTTTTGTACCTAAAAATAATATCACAATTAATATATTAATATTTAATGAATAAAATAATAATTTTTATTAAAAATATTTATAAAATAGGAAAATTACCAAAATTCCCCTATGTTCAAATGGGGGTAAAATTTTAAATGAAACTCACGAGGCTAAGGTAGAAGGGGTCTCAAAGGGGTTGCCTAGGTGGGGATGATGGCTGGTGGCGGGTGGCAACGACGGCGGAGAGGGTGTGGTGGCCAAATGAGGGGGGTCGAGGCCGCAAAAAGGAGAGTGGTAGTGGAGGTGTGTATGCGTGGTGGCAGCTGCTGGGTGATGGTATAAGAGTCGGTGGTGGTTGTGGCTAGATATGGTGATGAAGGGTGGAAGAGGTTGGTGATGGTGCACACAAGTATGACTGGTGGTGTAGAAGAGGGGCACAATTGGATGGTGGTGTGGCTATGGATTGATTGTGCAGGGAGGCTGCAAGGTGGTGTTTAGAGTTGGGATAAGGGCTATAGAGAGGCACAACATCAATGATGGTGGTGTTGGGTATCTCGATGGGAAGAGGGGATGATGTGCAGGTATATAAGGGCAGAAATGGGGAGGACAAAAGGAAGGAAAAGGGGAAAGGTTGAGGGGGTCGGGCTGGTGATGGTGTGGCTGGTTGGTGGTGGGATGGGGGAGGATACAATGGACGAGGTAAGGGGATGCACTAGATGATGATGCAATGAGGTAGGGATTGTTGGGTCTACAAGGGAGAAAATAGAGGTAGGGACATAAAGGAGAGGAAGGGGTAAATTGGAAGTTATAGGGGAAAGGAAGGTAGGCAGAGGTACAGGGAGGCTGGATGGGGAAAGAAGGGCACATAAGGAGGGAGGCAGAGTTATCTGACTCATAGGGGAAAAGGGAGTAGGCAAGGGTGGTTGGGTAAGTTTCATTGTGGAGGATGCATGACTGAGAAGGTAAGAGAGGACGTGCTTAGGCGGCATCATAAGGCCCTATTTGTGCTAGAAGAGGAAAGGAGAAAGGGAGGGGGAGCAGAAAAAGGGTGGCGTAAGGGGTTGGGGCGTGTTTGCTGCACAGGGGTGCAGACAAGGAAGGAGAAAAAGAGAAAGAGGTGGGTTGGGCTATTGGGGCATGGGGAAAGAAAAATAAAGGAAGAGGAGAAGAAATGAGGTGGGCTGATGTTGGGGCACAAGAAAGAAAAGGAAAGGAAGAGGGATTGGCGTGACAAAGTGCGCTAGGGAAGTAGAAAAGGGAGAAGTTAGGCCGAGGTGCGGGAAGGAAAAAAAGGAAGGGGGAGAAAGGAAAGGAGAAAAAAAATAAAGGAAAAAAGAAAAAGAAAAGAAGAAAAAGGAAAAATGAGAAATAAATTTCAGGGATAAAATTAGAATTAGATTAAATTTAAAATTAGGATAAATTTTATTTATCAAGGTTTAGGGTACCCAATTAAGAAAAGTAAACCGGGTTAATATATATAAGGTGGATCAAAATAATTAAAAAAAAGGATAAATTAATTAGGATAAATTTATTTAAGAAATTTATTTAGGTTTATAGATCAAATGTTAACAAATTAGTTGATTGAATATTTAAGGGTTATGTTAAAACATAAATAAATCAAGATTATTATTAAATAAATAGTTTATGGTATTAAATAACCATACACTTGAACCAACCCATAACCACTCACCGTAGAAAATCACATAAAAAACATCCATCAACAGTTACGTGTAAAACAAGGCTCTATCTGTTTGTGATAATGAGTAACACCTATAAAAAGGATGATCAATATGATACGTAATAAGTAATTGAACAATACACATCAATAGGAAATGGCATGCATAATACAAATAACCTAATGTCAAAATATATACTATACATATATAGATGCTCAAGATACAAGATGAACCAAGAAAGAACCGTATTTAAATTTTATCATTAGGTGATCACTTAAATCCATTTATTTAGTCACATTGAGATTAGAGATCCACTTGTAATATAATCACTCCTCTCCTCTTTTACTATTAGATAAGAGAAAGATAACTAGCCTCACTAATATGTAGCATTTACTCTTCCAATTTTCCCTATAGGTGGGAAAAGGTAGATAATCTCACCAGTACACACACATCTAAAGTAAAACATGTCTGGGCTACTAGTGAACCTTTAATCCTTAAGTATGTAGACCTATTATAAGCTGATGGATCATCTAGATAGAGTAGATTAGGGCCCTCTAGTTCTTTTCTAACCAAATAAAATTTCAATAACAACACTTGGAATCATTTTAGTCTCATCTCATATGATCTTCCATTTTAAATAGTAGTATTTTATTAAATGATTAACCAACACTTAACACATAATGTGCATAACTTGATTTACTTAGTATTATCAGACATCCAATTTTATAACCAACTACTTACCATAAGAAAAGTTACTTATCAACTTCTTAAAAGAATCTTTAATTATCATAAATTTATTCCAACATTTATATTTATCTAAAATACTTATAATTTTATCAAGGTTAATCAAATTAAACATAGTATAATATGTCAAGCCAACTAGCAAAAAGTGATACTCCCTAAGTAAAAAAAAAAAAAACTATATTGCCTTCATTGAAATCCTAATTTACAACTAACTCATAACTTCATCCATATGACTCCCCAAATCACTAAATTTAACATACTATCCCATTGTATTATTAAAAAAAATGCCATAACCAAAAATCACAATCTAACTTCATCATTTTAAACATAAAATACTAATGTTACCTCTTTTGTTAATATTCCCAAATTAAGTCGTTGTATTATAATATCATACCTTATGTTATTCATAATTCATTAAGATAATCCACAAACTATAATTATACTAGTTTGGAACATATAATACTTGTACATCACCAAAATTACGTATTTAATCTAAAAGGACTAAAATGTCCTTAATTCACCTAAAAAATTCCAAAGTTATTATTTTCACAATTTAAGTCATCATCATCCAAAACATAATATAACATATATCAAAATTGTTATAAAAACCTCAAATAACACCATGACATACTTATGTTCTACAAAAACTCACAATAAGACCATTTTACCCTTAAGGTTGAGGCTCCCCCATATTTCACAAAAATCTACTTTTTCCCAAATCTTACTATGTTTAACACAATCACTTTTACATTATTAACATCTCAAAAAATATATAAATTGATAAAATTAAAACAACCTACAACACCTTAAAGACCACATGACTGAGACCTCCCTCATGCCTAGAAACCCTAAATTTTGATATTTCATCTTATTACACTAATCACCATACCTAGACATAATTTAATATACTAAACCATATATTTAATATATATATATATATATACATATATATATATATATAACAAAATACACTATCATACTTGAGATTTTATGGCAAAGTCTATCATGGCACAACATAGAAATTTCACATGATACTATAAAACTCATAAAAATCATGGATTTACCATTTAATACATGAATTTAAAATAAAGGCTATCATGATTTATACTATAAAACATGTTAACATGAAAATCATATAAATTCACATATACAAATATTTACCTTGATCTTGAGACATGAACGCTTACCAAAGGCTACATAGTTCTCTAAGCAAAATACTCATAACCTCCTTCCACACTTTGATCACCTAAAAATAAAAATAAAAGAATTATTGCAAGGGTTATAATAGAAGAGAAAAATAAATAACGGGAGGTGAATCACCCTCTAGGTTTGAAAAATAAAGGCTTGAAAACAAGCTTGATCAAATCTTCACCAATCTATGAAAGTAACTCTCCTTTGCTTATAACAAGCACCAAAGAGTTAAGGTTCAAAATTTTAGAAGCAAGAAGATGAAAGAAAATGGATATAATAAGAGGAAAGGGGCTCAACCATAGGGAAAAAGCCAAGAACAACCATGACCAAAGAACAATAAGAGAGGAGAGAGAAGAGAGCAAAAGCATAGGAAATTTGGTTAAGTGTAGAATGACCAGCCAAAGGTCACAAACCCCTTTTAACTATGAAAAATGGGCAAAAGAGGGATATAAATCATATTGGAGGTTGCTTGAAAGTAAGAGGAGTGATGTGAGTTATTGGTATAGATGAAATAATGTAAGAGAGTTAGTGGATGGTGATGGAGGTGATTGTAGTTAGATTTTTGGTTGAATGAACAAGGGTCATGTAGGATCTAACCATGAGATGGAAGGAGAAAGCAAACATTGATTAAAAATGGTATTGGTAAGGTAGAAAGTTTAATGAATAATTAAAAATGAGAAAAATAATCAAATAGTTCCAAAAAATTATAAAAAATTAGAAAATGATAGATAATTAATTTAGGAAACCAAATATATAAAAATTATTATTTGAGTTGAAAAAAAATTAAGAATGGTAAAAAAAATTTAGCTTTTATCGATTACTTGAGGCCCAAATGATATGGTTTACAGCATTGTTGGCCGATCGACCGAATATAAGGCCTGATTAGCTAAATTGAAAACTAATGTTTGAAAAGGTAAGAAGGTAAAGATGAGGGTTTGAGAAGTATAAATTAGGTGTACAAATAAGATTTAAAGGTAAAATACAAGATTAGGAGACTAATCACTTAAGAAGTTAATGTTAGGAAAGTATAGGGTATTATAGTCCATGAAGGATTTAGCCTAATGAAAGCAACATAGCAGAATAAAATTAAAGGCTAAAATACCCAAGAACCCATGCTAGATTAAGATCAAACCTACTAGTTGCTCGGACTAGGTTAACTGATTGATTTGAATTGAGGGTGAGAATGATTTGATCTACTTATTATTCTAATTCATGATTACTCTAAGCACTAGAATTCAATCTTCTTCAAGTAAGTGAACGCGAATTACGTTGCACCTCTACCAGTATCTATACACAACAAAAATGGATCTTCGGGGATGCGTGCTAGTGCCACTAGAAACTCATTCTCAATTTCGCGGAGAAAAAATCTTAATGGATAGAAATTTCACCATTCACAAAAGAGATATCAAGGGGTATTTATAATAAAAAAAACTAGATTAATCTTATATTAAAACCCTATCCCACCTTAGTTACATTGAACTTGGGATTTTAATAAAATTAAAGCCACATTAGGTTTAATTCTATTAATACCACCTTGGGCTTCAAGAGATATTAACCATATTAAGACCTCATCTTACCTAGCTTGAAGTCCATTTCTAATGTAGTTTGATTGATGTGTGATCCTATAGTTTCATGCAATATTTGTAGTGGACCGAAACTCCTTTCAGACCCACAAATTATAAGAGGTATCTAGCAAGACATTATGATCACCCAAATTACGTAAATGTTATAAGCTCGAAACAACCTATTATAATATGTATATTTACCCTTTTGTCAGACAATATTTAGATTGAGCATAAGGTATTGATTGTGTCATCCTTGATTTGTTTAATAACACTCTTTCTTGATCACTAAGTAAGAATAACCTTAAACGAAACACACCTCATTAGCACATGTTCATGTAGTATTATACATGCTTGTCGAGGGGACCAAAGATTTCTCTCTCATGTCATGAGAAGGACAAATTCCATCTTAATAATCTATATGTATCTATATAATTCACACCATGTTCGATCATTAATTGTAATATCATGTATTTTTATAAGATTTATACAATGAAAACTTATTACGTTTGATAAAATTTGGATGATTTTTATCTGGATTTGGAGTCATACCTGGGTTTCATGTAATAAGGAATTTGGAAAAGTTAAGAAAATTGAATAAAGTGATTTTTTCTAGCTAACGGATCTACTGGTTCGTCATTTCACCTAAAGGTTCTGATTGATCAAATCGATTGACTAGTTTGGGAAAAATGATCTACTGGTCTATAGAATGACTGAGTGGTATGACCAAATCAATCGTTTTGTTTGTCGGGTTGAGTGCTTTTTGAAGCTCAATTTTTTGGAATTTTTTTTTCTTAAAATGGAACTTTAATAATCCAACTCCATGTTGTTCCTGAGTGATCCTTAACCCTATTGATCATTTATCCAACTTTAATCTTTGCCTCAAACAGCTTTGAGGGATTGATTTCGACAAGTGAGGGGGAGGGTGACCTCACCCTTATCTTCTTCTTCCTATCTTCCCTACACACCTCTTGAAGTATGCTTTAATTTTCAAATTGTCCCTACATGGCTGGGATATTTTCTCTCCACACGGATCATCCATTTTCCTTCATGTCTTTGATATTTTCTGGATAAACTCAACTTGCATTCTCCAGAAAATCACAATTTGATTTCTGAGATGAAAGTTGACCTATTCTTGATAAATTTTCCTATTCAGCTCAAATTTAAATAGTAAAAATAGGGTTTTCTATTTGTTACATATCCTCACTCATTCTCTAACTAATTAGTTGGCTATAAACAACCTTAATCACCCCCTTTTCTCACCTTTCTTTCAACCTTTAAAATACCAGAGTTCTCAAGCACTTCTTTTAATTTATATCCACTTAAACCCCTCCATTCTAATTCAATTTAATCTTCTAATCCTTCCTCTCTCTCTCTCTCTGATTTTATTTTTAAGCAAGAAAGAGTTATATTTAGGAAGAAGTTTAGTTTGCTTTAGCAATTACTTCCTCTATTTTTATCTTGGAAGTGGTAAGTTCATTTTCTCCCCTAATTTGAGTTCTTGATTTTTAAAGGTTATTTAATGATTTTTGAGTTTTAAACTTTTGTTTTAAGGTTAATTTTTGAAAGTTGAAATCTTTCAAGTTAAAATTTTCCCTTGTTGTGGAAAATTTTTCTAAGCTTCAAGTGAGTCATTTTTACCTTTGAAATGTGACATGAATAAGCATGTGAGTTAGTGTATTCTATAAATGCTAATCTTTATGTGCTTGTCTAATAATTTGGAATTATAGTGATGCATGTTGAATTATTTAATATTTCTAAGAAAAGAGCTTAGTTTATGAAAAATAAGGTTGGTTGCTTGTAAATGAATCATGATTTTGTTTAGAAGTATGTTAACTCTTGGTCTTATGCTATGACAATATTAAATTTTGGATGCGGTAAGATTTTAAAGTTTGAATTATGTTAAAAGGATTGATTTGTGATGTATGGAGGCAAAGTGATCAATTTTTTATCCCAAATTGATCGGTTGGTCCATAGAATAGTTGACTAGTTGGTCCAAAATGATCGATTAAAATGTGTGTGGTGACTTTGGTTGTTGTTTGCTTAAACTAATTGACCGCTTTGTCAGAACTAATTTTTTATAGTAGAAAAGTCTACTAGTATGACCATACTGATTGATTGGTTCAAGGGAACTCTGAGGTTTAGTTAAGATAAATCGATTGACTATTTTAGGTAGAGTGTGCTATTTTGTTCCTTTGAACTTGACGTGCTTTGAGACTATGCACAATGTTATAAAATGATTCTTTACTGATGATAACACATATCTTAACATAAATGAACTATCCTATTAGGTGGATTAAATGGTTCGTAATTCACGGTATTCTCACTAAGTGCTTTGGAAGGTCTTAATGGAAAAACCATAATGGTATGTTATGACTTCAAAAGGATAACGTAATCTTGATTCTTGGACTAAATGGATTATCATTATGGATTGATCTAACATTAGTTAAGCACTAATGGAAATCCCACCTCATGGTTGGAGGGTAATAATGGTTAAAATGTAATGTTACATGGATCTGTTACTTAGATATTACATGGACCTTATGTGATAACATAACCTTGGAAATTAACACACTAATACTTAAAGTGAAATATAGTCGAGTTGTGCATGGGTCTGGGTTACCCCAATCCTCGATTAGCTACTGAGGGTTAGTCTACCTTCAAGAATTTATTCGTGCCCTCAAGAGTTGCCTTCGAGTGTGATCCTAGTAGATCTGGGTGTCTTACCTACTGTAGACACTAATGATGTATTAGAGGGTATCAGTACTAAAGGTCTAGTCACTTAGGTGGTTTTTGGCTTCAGTCGAACTTTATGTCCAATGGTGGTTACTTGGCTTTGATCGGACTTTATGTCCTCTCTTTTGGATAGACTTCTATGGTATGTGAGACCATAGGGTAATTAATTGTAACATCCCAAATTTTACTACTAAAAAAAATTCATTTTAGAACTAAATCATATAACCAAAATAATCAGGTTTTACCACCATAATTAACGTAATTATAGCTTACTATACCATCTTTAAAATAATCATAAGAAAAAAACCATTAAAATTAAACCATGGTAAATATAAATGAGAGAAGATTCATCAACATAAATATGAGTTTTGGAGATTAACTCCAAATACAATAATCCAAAATACATACAAAAGAGATACCATGGAGTTAAGAGTCCAAAAAGCACTGCGACATAAACTCTCAATGACAACAGTTTCATGTATAATCCACAATGGGTAAGGGTCATTGTAAATGTATTCAATGATTTTAAGGGGATTAAAGACAACAGTTATTTTCACTGTTGTGGAAATTTTTTTTACAACTGGCATTAAACCATTTTTAATCTCACCCTTACCTGTTGTCTTATGCTTTTTATAACAGTTGTTTAACCATTTTTAATGTCACTATCACCCACTATCTTTTTCTTTTTACAATGGGTCTTTAACCATTGTTAATGTCACTATTACCCACTATCTTTTACTTTTTACAATGGGTGTTTAAATGTTGTTAATGTCACCCTTATTAGTTGTCTTATCCTTTTTACATCGGGTGTTTATCCACTGTCAATATAGAGCTAACCCGATGTCTTTTATAACTTAAACGACAGGGGTTTAACTGTTGTCAATTTAAAGTATGCCCATTGTGGATTGTCTTTTAAAATGGCTAAACAATTGTTGTTATTTATAAGTAAACCGATTAAAAAAATGGTTGTGTTAATCATTGTGAATTAAACAACTAACTGGAATTAAATTAAAAAGTTAAATATCCAGTATAGATATATACTATTTACCCATTGTCTAAATATTATATACAATGCACATGTTTAACTGTTGTCAATATAAAATTTAGGCGTTGTGAAAATTTTATGAATTCATCTTATATACTGCTATATATAATCTATATTATATCCACAACTTGCTATATACAATCCATACTATATCCAAAACCTACTATACACACAATCAGTTATATATATATATAACATACTATATATATATATATATATATATGTATATATATACACAATTTGTTATATACAACCTGAACATGTTATATATAAATGGAGTTAACATGATATTTTGTTATTATTTATTTTTCTAGTAATATTTACACAACAAAAACTACACTAAATGATAATTATGTACAATAATAATGATATTCTGTTGTATCACACCATCAAAGCAGAATTGCGTCAAGACTCAAGGTCCAACCATATCTTTACCTACTAAGTATTCAAATGAGAAATAGCCATAGAGGCCCATTCCTCTCGAACTTCATCAATTTATTCATAGGTGTAACATCAACCACTATATAACAGATAATAATGCAAAATGAATTCACATTTTTGTTGGTTGTTATCCATGAGTAATAATTCTTTAAAGCTTAAGAATTTAAACTTACTTTATTTGGAATTTGAGGTTTGGTTTTCATCTCTAATACATTCTCTTTCATAAACCCCATGACATAATATTTACAATATATCCCATTCGACTAGTTAGGACACCATCGGTTAAAATTAAATACATTAGAGTATAAAAAACTTGCTTAATATGATACAAATTTTATAATAGGAATAACATGTTAATTTAAACTCGAACTAGTTTATACCTTATCAACTATCTCCCACTTTATTACACTTGCTTCCCTAAACTCTTTATTAGCTTGATACATTCTCATAGCCCTTGCTCCAACATAAAAAAAAATAATATATTATATGAAATGTGATTTATATAAACCATAAATTCATATATGTATACATGAATAAACACTTGACATTTTAAACGTCTTACATATTCACAATTTGTACGACTTCATCAAATACAAGACCATGCATAGATTCAAGTTTTCATTTAACTTATTGTATGCTCTTCTTTTATCTCCTCGATCTAAGTAGTGAAGAAACACTAGTAGTAGCTCTTAATTCTTCGGTTCGCAGCTAAAAATTTGTTGTCATTAAGAGGTTATTATTCTCTTAATATGATTCAGTTTCTATACTTCCACCCCATCAATATTCCTTCTCCATGAGCTTCCCCCTACCATGGCTCCTCCAGAGCGCAACATATATAGCGGTCGGCAGTATGGTTCTAGTTCTATGCTCTCTATTAGAAAGCATTTGTCTCAACCAATTTGTAGCCTACTAAATCAATTTGAATAGGTAATTCTAAACCCTAGTATGATTACATATAAGGAGATTGAAGTTAAATTATTAATTAAATTTAGTTTGTGGTTGAAGCATATTAATAAGCTTAGTTTGGTATTATTGAGCTTTAGTTATTGAATTTACAAAAATCCGACCTTACTGGTGAGTTATGTGTTTATTTAACATACTTCATTTGATATTAGAGGCAGAGTTATGTCTTTATTCAATGATGGTTAGTATATTAGTTTTTAAGTTTTTGAGTGAACTTAGTGAAAATGGTTATCTTAGGTTGTATGAGACACGAGGAATAGTATATATGTTTATTCAGGGGGTTTTGATGCTAGAATTAAATTGTTACCTTTGGTTAATTGAAAGTTGTTTTAGAGGGGGATACAATAGAGAAGGAACTAGGTATATATCAGTAATAATGCACGATACACTAGTGTTAAATGTGTTCTCTTCTAATATGATAATTGATTACTTATTCAAAGCTAAACCTATCTCAATGTTAGAAACTAGAAAATCCTAGCAAGCTCCAAATGCTTGCAAAATTCATATAACTCTACTAGACTTTTAGCTTGAACCCATACGTACAAGTGACTTAATTTATATATATATATATATTATCAAGATAAATATCATGTTTCTCTTTTGCAAAATTCATAAATAAGGATTGGTGGGGGTGTATGGGAGAGTAGGGGAGGATGGATTAATGAATTGCCAATCCAGTTTCTCACTAGGCAAAAGACAAGGAAACAAAAACTGATGAAGATGGGGGAGGGGTAAAAAATAGGATAGAGGAAGTGGAAGCAAAGAAGTGATATGCTTCCTCTAATACACACACACACACACACACACACACACACCCTACACACCTTTAAGCTGTTTAGGTTGATATTTGTAGAAAATTAGGCTAAAATTTAAATTGGTAATTTTTTACTTGCCAATAAAATGCATTCTTCTATTATGTGTGTATTTTTCTTGTGGTGAGGAAGCATTTTTTTGTTAGCTTCCAATAACATAGCAGCACTAATGCCTCCATATCCTTTTAGGATTCGTGCAACCGTGCCTCAATTTAGTGGGAAGTTCCTCATGTTAGGTACAAGTACTACAATGCATAACCATGCATCACTGTTTGTAGCCACATATAAAGAAACCCATAGTTGTATGTATCGGTTGAAGTGTAAGTAGACAAAAGTAGAGAGTGCACCCAATATTAATTCTATAATATGAGGAATAGTTATGCGATACATGTCAGCATAACTTTAGGAAGAACTAACTTACAGTGCATAAAACCAACTATGTGAGAGGCTCAATCAATTATGTACTGAAATATTAGCCTATTTGTTGTTGAAGTAATTTGACAATAGCATTCTTATTCCCTTGTATCAAAAGCTGACTCAATTAAAGCCTTATTCTGTACTGAAAGATAGGATGAGGAATAATACTTCCTACTTTAGCAGTGTCATTGGTTTATTACTTGATGGGAAGTTGTGTACAACTAGACCTCCCCAACTTTATCAAGGGAAGGATTCATATGGATAGCTATTGTTGTAACTGCTTGTGAAGTTCTTTTATAATTTTTTTTCTTCTTAGTTTTATTTAAAACCTTATAAACTTTGGTGGATAAAGGGGTGACATATCAGTTGGAACATAGAAAGGTATGGTGAATATATGTAGTTATTTGTGGAATATGATAAAAATGTTTTAGTAGTTCATTATGTTTTAGAACTACGTGAGTGATAGTGAAAGCATACAAATGGTTGCTACATTAGAAGCTTATATATGTTGTATGGGGTATTTGTAAAATTGATCTAAACAAGAAAAACCTTGTTGTTGATGGTATGGTTAATCCTTAACTACAAACACTAAGCCTTGTTATATGCCTAAATCTTATCACAGAGGTTGTATGGGGTATTATATACTTTTTTTTACCCTATAACTATGAAAAATAAGCCATGTTATATAAACATGTATAAGGATTGTTTGGGTGAAATAAACATCAATATTCTCAATATTATCTCACAAGGAGGAAAATAAGAAGCATAAAAAAAGGAACTCGTAATGTGTGTGTGTGTGTGTGTATCAAATCATAGATTGATGTGATTTTCCCAGGAATACTAAACAATGCTTCTTCATTGTTTCCTCCAACCCTTCCTCCTCTATTTCCCCTCTAACAGTACATAAACCTAAAAAAGAATCATGAGTTAAAGAATAGGCATCTGGTCAAACTTTAGGTGGAGTATTAATTTTTTGTTTATTGGATGGTGGTAGTGTTATTTAGAATGGAATTGAGTTTTGAGTAGACACTATGCTTATGGAAGGTGATGTGGGTAGATCAAGTAGCAATTAGGGTTGGCATTGGGAAATCTTCCTAGAGTAGGATAAGGCAGAAGGCGCCACCAACTAATGATTTGTTGTTGTTTGCTATTGTTGCCTCTATATTACAGAGGAGGAAACAAATAATAGAGAAGTATAGTAGCATGGATGGAATTTTGAGGGATTGTAATAACATGGCTGGGCTTATAGATGTTTGGAAACTGTTGGATGATGCACACAACTTGGTGATCAATCTCCACAATAAGATACAAACCTCTCTTTAAAAGTTGCTGCAACAAATTACCTTCCCTATTGGTTTGTACTTGATTTTGGTCCATGCCTCTTGAGTCTATACTATTTGAGAGTAGCAAATTTTTTGTGTGGGTAATAATGTTGATCAATGTTAGCTATGACACATTTTAGCTACAACTAGCCAAGCATATGGTGATTAGCTTTTGCTGCAAGATTGTGTTCTACTTTTTTTTCCTACAAATTCACCTCATCCTAGTGTAGGCATGGTTATTAAGGAGCTTGAGGATCCCATAATCATTACATTAGTAGATTGAAGTGGTGTTATTAGCTTCAAGCTGAGTGTTGTATCAGGGAGGTGCTACTGATTTTTCACTCGAGGGATTGGTGCATTAAAGTATCTAACTCTACTATGAACAAATAGTCATTTTTTAAATTTCATATTAATAAAATACATATTTATTCCGTTATCAAGCATCGTGTAGATTATGTAGATTTTAATTGATGATAAGAATGACACATGTAATCGTGTTTTCGATTGAAGTCGTAGGATGCAAGCTAATATGCCAATACTTCACAATAACTTGTAATATAGTTAGGGCTGTGCATGGGTATAAAACTAAACCGGACTAGATATCCAAAATTGGTAATTTATTGGATTGAAGATTGGATTGAATTTTATCATTCTTTGTGTGGAACTGGACCAAAAATATGGGTAAAGATTGAAATGGACCAGAATTACTTTTTTTTTAAAGATTTTAAAATAACACTATTGTATTCCCCCCTCCTAATTTGTTGTCAGGTTGACACTATGTGGCACCTACTATCAAATAAACAACTACTTCAATACTACAAATTTATAAGTGATAATTATCATCCTCATCAGTATGTATGGCTCATCTATTTTATTGTCATTAGTATCAATCTAGAGTTTGCTTTGCTCTGGCAACCAAGCATTGTCTCAAGGCTAAGTTTATATCTTTTACTAAGTATGTTTTATTGTCAATGTATTAAGGTTGCTAGTGAGGAATCAAATCCAAAGTCAAGATCAGGGTTTCAAAATTAGAGAAATCTGCCAACAACCCATCATGTTGATACAAATGATACCATGGAATCCAAAGAAAATAATGAAGTAAGTATCATTTTCTTAAGATTTGATGCACCATTTATCTATAAACATATATTATGTTAATACTAGTACATTAAGAAGGTGATTGATGAGGAATGATAACACTTCCACCATCATCTCCACCACCAACACTGCTTTTGTATCCATTTTTTTGTTTGAATCATTTAGTTGTATATCTGTCATAATGCACATGTATGGTTAATTTCTTAAAATTTTTTCTTTATCATGTCATGTTAGACTAACTCGACTGAGGAGTGGGAAAAATTAAGAAGATGGACAACAACATGTGTGGTCACATATGGAGCATATGTTGCTAATTTATTATCTTTGGTTTGTCCTAATAATGATGTTGATAGAGCTCTTTTTAAATTGGGATATTATAAGCGATGAGTTTTTTTAGATCTACTTACATTGAAGAAAGACGAGGGTTGCCATAACCAGTTGAGGATGGGAAATGAGGCTTTTTCTAGGCTTGTCTCAATATTGAGGGATTCTGGGAGACTGAATGAGACTCATTCCAACTACATAGAGGAGAGTGTGACCATATTTCTCAATATTATATATCATAATAGGAGAAGCTAGTCAATAACATTAGACTTTTGGTGGTCCGATGAAACAATAAGTCGACATTTCCATCAAGTATTGAATGCTATCATTTCTTTAGAGGGAATCGTTTTACAACAACCTGATGGATCTCAGTATCGTTCTAAAATATCAAGTAGCTTAAAATTTTGGCCATATTTTAAGGTAAATTTCATAATATTATAAAATAAATGACTAATTACATATTACAACTTGAATTTGTAATAAAAATTTCTAGCATTTTGATATAGGATTTTATTGGAGAAATTGATGGATCACACTTTCATGTGAAAGTACCAAATAATGTGGTACAAAGATATCATGGCAAAAATGATTTCCCGACCCAAAATGTGTTAGATGCTTGCTCTTTTGACTTGAAGATTTTATATGTGTTTTCGGGATGGGAAGGGATGATATTTGATTCAATTATACTAAACAATGCTTTAGCTAGAGACATAGACAAATTGGTAGTGTTATCGGGAAAATTTTACTTAGGTGATGTAGGTTTTCAATTGATGACTATATTTATTACATAATATTATGGTAGTCAATACCATCTCAAGGAATATAGTGTTTAACGTCCTTAGAATGCAAGGGGGATTTTCAATCTAAGGCATGCTTCCTTAAGAAACATTATTGAGAGGGCATTTGCTATTTTAAAGAAACATTATTAGGAAGTGGAACTAAACCATTCTATCTTGTTGAATCTCAATCAGACATGGTTTTAGCTGGATACATTTTACATAACTATGTCATGGGAGTAGATCCAGATGAAAGATTAATTTGGAAGGTTGATAGTGAGGTAAGAATTATTAACACCCAAGTAGATGTTGCGACCTCAAGTTTAGTAGAAGAGTGTCGAGAAGCTGAGCAATTAAGAGATGGAATTGCAACTTCAATGTGGAGGGATAGGTAAGATAGTTAATGGTAGAGATATTATTATTGTTAAATTCATGTATAGAAAAAAAGTGTATTCAACAAGTGTACTGAATGAAAATGTACTTGGCATAAAAATTATTATATTAGTTTTTATATTATTTGCGTTATTGATTATCTACTAAGTTGCTTTCAACATAAATAATCTTTCAGTAATGTACTGATTTTAGGATGATTAACAAATTTTTGTGCAAGAACCAATTGGTGGTGACATGCCATCTAATGAGAAGAAAATTTTGATCTGGGATGATAAATCTATTAACTGATCAGATGCACTTAGGTCAGAAAATAGGTGGTTCATACTAATGTTGCTAAAGGGGTTAATGCTCAATTTGGGTTTGGTTGCTCGGTTAGCTATATAACGAACCGAATCAAGACCCTAAAAGAAGAATTATAACTTAGCATCTATAGCCTTGCAAGTGATTGGGTTTGGTTTTAATCAATCTACCCAAAGGGTAGAAGCTGATGCAATGGTTTGGAAAAAGTATATATTGGTAAGTTTTAAACCTTTTCATTCTTATATATCATAGACATTGAATTTGTATTTGTTTTCCTTCATTCCTGTGGAATATTCTTTCTTTATTATCATTACTAACTATTACTATTTCTACAGCTATGTAAATTAATATTTTTTTATAAGCTCATTCTGATGCCAAAAAACTTCACTATAGGCCCATTCAAAATTACCATAGATTAGATATTTTATTTGGTAATGACTAAGTAGTTGGAAAATTTTCCATTGGTCTAAAAGAAAGGTGTATGCGCCTAGAGGGACAAGAACATTAAAAACAACATCTGATGATTTAAGCATTAAGCAAAAACACCATAATGAAGTAACCTCTCTTTTGGCTGTTGCAGCTGGATCAATAACCACAAAGAAAAGAAAAGAGATTACGTATCCAAAAAAGATGAAGACTCTAAAACAAGGGATGGATGTAGTTGCGACAACTTTTGATAGAGAAAATCTACGTAATTTCACTGAATTTGAGCTATATTATGAGTTTAAGAAGGTTGAAAGGTTAAAGAAAGTTCATTTGATAGAAATCTATACCAAGCTTGCAATAAATATTTGTGCCACTTGAACATTTCTTGGTCTTCCACCTAAAGGCAGGGCCATATAGTTGTGCGTGAAGCTCGTGAAGCTCGTTTATAACATTTTTGATGATCCTAGTGTATCACTTTGACTTGTTAAATTAGTTACTAATAACTATGAATTATTTATTTATTTTTTCTTTTCTTTTGAGATATTGACATATTAAGATTTGGAAACTTTGTTTGTTTGTATGAGTTTTGGTTTTAAAATTTTTTACATTGGTGAGTATAGTAGGATGATTTTTTTACTCTACCTTTTATTAATAGAAAGTTTTAAAAGTTATTGATATTTTATATTTTTTTTTTTGAAAAAAATTAGAATTAATATTGAGTTTATAAAATTTTTATAATTTTATTATAAACTTGAGGAATATTTTTACGTATCAATATAATATTTTAATTAATATTAAATATATAAAAGTATTTAAATAATAATAATTAACTTTTCTAAGAATTTTTTTCCTCTAAACCAAATGCTAAAAATACTTTTTAAGAATTAAATTTTTTACAAAATTTTATCAACAACTAAACAAAAGGAAAAAAATTCTTATTTATTTTCTTCTTATTTTTCTTTCTTTTTATCAAATCAAACAGAGCATTAGCAACCATGATTACATTTGAGTTGGTGATTCATCATTCACTGAAAAAAGAAAGGCACAAACCAAAACCAGCCTGACTCAGATAGCACCTCCCCTGCTTTTCATCTATGTACTGATACGTACCACCTTCTTTTGACGCCCCGCTTTTTCTCTCGCCCAGTAAAAACCGAGAACTTATAATTATCAAATTCATTCATATTCTTATCAATCCGGGCAGGTTCATACTTCATGCTACTTGACCAGTGCAAGTCCATTTATCGTCCGATTATAAGTACGACTCTCTTTCTTACTTCCTTTTTCATTCATTTTTATTATACATAAGTCTATGATTGACGCGACTAGTTAGTTAGTTAAAGCACTAAAGTATGTATAAAAATATTACTTTATTTACATTAAAAAGTAAATTGTTTTATTAATTTATATAATTTTAATAAATTAATAAAAATAATTTTAAAATTATATTTATATCTTTTATTAAAAAATAATGAATGAGCCATTAAGTTGGAAATAAGTAGAAAAAAGAAATAATATTTTTTAAAAAGTGATAAAGATTAATTTATTTGGTTAGTAGAAAATAAAAATGAAAGTTCTAATTTTTTTTTACCTTATTTTTTATGTACTTTTTAAGGAGATGACCTAATTAGATAGATATAATTAAGTTCTACTTTATAGATAATCATTTAATTTTTATCTTTACTTCTATAAATAAAAAATAATTATATTTATCATTAAGGGGTATTATTATAATTTATATACTATTTTTTAGATAATATAATAATAAATTAAATATAAAATACTGATACTTCATAGGTAGTATAATAATAAATAAAATATAAAATTACATTACATTTAAGGGAAAAAAATTCTAATAAAGTACTTTCATAAAAGTAAAATTTATTGAGAAATTTTAAATATACATACCAAACGATCCCAAAGTATTTAAAGTTCTTTCAAGTAAAGATTAAGATATTTAGATTTAAATAAACGTATCATTTAAATGATTCTAAAAGTTAATAAATTTTTTAATTGAATAAATAAAAAATTAGTTGAAATAGTCGTGTTACATAAGCAAACAGGCATAACCCGGTCGGAAATTATGTGATTTCCTAATTCTCGATTTTTGCCTAGGTAGTTTAAAATTATTTGTCCTGCCCCAAATAGTTTCTCCCCCACTAACAGCCTGTACGGTCCCTGTGCTTGCCTCCATCCCCATGTGATGCGAGGCCGTTGGCGATTACGACACCTTCGTTTGGTGAGTCTCCTCCAAAGAGTGTCTTCATCATCTCCGTTTAATTACGGGTCGTCCTACGATGTCCTGTACCGTACATTCTTTGTCGTAATGACCAAAAAGTCCCTGACGGCCTTTCGCAAAAATCAACTTGCAATTTTATAATTTCTCTATAATGGGCTCCTCCCTCCTCCTCCGCCTTATTTTATGTTTTATATTGGTTTAATTTTTCCACCTGATTTAAAATAAAATAAAAATATTTTAAAACTGTACACGATTAAGTATTAAATATATCTCTCATTATATTATTATCTTTTTTTAATTAATATCTAGTTAATTTTTTAATCTTCACTTTAATGAAATTAATAAATGTAAGAATACAGTAGAAAAAAGGATTACAATTTTATCTTTAAATTATAAAATATCATTTGTATTAAAAGAAGAATACAATTTAAATCTGAATCATAGGACTTATTAGATTTAATTCATCCGATAAAATGAATTTTTTATTTAATATTTTTTACAAAAGTTTCATTCTTCGATTTCATCATAAATTTATCTACAGTAATCTTTTTTATTCTATAACTTTATACTTTATTATTTTTATTCTTATCCATATTATTTATTGAAATCTTATCTTTATAAAATAAGACTTACGATCTTCTATAATTTTATAATTTATGTTGCATATACACTTGCCACTTCGTCTTTTATAGGTAGATATAAATTTATTAAAACAATTCTTATATGATAGGAGGTATCATGTAAACATAAACACAATTAATATTCTTATATAGATAAAAAAATTATTGAAACAAATTTTTATGGGAGCTTCATAACAATATTATCAGATAAATAGTGTTTAACAGATTATTTCAACGATTAACTAATGGCAAATTATATTAATTAATTTGGCTAATATATAATATTAATCACATAAATAAATAAATACGTTGGATGATATTAGCTGAAAATTTATAGCGATGCGCAATAGATGATAGAATGTATAAAATATTTTTTAAAAACTAACTCTATATAAATTAATTTAAAATACTTTTATTTCAATTACATGTTCTGAAAAAATTAAATATTTGACGTAGTCCAAGATCTGATTTTGAAATACCATACTGATTTAATTTAAATATTTTTCTAAGTGCCAGCGGCCACGGAACGACAAGAGAAAAGGAGTAATGCTATATACCCAAACTTTAAATCCAAACTCAAATCCAAACTTTTTTTAAAATATACATATTAATACACTAATTTTATTTTTTATTAATAATTAAATAATATAAATTACTAATAATATAATATAAAATAAAATTATGACATAAAAATACCTTAAATTTATTATTAGCATTATTTCTATTATAATTATCATTATTATTGTTATTATAATAAAAAAGATTTATACTTTTTTTTATAGTATATATTTTTTATTTTGTATTATTATTAGTTTATATTACTTATTTATTTAAAAAAAAAATGTATTAATATGTATATTTTTAAAAAAGTTTGGGTTTAAGTTTGGGTTTAAAGTTTGGGTAAGTAGCAATTTTTTAGAAAAAAGGGCCGAGATACTATGATAGATGTAAATATGAAAAAGCGTGGGGGCAACATTGTCTACAACCACACTGACAAAGACCAACAGACCCAACTTTGACAAGATGCCCACAGGGATGAGAAAGTAATTTAATATCCATTCCGTCCTTCTTCTCCGGTCCGTGCCTAACTGCCCTTCCCCAGCTCCCAGCAGCTTTCTTCTGGTAACGGTAGCTTCCCCATCATCTCCTTATCAAAACCACAGTCTCCAACTCTCTCTCGCTGCCCATCTGCAGTTGTCCGCATTCTAGCTGTCTAGGCTTTCGATCTTTGAAGCTCCCCCACCCCCTCTCACATAATCTTCAGTTGTCATAAATACATAAAGCTAAAATCAATGAAGAAGCAGAAATTAATGGCAGAAACACCCTGTACCACCACCGTCACCAACAGCTGCAATCCTTTTGATCTCCTATCTGAAGAGATCATATTCGCAATCCTCAATTACCTTAGCTCTAACTCACTTGACAAAAAATCATTCTCCTTAGTCTGCAAATCCTTCTACTCAGTCGAATCCAAACACCGCAAGAACCTCAAACCTCTCCGTTCTGAGCTCCTAACGTCACTCATAAATCGATATCCATCAATTTCTAAGCTCGATTTAACTCTCTGTCCACGAATCACGGATAATTCACTGTCGATTTTGTCGAGGGCGTACAAAGATTCGCTGCGTTCGATCGATTTGTCCAGATCAAAGATGTTTACGAGTAATGGGTTGTCGGATGTTGTGGCTTATTGTGTGAATCTAGTGGAGATTGATTTGTCGAATTGTACGGACCTGAGGGACTCTGCTGCGGCTGCGATTGCGGCGGCGAAGAACTTAGAAAAGTTGTGGCTGACAAGGTGTAAGATGATCACGGATATTGGTATTGGTTGCATAGCGGTTGGGTGTGAGAAATTGAAATTGTTGAGTTTGAAATGGTGTCTGGGGGTCGGTGATTTAGGAGTTGGTTTGATTGCTGTGAAATGCAAAGATATCCGAACCCTTGATCTTTCTTACTTGCCGGTAATTCTTATTCCCTTCTAGCTATTTAGTATCGTCTGGAAAAAAAAAAAAAAACCATTGCTGTCTGTGTCTAGAAATGGTTTTCTTTGTCAGATTTTATGGTTGTTCTTATTTTTGATTTGTCCGTGAATGAACATTATTTATTTCTATTATATTTATGTATGGTATTTTATGTAAAACTTTCAATTGGTCATTCTCTCTGTGTGTTCAATTTTGGAACTGATAGGATAACCGTTTGTTGATCATTTTTAGTTACGTTTCTTAGCTGTGATTCTGGTTTGGTATTGGTGATATTGAAAGATACTTCTATTGGTTTGTGGGGGATGCGATGGTGATGATAAATATGAAAATCAAAAGTTGACGGCACTAGGATCATCCTGTCTAAACATAGAAATCTCTATTGATCATGTTTCTTGCTGAAATTTTGCAGAAATTCAACTGGGGCTGATAGATTGGCATGTTGTCCGAAAGTTCATGGAAGCTTCTGAATTTATTTATTAATTGATATGAGTGGTTTTGTATGCAGTATGATATTCATACTAAATTGCTGGACAGGTAAAGTAGTTTTGTAGTGTCCATGCGGGGATTGATAGATATATAATAGTGGAAACTTGTTGATTTAATGACTAACCAACCTTGGAAGTTTGTTTTCATGTTCTTTTGTCGATCGTAAAGAAGATGTTGATCTTTTCAATGCTTTGGAAATGTATTTACCCAGATGATTCCAGAATATGATTTAGGCCCTGGTGTTGGGTTTCCTATCAACCTCGCAATTTCCTTTTCCTGACTTTTTGCAGATCACAAACAAATGTTTGCCAGCCATATTGAAATTACAATATCTTGAAGATTTGGTTCTAGAAGGATGTTTTGCAATTGATGATGAGAGCCTTGTTGTCCTTAAGCAAGGTTCCAAATCACTCAAGGTATATACATTTGTAAAGAGTAATGACCCTTTGCAAGAATTCATTAAGTCAGATAAAACAAATTTATTGTGGAAACTTTAAGGACTGTCTCATCGTGTCAGCAGTGCGCCTAATTTGGTCATGTGTTTTTCCACAGAGTCTTGATGTGTCAAGTTGTCAAAAAGTCACTCATGTTGGTTTGTCCTATCTGATAAGTGGAAATGGTTGTCTACGCCAGCTAGTACTAGCATATGGTTCTCCAGTAAGCAGAGTTTTGTTCCCATATCTCGTCAGCTTGTTGTCATGAGGATTCTCGCTATTCTCTTTATTCATGATGTTCTCATTCTTTCAGGTCACTCTTGATCTAGCCGGGTGTATGCAAAGGCTCTCAAAATTGCAGTCAATCAAATTAGATGGCTGCCTAGTCACATCTGTGGGCCTTAAAGCCATAGGCAATTTTTGCATGTCATTGAGGGAATTGAGCTTAAGTAAATGCATTGGTGTCACAGATGAAAGTCTTTCATCAATTGTGACAAAACACACGGAGCTGAGGAAGCTAGATATCACATGTTGTAGAAAGATAACTGATATTTCCATCACTCATATTACGATGTCATGCATGTTGCTGACCTCTCTAAGGATGGAATTATGCAGCATGGTTCCTAAAGAAGCCTTTGCCTTGATTGGACAGAGATGTCATTTGCTCGAGGAACTTGACCTCACAGATAATGAGATTGATGATGAAGGTTTACTTTTGTGCCTTGGTCATTATTTTCCCGACAGGGTTGTGGTTACTTTACCCACGTGCTTATATTTAGAGTTTACTGTTTCAGGTCTCAAGTCCATCTCTAGCTGTACAAACCTCACAAGCTTAAAGCTTGGAATTTGCCATAATATAACTGATGAAGGGTTAGCACAAGTGGGCATGAGCTGCTCCAAGCTCGTGGAGCTTGATTTATACAGGTTGGGGGACAAAAATTTTCAAGTGGCATTTTTCCAAGCGCATAAGCTTAAGCTACTAAATTGTCATTTATCTTAATGTCTCATCTCTCTGCCTATGGTCTGTCAGGTCAATTGAAATCACAGATTCAGGCATCCTTGCAATTGCTGGTGGTTGTCCGGGCTTGGAAATGATAAATGTGTCTTACTGCAAGGAAATTAGTGATGGATCTTTGATTTCACTGTCAAAATGCTCAAATCTAAATACGTTGGAGTGCCGGGGATGTCCTCTTATCTCATCATTGGGCCTTATGGCTGTTGCTGTTGGATGTAGACAGCTTACCAACTTAGACATTAAGAAGTGCTACAATGTCAACGATCTTGGAATGATATCACTCGCTCATTTTTTGCAAAACCTAAGACAGGTAATGGTCAACCTCTGATCCCGAACTTGGAACTAGAATACTAATCCAGTAAATTACCGACTTGAGATTGATTCCTTTCTCTCTCTTCATTTTTTGCAGATAAATTTGTCATACTCTTCAATCACAGATGTGGGCCTTTTGTCTCTTTCTAGTATAAGTTGTCTTCAGGTCATGACTATCTTGCACTTAAAGGGATTGACACCAAGTGGACTCGCTGCTGTTTTATTGGCTTGTGGAGGACTGACAAAAGTCAAGCTTCACGCTTCCTTCAAAACCTTGTTGCCCCCACAGCTTGTCGAGCATCTTGAGGCTCGTGGTTGTGTATTCCAATGGAGACAAAAAGAATTCCAGGTCGCTGATTTAATATGCATCATCTTTCGATTGTTCACGTACGTAGGCCTGAATGTATGATCGTCTTCATTTTATTATTTTACCGAGCTTTCTACGTTGATTGCCAACAGGATGAGCTGGACTCCAAATGTTGGAAGTTGCAGTTGGACGACATGGAAGATGATTCCTGAATCTCTTCATCGAAGGTCAAACCATATGGAAGAGAGCGATACCTGATTATCATTGAATAATGGATTCTGGAACCCAGTTTTTGCTAGCTTGATGCGTTTAGAATTTTGGAAGAATAGAGCTGTTAAAAAACGTAGCTATCGAAGTTTTCTTTACAGCAGATAAATTCACGTGTTTGCATAAAGCTTTTAAAGAGGAAGGCCAAGTTTGTGCAAAACAAGAAACTTCAGAGGCTTACAGGAAAGAAACTGCTGAAGCAAGACCTTTTCATTCATGATGACATCTAAGAGCAAATTGGAGGACTTCGTTTCTTAAAGCTCGCAGAAACTCTTATGTTTGGGTTACTTAATTTTAACTCCGCAGCGTTGGATCTGTCACCACCAACACCGATCAATATCTCATCTTACCAAGAGGGCTATGACGATAGGAAATAATGCTCCCCTTCCCCCCCCCCCTCCGAACACCGAAGATATGTAGTCTGTAGGATTTTCAATTTTTATAGGTTCTGTTTCTGAATACAAACTATAGGCACAAGGTATTGGCGCATAGAAAATCTCATCGCCGGCAGGATAAACATTGTCAGCGCAAGGACATAATGGATAATTATTTATGTACTCTACTCTCAAATCCCCACCATCCCCCTGGACAAAGTTTGTCCGAGTTCGAATTTCGAAGTTTCCTTATCTCGATCATAAATTTGTTATAAAAATATATATAATTTGTTATGTACCGCGTCACTCTAAATGGCAGTATCAATACCATCACCATCTGCCTGACCTGTTTGAGCTCCGGGCTGTTTCAGCTACTATATGTCCTTGATCCAACAATCATGTTATCTTCAACTGTCTCCATGGTCAACTTTGGTCTCGAGTCCAATTATTATCCTCCATTTATATAAGAGTTTCTACGAATTTTTACTATAGTCTAATTGTAAAATTATATTTTACAAAATATAATATTTTGAAAATAAAATTTAACTATTAATATATTTTAATATATATTCATAAAAATTATAAAATTATAATATCATAAAAATACTTTTCAATATAATTATAACAATTATACTTTTTATTATTATTATAATATATTATACTTTTATATTATAATATATTATGTTTGAGAAAAATAAATAACTAAAATTTATCATTAAAATCGTAAAAATTTCCTTGTAGAGATAGAGAGTACCAAATAATACTACTCCTTACCGATGTAGTCTACCAATTATCAAGTAATGATAACCAAAAACTAAGCCTGCGACTAGAGATGATATTATATCTGTCCCTTGCGATAGATATCATCCATATTACACAAATAAACATGCACAATATATACTCCCATTTTATTTTTATTTTTTATAGTTACCATCAAGTTTTTCAAAAATAAATGTTCATAATTAATTTCTTTGAAACTATAATACAATATAATATAAAAATATACTTGTTATATTTGTGTTGAAAAAAAACTTTCAAAATATTATATTTTTATAATTTATATTAATATATATCAATAGTTAACGTTTATTCTTAACATATATGATGACAAGAATCTGAAAAAATGAGGGATTATGTACAAATATGAATGTCACATGACAGATTTTATCTATATTTTGCAAATAAACCTACACCACCATATGTATATATAAATATATCTATTACTTATTTTTATATTCTCTCATTTACATTATTGAAAGTTACATATACATCATATATACATGTTCACATTCTTCAATCATAAATTCATGACGGTGGCTATAATTCTCAATTACTTTTGCTCATAAATCCCCTAGATTTATTCTCCAAATCATTTTAGTTTCCATTGTTTTGTATGACTCATCCTTCCTACATGAGCAGCTTTTAAAAACCAACCAAGATATGACTACAAACACGTCGATCCAATCAGTTTTAGTATTGTGAATTCCATCCTATACCTTCTAACGAAACATTGTGATTAATTGTAGGAATGCAACCCCAATCTCGCAGAAGCTACTGGTTGCATTCTTTGTGATTGATCATGATTTCATTAGTTGTGGAACTTGAGTCGCGCATGCTATTTACTTAGCCTAAAGCGAAATGTAGAGATGATAATGAGGTGGGGCGAGGACCCATCCCCATCTTGGAACCCAAAACACACATAAGGTTTCAAATCCACCTTATTTTTTTGATTTTTGTCAACAAAGATTTTCCACTTTGACATTCATAAGGACTAGATCTCCATCCTCATCTTGATCCCTAAATCAAATCATTGTCCTCGTCCTCGAAACTGAAAAATGCTCCAGAGTGGCAATTTCTTGATGAGGCTCAAAACCCGTGAAAAAATTTTATCTCTAGCAAAAAGTGAAGCATTTGCATTTAGAAAATAACCCGTGGACATGGTTAGAGCTAAAAATCAAGTAGGTTGGGCCACTATTAGGTTGGATCGGCTAGATTTTGCAATGCCTCATTTTCTATAAACCCTAATTAAGAACCTAATTGTAAATTAATGTGTTATGTAAATTTGATAATAGAAATAATAGGAGGATAATATGTGTTTGATGTATTAATTATGTGTGTTTAGTTTAGGGTCAATGGTTTAGGTCAACTAAGTTAACAATAGGAGATCATGGTTTTGGTGTTGATGTTAGGTGGTAGACCAACGCGTATGGTTCGGATGACCGAGTATTGAGGCATAGTTGGTAGCATTGGGGGGTCTAGGAAAATGACTAACCATCAACCAGGGATTGTCCGAAAGCCAGGTTGTGTGATTTTTATGTGCATTTTGTGTTGTTTTAATTTTGTAGGTCCTTTCTTTCATCTTTGTTGACATTCTACCAACCTCTCCTTACCTTAGATCAAATTGGTACCTGTTCTCTTACCTTTCTCCAAGATCTTAACCATAATTACATCACTTTTGATAGAAAAGTGAAGAGAGTTGATCCCTCCTTTTTCTCTTATTATGTGCCACTCATTGGTTGTGTATGACTCTTTTCTTATTTGTTTTTTATTTATGATTATTATTATGGTCTTGTTGTTTTATTATTTTTTATTCTAATTATATTGTTGGATTTTTATATTTTTAGCGAGAAGAATGTATAGTTGGGAACTAGGGCTTGTGGTGCTCTTCTTTTTTTCTTCTTCTTCTTCTTCTTTTTTTTTTTGCCTTGAAGAAGGTAACCCATATGTTTCTACTAACTGTATTATATGGTATCCTTTGGAATGTTTGGCTTTAGATTGGATTCTTAGTTTAGTAGTTGCCTTCATACACTACCCTTAATCATTGGAAATACCTTTAGGATGTTGGTTGATAGTTACCTTAATACAATATCCTAGCGTTTATGAAATATGAAATGACTATTTTGGAAATGAATTGGTTTATTTAGTTCTATATATAACAAACTATATTGGTAACATAAGCATATGGCTTTGGTGATAATTATGTTCTACTATGATTAATCGTATTTCATATTATATGTATTATTGATTAAATTATACCATGTTTTCTCTTATGATACCTTATATATTTTTCTTGTGACCTTTACATGATTAGTGTTGTGTAATTGGTTTACTCAATACTGTTGTATTGATAGGTTTCGTTTCATGGCTCGCTGCCTATATAATGGACACTTGTGATTTTTTTAGAATTACTTTAAGGGTATTGATTGATGGCTAGGGTTTGGGATTGAGAGTAGGGTTATTTGGTATCCGCTCCGGCATTTTTTGATGTGGATATTCTTTGAGTCTTGTGTCCTTTATGTATTTATTTTCTCTTGTAGGTTAAAACTTTGTTGATTAATACCTTTTGTGTATATCAAAACAATTATAATATGTAATATAATATATACACCTTTTCTTATAATTATTGTTATTAATTTAAGCGGAGTAATGTTTTAGTCTTAGTATTTAGTATAAAAAATGATAGAGGAAATATGTTTAGGTTAGCTTGGATCATTTATCTTCTTAGATCAGATTTGGGTCATCTTATATCATCTAACAAATTAGGATTGGGTTAATTGAGATTGATAGTTTTAGGTTTGAATAACTTCTGGTAATTCTACCTTTTTGGGTAATGTTTGATTCAGGTTCTAATAATTTAATGTTCAGATAAGCTTGGGTTATTTTATATTTCAAATCAATTCAAGATAAGTTTAGGTTAAGCTATCATTCATTTCATGTTTAATTTTGGTTCGAGTCAAGACGTATTATTTTACCATTCAAAAGGTAATAAAATTAGGCTATTTTGATTTAGCATATTTCATATTGTTTTATCTATTTTTTAAGATATGGGTATGTTTGAATTCAAATTTATTTATGTTATTTTTTTTTATCATTAGGTTATCTTTCTGAGTTGACGACATGTCCGTTAATGAAGATATTTCAAATGGGAAAAAAAATTCTCCTTCAAATTAATTTAGTGCATTTACCTTTTGTAAAACTATTTTTTAATTTTTCATCTCTAATTCTTAATGGGTAATATAAAAATAATTATCCATATGAAACAAAAATAGTGTATTTATTCATTTATACAAAGAAATTAATATTTAAGTAAAAAAAATTAAAAAAATTATCTACTTTTAGATCATAAACAACGACGATGACAATGATGAGAGTAACAACAAGGAGCCATATAAAGAATGAACAATACAAGCAACAACATTCACAACAATAATAATTATAATAGCAATAATACTAATATCTGAGTAGGACTAATATAGGATTAGTAACAAACTTACAATAATAATAATAATAATAATAATAATAATAATAATAATAATAATAACTAATACTACTATTACTTTCTTTGTATAAAAAAGAAAGTCGTTTTAATAATTTATACACCTTTTAAGGAACTAATAAGTATAATTTTAAAATTATACTTACATCATTCATTAAAATATATCAAAATATTTAATGCATAGATAATGAAAGAAAAAAGGGTGAGATTAAAAATGAAAACTACATTTTGACTTTTTTAAAGTAACTTTATTTTTGTATATAAAATATTGGTGATATAATAACTTATTTTTTCATACAGATGTAGTATAAGAATTAAGTTTTTCACAATAATAATAATAATAATGGTAGTACTAAGAAAATAAAAATATTGCTATTAGTTGTAGTAGTAATTATAATTACCGCTACTATTGACACCACCAGTGACAATATTAATCATAGTTACAAAAGGAGGAGTGGCGGTGGTAGTGGTAACGAGGACACTAACAATAATAACACTTTTGATAATAATGATAATAGTCATGATAATTATATAAGTAATAATAGTAATAGTAATAGTAATATCTAATATAAATTATAATAATATTCCCTTTGCTTCATAATATAGGTCATTTTTAATTCTATAAATAAACTTTGAATCCTAATATTTTTTAATACATATTAATAAATATAAATAAAAATAACATTATAAAAAATACTTTTAGATACAAATATAACCATTATATTTTTATATCTTGATTTATAATATTTTAATAGAAATTAAGGGCTAAAGTTCAACCTCAAAATCCATAAATGACTTATATTATAAAATGGAAAGAATATTATATTTAGACTTTAAATTATCTCAAATCATATTAGACCTCAAATAAATGTCAGTTTGGGTTGGATAACTTTTGCGTACACAAATTTTTAGGTAGGTTTCATGTTATAATCTTTAAAATTAATTTTTTTGGTGGATCAAGTTTGATTACATTGGATACCTCCTATCTAATTAAATTTTACCAACTTTAGTTATGGCTATGCTCAGGTTGCATTTTTTTTTTCATAATGATTAATTAAGGCTCTATTTGGTATAGTTTTTTTTTTAGCTTTTGCTTTTAAAAAAAACTAGAATCAATTTCTTTTTTTTTATTGATTTTAGTTTTGAAAATGAGTTTTAACCTATTTTAATTTAGCTCAACATCACTCCCAGCACTATAGCTATCACAATAATAATAGTAGTAGTAGTGTGCAAAATCGAATAATCGTTTCCATTTAGATTGTGTGTGTGTGTGTGTGTTATTCGTCCCTTATATTGAATATTCTCATCTTGGATATCCTAAAAATATTGACCAGACCCAGATATATCTAATATATTTATTAAAAAAATACTAATTTATCTATTTTAACAACTTTTTCAAGAAGATATTAAAAAAAAGATTGTATATAAGTTGATATCCATATTAGTATCTTATTTTTATCTAAAAAAGTGTTAAAATACTAGTATAAAATTTTAAATTACAAAAAATAAATAAAATTTAAAATCTTAAAGCTATAAAAACACAAGATTATAGTATATTACTAAAATAATCAATGAAATATTGGATAATCCAATCAAAATTTAGATATCCTTTTAACTGAAAGTGGATAAGACTTTTTTAAATATCAGGTCATATGTTTGAAATTCTAATTTCTTACATAGCCTTAGTAGAAGTAGCAGTAAGAGGAGCATTAGTAGTAGCAATAGCAACAACAATAGTAGTGATGTTGATGGAAATGATGATGATAGTGATAGTGATAAAGATAATAATTGTGAAAATGATAACATGACGGCGATAATGAAACTTATAACAACAACATACAATGATAATGATACTAGTATTAATAACAATAATAATAGTTGATGTTATTATTACTTGTAAAGTAAAGATAAATAATGCAACATAAAATTACATCAATTTCTATTACGCCAAAGCTGATCTACTATACACAATCGAAGATTTGTCATTTGGCAAAGCTTTGACTCATATTGTGAACACCATTAATATTTTTTTAGGCATCAAACTCAATTGGCTCATTACCCTCATCTTGAGTCTCACTTGCCATATACTCTAATAATAATAATAATAATAATCATAATAATAATAATAATAATAATAATAATAATAATAATAAATGAATATGGATGCACACTACTCCATGAGACTAAATACATATCAAGGGTTGACAAACCTTAATAGAAAATTGTATAATAAGGTTTCTCATATAAAATGTTTAACTTATTAAATACTGTATCTATATAAAAAAGAATAGCATTCTATCAATCTGCATACTTTTAAAAATTAGTTTTAAAATTAACCTTACACCCTTCATTCAAAAATAATAAAACATTTAATGTATAGATAATGGAAAAAAAGTGAGGGTAAAAATAAAAGGTAGGTTTTGACATTTTTAAAATGACTTTTTTTTTCTATGAAAATTTAGTGATAGAATGACTTCTTTATATATATATATATATATATATATATATATATATATATATATGGAGGGAGTATTAATAACAACTATAGTTTGCTATTTATATTTATGGTTATTGACAAGCCAAAAACCCCAAGCTCAACTCATTTAGATTTTTTTAAGTCTTGAGTTTAGATCAAATTTGACATGAGTCAATTGATCATGGCTCAAGCTTGACTCAAAAACACTCGTGAGCTTGCTTAACATAAATAAACTAAATCTTCTTATTTTTCATGATTTAATTTGTTAAACTATCCAAATAATTTGAAAGCTAAACCAAATCAACCTATTTACATATTCAACTTGACTGATGACTCATTTAAGTATTTGACTCATTTATTAATTAAATTCAATAGAAACAAGTCAAGCCTATAAATAAGCTAACGAGCAAGCAAGATTTGATTACTATCGTGGCTCAAGCTCAACTCGTTTAACCAATGAACCTAAAAATAAGGTCCGGCCTTTATTTGTTTACCTAAACAAACGAGTTGAACCAAGCCCTTAGCGATTTGTAAGTTGACTCAATTTGTCAACAACCCTACTTATATTCTATTATTCTCCTTTGCTACATTCCTATAAAAGAACTGAATGTAGAAATGTTTCTAATAGAAAGTATTAAATAAAGAAATATTGCAGCAACAAGAATACTTTTTCATAATTTGATACAAAAATTAATATATAGAAAAAATGGAAGCAAGACAATTTTTTTCCTCATACTATTCAACATAAGCATCATCAACATAGAAGTATTCCACTACTAATATAATGAATAATTGGCTAATTATGATCCACAATAGTATAGGTGAAAGTGTATCTACAAATGAATAAGCATGTATGTGGTCGCAACCATGAAGGCTTCTACATCTACTGAACAACAATTGATGCTTATGCACTAATTTAACGTATTCCAATTGTAACCCAATACCTATCTTCGACCAAATTAAACAAATCCCCCTCCTAAGTCAAGGGATTCAAAGTGATCAGGTTATAATTATTTATTATTGAATTTTTAAGCATTAAGTTGCATATAGCCACATACAGTAACCATACTACTGGCATGCCTCAGATATCTCCAAAGAGAAGACCCATCACAAACTACATAGTTCATCCCAGAACCAGCAATCCATTTCTTATAAAAGTAGCGCTTATTTGAATAACCGCATTAGTAGAACTAGAATTATAATAAAGCATTCCACCAATATTATAATAAACTAATGGATGGAATTATATGCATAAGTTTTTTCTTGGCTTCATAAATCGTAGATATTGTAATCCAAAAGACCCTTAGCTAGAACAAATGTTAACACAAAACTAATAATAATAATAATAATAATAATAATAATAAAATAATAATAATAATAATAAATAAATAAATAAATAAATAAATAACACCTCTTGTATCCCAAAAGTGTTGTCTATACCTAATAAGAGACCATATCAGGAAAGCAAAAGGTAGAAAAAAAAATCATCAAGCCCTTCTCATCATACAACTGAAAAAAGATCAAAATCAAAGAACCACCTCTAGCAAGAGTTTAATAGAGCCTAATTTATCCTATGATGATAAATGATCATTGACGAGAGACAAAAACCAAACCAATTCATAAGAAGGCTTTGAAATAATACAATTCCCAAGATGCCTAAACCTCACATGATTCAAAAGAGACCCTCATATACTAGGTCAGTTGGCTACATTCATAACTTTTTACACTGTCTAAGTTCCAAATAAGGTCATAGGGCCTTTAAGGGAAGCCTTTTGTGCCACCTTTAATCCACTATCCAATGCATAATTTTGCAAAGAGAATTTCATAATTCTAGTTAATAATGGATAGATTTATTGACAATGATCAACCCACTTTTAACATAGTTATATGTTAAACAACCCAGAGCTAGTTATGTTACCTTCCCTGTCTTCTTAATGTCATTATATATGTTTAAATTTATTTTTTTTAAATAAAATATAGTAATGGCTACTAAGTAGACACTAGTAGATGAATTCATGGTTGGGGTGGAAAAGAAAGTGTTAGGAAAAGAAAGTCAATATCATGTTCAAATATTATATTTAATTTATTAAAACATTGTATTTAATTTTGTAGGAAATGAAAGTCAAATCCAATATTATCAATACAATATTAAATTTAATTGTTTGAATATCTTTCCAACTTTGATTCAGTATTAGGCATGTAATTTTGTATATATTTGGAACTAGTGAATGAGAAACACACAATTTGATCTTAAAAGCTTGGTATGGTGTCAGAACTCTATGAAGGCAAATCAACAAGTATTCCTACAACTCTCGTAAGATAAACACGTCCATGAGTGGGGAAATTAGTTGAGGGAAAGAGTAAAAAAATTAAATTTAGAACCAAACTATTGTGCACATAATGCAAAAAAAAAGGGGGTATGAAATGAGAAATTCTTACCAGTTGATCAATTATCATACTAGTGGTCTTCAAGATGAGGATCTAGATATGGCAATCATGAAGGGACTGGAAGAGGTGTCAGTGGCCTCGGTAGAGGTGCATCAAGTGTTGTGGTAGTCACTAACACTTCATCAAATGATGGAACCAATATAGCTGGATCTAGTATTAAGTGATTGCATAAAGGTGATCTAGTAGCGCTCCCAATCTTCGATTTAGAAGATTGTACACCATTAATGTCATTAATCCAAAGTCATAAAAATTCTAATGATTATGATAAAATGATTAATAAGTGTGATTCATATATTTGGTTGATTGGTATTGGAGCGTCTCATCACATGACAAGGAAATGAGATGTATTAAGTGATGTGCACAATATTGTGCTTTCACATGTCCATTTTCATAACAATCCCCTTTTAGCACTTGAAAATTTTATTTAAAAGAGTTATTATCATAATCTAAAATATTACAATGTAAGATGTTACCACCATATTTAGAATAAGTCTAATCTCCTCTACCATTCTTACACTATAGTGTTAAGACTAAAATGTTACTCTACTTAAATTAAGAAGACCGATAAATAAGAATCATATAAAAGATATTATGTTACAAGTTATCACTATTTTCATATTACAAGAAATGTCAGATAAAGATACAACAACCAAAAGAAAAGAAGTATAGAATGAGATATAAGAGACCAAGAGATATGTGAATAAACAATATTGAAGCGGACGCCATATAGTCATAAATTTCAACCCCCAAAGCCTAACCACCTCAATTAGGGACCTTAAAGTACTCTTGTAAGGTCATGATTACCCGTCGAATAAGTAAGGGACCATAAAATATAACTTATCGGTACAATGGTACTAAGTAAACCAGTATACAACATTAAACATAAAACATGTCACATGAAACACATAAAATGTAGCATAAAGAAATCATGGCATGAATACATGAAGAGTACACATGATAGCTAAATGACATAATCACACCATAACTCATACCATTTATAGACCATATGTTCATCATACCCCTTATAGTATGTAAGATGTAGAATCCAAAAATATCATTTTAGATCCTTCATTTATTATCATAAAAGAGAGTGCCAAAGTTGAAATTTACTCATGCTTTTTGGTTCCAAATTCATTTTTTAGCTAGCAAATTCACTTATCAAATTTAAAATATTTTCCTCCATAATTTCTCTCTATGCCAAAATTTAAAAACATTTTAGAAACTAACCTACTAATATATTATCTTTTAAATTTAATATAATTGCATAGACATAACTTTTGAAAAATTAAAAGTTAAAACAAGTAGTTACTAATACTTTACTATTTGAATCTTTTTATAGCTCTCATTCTTAGTAATTTATCTTTATCTTTTTTGTTATTCTTCCTAATCCTTATTTTTTCAGACCATTCTCTCTCATTTTATATATTCAATCTCGAAGATAGAATAATTTTCTTTAACATGATATTTGAAAACCTTATAATTTGTATATACACACTCTAAAATTTCTAATTTAGTGAATTGATAAAAAAATTAGTCTATTAATATTAATATACTTTTCTTAATTTGTAAATTTTTTGGATATGGAGTACATTCAAACAAGAATTTAAATGTAATTTTGGTGATAAATATTCAAACTTTAATTTCATTCTATCTTTGATCAAAGTTTTATAATCAAATCTAAAGACAAAAAAAATTGCTTAAAAATAGTTTCATCCATGTCATTTATAAAAATTAAAACTTTTATTTACATAAAAGTAAATTTCAAGAATTATTTTTTTTTGTTAAAAAAACAATTAATTCTTATCTTAGGTAGACTTAGTTACAATCTTAATTCTATAAAAAAAAAATGTAAACTCAACTTTTATTTTTATTTAATTTTATACCAATTTTTTATTTCAATTTTTATATAATTTTCTTAAGTTTAAAGTTACACAGATTATGAAATTAATTTTTATATGACCTTGGTTAAATTATTAACAAAAAAATACTAATAATGATTCTTACGCGCGCTAAATCTAGTTTATTTGTATGCGAACACGAATTATCATTTCTTTTGGATAATCATCTCAACGCGTTAGTCTCTATTTGTGTTGTAGGAGAAAACACTTGAGAATAGGCTTTCGTAATGATGGAACAAATTATTATTCATTTGGAAAGTATCTCCTGCAAATTTGAAGACCAACGGATGATTATGTTGCTTGAAAAGTAACAAACAAGCAACTAAGAGTCTACGTGCATGTGTATGGTATGCATGGCATGCAAGGAGGGAGTAGCCACGTGAAAGAGGAATATATTGGCATTATTTTCAAGCCTTATTAAGTGATTTAGCTAATTTATTATTTAAGTAATAAAGTAAGAGAATAAAGTTAGCATAAAATAGCATAGAGTTAGCACAAAGGTAGTATAATACCTTTTAGCTTGGAATCTTTTGGAATATGCTTTAGCTAGTGGTAGAAAGGTTATATTATGTATGAATGTCGAGCATATGACAAGGAAGGTTGAATTGAAATAAAGTTGAAGATCAACATTGAATGAATTCTGTGTGAGTTCAAACTCAAGCAAATAGAATTTGTGTGAAAGATTTTGCTTGAAAGTTTTAATCTCTTTGTATGTGTGAATTAGAGATTAATCCATATCTTTTCTACTATTCTTAATCCATATTTTTCTGCCCTAATTACCATCAAAATCCTACTCTAATTCATTTTTAAAACAAACCCTAACTCGATATACAAAACTGAAGCCCTAAACTATTCATTTGAAAACCTAAACCATCCTTACCAACCAAACACCACCTTATTCCCCTTTTTCGAAAAAACCCTAACCCTAACCCTAAACCACGATTCCAAACTACATCCAAACCCTAACTATCAACACTAAGCATCATCATTAATCCATCATTGAATGCATAGGTTAATTAGTGTGTTCCATTCGAACCATCATCATTGTTAAACCCTCATCACTGAATCACCATCGTCACTCTTCTACCATAATTCAAACCACCATCATCTTATTTACATCACTTTTGAAGCTTTAGTCTTTTAACTCACCATCATCGAACCTTTATCACATTATCCAAACTCCATTCAAACCATTAGTTTCACATAATTGATGATTATACCCTCCTACACACATCAATTTGATTTATAAAAATGACATGGAAGGAAAAATAAAGGAAAAAAAAATAAAGATATAAACTTTCTTTCCCTTATTCAATTGTTAGAAAAGTTTTATAGAAAAAAAAAATTCTTAAAAAATATTCTTTGTTGTTATTATTATTTACATATCCTTATATATTCAATTAAAAAAAATTGTACATTAGTACATAAAAAATTCCATTAAGTTTCCAAAAAATAAAAAAAACATTATATAAACTCAATACTAATGCTATTTTTTTAAAAAAAAATCATAAACTCACTAAAAATATATACTTGTTTGGTATATACCTTTAGATAAAATAAAAATACTTGTCAAAATTAACCTACAAACTCAAGTAAGAGGACAAGTTTTTAAGCATTATATCTACAAGATACACCATCTCAACAAGAACAAAACAAACCAGCGTAGAAGCAGCTTGGACAAACATACATAGATCACAACACCAATCAAGAATCCGAAAACATAGATCTTAACCAAAAGTTCAACTTGAGAAAATGGTGAAAACAAATATCTAAATCAAACAATCACTACCCGGAATCAACAATGGAGTTGCAAGCCAAAATATGTTGGAAATCTAGATCCGACAATAAGAAGCTCAGATCTGGGTTGTTAAAATGGAAAAAACACAACAAGATCAATAAATATAATGAAATATTTCATGGAGCCACTTCCTGAACTCTTTAGCCCAGTTTGATAGAGTACACAAAGGCACGATAACTTGAAAAGGCCTATGGATTTGTTGAGAATCCTTTATAGATATAAAGAAAGTAAATTTTGAGGCATCAACTGAAATACTCCAAAACCCTAATTTAGAAAATTATGGTAAAATAAGGATTTATTAGAAAAATTAATTAAATAAATTATTTTATTAAAATAAGGGGAAGTAATTAAGGTAAAATAAAAAGGAAAATAATAAATAATTTAATTAGGAAAAGTTAGGGTGTTTTGCTAATTAAAATGGAATTTAATAAAAATTATTCAAAATATCCCAAATTAATCTAAAAAGGAAATTTAATTATTATTTTATTAAATATTATTATTTTAAATAATCAAAAATACCAGAATATTCTAAATTCCCCAACCCATCTATTTTTTCTTTTTTCCCTTTTTTTTTACCTTCTTCCCCGATTTGAGCCAGCCCTCGCCGCTCAAAACCCCCATCTCTTTTCCTTCAGCATAGCCCAGCCCACCATGCTTTTTTTCCTCGGATCCCTTTCTTTTCTTCTTTTCTTTCTTCTAGACCGACGGGCCAACCCGAGCCTTCTCCTTCTTCTTCCCTCTCCTCCCCCACGTAGAACTGTAACTTTGTAACCCCCTCGGTATTCCGACCAACCACCATTGCATGCCGTCCTACCACCTCCCCTCTCTCCTCGTCACTTTCCTTTCCTCTTTCAACCCTAACCACCCCCGTATCTCCTCACGCGTGCCCTCCCTCTTTTCTTTTCTTCTCCCTCGACCAAATAGGCCTTGCAAATTTGTAGGCTTATATCAGCCTGCCACACCTGCCCCCTCTTGTCTTCTTCCACCTCTGTTATTTCCACCCTTAATTATCTATAAATATCCCATACCCGACCCTTAATTGACCTTCCTTTCCGCTGCCTAGAAAATTTGCCTCCCTTACGTTGTCACTCGTTTAGATGACCACACAGTCGTCATCACCTAACACCGCTACTTGAACCACCTACCAAAATACTCATTGCATCACCCCTACCGAACCACACCACTCACCACCCTCGATTCCTCCTGCACGAGCTGCCTTGGCCAGGCACAGTTGGCCCCTCGATCTGCCAATTCTCATCCACTGCCACCCTTTGCGTTGCCGTACACCGCCATTCCTGCCACAACCACCACTCCTCCTATCCCCTAAAACAACCAACAAAGTATCCCCTACCTTCATTTCCCTTGCCTCCCTCTCCCTTCCTCCCCCTCCACCACCTTCAACTACCACACCAACTACTGCCTACAATGCCCCCTTGGTTGTGCTACCACCACCATTCCAACCCTCTCAACCCAACGCACCCACCACCACCACAACCACCCTCTCACTACCCCTCTTCTAACCTAGAAAATCATTTCCCCACCTTCTCATCCTCCTCCACCGCTACTGCTGACACCAGCTGGTTACCACCATTCCTAGGTTGTACCCTAACCTCCACAACCCTTACATATTATTAATGCAATTGTTATCATTTTATTAGTATTAATATCATCATCATCATCATCATTATTATTATTGTTATTATTATTATCGTTATTATTATTATTATTATTGTTCATATTATTATGACTCTAGTATTATTATTAATATTCAAACTATTATTATTATTATTATTATTATTAATTTGGGAACTATTATTACTAATGCTAATATTGACATGATATTTCGAACCCTATCATTACTATTACTAAGATTTGAAGTATCATCATCATCATCATCATCATCATCATCATCATCATCATCATCATCATCATCATCATCATCATCATCATCATCATCATCATCATCATCATTATTATCATTATCATTATTATAATCATCGCCATCATCATTATTATTAACCTTAACCCTATTATTACTAATGTTACTATTAGTAATAATCATCATCATTACTATTATTACTATTATCATTATCATTATCATTATTATAATCATCGTCATCATCATTATTATTAACCTTAACCCTATTATTACTAATGTTACTATTATTATGATTATTAGGACCCTTATTATTATTATTATCATTCTTAAGATCCGAACTATTATTACTATTACTATTACTACTACTACTACTACTACTACTACTACTACTACTTTATCATTATTGTTAATATTACCTATATCACTAATATCACTATCACTACTAGCATTACTACTACTACTACTACTACAACTACTATTATTAGTATCATTATTGTCACTACTTTAGCATTACTAATACCACTATTATTATTACTAAGATTTGGGCTGTTATCAGTATTACTCCTCCTCCTCCTACAACTACTGCTATTATTAAAGCTATTATCTTTAGTAATATAAATATGGCTAGCCATATTTAACATGAACCAATATAACTACTAAGAATTATTTTGACTAGTAGTAACATGATTAGCTACTTTAAGAATAACAACCCTACTTTTATTTATAAAACTACTGTTATTATTAGTAACCCTAATATTAGGCTATGATAAGGGTAAGGTAGGAAATTATGGTAATTTTGGTAAGAGGGAAGTTAACCCTTAGCATTTTTCTCTTATAGGTGAATCAAGTTAAAACCTTAAGGAGGCGTAGGAGTGTGCTCCAAGCCTAGTGTCGTACTAGGTAAGGATGTAGCTAAGACTAACTATATGTGTGTTATGTTCCTTGTATTCCATGTTTTATGTTATGTTTGTGTACCTTATGTTATTATGTTTGCTTACTTGTAGCACAACTTAGATTTGAGGTACGTTCATGTAGCCTCCTTATGGCATGTGTATAATGATATGTAAGTTGTACTTTTGGTATTATATGATATGATCGTCTAGGACATGCATGCTAGGATGGTTTAATAATATGATATGGGGTAAAATGATGAAAAGGGAAAAAGGAGAAGTGAGTTGACTAAAGGGATGTAAAATTGACCTAATTATGTTATGATCCGTGAGGGGATAAATAAAAGGAAAATATGGATAAAATAAAAGAGTGGAGTGAATCTTGCATGGGGAATTCTAGGGTTTACATGGGATGGATGAAGTGTGCATGGGGATGATCCTTATGTGGGAAAAGTTGACTTAGGGTGTAAGTAAGGTAAGGAAATAGTTGTTGGGGGTGTTTAGAGTCCTTGGGTGAAAAATAGTACGTAGGGTGGTATAAGGGTGCATAGGGAACTTGGCTAGGATTTGAGAGGAAAACCCTAAATGGAAGAGGTTGTGAAAGTGAAAATAATGGAGGGTGAGAGGAATATGGGACAAAAGTGGAAGAATATTATATGGAGGGTGAGTATGGTTGTCATGAAGAAGAAAAGATGGTAGGAGAGTAATGGAGAGGCGATATATGGGAAAGGAAAGGTGCTAGGGTTTGGATGGCTAACTAGGGTTTCATAGTCACATGTGTAAATGGGAAGTAAAGTGGTATTCTTGGGGTTGAATGTAAGTGAGGTGATTTGTTGGATAGTAAAGGAGCTTTAGTTGTGTGTGATAGAGGGAGGATGGGCCACATAGGCCCATTTAGGGTTTCAGGGGAAAACCCTAGAGGACGATGGTGAGTGGACTTAGATGGCATAAGGAAGTGGGCCATGACCCACACACTTAGGAGTTATGGATTCATGGTGAGTAAGTAGAAGAGGGAAAAGATGTCAAGATGTATTAGAGGGTGCAGGAGTCCCAAGATATGGAACATGCCCTCTTGGGAGAATGAGAGTAGATGGATGGTGTAGCCCAAAGAACGTGAATGTCTAGGGTGAAAATATATTGAATAAGACACAATAAGATACTAACCATTTAAAGCAAAAGATTATTGAGCTGGGCCTAGACCAATCCACAGGCATAATAGTGGCTAGGTGTCGGGGTGCCCTAGAGACCGATCCACCGACATATAATAGTTATCAGGAGTGTTCCGTCCTATACATTTTGATCCACCGGCTATAATAGTGGGGGATCCCAAGCTCAATGATCCAAAATCTAAGTTATGATAAGACATGGGTAAGACACTAAGTAATTATAGTGAAACACCATAAGAGTTGGGGCTAGACCGATCCACCAGCAATAATAGTGATCAGGAGGGTTTTACCCTATATGTTTCCGATCTACCTGCTATAATAATGGGGTTATCGCACTCGCATGGACGTATAAATAGCATGGTGTGAAATGAGCATTTTGACTAGAGATCTCATGATTGAGTTTAACTGGACTATAGTACGACCTTTATTATTTGTATTGCTGGTATGTTATATATATGATCTTGCTTGTGTTATATGCCATTTTATTTTTGGCCTTAGATGTATGGTTACCTTACTCAGTACATAGCATACTAACCACCTGTTTCATGGGTGCTACTTATTCCCACAAGCAGAAGGCCCTGCAGAGTTTTTGCAAGTAGGAGATGCCATCTTCGATGCCTATGATACTTATAAGGCATCGAATGGGGCTAAGAGTTGAGCTTAGACTTAGCCTAAAGATTGAGAGCAACATTGGCCAGATTCTCTTTTACTATTTATGTACTATTTTAGTTTGGTTTTGTTTTATTGTACTATATCTTTTATCCCTTTAGGAACTCTAATTATGCACTCATTTGGATTATAATAACTTTTTATGTGCAGTTTGATTTTCGTACTATAAACACTGTATTTTTTCTATGAATCCTTGTTTTAAATTTGTTTAAGGTTTGGTGATAACTTTTCTTTAGCCTTGTGGTTAGTACAAGACTAGCCAGGGGACGGGCTTGTATTGATCATGGCGGTAGTACCCCTGTTCTTGCATTTGTTTGTCTAACCGAAAATTTTCATTTGTAATTTTAGGGGTGTTACATAAACAAGAGGGAATGACATACTAAAAGCAAAACTTATAATAGATAAGTACCTAAAGAAAATAAAGCATTGACACTGATTACACGGTTTTACCATACCCATTTCATCTGCTAACATAACATTTGAATTGTTTCTCTAGCTGTGAAGGCAAATGGCAATGTTGATATACATGGTGAGAGACATAGGCAAAGAGAGATAGAATATCATGTTTGAGACACTATGCCAAGTTCATTACGTCCATGCAAAAGATAATAAATTAGAAATTTTTAAATCTTGAAATGAAACAACAACGTCATGAATTACTTTATGCTTAGGGGTAATCCCAAGTTCTAGTCAATGTTGTAAAGTTTAGGAATTAAGTAAACGGTCTGCTAGGTGGCTTCTTTCCCATTAGTTCAGCATAATGATACCTTATGCATGATGCAAAAAAATTCGGGTCTCTCTGTTGCAGCCAATTTCAGGAATGCGAAATATAAGGATTCACATAGAAACATTTTAATACATAATGGTGCTCTTCTAAGTAGGGATGGCAATGGGTATTGGACTCGACCCAGACCCGCTAGACCTGCCTTATTTTTAGCAGGTCTGGGTCCTTCTAGCGGGTCTGGGTCCATATATATATCTTAATGGGACTGGGTTCGAGTCCAGTAGTTCTAGATCCAGACCTGACCCAGACCCTACCCGCCAGACCCATTTAGTATATATGTGTGTGTGTGTTTATATATATACATATATAAATGCATACTAATATTATGTTTTTCATTATTAACATAATCTTATTTGAGCTCCTTATTCATTTTTTTTTAATTTTATTCTTACATATTTACTTTATAATCAATATTTACAATATTATATTTTAAAAGCATTAAAATACTATTTAAAAAGTTAACGTAACTATTATAATATATTTATTTTTTCACATGGAGGATTTTTTAACAAAAAATACATATTAAGTTATATAAAACATAAATATATTTGTATTTACATAGATTATTAATTATTTTTTTTAAAAATAGCCGGACACATTTAAGACCCGTTTACCCGCTAGACCTAGTGGATCTGGGTCTGGGTCTAAACTTTTAAGACCAGATGGGTCTGGGTCGGATTTGGGTCTAAGTAACATAAACGGGTCCGAGTCTGGATATGACTGGACTCAGCTCAGATCCGACCCATTGCTATCCCTACTTCTAAATGCTTAGTGTCTTCAAGTATCTCAAGGAATCTCTTGACTACTTGTTTTTTCAAATAGATAGCAAAAGAAACCTCCAGGGGATGTTATCATGCAATCTATAATTCTAGCCCAGGTAGCCCTTTATTACTCCATTGGAAACTGATACAAGGTTAATATGTCACTACAAATATTTCATGATCGTATTAACTCCATTAATAGGCTTAAAAGTAGAAAAATAATAATGATATATAACAGATTCCCTCTATACCTAGCTTGCATAAATGGATAATTCCTTCTAAAATTTCAATCATTAGACAATATAGTAATCACCAATCAATAGTTTGAAACTAGCACACTACTCCACAAAAGCCTGATAAGGAGAGGGGATGAGTGATAAACTGATAATTATGGCAATTCAACAAACCACCTTACATGAGAAAATAAAAAAGGGGGTAAAGTGAATTCATTATCATCTTTTGACTAACCCAAAAATAAAACCATAGACTAGCTACAAAAACTTAGCAGCCACATAAATGGTAAATACCCGTTAACAAGAAAATTTAAGCCCGCAAGTTGATAATCACAAAGCTTTCCCCCCTTTAACCATTTAGGTTGTTCATCAAGCTTCCTAAACATGGACGCATTTCATGGATTCAGATAAATGAATGAATATAACAATAAACACAATACTAGACAAGAGTGAACATTCACCATAGAAGGACCTAAAAAATCATACGAAATAGTGTACGACAAACCTTTACAACCCACCCAAACATGAAATTATAAAGACAAATGAAGAATGGTCTAGATAACAGAGAATATGTATATGGTCCACTTGTAGTAGACACCAAGTATGATGCGGTTATGAATGGACAAATGGAATTACTTTATTCCTGGGAGTGATCCCGAGTTCTGGTTAATGTTGCAAAGTCTAGGACTTAACTAAATAGACTGCTAGGTTGCTTCTTTCCCATTATTTTGTAAGCTAATTTTTGTTCACTCCATTTATTTATAAGTTCCATAGCCCCGATATTGCCCTCCCTCCCTTCGACAAGCTAAGGTAACCAACTCCTATTCCCACTTATAACTCCATTTACCTTATTGATTACCAATCAGCAAGCTACACACACATATAATACCCTTTACAAAAATGAAAATGAGAGCAGGAGAAGGTGTAAATATACAAAATGAAAAGCTATCAACTAAAATGTAACGATGAAATGCCTCATAGGCAGCCATGCCACTCACAACAGTCCAAGTTTTGGTGGGCAAGTCATCCGCAACCATATTAAATTTTCTTGCCTTATATAAAATGAGAATATCCTGCATCATACTCCTAGCCTCCCTAATAAAATTCATAATTAGATAAACCTCCCAAGGGCCTCCTGCATCGAAGGTACACCACTCAACCGCATTTTCAAAGTCTAACTTGATGATACAATCAGCATTATCTCGCGCATAAAAGATATAGTAAAAAAAACTTATGCATTGTTTATCTCGCACCACTAAGCCACATTAGAAAAATACGTTGGAATTAGCCACTCCAATTCGGAAAGACCCCATAAATTCCGCATCCATCTATGTCCAAAGAAAGAGCTACATTCGTGCTCTAATTCACTGAACCAAATTATGGTCGGATCTGTTGAGGAAAAAGGACAAATTGATAGCAAAAGATATTTTCCTTCCTTGTGTGATTAAAAATAGACAAAATAAAAATAGAAAAAATATAAAAATAAAGGACACCAAGTATTTACATCGAAAACCCTTCAAGGTGAAAGGAAAAACCACAAACCTTTTATTATGATGATAATAGGATTACAAGTAATTCTTCTTTAGTATGAACTAGAGGCTCATTCAACTTCTTTGCCCAAAAGATGATAGATTACTATGGATGGACTCTCTCACCAATTAAGTGGTGGAACACTTAAACTTCACTTGAGAAAATATGAGAACTTTTCTCAAGCACCTCACTTTTGTAGTGGCTCTCACTTTCTCTCTCCATGTAGAGTATTGCTTGCTTTGCTTGTGATGAACTAAGCCTTCCCAAAGATCCCTATTTATAGGAGTAGAAGGGGGTAACCTATAAGCCATAAGATGACTCTAGAATGCTCTCCTATTAATTTAAGCCAATAAACCTTGGTTACTTGCACATGGTGAAATGCACTTGTCTTCTCCAAATTCCTAAGAGGTCAAAAGTATTAACTATCTTTGGAAATCTACTATGCATGCATCATCCCCATTATTATTATTGTTATTGATTTGGGAATCCCCTAATTAAGGAGGGACCCCAACAATCTCTCCCTTCCCGACTTAATCAGGGGAAACCAACATGCCAAAACCTTCACAACAATCTTTAAACTTCTTGGTTGTTATTGTCTTGGTCATTATGTCTGACCAATTCTTTTCAGTGTGAACCTTCTCGAGTTGTATCCGCTTCTCCTCTAGCACATCCCTTATCCAATGGTATCGAACATCAATATGTTTTGTGCGAGAGTGATAGACTGAATTTTTGGCCAAGTGAATGGCACTCTGATTATCACAGTATAGAACATATTTTTCCTGCTCATGACTCAACTCTCGAAGGGAAATTTTCAACTATAACATCTCCTTGCATGCCTCTGTAGCTATAATATATTTGACCTCTATAGTAGATAAGTCCACACATTTCTGGAGCTTTTATTGCCAAGAGATAGCTCCCCCTACAAATGTGGTCACATACCTTGAAGTGGACTTTCTCGAATCAGTGTCTCCAGCCATGTGAGCATTTGTGTATCCCTCCAACACATGTTTCCCATTTCCAAAGCATAGAAACCTCTTAGATGTACCCTTGAGGTATCCACTTGACAGCTTTCCAATGCTCTTTTTATGGTTTAGACAAGAATCGATTTACAACTCCAACTTCATGGGCAATATCAGGCCTGGTGCAGACCAGGCATACATAAGACTCCCAATTGTAGATGAATAGGGAACATTCGCCATTTTTTTCTTCTCTTTCTTGCTAGTTGGACTTTGGCTCTTGATCAACTTGAAGTGACCAGTTAGTGGAACATTTACTGGCTTTCCCTTATGCATATTGAACTTCTCATGCACCTTCTTGATGTAGTGCTCTTGAGAAATTCATAACAACTTCTTAGGCCGGTCTCGAGTAACCCTCATCCCAAGGATTTGCTTTGTTGGACCCAAGTCCTTCATTGCAAAGGCACCACTCAATGCTTTTTTAAGTGTTGCAATCTTCTTCTTATCACGCCCAACAACCAACATATCATCAACATAGAGAAGAAGGATGATAAAATCTCCACATGTGTACCTCTTCATGAAAACACAGTGGTCGGTGTGAGTCCTTTTGAATTTGTGTTGTTTCATGAAGGTTTTAAACTTCTTATACCACTACCTTGGTGCTTGTTTGAGTCCATAAAGACTCTTTTTGAGATGACATGCCAAGTTCTCTTTACCTGGAACCACAAAGCCTTTGGGTTATTATATATATATATATATCTCCTCTTCCAAATTTTCATGTAGAAATGTTGTTTTGACATCAAGCTATTCAATCTCAAGATCGAGACTAGCGGCAAGACCAAACATTGCTCAAATTGAAGACATCTTAACCACTAGCGTGAAAATTTCTTCGAAATCAATGCCCTTTTCTGATTTCGCCCTTTAACTACAATTCGAGCCTTATATCAAGGCTTCGAGCTATTTTCTTCACTTTTGATCTTGTACACCCATTTGTTCTTCAAGGCTTTCCTTCCCTTGGGTATCTTGACTAGATTATAAGTATGGTTCTCATGTAATGAGTCCATCTCCTCTTGCATGGATTTCATCCATTCTTCCTTCTGGACATCTTCCATGACCTCGATGTAGCTTTGAGGCTCCCTCTTAGCAAAGAGTATATATTCTCTTAGATCATACTTAGAAAAAGGTTTTCTCACCCAAGTTGACTGTCGCAACAGAGGCTATACCGCAGGCTCAACTGATTCAGCTGCTTCTGCATCATTTGACTCAGATGATGACTCCTATGTTATACTTCTATTTTGATCTAGTTGATCACTAGTTTCATCATTGGTGCTTGTCTGTTCTCTTGATTCATCATGTACCATTGGAGATGGCTCTTCTTGAGGATGGGAGCAAACCCTAAGCTTGGGTTTTTCTGGTTGCTTGAAGTCTTCTATTGTCTGGTCCTCAAAGAACACAACATCTCGACTTCTTACAATCTTCTTCTTTAAAGGATCCCACGACCTGTAGCTGAACTCATCTTGAGGTGATCTAACATAGATGCATTCTTTTGTCTTTGAGTCAAGCTTGGATCGTTCGTCCTTAGGAATGTGGACGAATGCTCGACACCCAAACACCTTGAATTGGTCATATGATACTTTCTTTCTTTTCCATGCTTCCTCCGGTATTTCACCATCTAAAGGATCTGAGGGTGAGTGATTTATGATGTGGACAACGGTCTTCACAACTTCTTTCCAAAATGACTTGGGTATCTTGGCATTTAAGAGGATGCATAGAACTCTTTCATCTATTGTGCGGTTCATTCTTTTGGCCACCCCATTTAATTGTGGTGTATTGGGAGGTGTCTTCTTGAGCCTAATATCATGTTGCTCATAATATGCCTCGAATGGACCGCGATATTCTCCACCATTGTCAGCTCGAACACACTTGAGCTTTCTTTCTGTCTCATGCTCCACTCGAGTATGGAACTCATTAAATGCCTCACATACTTGGTCTTTGGTTTTCAACAAAAACACAAACACCTTTATTGAGTGGTCATCGATGAACGTCACAAAGTATAATGCACCAACTAGTGATCTATCTATCATCGAGCATACATCAGTGTGCATCAATTTAAGAACATTCTTTCTTCTACGAGGAACATTGCTTCTAGAAAATGAAACTCTATGTTATTTTCCATCCAAACAATGAGTGCAACGCTCAAGAATTTTACCTTTCACATCTGGGAGGAGCTCTTTTTGAGTGAGGACTTGCAATCCCATCTAGCTCATATGCCTCAACCTCTTGTGCCACAGCTCTAAAGACAAGTTATCATGGGCAACATTAGTCTCTCCCTTGCATAGCTTGCCTTATGTAACATATAATGAGCCTTCTTTTCTTCCTCGAGCAACAATTGTGCTATTTCTTGTGAGTTTCCATTTTCCAGCACCGAAGCTATTCACGTACCTAGCATCATCGAGCTTCCTGGCTGAGATGAGGTTGAGACGCATGTTTGAAACATGTCTCACGTCCTTCAACACAAGTTCACATCGTGTGTTGGTTACCAGAACGACATTACACATTTCCATGATCTTGATTAAAACTTGATTTCCCATCTTTACGTTACCAAAACCACCACCTTGGTATGATGAGAAGAATTCTTGATGTGGGGTGACATGGAAGGAGGTACCTAAGTCAATAATCTATGAGCTATCATCGTCGGCAATGTTAAGATAATTGTCTTCACTAATGAGAAAGATATCATCAAGTTCAGTTGTCACCACAGCTGGTGTGCTCTTGTCTTCTTTCTTCTTCGGGTCGATTGTGTCGGTCTTGACAGTCCCGTTCTTTTAATCTCTCTTATAACTTTGACATTCGAATTTCTTGTGGCTAGGCTTGTGACAATAGTAGCATATGATCCTAGAACAAGATTTAGACCTACCTCTTGAATTTTCATGACCCCTAGTCTTACTCCTTCCTCGAGTCTCACTTCTTCTTCGATTCTCAATGACATTGGCCTCGGATTGGACAGAGATTCTATGTTCTTTTCTCATTGATTCTTCATTTAATAGGCTGTTGATGACATTATCCATGGAGAGCTTTCCTTCGGGAGCTGAGTTACTCAGGATGACGACAAGAGTATCCTAACTCTCGGGTAGTGAACTAAGGAGTAACAAAGTCTGTAATTCATCATCGATCTCCATCTCAATCTTTGTGAGTTGATTTACGAGCCCCTTGAAATTGTTCAAATGCTCGATCATACTTTGGCCACCATTGTACTCCAACTTGACCAATCTTCTAACAAGATGAGCTTTTATTTTGGGGTGTTTTCTTTTGAATCATTGATTCAAGCTTCTTCCATAACTCATAAACATTTGTGTAAGTTGACACATGCTCGAATATGATTCAATCAATGTACCTATGGATCATAGCAACCACCTTTCGATTCAAGAGTTCCTATTGGCATCTTTTCCTTCTAGCATGTTCTCCTTTGTAATAGGTTCATATAAATCTTTGCAATATAGGTGATCCTCCATCATAGGCTTCCAATATGAATAATTATCGGTGGTAAGCTTGAACATGTCACCATCATGAGTGATGGTACCCTCCATTTTAAATCATACAAGAGAATATGATAGCCTTATGAACCAGGCTCTGATATCACTGTTGGGGAAAAAGGACAAGTTGATAGTGGAAGACATTTTCCTTCCTTGTGTGATTAAAAATAGGCAAAACAAAAATAGAAAAATAAAGGACACCAAATATTTACGTGGAAAACCCTTCAAAGTGAAGGGAAAAACCACAAAACTTCCACTATGATAATAATAGGATTACAAGTAATTCTTCTCTAGTATGAACTAAAGGCTCACTCAACTTCTTTGCCCAAAAGAGGATGGATTACTGTGGATGGACTCTCTCACTAATTAAGTGGTGGAACACTCAAACTTCACTTAAGAAAATATGAGAACTTTTCTCAAGCACATCACTTTTGTAGTAGCTCTTACTTTCTCTCTCTATGTAGAGGATTGCTTGCTTTGCTTGTGATAAACTAAGCTTTCCCAAAGACCCCTATTCATAGGAGTAGAAGGGGGTAACCCATAAACCATAGGATGACTCTAGAATGCTCTCCCATTAATTTGAGCCAATGAACCTTGGTTACTTGCACATGGTGAATGCACTTGTCTTCTCCAAATTTCCAAGAGGTCAAAAGTATTAACTATCTTTAGAACTCTACTATGCATGCATCACCCCAATTATTATTATTGTTATTATTATTATTATTATTATTATTATTATTATTATTATTATTATTATTATTATTATTATTATTATTGCTTTGGGAATCCCCTAATTAAAAAGGGACCCCAACAGGATCCCATTTGCGCGCTTATGGTATGTTACCTTCATTATTATTTCCAGGCTGCTAATGCCTTGTTAGTCTCTATATCATTTGTAAAGTTTTAAGTATCCCTTATTCTATATGATTAAACCCAACTATGAACAAAGAAAGAAACACTTAATTTCTTAGCAACATATTCGCCGACCATAAACCCCAAAATTTGAGAATTAAATTGGAGATTACACTTGTCTTAACTTCATATTGAAATATATATAACCTTAATGGTGTGTTTGGTTTGAAGAAAGTAAGAAGAAAAGGAAAGAAAATGAGAAGAAAAATATTTTTGATGTGTTTGGTTGCAGAGAAAAAGTGGAGTAAAGAAAATAACAAAGTAAAAGGTTAAGAAATATATACTGCATTGATTTCCTCACAAAAAAGTGAGGAAACTGAAAGAAAATCTATGGAAAATAATATTTTGGCCTGCAACATAATTTTTGTGGCTTTCATATATTATTAATATAATTCTCAAATATTATATTCTATCTCTTTTATCTTTATTTTTCATCATATATATCATTATTTTCATTTGCCTTTACACCAAAATTATTTTCTAAAAAATTATTTTCCATAGAATTCTTTCTAACAACCAAATAAGTGAAAGAAAGTTAATTTCATTTATTTTCTTTCCTTATTTTTTTTCCTTTTTATTTTCCTTTTCCATGCCATTTTTTATAAATCAAACAGAGCCTAACTATTCAAATTGAGATGGTACATGTGTAGTTCGAGTTGGAGTGGGTTAAGCCGAGGGTCTACCGAGAGAAACCTTGCTCAAACTCGATGGATAAAAGCTATAAAGGTTAAGCTGTATTGGTGGAGCCATGAGAAGGTCGAAGAATGAGATTGGAGGAGGAGATTAGAGACGTTGAAAAGGAAGATGATATCAATATATGTTTCTTAAATCTTAACCTTTTTCTTTGTTATTTTCTTTACTCTACTTTAGCTCGATGACTAAACAAAACAAAAATATTTTTCTTCTCATTTTCCCCCTATCCTTCTTACTTTCATCGAACCAAATACAAAAACACACCCTAACAATGTGTTTGAATTATAGTGAATCGGAGTAAGATTAAATATTAAAAATTAATCTAAGTAAAGGTAATAGACGTGATTTAAGGTGAATGTTTTAAAAATTCTATTTAGATTGAGGTAAATGAAAGTTAAAAAAAAAACAAATGAAAGACGAGACATATAATGAACAAGAATGAACCAGAAGAGAAAATCGATTTCATTTATATAAATTAGGGATATTTTTATCTGGTCAAGTAAAAATATTATTTATATATTAACTTTTAATTCTATTAACTCTAAAATTTAAGATTAATAAAAATAAAGTTTATTAAAATAAAAAAATTAAACTTTAATTTTAATTTACCTCGTTAAAATTAATAAAATTAATTTTAAATGACGTGAGTTAATTTATTTATTCTTTTCAAACCTGTAAAATTCGGTGTACAATGATTTGACATTATCTGCGGGGCCCATTACCCATGGGAGAGGTGCACCAATGGAGGTTACAGCCTCGGTAGTATATATGTGTGGATTGAGTTGTGGTCAGGCTCGTGGGAGCAAGGCGCTTCACCACTAAACCACAGGTACGACCACGGTTTGTTTTATATCCTTATTATATGTTCACGTCCGTCTGACTCGCCAAACAGCAAAACAAATAGTGTGGATTTCCCTCGAATGCCGTTTTCGCATCGCTTCTTTTCCACTCCATTTCAACTTTTACATCTTGATCGGTTTGGTTTGAAAGGAACAAGATTAACTAAGATGAATCAATTAATTTAATCTATTTAGAAATAAATTTTGCTAATTTTAATAAATGAATTAAGATTAATGTTTTATTTCTTTTACTTCATTTCACTTTATTTTCATTAATTTTTGATTTCAAAGATAAAAATAAATATATCTCCACTAACATCAATTTAAATAATATTTTAAAAATATTTATCCGTATTTTATTAATATCATCTATATAATACTTTTAAATATTTATCAAAATTATTTCCAATTCTTTTATTTTTAGTCCTCAACTCAATTAACCCGATCTAAAGTTACTGTACAGTATCAATTTACTTCTTCTTAAATCCGTCAAATTCCAACCCCGCTAACTAATTATCCAGTCGGTCAATAGTCAATCAAATCATTTTGTCGAAACCCAATGATCTAATGCCTGAGACACATTCGGTACCACAACAGACCCCGCCTCCTCCAGGCGCAGGCGACGTCGAGAGCCAACCCGCTGGTGTAAGGACTATAGGGACCTCTGGATATGGAGTTCCTGGCGTACTCGGGCTGTGGCGGAGGGAGAATGTATTGAGACGAGGGTCATTGACGTTGAGAGCTTTAGCGCTGTTGTTTTCCTTGCTGTCTTTTATTATCATGGCTAGTAATAAACATGGTGATTGGAAGGACTTCGATAGATATCAAGAATATCGGTAATGTTTCCATCTTTGATAGCGACTGCAATTTAATTATCTCGTTACCAATTATTTTTCATTGTTATTCTGTTCAGTATCATTTTCGAATGCTGAAGTAAAAGGGTTTAGAATTTTGTATTGCTATTTGGAAATATAGAATTCCGACATGAGCTTTGAGGATTTGTTTTTGGTCTTATAGGTATGTGTTGGCGATAGCAATATTGTCAACGCTTTATACAGGGTTTCAATCTCTTAAACATGTTCATCAGCTTTCTACAGGGAAAGAATTGATTGCTCAGAGGACTTCTTTTTTGGTTGATTTCTTTGGTGATCAGGTTGGTCCAGACTTGCTACTCTGATCCCTTAGGTTGTAGGCTCGTAGCTAAAAAAAAAAAAACGATTCTATCTTCTTGAAATTGTTTTTGTGAGATTAATTATTAGCAGTTCTGCTGACTATGAAAATAGCTGTATGGTGATGCACGTAATGAATTTTGTCTTTCAATGGTAGTATAATCTTGAGCAAATGTTCAAATCCAGACTCGTCTGGTGCATTTTGTATTCCTCTATAGTGTATTTCACACGGTTTACACTATTAGTGCTTGATAATCCTTTTTTCACAAATTTTACTATTAGAGTTTTAATAGCAGTATCTCTTATGAACTTAGCATATTGAATTTTGTAGTCGACTTATGACATGTGTTTTACATGACCCATATTAAAAACTGACATATCCTTATGAAAACCCTCTGTCATTCAACCCTTGCAGGCAGCTAAGTCAAGGTCTACTTTGTTTTCATTTTTGTCTAGCTAAGTCAAGTCAATTTGATCTGGACGCTTTTCATTTTTTAAGAACTAATTAATGATTAATGAGGGAAAAAAATGGACCTAGCTGCTATCAACACATTGAACGCTCTAATTTAATAAATTTATCGAGTGACATACAATGATTGGGTTTGGAACACTTGATATGCCAAATCTGTCAAAGTGGATATAGGTAAGACTGGACCCCCCTCTCCTTTTTCTTTCCTTTTCCACGGGAAATTCATGAATGGCCTTCATATTTTTCATTTAAATTTCCCTTTATGTTCCCCTCACCCTTGCCCTGTTGCTCTAAAAGATATAATTTGTGAGAAAATATTATTGTGCATTGCAGATTATGGCATACTTCTTGATGTCATCAGCATCTGCAGCAGTTCCCCTGACAAACAGAATGAGGGAAGGAGGCAACAATATATTTACAGATTCATCAGCTGCAGCCATCAGTATGTCTTTCTTGGCTTTCCTAGCATTGGCGCTCTCAGCTCTCGTATCTGGATATAAAATCTCAGTTGCATCATCGTATATATGAACTATGGACACATTTTCAATTATATATTTATACAGATACTCATCAATTGTTTTATAAAACACACCATTTTGTTGCCGTCTTACACTTCAGCAATACTGAAATTCAGATTCAGCTGTTTGTGATAGTGGTTTGATACCCTACTTGTATGTTCTTCCCTTTTCTTTTATTCATTTTACAGACAATTTGATGATGTTTATAGGAATCTGCAGCTGCAGCCTTTTCATTTGGCTGTTGCTTGTTATATAGATACCCGATATATTTATAGCTGTAATGGAATATGAATAAACATTGTATTCTTATTTATTGTCTTCAGAATGCTGAAGATACTCTCTTGCAGTCTTTTGCTCCTCCAATTTTAGTGTTTTTTTTTTCCACAGCAAATAAGGCTGATAAGCTGTAGCAGTATCGAAGTGTAGAAACTAATGTGTATTGACAAGGTTTGATCAAATGATCAAATGCCAACTCCTAGTATTAGATATACCAGGTTTAAATCCCCTCCCCCTTTATCTGGACTGTTATACTTTTATGATAATTCTGGTCACTGATATATCGCTTTGTACTTACTTCCATGGAAAATAAAGAAAACTAATTTAGTGTTTCCAGACTCAAAAGGGAAAAAAGGGCAACAAAATTATTGCGGCAGTGACTAGCTGGGTAGTATTATAACAAGGAATTAGCATAGCCATTAGCTGCAGTGTTGAGTCTTTCCGACTTATTTCAATGGAATGGAAGAGGTCCGCTTCCTAACCTTACAAGACCTGAAATCAAATAAATAAATAATAAACAAATGAAGGGAAGCTTATTCTTCGGGGCTGAAGTGTCTAATGGATATCCATATACACTGGTAATTGTACAACGACAGGCTAGTAAGTAGAAAAAGAGAATAATTCTTGACATGCCTATAGATTGCTAACCCTAGCTGGATTGTTAACATCCCCCCCCCCCAGACAAAAAAAAAGAAAGGAAAAAAAGCGGCATGTTTGCAGTTAATTTCATACAGTTAAATATCGGTCTGCTCTTCCTTGGCTCTGGCATACATGCCTTCATTATCGTAATGAAGAAGAGCTTCTAGGAAAGGGTTATCAGTCTGCTCTTCCTTGGCTTTGGCATATATGCCTGCATTCTGCAGCTGCTGTTACATTTGATTCACAAAAGAGCGAGAGGGATTATTCCCAAATCCTGACGAGAATCCATAATTAGCTCCTTCTGTTGTTGTACCACTTCGCAGCATCTGCAATGTATAAACTTGTGGTTGACCTGATGGTAAGGAGTTACTAGTAGTAGCATTAGATTGATGATAGGAGATAGCTGAGGACCTCCCAGGAGCTGGCACGATGCTGTTGCTGATGTTATTTTGTGTTGGCAGCCTGTTAATGTTGTTGCAGCTGCTGTTGCTGCCTCTAGCTGCAGGCACGTCATGATTATGTTTGCCTTGATAAGTTGTGATTATGGCCTTTTGATCTTGAGATTCTCGCTCAATGTGCTTCTTTACTGGACACCCATTGCTTGTGCACTTGTAATAGCTCCTTGGATTTGGGTTTCCCTTGACTACTTTCTTCCCATATTTTCTCCATCTATACCCGTCGTCGAGAAGGTCAATTTCACTTGTAGTTTGAATTATGAATCTTGTTTCTCTCACTGCTCTGGTCCCATACACTGACATCATCTCTGTTTCATTCTCTCCCTTCCTACAAAGTTTGTAAAATTGTAAGTTATCAAACCTCCATAAACAAGAAAAAAATAAGTTTGAGTGCAAGTGTGAACAGCAGCTTTTAGCAAGATGTGTGTTTGGTTTCAACTGATGTTTTAAGCTCCAAATGGATTTTCAAGTGGCACCTACTTAATGCCAACTTCAAAATACGTCAGCAAATAGTAATGCCAAACACCAGCAGCAAACTGCCTTAAATATAACTCAATAAATCAAAATATGAAAGAAAGGATCTTAATTTCTTATTACCATCTTTTGGAATCCTGTTCCATGTGGTTGTCAATTGTTCGAGTTATGCTCATGGCGGAAGAATTTTGATCAAAATCATCATCCTTAAGCGACACCGAGGATGTTTCTGTTCTAATATTAACCGTGGAATACTCCATCTGAGAGGATTTGTTATGGAGGATGGAAGAACACAATGAAGAAGGGGACATAATGACATTAGTATCTGATGATGATCCAATCTGATGACAATTTGAGGGTGATTTCCTAGGTAATGGTTTAGGATGATTATGACTACCCTTATAAACTATCTCAGTAATATGTCCATTGATTAATGATCTCTCAACTTTCTTCTTAGTCTGACAATTTGGGTAAGAACACTTGTAATAACTCCTTGGATTCTCACTTCGTTTAACTTGTTTCTGGCCATATTTTCTCCAGTTATATCCATCGTCCAATTGCTTTGTTGCCCTCATAAACTGAGGCAGGTAACTACCTCTTTGGTTATTGGATTGGAATGCAGCAGCAGGATTGGTATTGGTATTGGTATTAGTAGTGGTTGTGTTGGACTTGATTTCATTTTGCTGGCTCCTCGTGGATTCCTGCAGATTCCAGGATGATTTCTGTTTTCTTACCTGTAAGATTGAAAATTGAAATATGAGAGAATACTATTTAATCAGTACTTGAATTACTTTGCAGCAATGATGGTTTTGAAATAGTGACTGGATTTGGATTTGAATTGAATTGAAACTGAACTTACAGTTGGGATGTTGATGATTGTGGGGACAGATTGAGATTGAAAAGAGAAATTACAATAGTTCTGGTTATTCTTGCTGCTCCCGCCTTCTCCCATACTTCTCTGGTTGTTGTTGTTGTTGCAGCTAGTCCAACTGAAACCCTCGCCATGTAATGCTCCAACAGTTGGAAATGGGAAATTCTACGTGAGACGTGTATAAAACATCCGATGAGTCAAATTCATTCAGTCCCAGTTATGAAGTCTTTCTCCTCGCTGAAGCACTATTAATTGAGAATTATATATCAGTATAATTAACTTACATTGGAACTGGGGAAGAGCAGAGGGGAATCCAAGAGCATGGATGGACTAAAAGGAGCAGCACCAGAAGTACTAGCACTGTTGTTAGTATTAGTCGTTGCAGCCAAGAAAGAAGGAGATGACGGTGAAAATGGAGGTTCAGTAGGATATAAGGACTTAAATTTTGGCACACCAACACTGTCACCGCCACCTTCACCGTTGTCATTACTGCCAGTTAAATTATCCGACAGGCCCCAGCTACCTGGACTTCCTTTCTCGTTGTTGTTACTTCTTGAAGTGTTGGTTCCCTCACAAGTAGTATTATAAGAAGCAAAGAAATCAGTAAAGGGACAAGAAGACACGATGAAGTTTGAAAACGAGAAAGTTGAGGTAGGAAATAAGTTATCTAGATCCGCGACTGAAGAAGACATGTCAGTATGTAAGAGGAGAGTTCTTGGAGGTGGTAATGGTCAGAGAGGAGAGGAGATTGAATCTGGCTATAAAAGCGAAGGGGAAGAGAAATGGAGTCTTGGCATGGGAGTTTTGTTTATTTCTGAGAAGCGGGCTAATAACAAATTGCCATGGTAGAAAGGGAATTATTGACTCTAGAAACTGACATTTTGTTTCTGGGATGGTCAAGGCCACAAGGTTTGCCTTTGACTAAGCCCTGCCTTCCCCCTTGTTCCCGGGATAGAGATAGAAGAAGCAGAGTGCTAACGGCTACACATGAATTCCTTCGTGGAGCCGGCGGTCTGGATGGGAATGTGGTATGAATGAATGCTATAAACTAAAGGGTGTTGTTATATACACATTACATCCCTTAAAATTTTATTTTTATTATATTTTTGATCAATTTATCTTTTTATTTGCACATAATTATTTTCAACACTCTCTCTCTCTCTCTCTTCTTCTTCTTCTTAATTAATCATATAACATTTTAATTATTTTAAATATTGAATACAATTAGTATGGAAGAAGATAATATATCTAATTATTGTTTTAATCAAGATGAATTTCACGAAAAAATAATAAGAATTTTTTTTTCAAAAAATTTAGACATGATGGGTATATGACCCATCATATTACAGAGTTGATAGATGATTTATTCGTCATAAATCAAAGCTGATAGGTGAATCACTCATATTCACCTGTCATAGAGCAAATATGATGGGTAAGTCACCCATCATATGTTGATACTAATGGATAGTTTACTTGTTAGGTCTTATTTTTGACGAGCGATTTACTTGACATCGGGTAAGATCTATTAGGACATTTGACTATTGATTTTAAACTCTAGCAGATGAATTATCCGAAAACCCTTCTTTCGTAAATTTTTGTTATTTATTATTATATTTATGTATTCCTTCTAATTTTATATTTTTAATATTGATTATAGAATCAATATCCAGTTAATACTAATTGGAGTGGATTATTTGCTACGGATGATATTTTTATTGACCATGAATCATTAATTCGATAGGCTAAAGAAATAGGAAGAACATATGTTATGGTTATAGGTATTGAGAGGTCAAAAAATAATATAGTTTTGATATATTGTGAGAGATGTGGTGTTTATAGAAGACAATCTTTAGTGAATTCCGAAAGTATTTGATCTACCGGAACCAAAAAAATGTGGTTGTGAATTCATAATTTATAGAAGAGAAGATGCTTGCGGTATTTGGAGACTAGTGGTAGAATGTGAAATGTATAATCATATATTAGGTAAGTATTTGTAGGGGCATTAGTGTGCTTGTCAATTATCTCCAAAAGAATGCAGGCTGGTGTATGAGCTAATCTAAATAAATGTCAAATTAAAGGAGATTATCAATAATTTAAATTGGGGTGATGGGGATAATATTGTAACACTTAGGACAACCTACCATGGTAAACATAAGTTCAAGGTACATAACTTGATGAGATGTATAGCCATGCAATAGTTATTGCACTTCATGGAAACCAATGAATACCATTCATGGTATCGTCAGTTGCTTGACTCTAATGTGATTAGTGATATTGTATTTATACACGTTATATTCTATTACTTTGTTTTATGTGTTTTCATATATTATTTGTTTGGATTGCACATACAAAATCAATAAGTATAATCTTTCTTTCTTGAAGGTTGTTGGTTGTATGTCTAGTGCAAATTTTTTTTTTTACCATTGTCTTGGCATTTATGATGAAGGAAAATGAAGATAACTACGAATTAGTGTTTGATAAGGGAAAGAGATTGATAGATTCCAATGAACCAAATGTGGTGATCACTGATAGGGAATCGGGATTAACACCGACTTTACTAAAAGTCTTTTCTAATACAACACTCTTCTTACACCACAAGAATTTTTTTTTTTATAGCAACAATACTTTTACAACGACAACACTTTGTGGTTGTAAGAAATTCTTTTGGTAACAATAATATTATGATGTTGGAAAAATTCGTTGCAAAAAAAAAATTCATTTTATGGTGATTATTAGGAAAAATTTTCCAAAAATATTTGTTGTTACAATATATGTGATGGTTTATTTACAACGATATTTATATGTTGTAATATACAAAATATTTTTGTAAAGACTTTTTTTTTATTGCAAACTATTGACTGAATTTATTGGAATGACTATACTTGTTGTAAAAATTATGCGATAACATGCTCGGGGTTTCCTATGTTATACTTAAGTATAACTTATGCTTTCTTTATAATCTCATGAAAAATATGCATGCACAATGTATTGCTATTAACTTTTCTAAGCATGTAACCATTTATTTTCATGAAAGATCATATTAAATTTATTAATTTTAATATATGTATGATAGTATGCTAGAATAGGGTTGTTGTGGTAAAACAATTATGCGTGATTAAGGTTTTATGTACTAAATGAGCTTAATTATATTTTAAGGGAAAATATTATTTTTATCACTCCTCAAATTTTCTAGAATTATGTACATACTTTAATGTTATTTAGTCATATCATGAATTTTGCTTAATTCTAATAACAATTGTTATTAAAATGAGAAATTATTGAGCAAATAACATTTTAGTAGATTTTGGTCATTTAAGACTTATTATATTTAAAAGTATGAATAATAGGACTAGGATAAACTTACTGGATTCCTAGGTTGATCTTAGTGTTAACTTTGATTTTGGTTTTAATTGTTGACATTATGGTCAACCTGAATAATTGTAAATAAAGGAAAAGGTTAAGCATGGAATTGAAATCATTATGCATAATGTGATATTTTATGATCACCTTATGAAGATATTAATATTTAAAGTGGAAGACCTCGAGATTTGGGAATGGTTTCTTTTTAGGGTTAGCTACCCTAGAGATGAGGAAGGAGCCCTTGATTTGGTTTAGTGGTTTTGTCGGATGCTTCAGCATTTCGACTAAGGTCCTAGTTTACTCTATAGGTAACCTATGTGCCATTTAGGGGGTATTAATACTTAAGAATTATGTGTCCTAGGATGGGAGGATATTGAGTTGCCTTGTTGTACTAGTATTACCAGAGTACTTACATGTCTCTGGGTTATAAGTTGGAAGGATATTGTGTTACTTTAGTGCATCGGTATGACCATTATATTTTATGTCTCCGGGTTATTATTGTATCCCTTTGAGTAATTAAAAATAAAAATAATTATTGTATAAGGATTTAAATGGATTGTTGTCATTTGTTGGTTTGGTTGTTGCCTCCGTGCACTACTTAGTTTTGGTATGTTAGTTTGATAGTTGCATATGTGCACTATTTGAATTTTGATGCATAATGCTAAACATATTGGATTAAGCTAAGTGTTAGTGATAGAATTGGGTGGATTCTAACAACAAAAAAAAATTTAGAAGGGGTTAAGAAGATGAAGGGTGAACTTAATCTTGAAGTACCTTTAAGATTAATCACTTAGCTTAAATGGTGTAAGAATTCAAATGAACACACAAGACTATCTCTGAGCCTTGGAGGATATTTTTGTGTTGACAACAACCATATTTTTTTGTTTGAAAGTTAACTCCTTCCTTTAAGCCTTTTTTTACCTCTGTATAGAGTGTTTTTAGGCCATTAGTAAGTTACAACTACACATCCAACTCATAGTGAGCAGATTTGGTTACACCCCCTAACTAGAGTTTACACTAATACAAACTAACTAACGTTAATAGTCAATAGTTGAATGTTGAAACCTCCTATCCATCCATCACACGATTGATGCTAATACAACATATTACATGTGCTTAGAAAACATAAATTAAACTTTAAGACAGTCTAACAACACTATTTAACTATGCTTAACTAAGGAAGGTAAAAATTAGTTGATTGAAAGTTGATGGATGAAAGACTCCTCGACATGCTAGACTTATGGCTAAAACTTGAGGTCACTTCTCCCATAATTCAAGCTTTATTTGTGTCCTTGATCATCTTAAAGATTATCCTCCCAATGTTCCCTAAATCCTACACACGAAATGGGAGCTACAAGATGTAGACTTTTAGTTGAAATGTTGAAGTGTGGGGATGGAGATAATCGTGGATTTTGGTGAGCCATATTAATGCCATAATGGAGCTAACCAAAAATGTCTTTGAGGAGCCATAAAGAATCCATAATAGAGCCAACTATACATAGGGTTGATGGCTTGCTTCGATCTTGCATGGCTTTGCATGGCTTCCTAATAATCTTGCTTAGTCATTAACCTAAGTAAGAAGAGTTTTGAATTCTTCGACTTTGGGGAAATTAATATGTAGATTATCCTTGTTATTCTCATTTGAGGGAGTTGGAGTTAGGTGAAGTGATGTATTACAATGACATTTATTTGGCAACGACAATTATTGTTACATTTAATTACTTTTTACTACGATCAATGTTGTTACTTCATTTTTTTTACAATGCCATGATGCACATCGGCCTCGTAATAAGAAATGACGTTGTGATATATATGTTTTGCAACAAATTTATATCTTTAGTAACAAAAAGTATTGTTGCTAAAAATGAATTTTTTTAGTGTTGTGTAGACAACACATTAGTAAGAATAGTCTCTCTTATGTTATAAAAAAAATTAGTAAGTATATTAGTGGGAGACTGTTTCTTAGGAGGTTGGAGGAAGATTGTATGAGCAACTATAATTGAGACATATGAGAATAAGGTTCTACTTATGAGTGACAAATGGAGCAAATTTTTGCATCTTTTACAATTTGTGTATGAGACCTGGTTGAATCTATATAAGGAGAGGTTTATTTCAGTGTGAGTTGACAAAATTCTTTACTTTGGCACTCATACAACCTATAGGTATATTTTTTTATTGCAAATATTCAATGTCATTTAACTTATTCCTAAATTCAAGTCCATTCAGTGGTGTGGCCAAGTGTTCCAAAATGATGCACAACTGGAGTAATATGCCTTATACTTCTTAATCATTCCACTATGACAGAATCCATATGTTGGAACAATAGAAGGAATCAGGATGAGTTGGGGATAGCTAAATTGTCATGAAACTCGATCTGGTATGTAAGGCTCCACAACATTTATAAAGCATATGCTACCTTGGTACATCGATTGGAGATGTTTCATACTTGGATCTTGGTCGAACGATAAAAAGTCAAACTACAAATACATGTAAAACAATATTAATATCAATTATTGCAAATAACTACAATTTACAAATGTTCATATAAATTATGTTACCCACTTGCTTGGCCCTCCTTTACTAAATTATGCCATTCATGTTCTCAGGGGCAAGCATCTGACGAGATATATCCCACCTCATCGTTGTGGCATTGGTGGATGAATTATATGTATAAGAATAACTCTGCTAAAAGCACAAAAAATACTTGTAAATCAAAGCATGTGCATAGTTATAACAAGTATATAACACAATTAAAATATTTTTTTTAACAATAATTATCAATAAATAATTAACTTTAATAGTTTCATGCAACCACTTATTTGCTTGTACCCAACCCTAGATGTTATCCCAAGCTATCTATATAAATATGCTAATGTCCTAGTTCTAAGAGCTCGATCACCTACCTTAATCAAATCAGCTACTAATCTAAGCACTGATAATGGAGCACGGTTTCTGGACTTGTCTACAAAGAGCGTACACAAGAGTAGGTACCATATACATAATTGGGCATAAGATTCATCATCCTCAACACGGTCAGCTATAAGCTTATAAAAAATATCTTCGAATGCGATTGTGATTCCCTTCACAAAAGCTGACTTCACCAACAACTCGGGTTCACCCCACATATTGGACAAAAGCTCTACCATATTGCCATTAATAGGAAAATTTTCGCTAATACACTCATACCCATGACAATTGCAATCCATAATGCAAGCCATGTCATAGAGTAATACTCATCTCACCAAATGGAAGGTGGAAGTTATTGGTCTCTAGGTGCCACCTATCAACAAAAATGGAGATGAGTAGAGCATTATGATGGTCGAGGTATGTCAAACATAGACGCTTTAGGCTCGTAGTATCGATGTGGTCATAGGCAATACCCATGCCAACATGATCGACTAGTAGGTAATATTAGAATAATCAATTATAAGGTTAAATATAGAAACCGATCTATATGATAATAGAAACTACCTCAACATCATTCCATATGGTGTATGCCACTTGACTCTTAAAACTGGTGAGAAGCTTTAGAAAGAGTGGACCCCCATCAGTAGGTCCAATCAATCTCCAATCATCGTTTGATGCCAACAAGGAAACAGATCTTGCTGCATGGGTAGACGTGCTATTTCTAGAAAAGCTCCCTCGCTGGGGTCATCATACTCATCCTCAAATGACACGTGTTGTGTGTTAGTAGTATGAGGAGCTTCACCACACTCCATCGTATCTCGTGCTTTAGCATTGGTAGTGACTGTCCATTTCACCACCCTAGTGGTAGCGGGAGTAACTTGCCTCGAAGCTTTTCCTTTGCCTCCTCTACTAGCAATCTGCTGATTATAACAAAAAGATTATTAATAAATATTATGCATTATCTTATTAAATGTTAATGGTTTAGGGTTAGGTTTTAAGGTGTCGGATTTGGGGTTTATGGTTTTGGGTTTAGTGTTAATGTTTAGGGTTGGAGGTTAAGGGTTAAAGGTTTGGGGATAAGGATTTAGGGCTTAGGGCTTAGAGGGTGTGGGGATTATGTAATATCCCCAAATTGAGCGGAATGTTATAAGAATTGATCTAACAACTTATATCAATATGGTATGCCATCCTTTCAGTGATTCCATCCTAAGAACTCCACACTTAAGCATGGTGGTTGTGGAACAATTTTTAGGATGTGCGACCCTCTTGGGAAGTTTATGAATTTTTCTAAAAATATCTCGAGAAGCACATGAGTGAGGAAAAAACTCATTGAAAGGACTCATGTTAATATAAGAGGTCAGTTGATCAATATGAAAGCGCTCTATGTAATACCCCCAAAATTCACTCTTGAAAAATTTTGTTTAGTGGAATAATGTGGAAGCTAAAATAGAAAATGGGGAATACTACCACCACACTTAACACAAGATATATGTCCACCATCTATCTTATACTAGATACAAATCTAAAATATGTCAAATAAAAATTCAAACAATATCTATACCATGAGGATAAAATCTCACAGTGAGATATCTAATGATAGATGGCAAGTGAAAGATTTCACTGAACAAAATCATCGCTGATCAAATCAGTAGAAAACTTATGAAATAACCCTGGATTTTAAAAGCTTAGCAAAGTAATGGGAAAATTAAAATTCAATTACAACACCCTTTAAATTTTAATACAACACTTGAAAATTTTCCAAAAGTACATACAAGTAAATAAAGATAAATTCTTGAGAGATAAAACTTCGGGTTTCCTACTCTCTCAAAGCCTAAGTCTTCAACCCATCAATAACCATCAATCTCAAACCTGCATAAGAGATCTGCTTCCCACCATTAGTAGATTGTTGCATGACCCATTCAACCAAGGTAGTATCAGTATGGGTCCAGTACTGAGTAAATCACAACTACCTAACTCATGAAAGGAAATATAACACACATACTGTAACACCCCCCTAAAATTTTGAACTAGAAAGTTTCATTTTTAAGACAATGCAGAAGCAATTTGAAAAGTAAAACCGGAGAATGTTACTGCCACATCAACCATGAGAAAGGTGTGATCATTGCCTAACTCATGCCTAATGTAAGGCTAAACAGAACAAGGAAACAGAGAATGCATGATTGTAACAATAATGTGACACTACAAGGAATAAAGACTGGAATAATGTGTATAGATGGAATGAAATTGATAATTTTACAAAATCAAATACAAGAATCTGAGTCAAGAGTTTAAATAACTAAAAATAAAAAAAGTTCCCAACGTAGTGGACAAACTACTAATAATTGGTTAGCTTAACTCTCAGGCATAGTCATAAACTTCTAACTCTAAGAAATGGCCCGCTAATGGCCCACATCATCACCCTCAACGTACTTTAGCTGAGAGTCATAACCCTACAAATCATTATCTGCTCCCCGGACCAGAAGTCGGATCATTATAGTGATCACACAAGTATAGTATCAGTACGGTGAAATACTGGTAAAACATATGGAAGGCTCATGCAGCTCATTAAGGTCATACAGTGGCATGATATTCTATTTACTAAAAAGGTAATATACAAGAATAGTGATAAAATTTGAGTCAACATCCACCTTACTTAGACACTAGGGGACATACGCTCAATTTTGAGTCTGCCTCACCTACCACACTAGCACTAGAGCCAAGGGGTACAAAATATAATCAAACCCTAAGTAGGCATACTAGGAAGGCCTCTACGATTCATGATCAAAATTCTACATATCAACCAATTAGGTGTTTTAAGTGTGACACCAAACACCAGCCAAGGCATACAAGCCACCAAATTGGGCGTTTAAAGATAACGCCAAACTCACACAAGGCATTAAAGCTACCAAATGGGTGTTTAAAGATGAAACTAAACTCATCATATCGATTGGGTGTTTAAGGGTAACACTATACACCTCATACCAATTGGGTGTTTAAGGATAACACCAAACTCAACTAAAAGTAAGTCTCAAATACCATCATATGGGTTCATATTTACTTAAATCAATCATGATTGAAATCATAATTAAAATGTTGTAAATACATGGAAGAATCAACATAAAAGGCCAAGAGAAACACAACAAATCATAACAAAACAAGTAGTTTCTACCTAGACTATTCGATTGGTCCTCAAACCAGCCGACTGATTTGGTTGTATCAGACTTGGACTAAAACAAAAATTAGAGCACCAGTTGACTGGTTGGCCTTGCTGATTGACTGTTCATGAGAATCGGTCGATTGGTTTGATCTAACTAGTCGATGGGTTTAATTAGAGACCAAACCATTCTAGTCTGCGAAAAAACCGATCAACTGGTCATAGCCACTAATCGATTGGTTTGGTCCAACAGGTTGATGGGTCTAAGCAGAGACCAAACTACCTTGGCCTACAGGGACACCAATCAATGGATTTAACTAACCAATTAACTATTCATCAAAATCACTCGGCTGCTTTACCAAACCAATCGACTATTTTTGTGACCAATCGATTGAAAACTCCAAACCATTCGACTGATTGCAACACTAGTCAAATGGTTCGAGGAATCGATTGACTGGTCTAGGTAAAATATAACCCATACTTGCAAAACATGCACCAAAATTTACCACACTTTACCATATTAACCCTAGAATGCTTTTATGTCATAACACACATAAAAATACACGCTTCACTCATAGAATCACATGGACACATGGTGATATACACACTTAACCAAATCATGCTCAACTATCAATTTTATGCTTAAAAATCAGGAAACTCAACAATACTTAGAAAGAATTATACCACAAACTCATAACATGGAACACAATTAGATCATACTCATATAAACACCAACACAAGGAACCCCAATATACCACATAAACCTAATTATATTAAAGATAAGAATGCTTTACCTTGAAGTAATTCTTTTAGCACAAAACTCCTACTGGATGATCTATCTAGTAGAATTTTGATTCCTAAGAAAATTAAAGTAAAACCATTAAAAATCCTCTTCCAAAACTTCATTAAAACTAATAAAATTAGAAGAAGAAGAGAAACACAAAACACCACCTTTTGACTCAAAACATGGTATTAAAGAGAAGATGAAATCTCTAACTTTTCTCAACCTTAGTTCTCACTTTCTTAGGGAGAGCAAGAGAACATTAAAACCAAGATTGGAAGAAGATAAAAGAGCACAATGCATGCACAATTCAAAGTAGAAAATTAAGGAGGATCTTTTTTTTTTCCTCAGCAGAAGGAAGAAGAGAGGAAAAATGGAAAAGTGTTTAACATTTAGCGAGATTTTTACAAGAAGAAGGGAGAAGAGAGCAATAACACATGTGTGGAATGATGATAGATCAGTAGAATAAGAGGTATAGGAGCAAGTTGGTCGACATCCTCAAGAAAAAGAGGGATGAGATAGGTGAGATTGAGTGTGGGCAAGATAAGAAGTGAAGGATGACTTGATAGGGTGGTGAGGGGTTGAGTGCAGTTAGAGATGGGTATGCAAGTGGGTAGGAAAGTGAGGGGAGAGTGTATAAAGTCAAAAATTGCTGCCCCAACTGCTAGAAGAGAGAATGAGAGGTGAGGGAAAAGGAGAAGGGAGGCTTGCCTCCAATAGTGGCTTTTTGGAAAACTTTTGCTAATTAAAATCAAGTAATGGTATAATTAATATGAAAATAATACCAGAACACTAAAACATGCTTATTAGTATAATTGAACTCAAATAAGAAGTTTTTATAATCATTAGAGAGAAATTCAAATAAAAATAAGAAATGGATATGAAATTGAAGGTAAACCAATTGATCAGTTTCGGAAAATCAATCGAATGGTTTATCGAGAACAAGAACATAAATTTCCTCAGCTCACTAGTTGATCGATTATATAAACCAGTCGACTGGTACGCCTAAAATTCACATTTTTGTTATAATTTCAAGCTCAATTCAAAACCAAAACTCATTTATTTTATATCAATATAATTCTAAATACAATTTGAAGGATTTTAGGATGGGGTATTACACATACAAGATGGTAATCTTTAGCTTATAGTACTCATGCTTAATTATATATGTGATACAAAACCATTTCACTCAAAACTACTCATATGATTTCATAAAGTATATAGTACGTTATTAATTGCCCACTAATAAATATTTAGTAAATTCATACATAAAATGACAAGAGCGAGACACATATGTGATAGCTAAAGTAAAGCATGCTTATATGAAATATTTCAGTTATAATTATCGATAGTACATGTGGTAGTAGTAGAGAACATATGAGATATGTGCTGACATACGATAAAATATGGGATCAAGGGCTCATGCTTATAAATACATGACTAGATATGGTAACACATAAGGTATGGGTATATAAAAAATTATGAACGCATGTTGTGTAATAAAACTACTCTATAAGATGGCATTCTGCACATAAGGCCCACACACGATTCAAATAATCAATTATGTGATAACTAGGTAAGGATAGGTGTCACATGGTAGCACGATTGTAGAAAGATAAATAAGTGACAATCTTAGGATAATGAAATATAAGGTCCATGAATGAACGAGAATAATAAATTATTATGTTTCATTATCGTGATCACAACCATTTGATTAAATTACCTTGAGGATGGAAACTCAAAGAAATTGTAACAAGTAATCTAGTACTCAAATATCACTAACCCCATCTGGCCTACCCAAAAACGTAACTAGACCACTAATAAATAGGACACCTAATCACTTAAGTATGCATATCTCTTATAGGGCTGAAATATATCGAGACACCTATAAAGTAGAAGAGGGCCTCTTCGGACCTCGTAAGGCACATAGGACCATAGAATAGAAAAATATCAGAATGATACTAAGTGAATACCAAACCTAACTTGGATAGCTATCCTGAGTGGTATAAGTCCCAACTGAAGATCTTTTACTTTAAGTGATTAATGTTTTATTTCAAGATTTGACTAAGTATAAACAAAGATTTGACTAAGTATAAACCAGACCCACATAACAACACTTAAATCATTTCCATCAACACAATGAGTTTCCATTATTATATTCATTCTAAGTGGCATAAAAACCGATCAATTTCAAGGGGCGTTAAGCCAACCAATCCAAGTGGCATTAAAGCCGATCAATTTCAAGAGGCATTAAAGCTGATCAATCCATGTGTCATTAAAGCCGAATAATTCCATGGCATAAAAATATAGCATAAGATATCATATAATTTCAATCCATACTCAACTAATGATATAGTTTTATAAGCCGATTACAATGTAAACACACCATAACCTACTCTAAAATCACCAAACATTTTATAATTAGATGAATGTGTTATCAGACCAATAACATATGGTAATTAGGATTTGAAGAAATGGGATATTACATTAATACCCCCTTAAAACATACTTCATCCCTAAAGTCAAGGGATCAAAAGATTGGAAAGAGTAAAGGTGAACAACCTGAAGTGAGCTGCATAAGGGGTACTATTCCCTTAAACGATGGTTAATCTAAGAACAAACCTTCAACAAAAAGCTCTGAGTGCCACTCCTTCATGTATCTCTCCGTCTCCCATGTGGCTTCCTCAGCTTTATGGAGACTCCAAAGAACCTTCACAAGTAAAATCTTAAGTGTTGATACGACCACATAAGGGCTACCTTAGAGAGCTTTCAGATTAATTAGCTGACCTCATAGATTAACATGAGTATTTTCAGATAGCTTTATACTCACTCATGTGCTTCTCGAGATATTTATAGAAAATTTATGCGGTTAACATGTTCAGCTAATTATGAAATATTTGGTGATTTTAGAATATGTTTTAATGTGTCTAAATTGTAACTAATTTAGAAAACTGTATCTGTGGTTGAGTATGGATTGAAATTGTATGATACCTTATGCTATATTTTTATTCCATGGAATTATTTGGCTCTAATGCCACCTAAAATTATTTTTCTTTAATGCCACTTGAATTAGATCAACTTTAATGCCATTTGGAATCGATCGGCTTTAATGCCACTTGGATTGGATTGACTTTAATGTCACTTGAAATTGACCACCTTTAATACCACTTGGAATAGATATAATAATAGAAATTCATTGTGTTGATGGAAGTGATTTAAGTGCCATTACATGGGCCTAATTTATGATTGGTTAAATCTTTAAATAAAACATTAATCACTTAAAGTAAAAGATTTTGAGTCAGGAATTATATCACTCGGGGTAGCTATTCAAGTTAGGTTTGGTATTCTCTTGATATCATTCTGGTGTTTCTCTCTTCTATGATCTCAGGTGCCTTACGAGGTTCGGAGAGGCCCTCTTCTACTTTATAGGTGTCTCGATATATTTCAACCCTATTGGGGGTATACATACTCAAGTGATTAGGTATCCTATTTGTTGGTGGTATAGTTATATTTCTGGATGAATCAGCTAGGGCTAGTACTGTTCAAGTACTAGATTAGTTGTTATAATTTCTTTGGGTCTTCGTGTAACACCCCTAATATTACTACTTAATTTTTTTAAAAGCATTAATTAAAAAAATAATGGGTGTTAACGCGACACTCAGTATAAGTTTGGTATACTCTACTGTTCTTATACTAAGTGCTAAGGCTAAATTGTTACTTTACTTAAATAACATTTATAACAAAGAAAGTTAGCAATTTCATTACATATTACATTGTTCTAATAAATACAAAAAGATCAGGTAAATAGTTGAAATATAATAAAAGGAAAACAGTAAGGGACTTAAGAGTCCATGAAATATTTAGATCAAAAGGTGACGGGGCAAACACCAGATACTCCTAACTCTTAACCCTCTACTAGAAGCCATCAAGCCGAACCCTCAAAGTATTCTTGTAGGGTCATCACTACCTATTGAATAGGCAGGGGACCATAAAATAGAACTTGTCAATACTACAATACTAAATAACCTTTTATACAAAAATAATATGAGAAACAAGCATGAAACAAGTAAAAGGCATACAACTAACATAGTGTAAGACATTTAAATATACATATGATGATTGATACAAATTAATCATTTATATAATCAAATGTCATCAAAGCCATACACTACTCATATTTGTTCATCTAGAACAATTGAAAGCTTACCAAACAAACATACTAGGGATTCTTTCTAAAGTATGATTAGGAACAACCCTACCTAATAACCATAAAGGCATCATGCTAACATATGGGATAAACATTGAAACGTACACGAGATGATCACAATATGATAGTCATGATAGGTAAACAATAATCACCGCACTACATACTATTCATGTGTTTTCATTTAGAACATAATAACACTTATCAACCAAGCATCCAAAGATGCCCTCTAAAGTAATAAATAGGACCAAACTCCAACACAACAACCATAACCTTCACAGCATAACTCACATCTCAACATCGATCCCAACAAAGTCCACAACAATATAGGTAAGACTTAGAGGTACAATAACAACTACTAGTAGGCACAAAGGCTGCCACTAAAACTACATGTAGACACAAAAGGTTGCTACCAAAACCACAGGTAGGTACAAAGGCTACTGCCGACCAATCTAATAATCCAATAATAATCATTCCAATCAAATCATGTCATTTTCATTTTTATTTACTTAAGGGGATAAAATAACAACCCAGAGATATAAAAGTACATCAGTCATACCGATGCCCAAGGCATTACGATACCCCCCCAACCATCCAACCCAGAGGCATAACAACACTCTGTTTATACTAGCGTACAAGGCTACACAGTGCCCTACACACCTAGGACACCTAATCCTTATGTATCGATACCCCATTTAGAGATTGTAGGTCATCTATAGAGTAGACTAGGGCCTTATTGGGGCATGACCGTCACACCAGTGAAACCAACAAACTGAGGGCTCCTACCTCATCTCTAGGGTAGCTACCCTAGAGAGAAACCATTCCCAAACTCGAGATCTTTCACTTTAAGTATTAGTATTTTATAAGGTGACCATGGAAAACACATATTGCATAATTATTCCCATTTCCACAACTATCCATTTTTCCTTTCATTTTGAATTATATTGATACAACCATACACATGATCATTACTAAGGCCAATCATAAAAATATAATAACGTTATATTAGGCTCAATTATTCACATTCGAGCGCATTATGTCCAAAATGACCAAATTACCCTTGAGACCCATAATTATTAGATTATCATACATTTTAAATACTAAATCCATTTTATTTCTTAATTTTTCACGAATAGGCTAAAATAGAATAACTTAATTATTTATTATGCAATTTAAATTATCAGATATGTTAAATGACCATTTTTTCCTTACACGTGTTTTTGCATATAAAACCCTATCATACATTTTTAAAACGTCCAAAATACATGATCGTATAATCAACAACAAATAATACATATTAGACATGGATATACTGAAAATGACTAAATTGCCCCTAGGGCACACATCCATAATTATTATTCCATGATTATATCTAAGCATGTTCACCCTATTATTTTATATACACATATCATAAAAAAAAATTTCCCGACAATAGAATCATTTAATCATGCTTTCGTACCTAAAATATTTTACATCAAATAACAAGCTCATTTTTTTTTATTTTTTTCATGATAACAATAATAATCACATAACTATAATGTAACAAATCATGCTTAATATATTTTATACACAAAAACCTTAACATGCTATCATGCAATATTTATCATTTTAGTAGAGTATAATAGTTGCCTGAATTCTAGCAAAAATATAAAATAGTAGTATCCTACTAAAATATCGGATTCCGCTAATCAACTTATGTGCCTAAAAATAATACCAAATTTACCAAATTAATATTTACCAACTAAAATAACAATTAAAATAATAAAATATTTATTTTTTAAAATTACTAAAATACCCTTACTTAATAATAATATGTACCAAAATTTACAAAACTAAAACATTTCACTCACGCTGCACATGCATTGTGAGGACTGTGCATGAACGGGGGAGGGAGAATGCTGGTTAGTTGGAGGGTAAGGTAGGGAGAGATGGCAGCAGGAGTGGAGACTGGTGGTGGTTGGTGGTGGATGGTGGATGGTGGTGAGTTGGTGGCTATGTAGTGGTGATGTAGGGGCTGGGCACGATTGGTGGTGGTTGGGCTCAGTGTGGAAATGCAGAGGGAGAAAGGGAGGTTGTAGGCAGGCTGGACAATGCAAGAAGAGGAGAGTGGTGGTGGTGATACGTGTGCGTGGTGTTAGTGGTGAGGATGGTAATGAGAAGGGATGTAGGGGCTAGGCATAAGTGAGGGTGGTAGTAGTGTGTTTTGTTGCTGAGGTGTGTTGGCTGGTAGACGGCGGAGGGTGGGGAGGTGTTGGGAGTGGAAGGCATAGGAGGAGAGGAGCTAAGGTAGGGAGGGGCGATGGTGGAGAGGGTTGTAATACCCAAAAATTTTAAAACCTAAAAATTCAATAAATCATCCTCATTTGGGATAATTTAATTTTTAAATTTATTTAATTTAATTATTTTTTGGACTTTTGGGTGTATAAAAATGGATATGAATATTTAATAAATTAAAATAAATATTTTATTATGTTATCATACTCATTGTATTTAAATAATTTTCCAAACCTATATTACCTTATTAAACTAATATATTAAATTTTAATAAATTAAATTATAAAATTAATTTATCTATCAAAAATATTAAATACCATTATTCCAAAAATTATTTTTATTTTATTTTTTCCCTTTTCCTTTTTCCTTTTTCCTTTCTCCTTTTTCTTCTTTTTTCTTTTCCTCCTTTTTCCTTTTCTTCTTTTCTTCCTTTGGGTTGCTCGGCTTGCGGCGCCCCTCCTTGCGTGCTGGGCTGTGGCCCTCATTCTTTCTATCCTCATATCCCTCCCCCTTACGTCCGCTCGTGCAGCCCACCTCCCTTCTCCTTTCTTTCTCCCCTTTCTCCCCCCGGTTGGGCCAACCCAACCTTCTTTCTTTCCCTCTCCCTCGTGCGCACAGGGCCGACCTGCTCTCTTCTTTCCTTTCCTCACCCGACCAACCTGCAACCCCTCCTCCCTTCTTCTTCTTCCCTTCTCCTTCCTTCTTCGACCGTCCTTTATGGCAGCCTGCTATAGCTGCTTGCAATCACCTGCCTCCCCCTACAACCTTACTCTCTCTCCCTCTCTCTTCCCTGTCCGTTTCCCTTCAATTTTCGAGCCAAACATAACCCTCCCTCATGTGGCCTTCTCTTTCCTTTTCTTCTCTTCCCTCTCCCCACCACCCTTCACTCGTCGACTTACAACCCCCTGCCACCACCTAGTCGGCACCCCTACCTCCTCTCCTCTCCCTTTTTCTTTTTCTTCTTCTCCCTTGCCAATTTTCTTCCCCCAAGCTTCTTCCTTCCTTACCTGTCGAGCCCTCTTTCTCCCTTTTTTCCCTCTTCTCCTCCTCCCTTATTTTCACTTCGCCACCTCCAACCACCGCTGCTGCCGCTCAACCAACCACCACATCCACCTCCTGACACCCCTTACTACCTCCTTGCACCACCAAGCCACCACCACACGCCCCTGCAGCCACCTTCCTTCTTCTTTCTTTTTCTTTCCCCCTTCTCAGCCTCTACCCTGCACCACTATTGTGAGCCACCGTTCCGCCTCTTTCGCTGCCTTCACAACTATCCATCAACTCCGTGGAACCTCCCCTACCATCACCCTTCCTCCTCTTAGCTGAAATTTCCCCTGTGGCTCCTCCCTTCTCCTCTTCTTTTCCCTTTCTTCTTCTCCTTTGCCATCCTTGCATCCACCTTTCCCATCCCTACATCCGCCTCCTTTGCCACCTTGAGCCACCAACCTTCGACCCCCGACCCCCGACCACCACCTACACCCCTACTCCCTCCTTACACCCAGCCAACACACTCACTCCCCTCCACAAGTTCTTAACCCAACCCCAAAACCTGTAACCGAACCAACCCCTTCTCTTCTCCCCACTTCTCCTCTTTGACACCCTTCTTCCTAAAATTTTATGCATGTAGCTCACGCTACTCATATAGTGTAAGCCCTACCTTTTATTTTGAGCATTTTGGGTTAATTTTGAGGTATAACAATAATTAATATTACTATGTATTTAATTAAGCTTTGAATAAGAATTTATTCTTTTGATTTCCAACTTCTAATATGCTAAAATTTGATATTATTTTTAGGTATTGATTTTTACTAATCAAAGCTCAAACCTTTAACTAGGGTACCGATAAAATTTAATTATTGCTGAAAACAAGGTAACCATTATACCTTACTAAAATGTGTGGATATATGTATGCTAGCACATTAGGGTTTCTAATATGTTTATATGCATGATGTATGTTGTTAAGTATAATGTAATTAGTGACATATATTGGATGTTGAAAATAAAAGCATGTCAATTTATGTGTTATGTGTAGAAATAGTGTTTGAGGAAGGAGCCTTATTGTTAATGATAATGTAAATACATATGTATAATATGATAATGTTAATATGAGCCCTAGGGGGCATTTTGGTTGTGCAAAAGGTTTGGCCTAAATAAATATGTGTGGTAGGTGCTAATGAGTATTAATGATAAATAGTACTAGTTGGTGGTGTTAGATGATGCATATGGACCATGGATATTAATATCTTATGTGGTAAGGGTATTTTAGTAATTTTGGTATAATAAGGGAGAAGTGGTAATTTATAAGAGTAAAGGGGGTAAAATGTTAATTTATTAAGTGAGAAGTACAATTTGGTAATTTTAATAAATAAGAGGGGTAATTCGGTACTTTTAATAAGTAAGAGGGGCAATTCGGTAATTTTAATAAGTAAGAAGGGCGGCTTGGTAATTTTAATAAGTGAGAAGGGCAATTTGGTAATTTTAATAAGTAAAAGGGGCAATTTAGTAATTATAATAAGTAAGAGGGGCAACTTGGTGATTTTAATAGCAAGAAGGGTAGGTTGGTAATTTCAATAAGTAAGAAGGGTAGTTTGGTAATTTAATAAAGAAGAAGGGCGAAATGGTAATTTTTGTAAATAAGAGGGCAGTTTGGTAACTAAAAAAAAGGTAATTCGGTAGTTTTAATAACTAAGAAGGGCGACTAGATAATTTTAATAAGTGAGAAGGGAAATTTGGTAATGTTAATAAGTGAGAAGGGCAATTTGGTAATTGTAATAAGTAAGAGGGGCAACTTGGTGATTTTAATAAGCAAGAAGGGCATGTTGGTAATTTCAATAAGTAAGAAGGGCAGTTTGGTAATTTCATAAAGAAGAAGGGCAAAATGGTAATTCTAATAAGTGAGAAGGGCAATTTGGTAATTTTAATAAATAAGAGGGGCAATTCGGTACTTTTAATAAGTAAGAGGGACAATTCGATAATTTCAATAAGTAAGAAGGGTGGCTTGGTAATTTTAATAAGTGAGAAGGGCAATTTGGTAATTTTAATAAGTAAAAGGGGCAATTTAGTAATTGTAATAAGTAAGAGGGGCAACTTGGTGATTTTAATAAGCAAGAAGGGTAGGTTGGTAATTTCAATAAGTAATAAGGGTAGTTTGGTAATTTAATAAAGAAGAAGGGCGAAATGGTAATTTTTGTAAATAAGAGGGTAGTTTGGTAACTAACAAAAAGGTAATTCGGTAATTTTGAAAGGTAATTCAGTAATTCAGATAAGTGTGAAGGGTAATATTGTAAATTATTTGACAAAATGGAGAATTTGATAATTTAATAAACCCGAGATCGGTTTAAGACATTAATAAATGAAGTGGAAGACCTTGAGATTGGGAATGATGGCTCTTTAGGAGTCGCTACCCTAAAGATGTGGTTTAGTCCACGATTATTTCGGTATTTGCGGGTGTGCCTTAGTGCTCCAACCAGGTCCTACATCTTACTTTATCTAGCTTTATGGACCTATTTAGGGGATATGCATACTTATGGATTAGGTGTCCTTGTCGGTAAGATACTGTGTGTCCTCGTGCACTAGTGTGACTAGGGTACCTTTACGTCCCTAGGTTGATGGTTGAAGGGTATTGTATTACTTGTATGCACCGGTATGACTGGTATACCTTGTTGTCTCCGGGTTCTTGATCACCCCTTTGTGTTAAATAAATGGACCTATTGTATTAATTATGTGGAAGGGTACTAGTCTTGTAAAGTGAAAGATCATGTGAATCGGGACCAGACCTATCCACTAGCGATAATAGTGGCGAGGAGCCTTTTGTCCTAGATACTGGTCCATTGGCGAATAATAGTGGCTAGGTGCACTCTACCCTGATATGTATTCCGGTCCACCGGGTATAATAGTAGGGTTCCCATACTCACACTAATATAATTTGAGAGATGATATTGAATGATATTTATTTAATGGCTTAAGACAAAAAGAGTTACTTTCATCATCATGATCTATTATTATAATATAAATTTAGCCTTGGTGCCTGTCTTTCTCCTAGTATGTGATGGCATTACTAAGTGAATGGGCCTTATACTATGCATTTCTTATGGTACGAGGTGTTGCATCGTGTATTAGCTATTAAGTTGCTTATGGTTACCTTTGTACCCGCGTATGTTATCATGTTTACTTCGTTATGTGTTATGTGTTGTATGCGGGCCTGCCTTTCGATTTGGTATAAAGGGTTACTTATTACTATAGTATTGAAGGGTTCCATTTGTGGGCATCTATTTATTCAATTGGCATTGTCCCTTGCAGGTTTGTTGCAGGTACTATTCAAGTGGGCGTCGAGTACAAGTATAAGGATTATCCGAGAAACTTTTAGTGTTTCTCTCTCCACCTTTTTCTTCATTGTTTAATATTATTTTACTCTTGTAACCACTAACAGTGAGATTTTATCTTTTGCAAGGTCTTTACTGCACTACTCTAATTTAAATAAAGTGAATTTATGTGAATTGTATTTTGGTTCTTTTTAGCCTTAGCACTTGAACTGGAATGGTAGGAGGAAACTATTCTAGTACTAAGTGTGGCGGTAACATCCCAAAAATTTATGATTTTTACTTACACTAATTTTTAAATAAAATAAAAAATTGTAGTAGTACATTTTGGGGTGTTATAAAGGTAGTGGTGCAGGCAGGATTGTTGGTTCTCCGAGGGAAGGGTGGCTTAGCTGGGGTAGGAAAAAGAAAGGGTTGTGGGGCTCGGTGGTGATTGTTGTGAAAAGAGGTGATGGTGGATGTTGGGGTGGGCACAGGTAGACAAAGGTTGGAGAAAATGTAGAGGGAGGAGAGTTGGTCAGGGTTGGGAGAAATGAACAAGAAAAGAGAAGGGGGAGAAGGATGAGAGGGGAAGATGGTGCGTTGGAGTTTGGTTGAAAAAGCAAATGGGGCCAAGAAGGGGAGGGGATTGTTTGGTTCTCGAGGGGGGCAGGTGTATGCGTGTGAGTTTACGTATATACATATCTATAGATGATTGAGTGTAGTGAGGTAAGGAGGGAGACAAGGAGGGAATTGGGGCACACAAAGGGTAAAATGGCTCGGTAAAAATAGTTTTATTTTATTTTAGTTTTAGGTTTAGTTTAGATAGATTAGGGTATAGGGTAAAAATATATCAAGAAAAATAATCTGATCTAGGATAGGTTAAAAAGATAGGAAAACAGTAAAATTAATTCGGGATAAATTTTAGGGAATTTATTTTGGGTTTTGATTCAAAGGTTATTTATAAAATAATTAGGATAAGATTTAATGGTGTAATCTAGGATTAAATTTAATAGGCCAATTTCTATCAAATTTTGACCGACTAAAGTTATATCTGAACCGTCGTTAATATACAAATAATAATAACATATTTAATACTAAACCTCCTAAAATAATCATTATAACTAATTACATTTAATTATCAATTTATAATTAATATTTCTAAAAATGTAGTATTACACTTTATCTTTAAGATAATATAATCAAATGATTGTGATCATGATAAAGAAATATAATAATCAATTATTCTCGTTCATTCATGGACTTTATATTTCCTTATCCTATGCATGTCTCTTGGTTGTCTTCCTTACAATAGTGCTATCATATGACGCATGTTTGTTCCCAGTTATCATATGATCTATTATTTAAATCGCATGTGGGCCTTATGTGTAAAATTCTATCTTCTAAGGTAGTTGTGTTACTTGGTATGTGATCATGATTCCTTGTATGTTTATATTCTATGTGTTGTCATGTCTTGTCATTTATTCATAAGCATGAATTCATGACCACATGTTTTATTATATGTATCACATGTATAATTGAGTATGAGTTATTGTATGAGTGGATGGTGTATGTATCACATGTATAATTGAGCATGAGTATTGTAAGTTAAATATTATCATGTTTTATGTATATTATGTTTCCTCCCATGAATTAGGTAGTCGTGATTTATTCAGTACCAGACTCATATTGATACTACCTTAGTTGAATAGGTCCTGTAACGATCCACTGATGGTAGGGAGCAGGCCTGAGATTGAATGTTATTGATTGATTGAAGGCTTGGCTTTGAGAGTAGGAAACCCATAGTTTTATCCCTTAGGGATTTTTCTTTATTTATTTGTATTTACTTTTGAAAATTTTCAAATATTGTATTAAAATTTTAATGGTGTTGTAATCAAATTTTAATTTCCCATTACTCTACTAAGCTTTTAAAATCTAGGGTTATTTCTTAGTTTTTTCGCTGATTTGATCAACAATGATTTTGTTCAGTGAAATTGTTCACTTGCTATCTACCATTGGATATCTCCTTGTGGGAGTTTATCCTCACGACATAGAAGTTATTTGAATTTTTGTTGGATAAGTTTTAGTCTTGCATCTAGCATGAGATAGATGGTGGATATTTATCTTGTATTAGGTGTGGCGGTAATATTTTCTATTTTCTATTTTAGCTTCCACATCATTATTTTAAATGAAAATTTTCATGAGTAAATTTTGGGGGTATTATAATTTGGTTTTTAAAAAATATTATGTATCAATCCGTGGTAGTTTGAACCCCCAATTATTTATTTTATGTATTCACGGAAAATTTTTGCAACTTATTCGTTTTTTTTTCCGTTTTTTCTTGTTTTCTGTCTGTAGTGCCTCAATCCAACTCTGATACTCAATATTTTTAAATATTTGAGTTTCTAAATTATTCTAGACCTTTCCATAAATTTTAATGAACTTTAGAATTCAATTGATATTTTTCTCAATAAGTGCCCATTATTGGATTTTCTTGCAATTTAAATAATCAAAATAAATTGTAACTCATATCTAACTAATATTTCAATCCTAACTAGTATTCTAATTAAACCAAATCAGATTTGTAACTTGTTTACCTTTCTCTCAACCAAAAATTGCAACTATTACTATAATCATAATTTTAAGACATTTCTCTTACATCCTCAACGATGGCCTAACATTTCTCTAACACTCTTAATACTAGCACTCAAGTGAGCCTAAAGTCAAATAAAAAATCACTCCACACTCCTCTATATTAGATCTCACTCTATTTTTTTCCAAATCGCGCGTTCCAATTACAAAATGCACATAAAATTATAAAATTTCAACAGAGTTCAAAGTTGATTTCTTACCAACTTGCAACAACTCGTTATCTCTCTCTATTTGATCTTTTTCTTTGTTTTTTGTTTCTTTTAAAATATTTCATTATGTACTAAAACTATATACCATTTTCATCCCTTAAATCAATCTCCTTCAATCTTTTTATTAACCAAACTTTTGCTTTTCGACAAGCTTCATAATGGCAACAAAGGTGAATTTTTGTGACTTGCATTAGCTTCCAAGCCTCTAACTTGCTTTATTTACCTCATATTATTGTTTTTTGTTGTTTCTTGCATGTTATACTTCATCTAGGAAACCTTTTATCCAAGAAATTGTGCCCCTGCCCTCTTTTTATTTCCTCTCCTATGTGTCTTGTCAAGCAATTTTGAAATTTTTTTTATAGTTGTGTGTGCTGTAGCATAGCTTTCGTGACTTTCATCCATTATTTTGTCCTTATTTTCCTTCCCATTAACCCTCAAAAAACTTGATTTATCATTCTTTGGTAGTTGTTGGTTGTTTTTGTGGTGGCTTTCAAGCCTCCATATTCAAGAGTAATCTTTTCATTTTACATTTTCCATTTCATTTCGTTTCTTCCCTTTTATATAATTATTAATATTGGTTAATCTAACTCTTTTTAATCTTATATTCTTGAAGGTGACCAAGTGGGTTAGGTAAGGAGTTGTTGGATTCCTTATTTTACCTTTGTTAAGGAGCTTAGGAATTTTAGTAACTAAACTATAAACTTTAGTAATAAGATTTTTTGTTAGGTTTTTTATATATGATTAGATTTACTTTAATTGTAATCATGAAATAATATCTTGTAAAATCTTGTATAACATGTGTATGTTTTTATTTTATGTGTATAAGCATGAAAATTTGATGAGAGAATGATTTGTATGATTTTTGCATGTTTTTATGTCTACTAAAAATATGATGAATATTTAGTGAAATTGTGATGAATGTGTAGTGGAGTCGTGTTGAATTTTCAATTGAGTCATGATGAACATGTTTAAATTTGAGTAGTTTAGCTCTCATCCTTGTTTTTGTTATGTGTGTTTTGGTTGTTTCAAATTTATCTAAGTATTCCATTTAATTTATAATAGGGTATAGAATCTAGGTTATGAATTTTGGATCATTTAGAGTTGAAATAAATTTACTTAAAGTTTAGACATATTCGTCTATGGGTATATTGTGGCATAACAGATTGTTTATGAAAGTTTTAAGTGTACCATTATCTTTATTTGGTCTTTTATATAAAATTTGGCATATGATATGTTTGGGTTTGATTTTGTTTAGAGTAAGTTATGAATTTTAGAATATTAAGATAATTTTAGGTGAATAATGAAAATTTGGCCATCACATGTAAATTCTAAAAATTTTGAGACCTAAGTGAATATTGTACTAATAAAATAAGTTAAAATGGATAATTTCACTACAACAAACTGGTACATTAACAACCAATTTAGCGACTAATTTTTTTTCATTGCTATTGGTATATTATTAATGACCACCATCAAAAGTCGTTATTGGTATATCTATTACAACCAATATAACATTTGGTCGTTAATCATTATTTTATTTGTCGCTAAAAAGGTTTAAGTCTCATATATATATATATATTTTTATTTTCTAATGATTTTTTTTTTCAAATCTCTAAAATCTATAAAAAAAAATTGTAATGAAAAAAAAAACACTAAAACTTCTCAAATCCTTAAATTTTTTTTTAAAAAAAACTACCCGCACGCCCAACCCCTCTATTTCCTTTGTCTTCTGCCTTTCCATGTTTTCCCCAAATGTAAACTAATAGACCAGCCCTTACCCCTAAGCCCCGACCCCTGCCTCTTCCTCCTCTACTCCTTCGATCTAGGCCACACCACCACACCAGCACCCATCGCTCGAGCACACCACTACCCCTCCTCTCGTCACTGTCATCCTCCAACGCAAGAGCACCGAGCAATAGCAACAGCCGCCAGCAACGCATGAAGACAATAGCGGTGAGCCACTGCTCGTCCGCCTCCATCACCGCTCAACATCGGCGAATGGTCCTTGACCACCGGTGAAGCTCCAACAGCCCTCATCCCCTCCAATTTCGCAGCAATTCATTTGGTATAAATACCCAAACCCTACCTTTTATTTTGATTAATTTTGAATGAATTAGCTTATGATAAGATAAATTAGTTTTTTAATTATATATACATATATATATATATATGTTGTATGAGTAATTTGGGATGGTTAATTGTATTGGTTTGTGGTTGATTTGTGACCCGATTATATCTAGATTTTTTCAGTTTTATCCGATTAAGCTATTTTAGATAAATTAAAATTACAATATGCTTTAAAATGTATCTAATTTTATGTTAGAACTATCAATTTGAAAATTTTATACAAAATTAATTTGGATTTGGATTCTTAGGTCAAAATTCTTACAGATTCAAATTTGATTGTGTAATCGAGTTATTTTATTCAATTGATTATATAATTTGCATTAGATTATGTTTAATTTCATTTTCAATCCGTCAATTTAAATATTTTAGCAATATTTGACCGGATTTGGAATCCAGGCTAAAAAATCCTAATTATGTTAAATTGGGTCTTTCCTTATTTGTTTTAATAAATTGAGTATAAACATATATGTTATCTTGAAAGTAAAAAATTGGGAAGGGTTTTAATGGATGGTGGTGCTCAAGGTTTTCTTCATTACTTTATATTATTGTATAATGTCTTTTTGATGTCCTTAGATTATTTTCTATTTTAGTTCATTTAAGAATTTCATAATCATTAAGTTGATGAAATTAGATAAGGTAAAAGCAAAGGTGGATGAAAGTTTTATAGTAATTTGCCTAGGGATATGATTAAGCATGATTTCCAAAATGTTCCAAGAATGTGGTGGAAATGGTTTGTGGTGAGAATGACAAATCTTTTCTTATGTTTAATAAAAATTACTAATTTATCAAAAAAATATATTTTTATTTAACTATTGTTTGGTTATTGTCTTAAATTAAGCTTTAGGTGTAACATATATATATATATATATATATATATATATATATATATTCTCACACGTAGGTTTCAAGTGTAATTGAAAATTAGTTTGTAGATGATCATGAAATATGTTTCATTAAGCTTATATCTATTATAGTATAGAATAGTTAACTATGTTTCATCACAAAACACCCAAAAAGAATGATAAAGATAAACCATCATCACAAAGATTCCACTAAATATTAAGATAAACAATATTGTTTGGTGAGATGCCTGATTAGGCGAATAAAGCACCCACAAATCCAAGTAATTGTTCACATTAACACCAAACCTGGAATACCAGACTAAGATAAACTAAATAAAAAGATGATAATAATCATTCTTAACTCAAAGACCCTTATTGAACATCCACCAAATTTCCTAAACAATAGCTTATGTTTCATTGATGACCCAATTACTGAAAAATTATCCATTAATGCTGTTTTAGCCTTCTTATCCTTTGACTTCTGAAATCAGTTTCATAATATAATAGTAGCTAATTAGTCTAATGGGATGACTTTAAAAAATAAACTTATATGAAAACTCTACTTGCTGTTGGAAGAAATCACTAAAAAAATATACTTAATATCAAAAGAAAGCATTACCTTTATACTATCTGGTTTGATCTTATCAACCTTAGATAGAAGAACCCATATTCCAGTATGTGTAATAGAAAAATAATTTTGTGAATATAGGATATTTATCTAAACCTTTTAATCAATTAGACAAAATAAAATAAAATAATCAATTCATCAATATACCTATATATGTATTAATTCAAGTCTTGCAATGTAAGATTGATTAACTTTGTTAACATATAACTACTTTCTTGGCTTTGAAGAGTTTCATAGCCACAAGTTTCCCTATAACACTTGCAACCATGAAGATATATAAATACATCATCATATCAACACCATATAAAGTGATAGATAACAATTATACCAATAAAAATGCAAGTGAAATGGCTCACCTTTATTGTTTGGCATGATGTTTTTCTTTTCTTTTGATATGATATGTCATCGCTTATTTGATACTTATATTAATTATTGTTTTTATATTTTTGTTGTTGAAGATCCAACTCATTTTGACAAGTTGACTAAGTCTATTAGGTTTGGTGAATAGAATGATTAATTTTTAGGTGGCTGTTTATCATGATATTTTTGTAATGCAATGGCATCCTTGTAATATATTTATATTTGATCAAATATTTTGTTTTACTAGACATTTGATACAACCTATTTGTATGAATATTTAGTTGAATGTTTGTAGGAAGGTATTTAGAAAATTATATCCATGTGTTAAAAGGGATATCTATGCATATAGGTATAAGGATTAAGAAGATTGAAATGGATATATATATATTTATATAGTGCAGAGCTTGAGAAGAAAGTTGAAATGCCAATTATATTCTTGAATATATAATTATGGTATTTGCGTCCAATAAATTATATCGCTAATAATAAATGGATTTTAGTAGTGATAGAAAAATTGGTCGTTATTGGTGTGATAAATTTTTATTTATTTAATTACAAAAAAAATGGTCGCTAATATTATTTACGATGGTGTATTTTGTTTGTCGCTATTTCTTATAACAACCAACATTATACGTTATCGCTATTGCTTGTAGCGACCAATGTTATATGTCGTCGCTATAGCTTTAGTGTCCATTATTATATGTCGTCATTGTTGCTTTAGCAACAAAAAAAATTCGGTTGGTTGTTAAAGCCTTTAGCAATGGAGCAATAACGACCACTAACGACCAATAATTTGTTTGGTCGTTATTGACATTAGCGACCAAAAGCTGGCCATTAATGACAAAAATTGTTGGTAATTAAAATCCTAGTTTTCTTTAGTGTTTGATACTTGGATGACATATAGGGAGTAGACCTAGAGACATTAGTTAAAACAATTAATTATGTAAGAAAAATAAAAGAGAAATACACACTTTGGGTACATTGAGCAATTTTAGCATTTAATACTTGGTATCCATATTTATATTTCATCATAAGAAGATTATAATTTAATTATAACCTATCTAGCATGAAATAAACCTCTCTTAATATTAAGGTAAATTCGTTGAAGTTAAATATATTTTAGTCATTTTATGTGCCTTTTAACTAGTTATTTGACTTGACCTTATATGTGAACCATTGGTTGACTTACATGTTGGCTATTGAACCTTGTTTCAAAAAATTTGAGTTAATGTAAATTGATATTAAATTTTATTAGGCATTTCATTGTGTGGAACTTGAACTTTAAAGCCTTAATAATCTTGTTTGGACTTTAGTACCTTGATAATCTTCATTGAGCTTTAATGCTATCATATATTCAATTAGGCCTTAATGACATTTTAATGGGCCTCTATGCTCAAAATGTTTTGAGCCTTGATTCCTCTGTAGATCAATTGCATGGATAATATAAGAATTTACTAAAACATTTGGCTTATGTTCATATAAGTGATTAAGTGATCTTTTGTGGGCCTTTGTTCTTGTTGACCTAAATATTTGATAAGACATCAATCACTTAAAGCGAAAGATCTTGAGTCAGGACTTGTACCAGTTAGGGTATTTGGTATTATTCTGGTGTTTTCTATTCTATGATCCCGGGTGCCTTACGAGGTCTAGAAGATCCTATTCTACTCTATAGGTGTATTGATATATTTTGGCCCTATAGGGGGTATGCATCCTTAAGTGATTAGATTTTCCATTATTTGGTGGTCTAGTTACATCCTTAGGCGAGCCAGCTAGAGCTAGTACCATTCGAGTAGTAGATTAGTTATTATAGTTTTTTTTGAGTCGCCGTCCTCAAGTTAGTATAATATATTGATTGTGATCATGATAATGAATAATAATAATCAATTAATCTCATCTATCCATAAATTTATATTACAATATTTAATACTTGATTGTTGAGTTTTCTTATACTTAATTGACATCTATATGTAAGCCTATTATTATCTTTTGATTATATGTTCTAATGCTTTCTTTGCATGGGCCTCGTACATAATGCTATATTTCTAAGATAGTTGCATTACTCAGTAGAAGATGCGTATTGATACTACACATTTGTAGACATTGTGTTGCAGGTATATGATGATGATCCTGTTAACTTTGAGGAGTTTCCTCAGGCGAAATGATGCAAGTTTATACCTTAGGGTTAGGGTATAGAGTTATATATATCCGAGGACGCACATATTATGTACCCTAGATTCTGGATATCTCTTTTGAACTCTTCATCCCTTTTATCCCCCCTTATCTTTTTTTTATGTGTTGTGTTTTCTAGAGCATGTGTTCTATACTTTGTTATTACGCTAGATTATTAAACTCTTTTAATATCTATATCTATTTCCATAAGTTTTGATTTATTTTTCATAACGTTTTAGCCTTGCACTTAGTATGAAAAAGGTATAAAACAGACTTACGTGAAGTGTGGAGGTAACACCCACTATATTATGTTAATGCCTCTGCTTAAAAAAGAAAAAGTTTAGTAGTAAGTTTTAGGGTGTTACAAGTTAGTATCAGAGTAAAACCACAGTCGCGATCTGAACTTAAATGAGCCAATCAATTGCTTAACAGGATGATTCTTAGAATAAATTGTAATGAGCTAGTTGGTGGTTGAGGCACAACAAGGATGTTGTGTTCTTTGAGTGGAGGTGAATGTAATACCTTTAAATTGAGAGGAGTGTTATAAGGATTGGTCTGGCTACTTTTACTAACATAGTATACTATCCTAAGAACTCCATAGTTAAGCATGTTGGTCATGGAACAATTTTTATGATGGATGACCCTCTTGGGAAGTTTCAGAACTTTTTTAAAAATATATTGAGAAGCGGGTGAGTGAGGACAAAGCCCACTAAAAGGGCTCATGTTGATCTATAGGGTCAACCGATCAATTTGAAAGCGCTCCAAGATAGCCCTTGCATAGTTGTATCGACTTGGATTGTTATAGATTATGGTTAATGGTTAAGGGGGTTTGGAGTTTAGGGTTAAGGGTTTAGGGTTTAGGATTTATGGCTTAGGGCTTAGGGTTAGGGTTTGGGGTTTATGGTGTATGGCTTAAGGGTTTAGGGTTAGAGTTAAGGGTTAGAGGATTTTGGGGGTTAGAGGTTTTCAATGGGTGTGCCACTCGTTTAGGGTAAAGTGTGATGGGTGAACTCCCTAGTAGAGGTTGAGGTGAATGGATAAACTGCCAACTAGAGGAGATCTGTGACAGGTGAGTTACCTACGGAGAGATGTTTGGGATGGGTGAGTTACCTATTTGGTGGAGGTCTAATAAGTGAACTATCAATTGGTAGTTATGACTACTAGGTAAACCATCCACCAATGACAGTATTTTGCCTCAGTTTTAACCCAAAACTACAACAAAATTACTAATCTAAGTTGGATTTGTGTATAGAAATGCTAATTTTAGCCAAATAACAAATAAAATGAGAAAATACAATAATAAAATCTTCTATTTGTAGCTACTTCAAAAACCATAATTAACAAAATCTTGCATACCTTTAGATATAGAATGTATTGGGATGTTGATTAAAGTCTGATTTCTTGAATTGATGGAAGATTTGAGAAGTATTGAGTGATTGTGTAAGGATTTGAGATGAGGCAGAAGAGAGAAAATGAGATAGGAGTGATGGAGAAATGAGAAGGGTAAAATTGGAGAGGAAAATAAGTTTGGGAGGGGGTATATGGATATGTGTTTAGTAAAATGGGTGTGTAAGGAGATGTAAGGTAGACTAAAAGGCATGGTAGTGGTTGGATTCCAGTCAGCTGAGCCTTGCTTATTTTGCGTGAATTATAATTCTTATCCATGCTTGGAAATTTTGCTCCTATAGACTTTAGTACGAGAGTATATGTTGTGCAAAAATATCTTTATTTTCCATTTTCTATGTTTCAAATTTATATACATATATTATCCTAAATAAACATTTAAAGTGAGCATTTTTCAAAATATTTTTACTTCAATTGCAATAGATTAGTTTTTTTGACCTATTTTTTTCCATATCAAACGATGAGAACACTAACAAAATTTGCATGTAGGTCTTTGTTGCGGCGGAGCTAGAATATTGAGACCATCATAGATTATGTAAATAATACAATAAAATAAAATTTTGTCATAATAACTCTTGGGTATTTTAATAATTTTTATTTATTTTAATAACAATATATAAGAAATTATAAGATATAAATGTAAAAATAAAATAAAATAGAAGGCTAAACAAAATTTATGGGCAAAAGACCATTAGAGTACAAAAAATGTATAAAAGATAGTATATTAATATAACTAAAACCTTGATCAATGATATACTATACACCAATCAAACATAATATTAGGAATTTGTAATAATTTATTCCATTTTTTTAAATATATATAATTCAAGGAGACCAAAATATAACAAAAGAAAATATATTAGTATAACTCCAACATTGAACAAACATATATATATCTTATTATTTTTGCTTACTATGTTTACAAATTTGTAAAATATATTTATCATATGATTGCATTTATTATATCTTTGTGATATATATATATAACTTATATTTTAAGCATTATTCATTTGAGGAAGTCAATCATGAGCCTAATTTTGTTATTGTAATCATATATATATATATATATATATATATATCTACATCTATCTATCTATCTATCTATCTATTTATCTATATATATATATATATATATATATATATATATATATATATATATATACAATTAAAAAAAATAAGCTTATTTACATTTGCAATGCAGGGAAATTCTCGGTTTAAGCTAGAGTTATTGCGAAAGTGAAAATTGGTGTACAGAAATATCCGAGCGAGAAATGGGACAAGTTTAATGTTACAACCCAGCTAAGGTTTAGCATTGTATCTTTTGTCATGTTTTATATTTGGTATGTTGGTTAACAAACTTGGTGCAAGTTTGCATTGTTGATGGTAACAGAAATATTTCGGTTCTGCTATGTGATTTGGTGTATATATAATTTATCAATGTGATAAATCCAGATTCATTCTGCAGGTAAAATCAGGTGGCTTCAACGAAATAAGCCTGTAACTAAAGCCCATGCATATTAAACTCTGAGCAAGCTGGTAGTCGTGATCCTTTGGAGAAGTCATCCGGCACTCATTTTTTGACTGTTTGGTTTATCATTAATAAAGGTTTTGTGACTATGAATGGTTGTGGGATTGAGGTTAATTTGTCAAATATGCTACTTGCTATTTCTTTGGCGGGTACGAGGAATTTATGTCTAATCTCCTTTTCCGATTTCCTTTCTCTTACATATCAATTTTGGGGACAGCATTTTGAATTGGCTGAAATTACCAAAATGAGACTTTTTGTCCGCAAGTGGGAGTAGAAACATAGAGGTTTAAGGAAACAAATTTGTAGGAAGTAACCACATGCTTAGATTAAGTGGGAAGCCATAGTTGACTCTCTACCTACCCCATTTGGATGGCTAGAAAGCTGGTGGTTTTCAAAAATAAATGATTTAAAAAACTTCTTTTTTTTTGTTACAATATAAGAATTGATAGATTACTTAATGCACTATGCATATCTGTCTAAATTGTACATGTTATACATAAATATTACTTGGATAATTCTCATGAACCAAATACAAAAATGACAATTTTATGCTTATTAAATACTAAAATCGTCTTTCCAATTTAAACTAAACCAAAATAACCCCCGAGTTAATCATAAAGTAATGACGTTTTTTTATTGAGAGTAAACAATCCTAATTATTAGGCGTGTTTCATTAAAGACTTGGTACTCAGGTGTGTTATTCTATAAACACGCCTAATGAATAGACATATTCTTTTATAAATTTTCTCAATAAGACATCTGATGATCAGGCACACTTAAATGATGGGGTATGGTGTACAAATTAATAAAGTAAAATAAAAATCCAATAGAAACACACCTAATAATTAGGCATTTTCTCATATTGGTGAAGATATAAAAATACGCCTAATCATTTGGTATGTTACCTTTAGACATTAAAAAGAAATTAGAGCGTACGTCGTTAGTCTTGGCTAACACCACATTTTATTTTGTTTAGTTTTAAATCAAACCGGTTATTTTGGTATTTAACAAATCTAAAAAAGTTGTTTTGGTATTTGGTTCTATTTATCATTGTTAACCTATTGAGGTATTGATGTATTTGAGACTCAAGTGTTCTTTTTCTTTCAACCTGATTAAATCTCATTACTTACCAGCAGAGTAGATGCTAATTAACATATGAATGGGTCTCTTACTCTTTTAAGTTGCATGTGTTTAATTAGCATATGCCAACAAAGTTCATCTTGGCTAAATAAAGATGTGTTCTCTCTAGAATTAGTAATTATCTTCATGTAGGGGTGTTGTTATGATTGTTCTTGCTCCTAGCCTATATTTTTAGTAGAGTTGTATGTAACTTATATTTATCTAAATAATTTGTGTTTATTAAAAATTATTAAAGGTTTCTACAATTTTTTTAAATGTTCAAATAATGTATGCACGTAGATGTCTAATACGAGAAAATAGATGTTGATCTATGATGACAAAAAAAAACAGAAAAGAATATAAAGATGTAATGATAATAGTGACAAGTCTATAAGAATTATAAGAAACTTATAAAAATTCAGTGGTAAAAAAAATCCAAATATCTGCTATTTTTAAAATCATAGAAAATTTTTAAGTTTTAATAAAGTATCAAAAATATTTCAAACACGATATATAATATGGTGTGCGCATGTATGTTGTGTGTGTGCATGTCTCTGCTCATGATTAAGATGCTTACTAACATGGTTTATAATATGGTGTAATATATGGGCTCATGTGTATGTTATGCAATAATGGGAGCTATTTGGGAGTTCAGGAACAAGATAGTATTCGAAGGTTATCAAGTATGCATTAGGTGGATGGTTATGCTTATCAAAACGAGGATCGGCTTTTGGATTAAGAATAGGCGAGAGGATTTTCCATACAGAATTGATGAGGTAGTTCAAACGTGCAGGCTTTTTTTTTGAGTCATTTCTTCCGATTGTGTTTTCTTTTCAATCATTATATTTTTTTTTCTTGCTTTCCCAATTATTAAAAAAAAAAGTGAATGTTTGCCTTGTGTGCATAACTTGATCCATATATCTAAGTTCTTCCACACCTAGCTAGCATGCCATGTATTCGAACTAAAGTTTACCTCCTCTACGATAATAACTTTATAGTTGTAATCTGAATAAACAAAATGGATCTGACCAATATTATTAGGTTTATTATTCTCTGTATCATCCATGTTAAAAAATAAAGACCGAAAATCGAACCCATTACTAATTGATCCCACATCGAATCTGACTGGATTATTAAGAATTTTAGCCGGATCAAACTAATAAGGATTGAAATTATATTTTAAATTTTTAAATTTTTTTCAAATTAATAAAGAAAATTACTTATTACCACACACTTATAAGATACATAAATTTATAGGAAAATTTTGTTCTTATTTTTTGTATTTTGATACATGCTTAATTTAAGCACACAAGAGACACGGGTTCCATCATCCCTCCCTCCTATAAGTTAGGATAAAAATGAGAGAAAGCCCACTAAGTATATTTGAGAAAAACTTTAACACCGAAAAGAAAATTTAAGTCCAACCATAAACTAAAAAGATGTGTATCAATCTATCGAGTTTTTTTTATGTCCAATCCGCTTGTTATACACCTCTAATCCATGTTACCATTATCAAAATTGATTTGATCTATTATAGTAGCCACACAAAAACCTTGATGATAGGGTTTTGGAGAAAACTGGGAAGGGAAGTATGATAATAGGAAAAGAAGCAATGGTGAAGGCGGTGAGATAATGAGAGGGATATTATGGAAATGAGGTTGAATCTTTTGTTTTATACATATATTAATTTTGTTCAGTTTAAAAATGCCCACATATGAAAATTTCCAAAAATAAAAATAAAAAACAGCATATGTGATACGCCGTACATATTCATTACTTTACTAACTATGATTGCTAGCTAGGGTTTTTATTTATTACATAGAGGTTAATACACACCAAAAGGAGAAAAGAAATATATATATATATATATATAGACACACACACACATATATTGTCATCAATAAAATGTTACAAGCAACAAAACATAAATAAATAAAAATGAAGAAAAATATTCATTCAAGGCCGCTACTAGCAAATGAAAATGAGAGGAAGGATCTTTTCACTCAATCTGTTAGGTATCAAGGTAAATCAATCCTGGCTTCAAAGGGGGGTCTATTTTTCTGATTAATCAATGGAAATGTATATTACCTTTTCAATTTTTGGCAATGCCAAATTTTAATACGGTCCGACCCCACCCCAGGAAGGCTTTTAATTATATCAGTTCGCTATCAAACGTACCATGCATGCATGCCCTGGGCTTTATGATCGGTTTTCTTTCTAGCGTGCGACTATACCGGCCTGCATGTGGTGGGGAGCCAAATGCTAGAAAATTCAATCATAGATAATGGCTGTAAGAAGGTTGATAGCACACTCCAACGATTGGGTTACAACGGAACTAGCTAAAGGATGAGCAGGTGTAAGGTTAGGGGAGAGGGAGGGGGGAGGGACATGGGAAAATGTTACTTATATATGTCAAGATAGAAAGATGGTATCGATCTGATCTATCTATGAGGATGTTGATCTCAGAGAAAATGCTTGTGTTGAGAGCTTATATCCTGATACGAGAGCTGAAGTCGCCAGTGCGAAGAAGGCGAGGAAAGACATGCTCACGGCTCCTGCCGCCGACGATACGAATGTTGCAGACGCACTGTCCATGTTAGCCACTGGTCTGAAATAATTTGTCAACGCAGCACCGGCAGATGACGATGAAATCAACAAGTACGCAATTACCTACATAATGAATGCCCAGCAGAAGCTAAAATTAAGTACTATTCATACAGTCTTCTACGTGTGTCAGGGCTACATTAAACTAGGCAGGTCATATAAGATAAAACACTGTCCATCTTATTTTGAGAACATAATCTTCTTTATTTGAACTACTCAACTTGTTTGTAATCGTTATCTAAGACACTGTTTATTGTACGACTTTTAGGATGGCTTTAGAATGGACGGCTTGTTATTCTTGAATCAAACTGTTATAGTTGGTTGTTTGTATTTATTAAAAAAGTAAATTTATATACTAATTGTGGTCTAAAAATACCATCCTTTAATATTAAAAAAATTCTATTATGAAAATAAAATTTAATTATTAATATAAAAATAAAAAAATTATTTTTTTAATATAAATATAATAATTATACTTTTATATCATGATGCATTATACTGTTAAAAAAATATCAAAATTTATTTTCAAAGTACACGAGGACTTATTCTCAATTCTCAATAAGAATAGAGTAATATTACATACCATAATAAAGGTTTAGAATATGGAGAGAGGGTGACCTTTCTATTTACAGGACTCTAACGTCGCTAGTAATCATGACTCTTCCCCTTCTAATAATATGCAATTTAGCAAAATTGTATTGATAATGTTTACTGTCAATTGACTATTTGATTAAGCGAAAATGTATGATTATGATAAGAACAAAAAAAGAATGTCAATCATTTTGCGGGTATTTAGTTGCTTGAAGCAATTCGATCGGATGAAGCACGTTTATATGTAAGTGCTCGTTTGGTATGGGGGTAATAGGGGTGGAAAAATTACCCCCATATTTTATATATCTTATATAATTTATTTAAAATTAAATATTTTTATTCTAATGAATACCCATTTGAGATTTTAATTTGATCTAAAATGGGTATTTCATTAAAAATATATTTATTATTATTAAATACTTAATATAAGAAGTATAAAATAGAGGGGAAATTTTTCCACCCCTATTACCCTCATACCAAACATGCCCTAAGGAAGAAAAAGATCTGGAATGGCAAACTCACTCACTGTCCAAAACTCGGTGCCGGAAATTGTAACTTAATTACCTGATCGCCCACAAAGTCAATTAGAGTAGCAAGTTTCGGATTCATTAGGTCTACCCTAGTGCTGAGTCGATAACACTTGAGGAAAGACACTGCTCCTGTATAGACGAATGTAATAACCGCGATAGCCAGCACGTATCTACATAAGGAGAGAAAGCAATAAAAGCGAAAGAAAATGTCATTAATGTGTATATACAGACGCAGTACGTGTTTAACTAAGTATACTACTATAATGACAACAACGTAACCACCTAGCTAGCTAGATAGTGCGTGCGTGTGTGTGTGTCTGTATACATCAATGTATTTCGAGAGGTCTATATATCATCCTAGTGGCCGCATCTGGACCTTCTCCATTGGTATAACATTTGTATAATAAAATAAAATAAAAAGTATCCAAGTATCAAGGTTCTAGGTTACCTATATTGCTCGACTGCGTCGAAGCTCAAGCCGTAGTCATGATTGTTACTAGCCATGATGACCAACGACAAGAAAGAGAGAACAAAAGCCGAAGCCCTCAAACTCAATGCCACCTTGCTCATCAAATCCTCCTTCTTCCACTCCTCAACAAACGAACACCCGCCCCCTTGTTTACCATTCGTACTCCCTGCAGCATTTGCTGCTGTCTCCGTCCCAGGCATCGGCCCTAGCTCTGGCCCGAGCCCCCTTGCCTGATTCTCAACATCTACGCTTCCTGAAGGAGGAGGAGGAGGATTCTGTTCCCGGCTCTCGCCGCCGGCAGTTTCCATGGGGATTTTTCACTCGGAATCGGTAATTGTTTGAATGAATTTATATATGGAGCAGTGGAGGATCAGTATGTAAAGGACTTGATTATATATGAATTAGGGAATCGTGTAGAGCGTTAGCTAGCTAGAAAAGAATGCAATGTAGATTGAGTATAATGTTGATTATGTCCAAGTAGGAAATTAAAGATAAAGTCGGATGGATGTTTATGGGTGGGATTGAACTTTTGAGCGATGTGGGTTCCCATAACTTTTCCGTAGTAGTACCAACTAATGGTGTGTATAATAATAATAATAATATATTAAGACGATGTTCGGTTGACCATGGCTTCAAATGAGCGTTTAATAATTGCATCGTGGCAGCATCATTAGTATTATTCGGTCAGTGGGACGCCAAGAAGAAACCACATCCAAGAAGAGGGGCACCGGAACAAGAGATAAGCGGGCCGGGAACTTTTGTTGCAAATTATAAAACAATACACACACATACAGATATATAATAGATTTTCTTTTGTTTTCTAAAAATTTAAATATTCGTACATACTAAATTTTCCAGCACCCGCAGCACTACTGAATTAAACTGCGTAGGAGTGGGGATATTCTATGCCCTATTTTTACTAATTTTATCTGACATCATCTCAACCGATCCATCTCATTGATCTAATATAAATATAAATATAAAAATAGTTGTAAAAATATTACTTTTTCCTTCTTCTTCTTGGTACTCAAATATCAACTAAGACTACTTCCTTCGGCTGGAACAGTGATTTTGATTTCAACCTTTCTTTTGTTTATGATCTAATTTAAATTTAAATTTCTAAGTTTACCAAAATAGGTGGTTTTTAATTGCATACTCCTCATCATAATGCATAAGGCTTCATTTGGTTTATGGAAAATCAGGAGGAAAGGAAAAAAAATTAGATGGAAACTTATTTTTCTATGTTTGGTTGACAGGAAAATTTAAAGGAAAGAAAATAAGGAAGAAAATATTGTGGAAACTTACACTATATAGTTTTCTTAGGCTGAATCGGAGGAAAATAAAAGAAAGCTAAGGAAAATTTTTTTATGGACCAAGTTACCCTTCTAACATATTTGAGAGTAATGAATGAAGTGAAGCATGAAGATGGTAGTCGGAAAACGTATAAAAAATATTGTCTCTTCCAAAAAAATTTTGATATTGGAAATTTTATTAAAATTATTTATTTAATATTTTTATTAAAAATATTATTTTTTATTTTTTTTATTAAAATAAAATTATTAATGATTAAAATTAACTAATATAGATAATAATTTTAGGAATTTTTTATTTTTTTTCTCTTAATTTTAGTAGATCTAATTTATTTTAATATATATATATATATATAGAGAGAGAGAGAGAGAGAGATAGATAGATAGATAGATAGATAGATAGATATATGTATATATATATGTATATGTATATATATTTGTATATGTATATATAAATCATATGTATATATATATATAAATTTTTTTTGGCGTTTCTTACCGTCTCTATTTCCTAATTTTTTTAAAAATGATATTTTTGCGTTTCGTCTCATCCCCGTCTCCATGCAACGCTGCAGTAATATAACTGCTCGCCGTATTCCTCCGCCGCCAGTGTTGCCTCCGACATTCGCTACTCTGCGCAATTAATTGACCCGTCAAAGTTTTTTTTTTCACTCTTAATTTTAGTAGATCTAATTTATTTTAATATATGTATATATATATAATTTTTTTTACGTTTCTTACCGTCTCCATTTCCTAGATTTTAAAAAATGACATTTTTCCGTTTTTTTCCATCCCAATCTCCGTGCAACGCCGTTGTAACATAAATGATCGTCGTATTCCTCCGCCGCTAGTTACCTCCGACCTTCGCTACTCTACGCAATTAATTGACCCGTCAAAGTATTGTTTTCTCTCTTAATTTTAGTAGATCTAGTTTGTTTTAATATATATAGATATAAATTTTTTACGTTTCTTACCGTCTCTATTTCTTGGATTTTTTAAAAATGACGTTTTTGCATTTCTTCCCGTCCCCGTCTCTGTGCAGCGCCGCTGTAACATAACTGCTCGCCTTATTCCTCCGCCACCAGTATTGCTTCCGACCTTCGCTACTCTGCGCAATTAATTGACCCGTCTAAGTTTTTCCCCCCATGAATTAAGGATATGCAATCTTCGGACAAAGATTGATCTAGCCTCCGTATTATGTTTGCGTCGAATGTCTTTCTACTTTCTCGTCTATATCTAATTTATTTTAATATATATATGTATACGTTTCTTACCGTCTCCATTTCTTAGATTTTTAAAAAATGACATTTTTACATTTCTTCCCGTCCCCGTCTCCGTGCAACACCGCTGTAACATAACTGCTCGCCTTATTCCTCCACTATCAGTGTTGCTTCCGACCTTCGCTACTCTGCCCAATTAATTGACCCGTCTAAGTTTTTTTTCCCCATGAATTAAGGATATGCAATCTTCGGACAAAGATTGATCTAGCCTCCGTATTATGTTTGCGACGAATGTCTTTCTACTTTCTCGTCTATCGTCGTACCGCACTTCAGAATCTTCTTCTAATTAAATATTCATTCTTACACTATTTTTTTCATCTATCGTCGTATAACATCCCAGCAGCTTCTTATTGAACAGAGAAACTTATTTTATTTTATTTTATTTTATTTTAAGGAAAAAATTTGGACTCCACATTCTACATATAATATTTTAAAATTTTTCTAAAAAAATTTGGTATTGGTATTGAGTTTATACAAATTTTATAATTTTATTATAAAATTTATGAAAATTTTAATGTATTAATAAAATATTTTAATTTGAATTAATATATAAAAAAATAAATAATAATATTAAACTTTTCTTCAAATACTAAAAAAAAATTTCAAGAATTTAATTTTCCACTAAATTTTCTCCAACAACCAAACGAAGGAAAGAAAATTATTTTCTTTCATTTTCTTTCCTCTAAATTTTCTTTTTCACTTAACTTTCTTCAAATCAAACAGAGCCTAAAGCTCATGTGTGATCAATTCCATCTGAATTGCGTGAAGCTCACACTTGATTGTTAATTGTTATCTTGGTTAAAACTTTTTTTTTGCTATTTTCAAACTAGTTATTAATTATTAAATAGATATTATTCATTCTAAGAAAGTAATACCATTGTATTACTTATACTCTCACGTGTTGATAGATAATAATTATTACAATCTTAAGAAACTATTAAGAAATCATTACTTTTTATCGTTTTAGAAAAAAAAATACAATTATATAGAACTTTTTATTTTTACTTAATAATAATCCACAAACACATTTATTATCTCTACTTCCATACATTTTCAAAAAACAACATCATTTATTCCTTTATAAAATATTTTTAAAAAGATATTTATTTCTTTTTTATAAGCATTTATTTTTTTAATGTTGTTTACTATAATGGATATCTTTGAATAAATGTGCCACACTAATCCTCTTAATTATATCATAATATATATAGTTTTTTTATTTAAAAAAAAAGAAAGATAAAAGAAGCACCTTGCTAGGGTTTGGGGGCATTTTCTCTCTTGCTAAGGTTACTTTTTTCTCGATTTTCCTAAGGCTTCTTCTACACTTTTCTCACAAAGGTTCTTCATTTTTCTCCTCCTAAACCATGCAAATCTTTGTTTCTTTATTTTATTTTCTTTTTATTCACATGGAAAACAAATGAGCAAACGATTGTAGATGTCTCATAGTTAACAAGGATAAACAGAATGAAATTGTTAATTATCACCTATGGCATTGCAGACTACAAGAATATCCTATTTTTAGATGTCTTAATCATAAAATAATAATTATTTGTGATTGATTATGATAGTTATTTTAGGAGTTTTTGTACTAAATGTGCTATTAATATGTGTGTTATTATGACACATTAGATATAAATTTAATTATAATAAAATATGATAAAATTTAGGTTATTAAAATAATCTTAAGTCAGACCCTAACCGATATCGGATAATCCTAATCACAGTAATTAGATGTTTTAACCTTGGTTAAACTTTACAAATTATAACCCTTACTATATACTAGATTCTAACCATACTCTTACTCCCTTATTTTGCTTAATGATATTCTTCACACCATACCCCTACACTATACCTCCCTCTCCGCCATGTTTCCCTCTCCATGTTATACTTTACTTTACCCATCACACCATACCTCCCTATTTCCCTACCCATTTTTTGCTCTACTTTACCCTTCACACCATAACTCCCTCCTCCCTTAGCCATTTGTATACCCATCCCCCACCCCTTACTACACCTATAACTATCGATCCCCTTGCCTTAGGTTTTGTCTTCTTCACCGCATCTTACCACCTCTTAATGACATATATTGTCATTGATCCCCTTCACTCTTTGACCCTTTTAGCCAAAGCTTTTTTCCCCTTTTTTTTATCTCCTCCACCGTTTCTCACCTCATCATGTGTCTTGTTCCTTGTCGCATTATTCCCTTAAGGGTTTTCCCTTCTAGTTAGTTGCTAACATTCTCCTCTTTTACGTTTTAAGTAATTATTAGTTATTGATGTATTTTATTAAATGCTAATATATGTGTGTGTTGATGTAAGGGTTTTGAAGAGGTTAAGTGGAGACTAAGCTAGGAAGGATCTTGCTTTAAATTCTTACTTGGATAAGAGGTAAATCGTATCCTTCCACTAAGATGTAAAATCATGTGGTGACATATAAAAGTCGTTATATGATAGGGTATGATTTATGCATGAGTTTAGAAAGGTTATATGTATGTGTAACACGTCAAAGTTTTACATTAGGTATGCAAGTGTTATTAATAGATGTGAAACATGAAAGCATGATATTAAATAATTAACATGTATTTGATATATCATATACACATGTGTAATTTGTTGAATGATTAACGTATGCATGTCTAGAGTTTTGATACAATTTATAAACTTGTTAAGTTATGTTGTAATTTCCATGATAAGTGTTCCATGAATATCATTATATGGAAACTATGGTTGATATTATAAAAGCATATATACACACATTATTAGGGTTGGAATATAATAATTGCTATTTGCATGATGTAGGGTTAGGAATGTCTCCTCATAGTCACTAGGATGTTAATTGCCCAATTAAATGCCATAAATATATATGTATGTTGCATAGAATATATGATGCATTATAAATGAATGATTAGGGTTTGTGGATGTAACTCACTAAACACATGAAAATGAAAAATATAGTTAATTGCTAAATCGTAAAGTTTACCTATGTGCTAAATTTTTATGAATTATTGTCTTTTAGCCTTTTCATGGAAAATCACTCATGATAATGATATTTGGTTCGTAATTTGGATAAAATAGTAGAAGTAGGGTTTTGAGAGCATTTTGGTCATTTTGACCTAACGAATCTTTGTAAATATTTAAACGTAAGATACCCTTATACTTTTGATAGGCTGGCATTAGTGTTGAATTTGACATTAGCATAGACTGATGACCTTATTATTTACCTTAATAATTAAACATAAAGGAAAAATAGATAATTATGGAAATGGGAATAATTTTGAAATATGTGTAAAATATGTGACCACCTTATAAAAATACTAATACTTAAAGTTGAAGACCTTAAGTTTGAAAATGGTTACTCTCTAGGGGTGGCTACCCTAAGGAAGAGGTAGGAGCCCTCCATTTATTTGGTTTACGAGTGTGTCATTGTACCCTAGTAAGGCCTTAGTCTACTCTATAGGTGGCATGTGAGCATAGATGTCTAAGAATCAGTCTAGACTAAAATTTTAGATTGAATTGGCCGATATTTCAAGCTCTGATCCAAGGTTGAATCGATATTTTGATATTCGGTTTAGGTTTTGGTATCAAATTAAAAAAATTTATTATCCTTAATTGGTTCCAGTCCTATTCGGTTCCATTCCAACCACTCCAGTCTTTCAGTTTGACTTGAAATCTCATTAATAATTTACCTAAAATTAATATATATGTTTAGTAAAAAAATATAATTTAACGATTTCAGTCCTAATTAGTCTTGGACCAGTGTAATACCCTATTTTTAGAAATATTAATTATAAATTAATAATTGTATAATTAGTTATAATTATTAATTTATGAGGTATAATATTAAAAGTATTATTATTATTCGGATTATTAAGAGGAGTTAGATATAAAAATAATCAGGTTAAAAAGTTAATAGAATCCTAGTTTTTACCCGTAAATTTTATCCTAGTTATTTTATTAATAACCGTGAGCCGTAACCCGAAATAAATCTCTAAAATTTAGTTTTGATTATTTTATATTTTTTGTTTTATTTAAACTTATTCTAGATTGGATTTTTTTTCGAATTATTTTTCTATCTGATACCCTAATTTACCAAAACTAAATATATATATATATATATATATATATATATATATTTCTCTCTCCCTCTCTCTGCCATTTGTAGTCCCTTCCCCTTAAACACTCTCTCTGTCTCCCTCATTTCCTTACTTTACTCCACCCTATGCATTTATACACACATCTACACTATATATATATACTCACGCACACTTCATCCAAACAACCCTTTTAATGCCTTCGGCACACCTTTCCCCGAGCCCCCAACCAACTCGTACCAACCTCCACCTCTAATTCTCCTTCCCTATCTCTTGTTCAGCTTTCCCTTCCAACCCAACAACCCTCTATTCCTTTCAATTAAACCCCTAACAGTACCTAACCACCAACCATCGCCCCACGGATCAACTCCACCACCATTTTCCTACACTTTCCAACCCCCTCCCCCATGCAGTACCTAACCCTTCCCTCCTTCCCCTACATCTCCCTCCTATCCAGCGCAACTAGCCCACAACACTACAACCCCTCCCTCCTCTTCTTTCTCCTTATCCTATGACCACCGGCAGCTATAGCACCATCACATAACACCACCACTCCCTCACCAAACCACCCACTAAGTAGCCCACCACGAAAGCCAACCATCTCCACCCCTCCTCCTCATCTTTCTCCTCCTCCTACAGCCTACCTCCCTGTAGCATCAATCGCCATCTTCATCCTTCACCATCACCACCACCCAACAGCCACGAGCCCTCACCCAGCTTTGCTCCACCTCCTTGCCACCTCCATTTTTCCCACAGCCAAGCAGCAGTACCTAATAGCCTCATCACCACCAACCAGCCCTGCATCCTTTCCCCCATCGCAGCCCTATCACTTCATGCAGCCACAAATAATTTCCCTTCACCGCCAGCCAGCCACCAATCTCCACCACCCACTATTGCCCTCTCTTCCCCTACCTCACTCGGCCAACCCTCTTGCCTAGACAACCTTCCTACAACCCCCTTGTTTCCATTGTGCAAGTTCATGCTACATGTGCATCGTTAGTGAATTATTTTAGCGTATGAGTGCTTGGAACCAATATTAAATGTAAGGATATTTTGGTAATTTTAGTAAAATAAATATTTTTATATTATAATTATTATTTTATCTAATAGATATTAATTTGGTTTTTTTGGTATTATTTTTAGGTACAAAATTTTAATTAGCAGGAGCTAATAATATTTAGTGGATACCACTAATTTTATGTTTTTGTTGGAATTCAGGTAATTGCTATACTCTACTAAAATGATAGATATTGTGTAATAGCACATTAGGGTTTTTGGTGTATGAAACATATTAAGCATGATTTATTTCGATATAATTATATATTTATTATTATTATTATTATTATAAAAAATGATGAAACGAGCATATTACCTGATGTAAAATATTTTGGGTACAAAAGTATGATTTAAAATGATTCTAATGATGGAAAAATAGTTAATATGATAATTATGTATAAAATAATAGGTCGAACATGCTTAGATATAATTGTGATATCTATCCTAAAAATTATGTCTAATATGTATTATCTGTTGTTGATTATACAACCATGTGTTTTGTAAGGTTTAAAAGTGTATGATAAGGTTTTGTATGCAGAAACTGGCATAAAGGGCAAAATAGTCTTTTGACATAGCTGATAGTTTAAATTTCATAATAAATAATTAGATCATTTCATTTTAGCCTTTTCACAATAAATTAATAAATAAAATAGCTTTATTATTTAAATAAATGATAATCTGATAATTATTTGCCTCAAGGGGCATTTTGGTCATTTTGCTATAGTTTGGCACATAGCAAAGATCTCATGGAATTCCTCATCATTAGGGTATAATAAATTAAGATGTAAGAATATTAAAAGATTAGAATCAATAGTGGCTATGAATGTGTGTTGTTGACTAAGGGCATCAACTAACCTATTGCCTTCCCCTTCTTATATTTGATAATATAGAGGAAGGTATCAGTAAATTCACTCCACTTATCATGCCTATGGTTAATTTTACCTTCTATTTTTAAATACCCCAATACCTAATGATCAATATGGATAATGAACTCCTTAGGCTAGAGGTAATATTTCCACACTTCTAAGGATCTAATGAGGGAAAATATTTCTTTCTCATACATAGAATAGTTCAAGGATGCATCTTTTAATTTTTCATTAAAATATTCAATAGTTTAGTTATCCTAAGAAAGGAAAACTCACATTCCTACTCCAAAGTTATAATAATCGATCTCAAAAACCTTGTTAAAATTGGGTAGCATTAATACTAGGGCCTTGATAAGTTTTTCTTTCAAAATTTAAAAGTATTTTTCTTAGGTAGGAGCCCACTAAATTTTGATAACTATTTAACCAAATCATTCAAAGGGGATGCTTTGGTGCTAAAGTGAGGGACAAATCTTATAGAAACTATGCAAGAAATGGAAAATCCTAACTTGAGATGCATTCCTAGGGGTAGGCCACTCCTTGATAGCTTTAACACATTAGCAAATAAGTGTTCTTGCCTAAGTATGTTTAACACAAGTCTAATATACATCATTTAGTCATCATGGCATTTGCTATAAATAAGAATGTCATCGAAGTAAACAACAACAAATTTTTTAATAAATTCACGTAACACATGATTCATTAATAGTATGAAAGTGCTAGGAGCTTTATAGAGCCCAAAAGGCATGATAAGCCATTCATACAAGGAAAAGTTGGTCTTAAATGCTAATTTACATCCATCGCCCGACTTCATCCAAATTTGGTGATGCCCACTTTTTAAGTCAATTTTTGGAGAAAATCACACTTCCATTTAATTGATCTATCATTTATGTAAGAAATGAATTGGATCATAATATTCAATGGTAATCTTATTCACTACACAAGAGCCAACACATATACCCCATGCTCCATCCTTCTTTTAAACCAAGAGAACAAGAATGACACATTGACTCATACTTTCCTTTATGTATCTCATTTGAAGCAACTCGGTATTTTTACTTTTTAACTCATTTACTTCTTTAGGGTTATCTTGGTAAGCAATATGGTTTGAAATGATATCCCTTGGGATGAAATCAGTTTGGTGTTCTATTCCTTTGAGAGGGGGAAGACCACTGGGAAATTCCTCAGGGAATAAGTTGGAGTATTTAAAAATCAAGTTTTAGATATCAAGAGGAAGAGATTTTATATGGTCAGGAGATATTTCAAGGAACTCTTTATAGACCATCATGTAGACATGTAGGTTATGGAAAAAGGCATAAGTAATGTCTCTTTTTATAGTAAAGAAACAAACCTATTGTTTGCTATTGTCCTTATCCTTAGGATCAATGTAGTCAAATTTAGACTGTAGCTCATCTTTCCTACGATCATACTCAGCTTTTAGCTTAATTTTATCCTCCTTCCTAGTTAGGAGAGAGAGGTGCTAAAGTATACTTCTTATCATACTTGTCCACGTGTACCTATTTTTGTACCTATCATGAATGGATTGCCTATCAAACTACCAAGGATGCCCAAGGAGGACATGAGTAGCGTGCATATGTATTGCATCACAAAGAACATCATCCTCTTACTGACCAATTTTAATACTCAAAAAGACTTATCTGTTGACCTTAATTTCCCAAATTCATTTAGCCATTGAAGTTTTATAGGGATGGAGATGTATAATGGCATGAAGACTCAACTTGCAAACTTATTTCATGCTATCCACTTGACACAACTGCCACTATCAATGATAAGACTATCATTGCTTCCATTTAAATAACATCGTGTGTGAAAGATGTTTTCTCTTTGATTCAAGTTTGGCACAATTTAACTAGTGAGTTAAAAGACCTACAAATAAAAAAAAAAAGACTCATCATTAGGGTACTCAACATCATATTTAGATTCAATAGCCTCACTGTGTATTCACCCTCATTTAGAATCTAAAATAAGTTCACCATCTTGAAGTATCATAACCCTTCTGTTAGGATACTAGGCTTGGATGTGTCTATGACCTTGACACTTGAAACATTTGATGTTTTGAGATAATCCGGAGCTACTAGGACTAGCCATTCGTTTTTCCTTTTCAGAGGGAGAACTTAAAGGAGTTTCTGTAGATTGAACATTACTTTTTGGGAGCTTAAGAAGCGTGACTGTAGAGGAAGAATCAAGAGGATGGAAGCAAGATACCTTATTTTGAGAAGTAGAGCAGTTACTACCTTGAGATGATTTCAGTTGTTTTTTTACTTTTTTAGCAAGATTAAGAAGTTGATCCATAGATTCATAAGTGTGTACATCCACTTGGTTGGCAACATTAGAATTTAAGCCCCTAAGTAAGTGTGCTATCGCATATTCCTCTTCCTCATAAAAATTCAATTTAGTAAGAAGCATTTCCATTTCCTTATAGTATTCATCAACAAATCTAGGACCATACCTAAGAAATTGAAGTTTTTGATGTAACTCACGCGTATAATGAGGTGGAATGAACCTAAGTGTAACACCCCAAAATTCACTAATTTGTTTTAAAAAAAGCGGAAGTAATCGAATTAAAACCCATGAATTCTGGAGATGTTACCGCCACACTTAGTGCCAAACCGGTTATCTCCGACCGTTTCAGTACCAAGTGCTAAGGATAAAAAAAGATTTACATTAAACTCAACCAAAAGCTCATAAAAGAACTCAAAATATCATATGTTAAAAATTAGAGTACGCATAAACGTTTATGAATCATAATTAATAATAAAAAATAAATAGAGTCATATAAAGACTATAATATGGCCACAACTCTCTCGAACCTCAAGCCAACACATGCTCGCCACTCAGCCCTAACTGATGTCTCGCCTACCTGCACAAATTAGAATGGCGTACTACTCGTGGGAATGAGCAGCACCTATGAAAAGGGTGATCAGTACGCTACGTACTGAGTAAGGTAACCGAACACTAAGGCCAACACATAAGCACATAAAATCATGCATAAGAATAAAAAATCATAAAGACCATCATCATATCATAATATCGACCAATCATTCAGGTACATACATAAAGGCTCAATCATAGTCCAGATTAATTACTTAATTAATCTTTTATCATAATTCGTTACACATCATGCATTTTTATCAAATCCATGCGAATACGGAAGCCCCCACTATTATAGCCGGTGGATCGGAGGCGCATAGGGTATCATATCCTAACCACTATTATAGCTGGTGGATCGGATACACATAGGACTACGCGTCCTAACCACTATTCCTAACCGGTGGATCGGTTGGCTCCAGCACGCATGGTGTTCCACTGTAAGTAATTAGTATCTTTTAGGCATTTTAGCAAAACTTTGGTTTGCGGTTGTTGAGCTCGAGGACCCCCACTATTATAACCGGTGGATCGGTTTACGCATAGAGCATCCTGCTCTAACCACTATTATAACCGGTGGATCGGTCACACATAGGGTAAAAACCCTAACCACTATTCCGAACCGGTGGATCGGTTGGTCCCGTCTCAACGCTCTTCCACTTTAAATAATTAGTGTCTTAAGTATCTTATTCAAAGCTTCCACCATGGGTATGCACGAATCATAAAATTCCACCAACATAATTACACTTTAATTACCACATGCACATAATAACACAAAAACCCTAATCAGCCACCACAGACCTCAATTAACCACAACAAACCATAGTTAACCACTCTAAACCCTATTTAACCATAACAAGCATAATTAGCCACTCCACGCCTTAGTTAATTACAACAAACCACAATTATCCACTCCAACCCTAATTAATCACAAAAACCTAGAGTTCATTACTCCAAACCCTAATTCAATCTCTTTCATACCCTCATAATGCTCCACGTACTATTTTTCATCCGAAATAGTTCAACACCCGAATAATACTTACATTACCTTCCTTACATCCCAAATTAACTTCCCACATGTAAATTTAATACCCATGCAGACATTAATCTCCCCATGCAAACCTTCAAACCTTTTTTTCATGCAAACCCTAAAACTTCCACGTGAAACCCTAAATTCAACAATGCAAACCCTAATACCATCATTCAACCATCAATGTCACCATGTAAACTCTAATACCACCATACAACTATAAATACCACCATACAAACCATAAATACCACCATACAAACCCTAATACCACCATATAACCATAAATACCACCATACAAACCTTAGTAACATCATACAAACCCTAATACCACCATGTAAACCTTAATACCACCATATAACCATTAGTACCACCATCCAACCCACGATTCTGCCATATAAAACACTAGATTCAATCCATAGCAAAACCCAAGATTTGTCCACATAATACAATTGATTAGACTCTCCCCTTTCATAACCACAATTTAGATTCCCCCATACAAGACTATAAGTTAGATTCTCCCACATAAAATCATAAATTAGAATCTCCCAAGCAAAACCATAATTTGGATTAATTGGATTCCCCCAAACAAATCATAAATTAGATTCTCCCAATCAAATCATAAATTAGGTTCTCCCATATAATATCATAAATTACATTCTCCGAAATAACATCTTAAATTAGATTCTCCCTAACAAACCATAAATTCAATTCTCCCATATAATGTCATAAATTATATTGTCTCCCACAAAACCCTACATTTCCCATTTTATTCTTCCTCTCATAAATCATTAAAATACTTAGGTCAACTCATACCTCTTGATCAACTTCTTTCTCCATCCTTATTTTTCATCCTTTTTCCCCACACAACCACATCAATATTCTCACATGCATGCCTTACAGTATCACAACACATATCATCATACATAAATAATACACATGCCATGCAAAACATTCTTCAACTCCACGTTATATCATCCACGTTATATCACATACAGAATGATTATAATAATACATAGGATACATAGCATGCGAGGCACATAATGCATATAAGCACACAAAAAGGCCTTAGCACCCCTTAACTAAATCGACACCAGTCTTGGAGCACACTCCTACGCCTCCTTAAGGCTTTGACCAAATGATAACATACTAATAAAATAACCTTAACAAAATTCTAACTTTGCTAAAGACATAAAAATAATAGAGATATTATAAACCTTGATAATATAGGATTAAAAACTTTACCCTAATAATAATAATGATACTAAGATAATAATATCAAAGATAATAAAACTAATATCAATAAGAATATAAATAATAATAACAATAACAATAATAATAACAATCATCATAATAATAACAATAGTAATAACAATAATAACATTATTAACAATAATAATGGTAAAATATTTGCATTAATAATACTGGAATAAGAATAATAGAAATTTGAAATATAAAATAATCATAATAATTATACTTATAACATATTACTATTAATAATAGTAATAAAATAAATAATACGGGGAATAATAATAAAATCGAACTAAAATACAATAAGGCTTCAGCCCTCAACATAAATAATAATAAAACAATAATACTACTAATAATAATCATAAAACATATTAAGAATATAAATATTAAGAATAATAATAATGGTATTTATATGCAAATAATTGAAATAAATTAATTCAAGGCTTATAATAATATGGAAAATGGTTGAGAGGGTCTAGGGTTCAACCTTAGGCTCGTGGGGATAGGCGGCACCAGCGGTGGTTCACGGCGGAGGCGGCGATGGCCAGAAAAATAGAAGAAAAGAGGGAAAGATGGATGTTGGGAAAAAGATAGGGAGAATTGAGGTGAGATAAGAGGTTTTTATTATTTCCCAGGAGAAGAGGGACAAAATGATGGTGGTGGTGCAGCCAAAGGTGGCGGCGCATGGCGGCGGAAGGTGGTTTAAGGTTTCGGGGTAAAAATTCCGGTGAAACGAGCAACCAACTTTGTACGGTTATGGAGTCTCGTGCAAGAAGAATCGAAAGTTGAAAATAGTTTGGTTAACTAGAGGGCGTTTTAGGGAATAATTTAGCATGCGGCAGTGGCTTTGAAGTTGGCTAACAGCGGCGGAAGAGGCATCTTAAGTTGCGGTGGCGGCAGCTCGGGCTTAGGGTTTTCGGGGAAGAAAAAATTCCAAAACTCCCATAACTAGGCTATTTATAGATGGTGGATGGGATAATAAGGTTTTGGGGGTCGGCAGGAAGGCATTAGATGCGAGATTTTGGGTGGCCGGTGGCAGTAATTGATCGGGCATTGTTTGGTTTGCTTCAAATTTTCGCGAGGCTGGGGAGAAGAAATGGGCGAGAGATAACGTTGAATAATTATGAAAATTTATTCTTGGAGTTAAGAGGAAGACAATGAGACAAGAAACGGCCGGTATTAATCACCGTAGCCGGAGATGCCATTGACGATGCCGGGACTGCACCATCGTCGACGAAGGAGAAGGGAGGAAGAAGGAAGGGAGGCAGACCAGTCAGCCGAGAAAATGAAAAGAAAAAAGGGAGAACCGGGCAGTTCGGCGACGCAGGAGGAGGCGTTAAATCGAACGACAAGTTTCGGCCGTAACATGGACGAAACGCGGAGCTTAGGCAGGCGGAAGAAGGGCGACGAGCGCGGGCTGGGCCGTGCCGAAGAAAAGGGAGAGGAAAGGAAAACTGGGCCACGACCTCGCCCAATCAGGGAAAAAGAAGAGGAAAAAGAAAAAGAAGAAAAATAAAGAAAAAGAAAGAAAAAGAAAAGGGAAAAAAGGAAAGGAGAAAAATAATTATATTAGGTCAATTAAATTAATCTGAATATTTAAGATATTTAAAAATAATAATATTTAAATAAAATAATATTTAAATCCCTTTTTAGGCTAAATTAGGATTTTTAAAAGGTTTTCCATAAATTCTATTTTAATTAGCAAAACACCCAAATTTTCTCCTAATAAAAATACTTATAAATTTATTCTGGATTTTCCCTAAATAATTTCCTTTTATTTTAAATAAATTAATATACTTAATTAACTTTTATAATAAAACCTCATTTAAATATACTATTTAAAATTAGGAATTTTTCGGGGCATTTCACTAAGCCTCATTATTTACCTCATTTGGGGCCAAGAGGTGATAGGAGGTTCATAATTGCATTCTTGATTCCTAACAAGCTCACCCCACCAAGAGATTGCATAACCCAAAAATTTAACTACAACTAACTTGTTTCATCAAAATAGTTATGACAATTGAAAAAAAGTTTAATTATATTTTCCCATTCGACGTAAGCATTGAGGTCACTAAGGCCTTGAAATTGAGGGATTTTTAACTTGATTCCATTTAAACCCCAATTTTTTGTCCATTGTGGTTAACCTTATGATTCTGATTATTTAGTCGTTTATCACCACCCACATATTCTTGATCAATATTTTCTATATCTCGATTATTATGGTTATGAGTTCTATGTTGGTTAACAACTTAATCAATTCTCATTAGTGATCCTATCCTCAATATTTTCAACCTCATTAGTGAACATATCAAATTTCTCAACAAGTAATGTAAGTAATTTGATAAGTAAATTAGTGGTCATCTTTCCCTAATTACTAAGTGGAGCACCAAGTAAAGAATTCCCTTTTTCCTACGTAATTCAATTAATAAATAATAATTAAGTGCTAATACTTCATGAAAAAAAAATTGATAACAACATTCAGAAATATTATAATATAAGAGGACACACAAACATAAGCAACAGAGTTGTTGACCCAAATCAAGTGAAAATAGAATTAGTGCACATGCACGAAAACAAAAAGTGAAGAGTAGGACGCAAAAAGTGCGAACCAAGAGTAACTCTGAATAACAACCTAATATAGAAAGAAGATAAAGAAGAAGAAGAAGAAGAAGAAGAAGAAGAAGAAGAAGAAAGAAGAAGAAGAAGAAGAAGAAGAAGAAGAAGAAGAAGAAGAAGAAGAAGAAGAAGAAGAAGAAGAAGAAGAAGAAGAAGAAGAAGAAGAAGAAGAAGAAGAAGAAAGAAGAAGAAGAAGAAGAAGAAGAAGAAGAAGAAGAAGAAGAAGAAGAAAAGAAGAAGAAGAAGAAGAAGAAGAAGAAGAAAAGAAGAAGAAGAAGAAGAAGAAAGAAGAAGAAGAAGAAGAAGAAGAAGAAAGAAGAAGAAGAAGAAGAAGAAGAAGGAGGAAGGAGGAGGAGGAGGAGGAGGAGGAGGAGGAGGAGGAGGAGGAGGAGGAGGAGGAGGAGGAGAAGAAGAAGAAGAAGAAGAAGAAGAAGAAGAAGAAGAAGAAGAAGAAGGAAGGAGATCTAAAACTAGATGGACGAGATATGATAATAGGAATGAGCCACACACATATCGTTCTTAACACCGCATATTCAAAAGGTCCCAATAGATTCACCCAATCTATTCGATTTTCAACCACTTGAACTCAACTGCAAAAAATTCCAGCAAATCAAAGAAGTTACCAACACCTAACTCATGTACTAGAGAGTTAAAAAAAAGAATGGAGAATAGTGGCTTCGTGGGGAAGGAGGCACTGAATACCACCGAAGATGCCATATCTTTCACCTACCATCGATCTAGATCAAGCGTGCACCTGTGGTTCCCTACCAATTTAAACACAGATAGAAATGCGGATTATCACATATTGATGAAAACTAGGAAAAATCGAATAGAAAAAACTGAGAACAATACACCCTTTTAATAGAGATAGAATAACCGTGTCACTTTGATACCAAGTGAACTAAACCTAATTAGTAGAATCATAATTGATTTGCCAAATGGGGCTGCAAAAATGTAATCATTCTCTCTAAACCTAGATTAATCTCCATACTTCTCGATGTAATCGATACTTTAGTAGAAAAATGGCTTAACCTCCAATTTCATATCATCAAAAATCATAGAAGACATCATCGAGCCCCATTATAGAGACATAAATAGAGTTATAAGGGATGCACTATTTGCCAAAATGGGGACTGGAAGCCTAAAGAAAAAAGGGGTAAAAGGGGGATTAATGGGTCTTAGACTTTAGGAAAGCTAGAAATTAATTTCTCCGGCTTCCATTTTCAAATTTAGAAGAAGGGGAAGAGTCGGAGACAAGGATGGTTGAAAACAAAGAAGGATGAGCTCCATCAAAAAGAGAGAATAGATCTGGCCAAGTGAAGAGGTTTAGGGTTAGGTAAAGAAAAACCAAGATGTTTTAAAAGAGGAACAAGTGGGTCACGCATAATTAAGGCTAAGTTTGGACCGAGAAAAGGGAAAATTGGCACGAGCCATGGTTTGGGCCGAGTTAAACCGGTCAGTCCATGGTCTGAGTTTTAAAATAATTTTTATGAAATATATTATGTTTTTATTTAGTCTTAAGGAAGATAGTTGGATTATACCTCTTCAAGCCCTTAAGGATGAGAGGATGGGTTCAAAGCTATCACACTTAAGACTAATATCAATGGGTTTAGAAACATTGTCATCATCGGCCACTTACGCACACACACAAAATACTACTAATATTTGAAACTAATAAAAATAGGTCAGTTATCAAACTCAACTTACTTATGGTCCTATAAACCCTGTTCTAACTATAATTATAAATTTTGATTTTAATAATACCGATCTTCGTGCTTTCAACTTGATTCTTTTTACTCCTTAATTTTTCTCCATTTTTTTAATCTACTCTGAATACGAAAGACATAAAATTGGTAGGATGGTTAGGAAATAAATTAGGACAATTCAAAATAGGGTTGAGAATAGCATTTAATGATGCAGTGTCCTTTTCAAGCCCCCTCTTCTTGCATGAGCTCACATTGTGCATGCGACATGAGAAATTTTCTTTAAAAATTTTTGTTACCTATTTTAAATGTAAGGATATGTTAGTAATTTTAGAAAATAAATATTTTATTATTATAATTATTATTTTTATTTATTAAATATTAATTTGATAATTGTAGTATTATGTAAAAAAATTTAATTAGTTAGACCTTGTAGTATTTAGTAGTGTACCACTGATTTGCGTTTTGCTAGAATTTAGGCAATTTTTATACTTTACTAAAATGATAAATATTGCATGATGGAACATTAAGGTTTTGATGTATAAACCATGTTAAGTATGTTTGCTATATTATAACTTTTATACTTTACTAAAATGGTAAATATCTCATGATAACACATCAGAGTTTGAAGTGCAAACCATGTTAAGTATGTTTGGTATATGATAAATTTTATTCTCTCTTAAAATGTTAGACATTGCATGATAATACATTAAGATTTTTTTATTTCAAATATGTTACTCATGATTTGTTATGCCATAATTATGTGTTATTTATTATCTTATGAAAATAAGTCAAAAGTGCATATTATCATATGTATAATATTTTGGGTACAAAAGTATGACAAAATTATTTTTTTATGATAATGTATAACATGTACATAGAAAATGATAATATGAGCATGCTTAGATAAATTTATGGAATAATAACTATGATTATGTGCCATAGGGGTAATTTGATCATTTTATGCGTCATATGATATTTATCCTAACAAGCATGTTTAATTTGTATTATATATTATTGAGCATGATATTATGGGATTATGGATATATTAGATATAAATGTTAGGGTTTTATATGCAAAATCTTGAATAAGGGTAAAATGGTCATTTGGCTTATCTGAAAATTTAATCGAATGATAAATTACTTTAATTATTATTTTTTAGCCTTTTTATGATAATTTAATAAATAAAATAGATTTAGTAATTAAAGATGAGGTTAGTGGGCATTTTGTCATTTTGGCTTAATCCACCTAAAAGTGAATAATTGAGCCTAGAATGACTTTATTATATTTTTATGATTGACCTTGGTAATTACCTCGTTTATGGTTGTCTTGGAATAATTGGAAAAGAGTAAAAAGGGTAAATATGGAACTCGGATATATGTGATTAATTGTGATTTTGTGGTCACTTGAATAAAATACTAATAGTTAAAGTGAAAAACCTTGAAATCAAGAATAATGGTTCTTTAGGGTTCACTACCTTAAATATGTGGTTTAACCTATGTTTAATTCTAGAATTTTGTTGGTGTGCCTTAATACCCCAATCAGACCTTATATCTTACTCTGTTTAGTTCTATAGACTAATATGGGGTATGCATACTTATAGATTAGGTGTCATTGTCAATAGAGTGATGTGTGTTACATTTGTATACCAGTGCGAATAGGTTACATTTGCATCCTTAGGTTGATAGTTAGTAGGATATTGTGCTACCTTAGTGAACTGGTATAATTGGAGTACTTTAGTGTCTCTAAGTTGATTGATCTCTCCTAGAGTAAATAAAAATAAAAATGATTGGTCGGTAGTAGCCTTTGTGTCTACCTATAGTTCGGAGCCTTCATACCTACCTATGGTTCGGTAGTAGCCTTCATACTTACTTATAGTTAGAAAGTAGCATTTGTGCCTACCTATGATGCTATAGATTGTTATTGGTATGTGCCTATGGGCCGACCTTTGATTTAGGAGATATGCTGGTATTGATAATGAGCTTTGTGACTATTGTTGTTCTTGCGATTTGAAGTCTCTGATGTTTCTGATTATACATCAAAGAACATCTCTTGGATGTTAGATTGGTAGGTTTTAGTTTGTTTTAGAAGAAAGAATATGAATAGTATATGACTATGGCGGTATGTGCTTTTATAAATGATCATCGTATTTCAATTCTCCTATGTATATTTATATGTCTTATACAATGTTTTCTTATATGCCTAGTGCGTGATCTATGCTAGTTTTTTTATTTTGGTTCTGTATAGATGGTTGCTCAGTACTATTGTACTTAAGTATTCCTTTTGTGGCCCTTACCTATTCAATGGAAAATGATCTTTATAGGTCGGTTTCCAACTTGATGTTGGTAGATTGGATTGAGAGCCTGGGGCTATTCTATGTCTTTTTAGGTATTTCAATTTCAGTTGTATTAGTACATTGTATCTTCATATTCTTTCTCTATTTTGATTTTTGTAATCATTGATGTTGCTTTTATATCGCACAATACTTATTTATTATCTTCTCTATTCTGTTTCTTGTAATTGTGGTATTAATTGTAAGTGGAATAATAACTTTATTCCTAGCACTTTGTATAAGAATGATAGAGGAAACTAGACTTATACTGTGGTGGTAGCACCCTTCATTTTTATTGCTTTAACTTCCATGATTAACTCTTAAAAATAAAAATTTTAATTACTAAAAATGGTGGTGTTACATGTCTTAATTAATTACCAACTTATCGAATAAGTCATATCAAACTATAATCGTAAGAAATTTATAGGCACACTAGAACCATATTATATGTGTACAAAGAGTTGGCTCAAAAGAGAAGTTATAATTATTGAAAAAAGGATAGAAAAGTTTCCATGATGAGTCAACATGTTTTATTGATGGAATTTGAGAATCAATTTTACCAGCGAATGAAATATTTATAAATTATTCTTACACTGGTATAAAATGGCATGAAGTAGACATTAGTAGTGTCTTTATTTAAATAGTTATAATTGATAATGGATAAAAGCAAGAATTGATCCATGTTCATTATGGAATGCCATTGCATAAAGTGTAAAATAGTATGAAGTAGACACTAGTGATGTGGATAGAAGTAAGAATCATCCCATATTCATTATGGAATGTTGTTGCATAAATGGTTGAATAAATTAGAATAGATATACAAATGTTGAAAGTATCAACTTAATGAGTGACTTAGTTATATGGATATGAAATTGAGCATTCAAAAGCATTAGACAAATTAGCTATAAGTGGAAACTCTGAAAGAAATTATCAAAATGTCAATATAGTTATACATGTTTTTGTACAAAATTTAAGTTTTTGTGTTATGATGTTTTTAATGGCATAGTTTCAAAAAAGGATATGAGAAATATACACTTATGCATCTAAATAAAATCATACATATTAAATGTATAAAGGATATATGTGAAGTTGTGGGAAGAAAATTGTACTATTTTTTTAGTCATAGTTTTATTCCGCTTGGTTTTTTGATTTTTTAACGATACATTATTTTGAAAATATACACTTAGGGACGAGTCTTTAGTGGACTAGACACCTTTGATTATGTGGACAAATTTTTAAGGCTCTCTATGCCCTCATGTAAAATGGTAAACTCCTGAAAAGTTAAAGGGTGTGTTGCAAATATTTTAAGTTGTACATATGAGGGAGGTGCTATAAATATTTGACGTTATATATTGGGGGGGGGACTGTAAGCAATAGGAGATGTATATTTAAGGGAAAGTATTATAAATATTCTATTTACATATACCATATGTTTCATATATTTGTGTAAGCCATATGTTTCACACTCCTATTAAACCAATCAATTGTAATTCCTTCTCCGTTATAACTGTAACCCCCTAATTCATTGTTTTCAAGACCATCTTTTTATATTCCTTTAATACTTTCTTTTATTATGACATGGAGTTATATACATATAGAGAAAGCGTATTGAGATGTAAGATAACCGGTAAGCATGAATGAAAAGTAATTATCCCCTTATCTTCTTTCTGGTCCTCTTTCTTCATTTGATGTTTCAAATATTATCACAAATTAAGTAGCATTAGTATTCATATTATTTTCGGTTAAAGTTGTTTAAATGCCCTGGGGACAGAGTTACGGTCAATCTTCAATTGAAGTTCTCTAAAGACCGGGGCCTATAGCTACGGTTAATTAGGATTCCATTACATTTCCATTGAATCAACACTCATTAAATGGCGATAATGAATATTGACACTCTACCTCCCTTATAATAATAAATGCATCAATACCTCAACGTAATATAATTAAAAGCACCTTCTCGTTAACTGACGTGGCCTGTGGAGGTCCAGGGTCTGGATCTATTGTTCTCTCGTATTGAGGATTGTTAATGCAAGTTGTTAGGATTTGCTTTAAATGGCGGGAAGTTCGTACTTTGGACCCGCATTCGTTATATAAAGCAGTTATACTATGTAAGCGGAGTACAAATTGTAAGTCGAACAAAATTCTATTCGGCGGCGAAGTCAGACTGTGTTCTGGACGACGGAAGGGAAGTGAAGAACAGGAGCGAAGCCGTAGCAACATGGATGTCGGACCGGAAGCTTCGAACGGCAACACCACCGACGTCGAGCAGCTTCAGAGACGCTTCATGGAATATAGAGATTCTGTGTACAGAGAGGTTCGTGTCGAGTTCACCATACAAATTGTCCGAACTACATTCTCTATATAATGAATGAAACTTCTGATTTCGGTTCAATTTCATTTTATTAGGGGTTGTTAGATGAAGGATTCCAAATGCTTATGAAAATGGCGGATGCGGACAGCCCTGATTTCTCAATGAACGTTTTATTTCTCTTCTGTGAAGCTTCTCACTTGTACCTCACTGATCTGGCCAACGAACTGTAAGTTGGTGCAGAGATATCTTTCATTTTCTTCCATCAGTTGACTGTTCTTGTTCTATGTTTTGAGCTTGTGTGTTCTCTGATTTGACAGTGGAAAACCCGACTCTGCTGTTAGTTTGAATAGCGTTCGGGTTCATGTTAGTAAACTCAGGGTCGGTAGTGTCAGGTGCCCGCCCAAACTCCTCTCTCGTCTTTCCTTTCTATTTTTCTTCATATAGCATCATTTGTGTTTCGGGTCACGAGATGTCGGAATAAATTACAGTTACTCCAGACTTCGTGTCCCCATGCCAGAATAAAGAAAAGAATGAAGGCCTTCTTTAAAGGCCGGATCTGAATCTTCGTTCAACTGAATTTCGGTTTTTACGTGTCATGTTCGCTTATACACGTGGGTTTGGTTGTTTTTGACAGCGTTGGTGCTAAAAAACTTACTGAAGTCTGTGATCAGCTCTGGAGTTATTGCCGAGCGGAGAATGTTGATCGGTTAGACCTTAGTTTATGTGAATCCATCCATTTGCTGTTTCTTTGTTACATTTGTTCGTCCTCAATTCCTGTTTGTTATACATAACAACGGTCTTTAAGATCCCCTTGAAACATAAAAATAACCTGCGACTACTGACTTGGTTAATGGGATATCGGTCTTGACTATTGTTGATGTCCTGATATGATGCGGTTTTGTATGGTACAGGTGCCGCCGATTCCTGCCGCGATTGAGGGAAGAATATGTTTCTGTGAGAAGTAGACTTGAAAGGCTTTCTGAGGTTAGTAGAAAACGGAAAAACACTCCATCCTGTAATTTGTCTGATATCTTATATGTGAAGCCAAAATCTGGAACTCCCACCCTAATCATGGCATGAGTGGAACGATGACACCTTTTGATCAAATAATAATTGGCTTGGCTAACTCCGACTAATGACAATAAAAGATGGTAGTTTAGTTATTATAGTATTGAACTAATAATATTGAAGTCATGAGTTCAGTTCTTACTGCTAATGATTTTGGGCAAGGCAATAAATTTTTTTTCCCCATAATTTAAATAAGATACGGCCCCTTTTTTGTGGCCCCTATAGTTCAGGGTCGGCAAGGTATTGGCTAGCTTGATACTACTAGCAGTCCAGCACACCTCTCGTTTTTCCCCTTTGCGCTTTGTTTTATATGACTGTTTAAAGATCGTAATATCTTTGATATGTAGTATTCATTATTTCTTCTCTCAATTGAGTTTTCGCAGCTGGGGGGTCAGATCGTAGCCGCCGGTGGTTTAGTTCCATCAACGGATTGAGCACTACGGGTGGATGAAGATATTAGACGCACGCTACCTGCATGGATACTTGTATTGCCCTTATGAAACACATGATATATAGGAAATACATGATATAGCACTTTCATTCTTCTTGATAATTCTGATAAACTGCAATCTTCTTGAGTAGACACGAATAAATAGATTGTGTCATGTTAGCCGGAAAGGAGTTGAAACACACCCTGGACTGTTTTCTTGCGTCTTTATCTGTCATGCTTTAAGTATTACCGTTGACCCACTTTAATCCATTTCTAATGCCTTTTTTTTATCCAAATGATATTGCAACCACAAGAACTAATATTTATGGAATGAATAAATTGGAGATTTCTATTTAGTATGAAAAATGAGAGAAGAATTGGAGCTTGCACATCCATTTACAAATAGTCAACATGAGCGTTTTTTTATAACCTCCCTCATATGTGTTAAATACTTAACCATCATCAACTAACAAACTTAGTAAAAGTTTCTACCTAACGTCAATCAAAGTTAAAAAAAAAATGTATACAAGTTACCACATAATGATTAACCCTCTGAGTTGACTTATGTCAACTTATACAGTGTTAAGCTAATGAGTACCAAATTCCTTATATTAAAATATTTTCTAACCAGTCCCATACTTTCCATCTTGCTATGCTTGTGTTTATGTTTTCTCCCTCGGCCTTGACCAATATGTCAATTCCACCCAAATGAGAAGTTTCCCTCGGATATGACTTAAATGAATTTTTATTATGTTCAGTCTACCAACGCATTCCATCATTTGGTCTTTGATTGACACCCTTGTAACACCCCCATTTTTATAATCACAAAATTTTTATTTTACAAGAAATTTTGCAAATTAAATCAGAAAAGTAGGATGTTACTGCCATATCCAACATAGAAGAGGCACAACCAATACCTAATAAATGCTAAGTGATAGGCTGAAAAATGAATTCATATTTCAAGATGTAGGTGTGGATGTCACCTGATCCAATTCTAATACAAGACTTATAAAATCGTACAGAAAATAAATAAAAATTAAAAAGATCTAACAAAGCTCTACAAGAGCAAAACAAAATAGTAAGTGGGATTCCAATGATCAAAACTGAAACACCTATGGAGATGATCAAGGAATTAACACTCAAACCCCACATAAGCAAAATATACAATGCCTACATGAAAGATGAAATAGTGTGATATTAGTATAATGAGTGTGTTGAGTAATACACACAGTACGTGTTGATATGGAGAAATAGTCATGGTACGCTATACAAAATACATGGTACATGATGAGATAGAGAAATACTCATAAATCATATTGACAAGGAAGCATGCATGATACATGTCGACAATTAACCATATAGGATAGTTTCAAGCTAGCAACCTTGGGTAGAGAGTAATTCACATTCGGTGATACCATGAAGGTATACTCAATTAGAAAAAGGAAGCACAAAAGATTCAGCAAACAAAGTGGAATTAGGTAAAGCCTATAACATCTCTACCATGCATTTCAACAATTGTCATATAAGATCATATAGGCCAAAAGATAGAATCAAGGAAATAACATAGCCTGGAGATGTATGGAATCAAACTCCCAGGCACAAGCCTAAAAATCCTATCTTATCACCAATGAACATAACTCATAGGGCACAAACAAAGCATTAAGGCATCAAAGCTAAGTACACAAAGATAATTATCATAACACAATGAACAAAATCACTAGTATAAATAATAATCATTTGAACAACTCACTCTACTACAAATGAACATACAAATACAAGGGTTTGTATTAGGACTCTAACATTCTTTTAGCCTAGAACCGTAAATTCCACCATAGATCTGGCATCCCACCCACTACCAATGGACTCCAAACAAGGTAGTCTCACCAAAGGTATCATAATCCTTAAGTATACATACCCCGTATAGAGAAAGAATCATATAGAATAGAAAAGGTACTAATCGACTGTACTTCTAGAAGCCTCTAGCATATTAAAAAAAATGTGAAATGAGTATCCAAAGGATTGCATTTTTATTATGCCATCATAAAGCGTATTCCACAAGAGTAAAGCTTAGAGAGAACATCTATCGTATAATACATAAGTGTTTAAGATTCATACAAGACCCTAGAGAGGATCAGAGTGTGGTGAAACAATGAATACCCAAAAACAAAGGCTATAAGCCATAATACAAAACCCAAAATTAGAGGCTAGAAACAATGAGAAAGCTTTTCACCAAATAAAAACAATACATCTATTACAAAGTAAGAATTCCAAAACTTAGTTGAGAGTTAAACTTAGGTTAACGAGCCACGAGAGTGAAACCTAACTTACTTTTCATCCATTTAGTCAAAAATGTCTAAAAATAATTTTTTAGGACCAGAAACCATAATTGCAATTTCAGATATCCCAAAATTGATATAAAATGCCAAAACCCACTTCAAAATTGTAAAACTTAAAAAAAATTTAGATATTTTAGGCTTAACCAACATAAAATAAGGTATATGCCAAAAATAGAAGAATCATTATTTATGAAGAATATCATTTTACACCAAGAAACTTAAGAATAAAAATATTTTATTATCAAAACTTACTATTCATCAAGATTTACTCCTCACATTCATTACAACTCACTAGGGTCAAGGGTGGCTAAGCAAAGTTCATAGTCAACCTTTGACTCTAAATCATGCTAAAAGCTTTTTTATGGATATTTTAGTCATATTTACAATTAAATATTCCAAAAAATATTATTAATCAACTATTCAATCCTAATTAGTGTATAATTAAAGTGTCATTAGCTAAGAACAGTTTGCGTATTATCAAGAAATGGACGAACATGCCTAGAACATTCAAACTAGTCAAAATTAAGTCCATTAATCATGATTTTTAGCTAACATACTATATATCAAAGTTTATCTATTGATTAAAAAGATTATGAGGCTATCATTCAATTCATCAAAACCACTCAAAATTATCAAAACTACTTTAAGATAGTCAAGAATGTTCAAAACACCTGAATGCATTAAAACATACTCAAATCAAAGCATGCCTAACAACAAAGTTCATCTACAAAATGCAGCCTATAACATGGTATCATTAGATTATACAAGCAACAAAATATCAAAAAATCAAATCCTAAGGGCCAAAACCCCTAAATTAAACCAAACATGGCATAACCAAATATAACCATAGTCAAACATGTTAAACACCGAAATTCTATCTGCTTATAGTAATATTGTGTTTACCTAAGTTAGTTCTCAAAGAAGAAGGTAGAAATCAAATCTTGAAGAATGTGAAGTTTTATCCAAATTCCCAGAGATCAATATACTTTTTCTTAGCAAACAATACCAATAGATAAATCTCCATTACAAATGAGGGAAATATGGATTAGTTTAGTGGTTTAGGTGGTGGAAATGGTGGTGGTGATTTCTCCATTCAAGAGGAGAGAAAAGATAGAAGAAGAAGATAGAAGATGAAGTTAGGAGACTAAATTATGAACATGTGGTGGAGGATTGAAGTTAGTAGATATTTACTTTACTTAAGTAGGTGTATAATGTTAAAATTGTAAAATCATAAAGCTAAAATATTTTATGTGTGTGGTAGGGGATTTTGACACACCTTGGTTGATCTTAGCCCTATATTTTCTTGGTGTTGACACATTTAAGGCTAGGATAGAGTTTCATAAAGATTATAGATGTAATTCCCCAAAATTTTAGAAAACCTATAATTTAATATGTAACTTTTATTTGAAATAAATTAGCTTTTAAAATTATTTAGTTTAATTATTTTATGGATTTTTCAGTATATAAATGTGGATAGGAGTATTTAATAAATTAAAAATAAATCTTTTGTTATTTTATCATATTATTTTTATTTAAATAATTTTCCAAACTAATATTTTACTAAAATTATCCTTTTTGAACCAATATATTAAATTATATTGAATTAAATTATTAAATTAAATAATTTATCAAAAATATTACATTTTATTATTTTATAAATTAAAATTAAAGTATTTTCCCATTTCCCTTTTCCCTTTTTCCTTCTTATTTTTCTTTCTCCCTTTTTCTTTCTTTTTCTTCTTTCTTTTCTTTTCCTTTTTTTTTCTCCTTCGGGTAGCCCGCCAAGCCAACCTGCCTTCTCTTCTCCCTGCGCCTGGACCTCCAGCCCACTCCCTCCCCTCCTCTCCTTTTCCCCGGCGCAGCAGCCCAGCTCCACCCCCTCTTTTCTTTCTTTCCTTTTCTCCCCAGCGCCTGGGTCGGCCCAACTTCTTTTTTTCCCCCTGCACCGACGTGCTTCCTCCCTCTCCCTTTCTTTCTTCGTCTTCTCCACCTGCCTCGACCGACACCCTTGACCTGTCCCCGTCGCCATGTCTACCGCCCCGAATGCCATGCCCAGCCACCGCAGCCTTTAGCCACTGCCACCACCTGTCTCTCTCTCTCTCCTATCTTTTTTTCACCATTTTAGAACCGGGCAGCCATGCACCCCATCCCACATGGCTCCCCTTTCCTCCTCTTCATCATCCTCTCCCTGCCACCCTAAACGTTGCCATCCAATCATCCACCTATCCCCTACCCTCCCTCTTCTTTTTCTTCTCCTCTTCACCCTTTTTCCTGCCCTATTATTTTCGAACCTCCCCTCGATCTCCTCTTTCTCTCATTTTCTTCCTCTCCATCTCCCCCCTTGTTTTTTGCACCACCGCCCCTCCGCCACACCCACCACCTTTATTGCCTCCTGCCACCTTCTACTACTGCCCTGCACTACCACAATACACCCTCTTAAGCCATCCCACAACCCTTCTTCCTCCCCACCTATTTTTCTCTCCATTTTCCCCCTTCTTGACAACCTACCTGCAACCCCACCGTTCGCTGTCGTCCAGCTGCCTCTACCGCCACCCAACCCACCATTCAACTCCCTGCAACCTCCTCTACCACCCCCACACCTTCTTTTCCCGAAACTAGCCCCTGCACCCCTCTATTTCTCCCCTCTCTTTTTCTTCCTTCTCAGCCACGCCCAACTCGACAGCCATCTTCACCGCCTCGCCGCTGCCGCCTTCGTCACTCTTGGCCACCAACAACCCATCCCTAGCCTCCACCTACACCCCCTCTTCACTCCTGCACCCTTCCCTTGCCTCCAATCCTCCCCCACTTTCCCTCCTTTCTAGCCTAAAGACCCCAACCCGAAAATAGCCATTATTCCTTCCTTCACCCCCCTTCAAGCCTTCCTCTTTTATTTTTGCATGCAACTCATGCTGCATGAGAAAAATGAGTTGCTGCATTTATTGGCCATTTTTATTAATAATTTTAAGGTATGATAATATTTAAATTAATTATTTCATTGAGTAAAATTTATGAATTCTTATGCTTTGATTTTCTTATTTCTAATATAATAAGTATTGATATTATTTTTAGGTATTGATTTTACTAATCAAAGCTTGAATCTTTAACCAGAATACCGGTAAGATTCAATTTTGCAGGAATTAAGGTAATCGTTAAACCCCACTTAAACGCATGGATAAACATATGTTAGCACATTAGGATTTTTATTATGCTATTATGCTTGATATTTGTGGTTTAATATTATATATATATATATATATATATATATATATATATATATATTTGATTGTATTAATTGATAAAAAGGAAAAGTATGCTAGTTTATATGTCATGTGTGGAAATGTTGCTTAAAGGAAGAGTTTGGTTATTAATGAAAGTGTTAAGTACTTATGCATATTATTTTATGTTATTGTAACCATTTATGCATGAATAATATTATTGTGAACCCTAGGGACATCTTAGTAAAATTTCTTGTGTAAGAATGTGGCCTAATATGTGTGGGTGCTAATAAGTATTATATTAAAATATAATGATTGGTGGAGTTGGATATTGTTAATGGAGTATTAATATTATTATTCCATGTGGTAATATTAATAAAAGTAATGTAATAAAGGGGGTAAAGTGATAATTTTGGAGGAAAAAGGACAATATGGTAATTTTATAAGTAGATGGCAAAATGGTAATTTTATAAATAAAGAGGTATTATGGTAATTTTGGAAGAGAAGGGTAAAAATGGTAATTTTGGAAGTATGGGGGTAAAATAGTAATTTTGGATGTAAAAGGGTATTATGGTAATTCGCAAGCAAAAGGGTAATATGGTAAATTTGGATGTAAGGGGTTAAAATGGTAGTTTTATAAATAAGAGAATATTATGGTAATTTTGGTAGTAAAGGGGTAAAATGGTAATTTTTAAGTAAAAGGGTAAATTGGTAATTATAAATATGGAGAAGGTTAAATTAGTAATAATAAATATGGAGAAGAGAAAACTAATAATTATAATTATGGAGAAGTATAAATTGGCAATTATAATTATGGAGAAGGGTAAATTAGTAATAATAAATATAGAGAAGGGTAAATTAATAATTATAATTATGGAGAAGTATAAATTAGCAATTATAATTATGGAAAAGGGTAAATTGGTAATTATAATTATGGAGGAGGGTAAATTGGTAAATATAATTATGGAGAAGTGTAAATTGGTAATTATAATTATGGAGAAGGGTAAATTAATAATTATAAATATGGAGAGAGGTAAATTGATAATTGTAATTACGAAGAAGGGTAATTTGGTATTTATAATAATGGAGAATGGTAGAATGGTAATTATAATAATTGAAAAGGGTAAAATGGTGATTATGATAATGGAGAAGGGTGATTTGGTAATTTAACCAACAAGAGGGTAATTTGGTAATTTGATAATAGATAAGGGTAATTTGGTAATTTTACCAACTAAAGGGTAAATTGGTAATTATTTGACCAACTAAAGGGGAAAATTGGTAATCATAATAATGAAGAAGGGTAATTTGATAATTTATCCAACTTAAGGATAATTTAGTAATTATAACCAAGGAGAAGGGCAATTCGGTAAGTTAACCAACCAAATGAGAAGTATGATAAGTGTAGCAATTATGAGAGGTGAATGGTAATCTAAAAAGTGCGGAAGATAACTTAGTAACCTAAATCGAGTAAGGGGTAATTCAGTAATTATGCAACCTGAAGGGTAATATGGTAATTTGTCAAGTAAGGAAGGGATGACTTAGCGATCATATAAGTAAGGGGTAAATAAGTAATTGGTACCTAACATGTCATTGTGATTGTGGAATTTCGTGATATAACTCAAATAACGCTGATTAGTAAGGTAAGAGTACTTGATAAATAGTAAATATCATGAGAAAAAATCCTAACTCGGAATTAGATGAGATTATGATGGCCTTAATGATTTCTCTATGTTATCTTGGATAACCATCTAAATAAGAAATGACTAATGATATAAGAACGATCAAAAGTGAATAAGTATCTGATTGTGCTTTTCGTAATCATTTTAATTAAGACACTAATACTTAAAGTGAAAGACCTCGAGATCGAGAATGGTGGCTCTTTAGAGGTCACTACCCTAAAGACGTAGTTTAGCCCATGATTATTCTGGTATTTGCTGGTGTGCCTTTGTGCCCTATCTAGGCCCTATATCTTACTCTATCTAGCTCTACAGACCTATTTAGGGGGTATGCATACTTATAGATTAGGTTTCTTTGTCGGTAGGGTAATGAGTAGCTTTATGCACCAGTACGACCAGGGTACCTTTATGTCCCTGGGTTCATGGTTGAAGGGTACTGAATAGCTGGTATGCACCGGTACGACCGATGTACCTTTGTGTCCCGGGTTCTTGATCTCCGGTCCGAGGCAAATAAATGGAATTGTTGTACTGATTAAAAAATAAAAATACTAATAATGAAAGTGAAAGATTAACGAGTTAGGCCTAGTTGAATTATGATATTGAGTACCAATCTACAGGTTATAATAGTGGCCTAGGAGCGTGTTGCCCTAGCAAGTGATGATGAGTACCGATCCACCAGATATAATAGTGGCCCAGGAGCGTGTTGCCCTAGATGATGTTGATATATATTCCGATCCACTGGCAATAATAGTGGGGGTTTGAGCTCAATAAAATTAGTCATGTATGTGAATAAAGTTATGGAAAAATACTAATCACTTATAGTGGAACACCATCTGAGTCGGGGCCAGACCAGTCCACCTACAAATAATAGTGGCCAGGAGCATTTTGTCTTGCATGACCGGTCTACCGACGAATAATAGTGGGGCTCCTTCACTCACATGGATATAAAATCTAAGAGATGATTGATTAATGATGGGCTAATGGCTTAAGGCCAAAAGTATTGATCGTACATTACGACCTATTGATATCTGGTGTGAACGTTATATATACACATCTTGTTATATATGTATATAGCTTTGTATCATATATTACGTTACGAGCCTACTTTTAAGTGTGATTTTAAAGGGTTACTCAGTACCATAGTACTGAAGGGTTCCATTCGTGGGGCCCCTGCCTATTCAATGGGTAGTGTCCCTTGCAGGTCCATTTTCATGTGCTACTTAAGTGGGAAACAGGAAGGAGCGTAAGGATTATCCAAAACTGTTACGGTTTTTCTCTTTCTCTTTTAAATTCCTAGTTTTAATGTTACTAGTGGTGTTGTAACTTCCACTAGTGGACTCTATTCTTGAAAACGGTTTGTCACGCTACTCTGATTTATATGTATGGTTTGCAAATTATGTTTTACACTTTTAGCCTTCGCACTTGGTATGGAACGGTATGAATGAATCAGTCTGGTACTAAGTGTAGCGGTAATATCCCCAAAATTTACAATTTTTTATTTGCTTCCACTAATCTTTTAATAAAACGAAATTTTTTAATAGTGAATTTTAGGGGTGTTACAATAGAAAGGTTGAAGAAGGAAAAACAAGTTTGAAGACTTATACATACCCAATAATATCTAATGATATCCAAATTTATAAAAATAATTAATGAGCAGTTTTAAATCATTTGGAGTTAAATAGCACTAAAATATAGTGATCCTAGAAGTTTAAAAAACTTTAGATAGCTAAAAGGGTTGTTTTAGAGGTTAAAATACTGAAATAAGGCTAACAGGAACATGAATAATATTCTTTCATAGAGATCTCCAATTATAATTTTGAAATAACCTAGGTGACTCAAAAAACATATAAGGATTCCAAAAATGATTGAAATAGAATGATCTAGAATTTTCTTAATAGACAAAAGTGGTTTAGAAGATATCATAGAAATGAACATGTGAGAAAGGATTAGAAAATAAAAGGGAAAAGTTTTAGAAACAAAACAAGGGTTTTCATTTCATCATAAGATGTAATAAATGAACAAAATGAGATAATTTTATTTTAATTAAAACAAATCCCTGAATAACTCAAAATTTTGAAAAATAGGGTGTTACAACCCTTATATAACCGATATCCTTTACCTAGTCGATGTCCTTTCCCTAGTCGATCCACCTTGGTCAATCAACTGTCCTGTGCTTACTTGCATTGGTCCTCAAGATATTTATTGTATCAAGGAACCCTAACACTCCAAAGCTACTTCATCAATCAACATGTTAGTAATAAATCAATACAACGCTCCTCTAATCTTACAAGAATTAATGTACGTGGTTGTTGTGTGCCAATTTCTCATCTTCTTCTTTTGTGGTTGGTGATAGGGACATTTTCCAAGTACATCACTAGTGGCAGGACATTGATGAGATTTGAACATGAGTGGAAAATGTGTTATGTGTAGGCAAGACCTTAATCACCTACAACACATGTTTAGCTTTGTCCACATGAAATTTGATATATAATTTTAGAAATTGAAATCCTTTGTGGAAAAATTCCAACAACCATTAGAAGATAAAAAATAAAAAAAAAGGTGATGAACACCCTCTATATATAATATTAGCCTAAGCACACCTTTAAGATCCTAATTAGTCCACTAACATAACGTTTGATTACAATCTCCACTAGTTTCTTTTTTCCATATCCATTTGGTTTGCCATGATAAAGACACCCATGAAACCTATAATTGTTGTGGAAAAAAGCTTTCAATTTAGCTAAGATATGCTTCGAAGAAATGTTAGTTCTGGAATGCTTTTCAAGAAGTTAATACCTTTCTTTTTTTCTCTATAAATGACTTTAAGGCTCTTGTAGTTAGTATCAATTAAGAAAGAAAAACCAAATCAAGGGTAGAATACTTGGATAACAATATATCTATTAACCCAACATTGTAAAGGTCTAGATTTAGATTATTCTACGTACCTCTATCATGCAACATCCTAAACTAATAGAGAAAAAAAGTAAAGAAATTACCTAAGATCATAATATCACCCTAATAGAGATTAAAGGTGATTCAACAAACCATTATAAGGCAACAACATTATTTGGAGAAATTTCATGTAAGTATGTCCACACAAGGATCTCATAAACACATGTAGTATATCTTCAATAGTAAATATTATTTTAGAAAATTTCTTTTATTCAAAATACCCGCCGTTTTGAATTTATTATGTAAAAATTTATTTTTTTTAAGTTACTTATAGTCATTAAAGACTTTTCAATTGTAAATTAACGGGCTCTAGGTCTTCTCAAAAAAGTTTACTAGGATTTTAACTCAACTCACTTATTAAACGAATTTCCTATATCAGGTTCAAACTTGACTCTAACAAAGTTCACAAATGGCTCAGTTTGGTTTGCTTAAAACAAACAAGACAAATTGAGTAGTTTGAATTTGAGTTTAACATGACTTTTTTAACTATTCGGATCATTTAAGATAAAATGTATAATATTGTATGATATACCTTTTAGTATAGGAAATCAATGCTTCCCTTAACCGCTTACGTAGCATAAGAATTTACTTCCATCCGACCAAGGTTGGAAACCCATATAGTGTTTTATAATATTAACTATATTATAAAATAAAATAGCTCGTGAGCTTATATTAATGATTCGAGCTCATAAAAAAATGAGCCAAGTTAACTTTAGTTCAAACTTGACTTATTTGACTAAATAAACAAGCTAAATCAAGCTTTATCAAACTAGACCATGAGTTTTTTTTAGCCCCATATATATCGTTCGTTTTGCCTCTTGTACGCTTGTAAATAAGGAAAGTAATAGTTCAATGGGATGTTATAATTTATCGGAACCAATTTCTTAAGTAACATTTTTTGTTTATCAAATAATAAAATAGCTATTTCCATTAAACAATAACTAAAATAACCCTGTATTAGTAATGAAATTTTGTTCTTCTAAAACACGCCTGATCATTGATCATGTTTCATTAAAATGATTTCCAACCAGCCTGTTTCAAAATGGTAGATCTTTGTAGGTGTGGAATTTAAGTAAAAATGCCTAATGATCAAGTGTGTTTTATAGAAATATTAGGCATATACACGCCCATCCATTAACCGTGTTTATTGAGCCCTAAATACAAACCAACTTCCTTCATGTCAATAACCAACTTCATTTTTTTTTTCTCTTACTCTCTTCCTCCCTAACACAACATAACACCTTCATCTGCAAGTATCTCTCAAACTCCAACTTCAACTCTCTCAAAAAATCCATCTTCCATATCTCATCTAACTGGATCTACACACTAGATTTCACCCTTATACTTTAATCTAACAATTTCTTGTAATGTGTCTACATTTATAATTATTTGTGTATTTATTTTGTTTAGATAATATTTCATAATTTTGTTTAGATTTTTGTCCAAAATTTGTTAACATATCAATATATTCCTACAAATGGCTTAATTTAGTTAAAGTATAAGTTATGCTTGTAGTCCATATGTGTGTGTGTGTTATTATGGTTGTAGATTTGAATATGTGTTGAATATTCTTACATAAAATGTAGTTTTTAGTCTGTAACAAAATAAATTTTGTTATGTGTAGCCTATTAACATATGTTAACAGCTACTATAAATTTGTTTACGATATTGTAAAGTTAAATGTCATGATGAGATTAGTATATTTGTTTTAATTAATAGTAAAAATTAACTATTGAAGATTCATAGCAAATCAATGTAGAAATTCGTGAAAAATTATTGAATTATAAAATGTTTATAATTATCCATCAAATACACAAAAGGTAATGTTTTCAAGGACTCATTTTATTGTATTAACATAATTGCTTGATATGGACATAAGTGGAAACTCATTGGGTTGGTTATTATCTGCTTAGAATGAAGAAACAAAAGGACTCAACATAGAAAGCAAATGCTTCCCTTTTGAAGTAGATGACATATATTTAATTTTATTACTTAGACCTCGTGGCATACCAATAAAGTTAAATATAAACTACTAACTTGGTATTTTTGGAATTTATTTTTAAGGTGTAAAAAATTAGACCTGTATCTTCTGAAATGATAAAAATGGATCATCAAAGCATTAGCTAGTTTTCAATTGGATTGAAGTTGTCATTATGTTTATAGTATATATTTTTGTGACATTTTTTTGCTACACCATTCCTAGTGATGCAGTGTAAGTTTACTAGACTTGTAGATTATTTTGAACATCACTCATACTATGCATGAGATTTGTTGGTGTATGAGTTTTTAATAGAAGAAGGCTTAAATACATTTCAGAAAAGCAATTCAAAATCAGAATTCTACTTGTGTGGATGTGCTCATGTCTTGAAGGTAATAAACCTCACCCCATCCCCCTAAAAAGATAGTTGTAAACAGTATGTATGTATATATATATATGGCTTTAACAATGTGTCAGGTCTAGGCTATTGAACATTTATTATAATTCTTTTTCTAATATGAAGTTATGGAATCGAATTAAAAATTATAAGAAGGTGAAGATTTTTAAACAATCAATAGAAGCATTACAGAAGAGGAAGGATTTTGAATAAAATGTTGGTTTGGTCAAATCAATGTATTTTATTTGATATAATGTTCATGAATACTTAGATGGTGTTACAATATGATTGTAGATTGATATTCAATTAAAGCCAACTGAACAAGAGATGAAAACCCCAATTGTGAATGAAGTTTGTTCATACAATTTTGCTTCAAACTCATCATCAACATTGGCATGATATATTTTTATAGATACAGTTATGTACATTTTAATAACTCTTTTTCTCTCTATACATAAGTGATTGCACTATTATTTTTTATTATGTTCAGCGTATTCTCAACATTACCTTCCACTCTTGCACCAAGTAAATTTTACTCTTATGCTTACCATACATGTGTGTGGCATCCATAGAGATGATCGAACGACACCATTTATACCCCTAGATGCTTGGCCCAAACACCCAAAATACCCTTTCAAAAACCACTACAATAGGATCATAAGTATATACAATTTCCAATTCAACAACAAAAGTAGGATTAGCTTTATTCATTTTCAAAAGCTATCTTATAAGTCGGGTAAAAGACTCATTGAACTCTCTGTATATTTTATTTATTTCCTTTTTTCCCACCATATCTCCCTATATGAAACCATAAATTCCACTTTAATTTTATGTATTTAATAACAGCTTTTACACTTATAGATAACTGAGCTCTTACTAGGCCTTCAATCTCTTTGGCAATAAAATTAAATGTCAAATTCAAATGATCACAATTCGATTCCTTAAGGAGACATTGATGAAAACCATTGTATAATGTAATCTTCATATTCCCTGAATAATGATTTATAGTGTGTGCTTGCAACCTCCAAGCACATCTATCACATTTTGCCTCAAATATTGTTTTCAATGACTGATATATCTTTTAGGATAGCTTCACCAAAAGTGAGTAGCGTTTAACATCATGCACCAACTTGTCTTTTGAAGAAAATATTTGTTTAACTTCAACACCTTGTGTAGAGCCTGACGTTGATGCTACCCACATTGACTTTACACCAATAATAGCATGCTAGACATGTTTGGGATCAACAAAATTAGGATATTCACACTTCCACAACTTTTGACATGACTCTATATCTAATATGTGCAACTCTTCTTATTCTGACTCTTCTTCTAACAACAACTTTTCTTTTACCATGTTGTGTTCATAATTAGAATCAATTCTTTAATCAATCATCACAGCTATCTCATTAAGAAGTTACATTAACATCCATTTCATAGAATTTATTCATATATGTCGTGTCATTAATATATGTAGTGGAATATTGATGTTGACTTGGAGTACAATCAACACCAACTTTTTATGAAGGATTTGTGTATTGAAATTTTGATTGCTTAATGAGAAAACTCTTGAAAGAATCAAATCTGGATGGCAAGGTTGGAGCCCTTGACGATTGATCTCTATAGACATTTGCACAAAACCCCCTAACTTTGTTGAATCTACTAGAATTTTTAATGACTCATCAATATATTTAGGAATGATAAGACTTCTCCCCATTATCTTTTTCCATTATATTCCAAATATATTGAATTAGTATATATCTTCTATACAATTTTTCCATAGATGCACCATATTTAAAAAAAATAGAAGTAGTAGACGATGAAAAAATGTAACTTTATTTGTATAACAACCTAAAAATCACCATTGAAAATTTTAGGTTTTAAAGTAAAATCATCCAACCATAAGAGGGGGTATAGCTACTTTAATTGGTATAAGTCTAGCCCCAGGCCATCCTGGTATCAACTATAAGGCAAAACAGAAATAGGTGCAACCCATGATAAGCATAGCAAGGTAGTATTTCATAACATAATAAATGTTAAGTGTTTATTTCTAAATAAATACTGAAATACAAAAACATTGTTGGGTGGAAATAAAACATTAAAACTAGAAATTGGAAAGGATAACAACTGGATTCCACTCTCTCCGGTCCCCAACCTTGGCCACAACTGTATCACTTTGCCTCAATCATATCATCATAAGCGGTAAAGTCATTCAGACAATCCTCATTCACCTGTGCATGCTTAGAAGGGGACATTGCTCATGGGAATGAGCAACACCTATAATAGGGGTGATCGGTACACTACGTACTAAGTAAAGTAAAAATACAATCAAGTAGGTTGGAGCAGTTAATGGCACCACAACAAGAAATAAAATGCGTATAAGCAGGTCATATTGGTTTGTTCTTTATTATATGGACTCAAGATAATAATGTAATAAATAGTCAAATCATGAATTGTATCTATATGGGTTCAGGGACCCCACTATTATCATCGTTAGACCAGTAATAAGGTAAAACTCTAGGGTAGAATGCTCCTGACTACTATTATTATCGATGAACCAATCAACAAGATACAACCCTAGGGTAGAATGCTTCATTCCACTATTCTCACTTATGAACCGGTAACAAGGTATAACCGGTCCCAACTCAAATGATGTTTCACTTTGAGTGATTCATATCTTATTTGTTTTATATACCCCACACAGCCATGCACAACTCAAGTATGACTCCAACCCTACTACCACCCCCGAGCTTACCCTATCCCCTTGGAAACCCTAGTTTCCTAATCCCGGGTACATCCTTACCCCCTAATAATCCTTTGAGTCCCTAATTTATCCAACAACCTATACCAATCATTATAAACCCTATTATTCATGAGTCATAACCCATTTTCCCCATTTCTCACGTATGATAATAATTGGCCTCTAGGGTTACTCTTTAAAACCCTAGTTTTTCCCTAGTTGATCTATCCCCTCCTTTATGACTTAATGACGAGTTCATATTTTGACACATTTTATACCCTTATAATCTTAGTTTTTGGTAGTTTATTTAGCTAATATAGGGGAATAATTGTTGTTTTATGCTTAAGTGGTAAAAATTACATAAAAATTATTATTTGAGCTAAAATGACATAAATTAAGTAAATTTAGAATAAAATATTATTTATTAATATTTATTGAATTTTATTTTGCAGGTTTTATAAAAAAGAAAAAAAAGAAAAAAAATGATTTCAACCTTTGGACCAACGGCCAAAGGCCGAAGGCCCAAAGGCTTGTAACAAAACTAAACCAAACGAGCCGTCGAGCCGGACAGTCAGCAAAGAAGGAAAAGAAAAGTCAAAGAAGAAGACTCAGCGCAGGGCTGACGTGGGCGATCGAAGCACAAAACAAAAGAAAAAGAAACGAAGCCGGCCGAAGGAGGGGCCACAAGGACGCAGCAGGGCTGACGTGGCAGCCGCATGAAATTATAAAAGGACGCACGGTCTTCAGCAGAAAAAGAGAGGAGGCGGCAGCGAGTGGGCGACAGAGCCTTCAAAGGCTCGGTCAAGCGCCGCAGGCGAGAGGCAGAGAACAGGGGGCATGCGGCAGAGCCTTTAGAGGCTCGGTCAAACGGGAAAAAGTAGAGAGCAGAGAGCCTTCCTTCGCAGGCTCAGGTGCAGCACGTACGACGAGACAGACGCTCGGATGACGCACGGAGAGGACAACCGGCCCACGTCAGCCATCCGCGCCGAAAAAGGAGAAATAATTATGCACGGAAATTCAAGGCAAACAAGGAAGAAAATTAGAGAAGAATTTAATACCGGTAGAATTTAATTCAGATAAAATTAATTTTTATCTGAATAAATTCTTGATTTTTTATCCAAAATTAATTCCGGTTATTTATTTCTCTTATTTTTAATTTATATTTTAGATATATATTTTTGTGTAATTAATTCTTTAATTATGAGTGGTTGATTATTTATTGTTAGGAAATAATTTGAAACCCTGGATTAGGATTTAAATTATAATTTTATTTTCTTTGTTTCGTGAGATTGTTTCTTGACTCTATATTAATTGCTATCGTTTATATGTATGATTCTGTCCAGTATAGTTTATTTGGTGCATGCCTTGTTCTGGTTCCTCATAAGTGACAGTATGTAGGATTATTTGCCTGCTAGGTGGCCATCTAAATATACTATAATTTATATGTATAAATTGCAGCTAGGTTAGATAACAATTCACCTAATCGTTTTGTGATTCTAACCGAAGTGGTAAAACGTTTCGATACGTGTGGGTCAAGGATAGGAAATACAGCTAGACATGCGTTTTGTACTAGTCTGGGTACTTAGATTGACAGCCTTCCACTTACACTTAATGCATTAAATCTAGTTAAATATAGGAGCCGCTTGTTGCTGCTATACTGCTAGTATTTAATAGGGTTAATATTGGCGCTTTGTCGTATTAATTTAATTAAGGGAAGTAATATAAGGTGTATGGACCTGCGTTTGGTTTGCAACTTGGTCGATCTCTTTCAAACGATTAAAAGATGACTTAGAAATAAATATTATATTTCGACCTAATCCAGTGGTGGATTTTTATTTCCCTAACATATTTCTCATATCCGCGGTTTCCCATTATTTCCCATCGTTTTTCATTATTTTCATTATTAGTTTATTTATTCATTTTATTATTTTATTATTATTTTGATAAACCCCCATTAGTATTTTTCTCATTCATTTATTTTGTATTATTTAGGATTTTTAGTTTTAGTTTTAGTTTTATTTTCAAGCTAGTTAATTAGAGGTGAGCCCTCTCAATCCCCGGCTAGAATGATACCCTATTTACCAGTGCTACAATTGACAACAAGAGGGTTTAAATTGCGTGCCGGCTACGGTCGCACCAATTTTTGGCGCCGTTGCCGGGGATTGGTAACTTCACTTTTATTTTGCTAGTATTTTTAGTGTGTTTTCATTTTTAGTGTTTTTATATTTTTTCTTTTATTTTTGTTTTAGATTTTCTTAGGATTTTTGGTGTGTTTTGTTATTAACCTTTTCCTTTGAAGTGTTAGTGTTTTCAGGTGGCTATGAGAGGATCCTTTGGTTATGGACAACTTTGCTCGAATTTTAACGCAAGAGTAAATGAGGTAAGTATGAGTAGTCTTGAAGATAAACTTAACAAACTCACTACTCTTGTTTTGCAGGTAGCTGAAGCTAGAGTTATTAATACAAGTGGAGTGTGTCATACGCAAGGAAATCCATATGCCTACCATGAACAAGCTATGAGAGGAGGAGGATGGACACAATCTGGTGCTCAATCTTTCAATGGTTTTCAAGGACATGATCCCTATACAAGCACATACTATTTGGGAATGAGGCATCAACCCAACTTTGGATGGGAGATGAATGATCATTATTCTGCGCCATATCAAAACCCTTACACGCATGAATATGAAGCTTCAAAATATTATCAATATCCTCAATAAGAATCTTCTCCAGTTTCAGAACCCTCAAGTTCAGAAAAAATGGATAAGCTTCTTGAAACATTGACAAATGGTCAAAACCAGTTGGTAGACATCCAAAATCAACTGGTGCAAAGTCAGATTATGCAAAATGAAAGGGTGTCAGTGCTAGAGGAGAAAATGGGTTATATGGTCAACCTGATGAATCAATTACAAGCACAAGAAGAGCTCTCTAGTACTTCAATTCCAAATTCAAGTGAAAGTTATGAGTATGATGATGCCGTATCCGAATGTGAGGATGAGCTAGTTGAGGAGGTTTCCATGAAAAACATTGAAAAGCAAGATCAAGTGGGAGAAGATCTTGTAAAAGTAGAAGAAGAATCTCATCAAAATAAGGATCAAGTGAACAAAGAGAAGTATATGGATGACAAGACTATCACTTTCACCTACCATATACCATCTTTGAACATTTATTCCCCACTTTTGCTTGGAGATGACCATGAGACACAATGTAAGCCTTTGGACCACTTTGATTTTATCTATGCTAACCTCACTCCTTGTTTTCCCTCTTTTAGCAGGTTGTATGGATCCAAGAGTGAAGAGAGTAATCAAATCATCTTGGATACATTTAATAAGAAGCGTGATGCTCCAAAGGAGAGGTTATGTTGGAAGGATGTGTTTAAAGATTTTAAGATGGGAAAATATGTTCCTTCGATAGAGAGATTACCGTACATGGACATTGGGCAAAATATTCTCTCTTTACACACCAGCTTAAACTCCATTCTAGGTAAGTTACGTTCTTGCTGGATCAAATCTTTCATTAAATCTAACATTTTGTCTTTTTCTTCCTTGCAGGATAAAGATGATCATCACGAGGAAGGATTTGGTGAAGCAGCTCTGAAGTGGACGTATCCACCTTGAACGAGTAAACCGAGATCATGTCAGGCTGAAGACATAAAAACAAGCGCTACTTGGGAGGCAACCCAATGTCATGAGGGAGTTTTCATTCCTTTATTTATTTATTTATTTATTTTGTTTTCTCCATACTTTAAATTACATGTTTCTTTAGTTGTTTACACATTGAGGACAATGTGTGATTTAAGTGTGGGGGTGCATGTGTTTTATGTATGTGAAAAAAAAATTGATTGAAAAAAAAATTGTTTTGATTTTTTTAGAGTGTTTAGTTTTTAGAGTTTTAGAGTGTTTAGTGTTTTTAGAGTCGTAGGATCCATTAATTAGTCAATGAGAAATATATCTTTGAAATCTAACGAAAAGATGATCATGAAATTGAGATAAAGTAAGTGGAGATTTTTTGTATTAATTTCGATATAGGGAACACATATCTATGTGCCTAAATTTGAATGGAGAAAGAATATGTATGATTGTCTAATCACCGACATGGCATGTTGAGATTCATCACATTCCTCGGTGAGCTTTTGAACCGTATGTACCTTCTTTTTCTGAGCGAATTTATACAAAATATTCTACTTTTCTTGGCTTCAAAATTTTTCTTTGTAAACCTCATATATGTTTAATTGCTTTGATCAAATTATTTGCCATAGATCTTGTAATGGACTATAGAGATTACTAGAACTTACTCTTGTGCTAATCAAAGCTTATAGTCAAAACATGCTCTGATTGAGAAAATGATAAAGGCAGTTTAGGAATTTTCCATCACATGACCAAATAGCTTAACCTGATTTGTGTATCCATGATATACATCCCATAGAAACCCTTTGAGCTTATACATGGATTATATATTTTTCTTCATTACCCACATTGAATAACCGTTGTGCTTTAATCTCTTTACCCTTGCTTAAAGCTAGTGGAAGGAAATCAAATCGTTATGGATATAAAGAGTTATTGTGTATGTGTGTGTGTGAAAGAAATATATGTATTTATTCTAAGAAAGGGGATTGATTATGTTTGGTGGAGGAAAAAAAATGAAAAAGAAAAAAAATGAAAAAAAAATTTGAAAAAAAAAAGAAAAAGAAAGAAAAAATGTAAGGATATAAGGAAGAGAGGGAGTTATGGAGATTATGTTGAGAAAGTTCTATTCATGTTACACTTTATTCTAAAGGTGGAGAGGTGTATCTTTAATCATTGATGTGGAGTTATGCTTATATCTCATCTAATTATTAGATTCCATTAGCTCTTGATCTTTTTAGCACCACACTCCTAAAATACTCCATACCCTTCTTTACCTTAAATCCCGCTACAACCAATAAGTAAGTCCTATTTGATTCTTGAGATGAGCAGCCTTTGATCTATTGGAGATTAGTTACAAGAGTTAAGCATATGGTTCGGTCCATTTGGCAAATGTTTGATATCTTTCATGAGGTTTTATCCACAAGAACATGAGCTTTCTTTGTTTATATATGTGAGTCGTTGTTATTTTTATCATCTTAGCTCACATACATGAGTGTTTTTATATATTTGTAGCCATGAATCTAAGAAAAAAAATAGAGGGTATCCATAGTGAGGATGGATCTTGATGTGACTAAGGAGTGGTAGATTTTTATCCATAACATTGATCTGTTCATACCTGTCATGTTTATGTGTGAACCATATGTTGAAATTGATTCTTTAAATCTCCCAATACTGAATCTTGATTGATTGCTAATCTTGACGTATGAAAGTAAAAGATTCTGAAAAAAAAATGGTTAAGGGTGTTAGGTATGTTTTTATTTTATTTTATTTGTGTGTGATTTTGTGGGTATATCATCTGCGAAACCCTCACGAGACCTTACTCGTCCTCGATGGGTGACCTAGGGGTTTAAAGGGCTTGTTGCACATGCTAAGTGTAATCGTGAGACCTACGAAAGTGGCTAGTTAATTTAATTTTATTTAGTTAGAGTAATAACTTGCTTGAGGACAAGCAAGAAGCTAAGTGTGGGGGTGTGATGAGTTCATATTTTGACACATTTTATACCCTTATAATCTTAGTTTTTGGTAGTTTATTTAGCTAATATAGGGGAATAATTGTTGTTTTATGCTTAAGTGGTAAAAATTACATAAAAATTATTATTTGAGCTAAAATGACATAAATTAAGTAAATTTAGAATAAAATATTATTTATTAATATTTATTGAATTTTATTTTGCAGGTTTTATAAAAAATAAAAAAAAGAAAAAAATGATTTCAACCTTTGGACCAACGGCCAAAGGCCGAAGGCCCAAAGGCTTGTAACAAAACTAAACCAAACGAGCCGTCGAGCCGGACAGTCAGCAAAGAAGGAAAAGAAAAGTCAAAGAAGAAGACTCAGCGCAGGGCTGACGTGGGCGATCGAAGCACAAAACAAAAGAAAAAGAAACGAAGCCGGCCGAAGGAGGGGCCACAAGGACGCAGCAGGGCTGACGTGGCAGCCGCATGAAATTATAAAAGGACGCACGGTCTTCAGCAGAAAAAGAGAGGAGGCGGCAGCGAGTGGGCGATAGAGCCTTCAAAGGCTCGGTCAAGCGCCGCAGGCGAGAGGCGGAGAACAGGGGGCATGCGGCAGAGCCTTTAGAGGCTCGGTCAAACGGGAAAAAGTAGAGAGCAGAGAGCCTTCCTTCGCAGGCTCAGGTGCAGCACGTACGACGAGACAGACGCTCGGATGACGCACGGAGAGGACAACCGGCCCACGTCAGCCATCCGCGCCGAAAAAGGAGAAAGAATTATGCACGGAAATTCAAGGCAAACAAGGAAGAAAATTAGAGAAGAATTTAATACCGGTAGAATTTAATTCAGATAAAATTAATTTTTATCTGAATAAATTCTTGATTTTTTATCCAAAATTAATTCCAGTTATTTATTTCTCTTATTTTTAATTTATATTTTAGATATATATTTTTGTGTAATTAATTCTTTAATTATGAGTGGTTGATTATTTATTGTTAGGAAATAATTTGAAACCCTGGATTAGGATTTAAATTATAATTTTATTTTCTTTGTTTCGTGAGATTGTTTCTTGACTCTATATTAATTGCTATCGTTTATATGTATGATTCTGTCCAGTATAGTTTATTTGGTGCATGCCTTGTTCTGGTTCCTCATAAGTGACAGTATGTAGGATTATTTGCCTGCTAGGTGGCCATCTAAATATACTATAATTTATATGTATAAATTGCAGCTAGGTTAGATAACAATTCACCTAATCGTTTTGTGATTCTAACCGAAGTGGTAAAACGTTTCGATACGTGTGGGTCAAGGATAGGAAATACAGCTAGACATGCGTTTTGTACTAGTCTGGGTACTTAGATTGACAGCCTTCCACTTACACTTAATGCATTAAATCTAGTTAAATATAGGAGCCGCTTGTTGCTGCTATACTGCTAGTATTTAATAGGGTTAATATTGGCGCTTTGTCGTATTAATTTAATTAAGGAAAGTAATATAAGGTGTATGGACCTGCGTTTGGTTTGCAACTTGGTCGATCTCTTTCAAACGATTAAAAGATGACTTAGAAATAAATATTATATTTCGACCTAATCCAGTGGTGGATTTTTATTTCCCTAACATATTTCTCATATCCGCGGTTTCCCATTATTTCCCATCGTTTTTCATTATTTTCATTATTAGTTTATTTATTCATTTTATTATTTTATTATTATTTTGATAAACCCCCATTAGTATTTTTCTCATTCATTTATTTTGTATTATTTAGGATTTTTAGTTTTAGTTTTAGTTTTATTTTCAAGCTAGTTAATTAGAGGTGAGCCCTCTCAATCCCCGGCTAGAACGATACCCTATTTACCAGTGCTACAATTGACAACAAGAGGGTTTAAATTGCGTGTCGGCTACGGTCGCACCACTTAGTTAGAACTAAATTTCCACAACTAGACATATTTTACTATGCTGATCCATCCCCTAAAGTTTCGTAACCTGACTCTTCCATTTCGCACATGTGATAATAACCTCCCAAAATGGACCCTTTTAAAACCCTAATTTTCCCATGGTAGTTATATCTAATCCCACTTACCCCACTTGGTCATCAGATTTAGTAAACAATCCCTATATAGTATGATTAATATCATAGTTCAAAGGTACAACCCAACTCCCTCATTTCTTACATGCGATAATGAGCTACCCCTAGGGTTTTGTACTATGAAAACCCTAGTTCTACTTGCTTAGTAATCTCCCATCCTTTAGCATCCAAGGAATTCCCCATTTGTGCCAAGCTACTTAATAATGTCCTCATCCCCCCATATCTATTCTTAGCAACCATCCCTCACTTAACCACCCCTAGACATAACTCGCATTTGTTTTGACTCATCCCATTTATGGACAACCCTCTCTATACAATATTTACCCTAATACACTTTTATATTTACCATGATATTTGTTTAGCACCTTCCAAACAATTTTTAGCTAAATTTCACCCTAGAGTTTCCTCATATGTATATTTTTATAATGTTGACCAAAATGCCATTGGGTCCCAAAACCCTACCTAAGTCTCATAGCCTCAATACAAGAACTTCCTAACATTTCAAAACCTATAGCACCATATGATAGAATTACACATCAACACATGAACCAATACAATCATGTCTATACATATTCTTACCTTTAGTCCTTGCAAGTCAAGCTTCACAAACAACCCTAGACCATCTAATATTTCATGCAGGTATTCACTTAGCACAAAATAAAGTCACATTTCAACAAAAATAAGGCTCTATCTATGACAATATCCATACTGAAATGGCTTCATTCTCTAAGAAAGAATAACCTATGCCTCCTCTCCTACAGTCACCGGAACAATACCTAGAAAAATGGAAATATCTAAACAAGCTATCTTATCCTTTTTCTTCCTTTTCCTTTTTCTTCTTTAAATATAATAATAATAATAATAATAATAATTAGTCAAATAGAACTCAAAAGGGAGGAATGGGAGTGGTGGTGACCAGAATGGGTAAAAGAAGTGAAGTGGCAATGGAGGTATTGGTGTAAGGGTGGCAGCCGATTTTGCTGTGGAAAATGGTGGAAGTTAGTAGCTTAGGGGTTGAGGGTGGTTTAGTACTAGGTAGGCTAGTAGGGGGAGGCAGGTTGTGGTGGCCGGATTGGCAACCGGTGGTGGCGTAACCTAGAGGAAGTTGGAGAAAAGAGGGAAAATGGAGAGGATAAAAGGGTGGTTTAGGTCGGCTGCACAGGTTGGGCACTTGTGCACGGTGGCTAAGGTGTTGTAGTGGTGTGGAGGTGAGGAGTTGTTCAGAGGTGGTGGTGGTGCAAGGGGTTTTCCCTGCACTTTGCAAGTTTGGGAAGGAAAAAGAAAGAGGAGAAGGAGAGGAAAAGAGGACTTAACAAGCGTAGGGGTATAGGGAGGGAAAAGGGGAGGAGTCTAAGGTGTGGCGTGGACTAGCTATGACAGAGACAGTGGCAAGAAGGCTAGAGCAAGGGATGTAGAACAGGGCTCGATGAGGGAGAAAGATAGGGGAGGGGGCATTGTTAGGGGTATTTATTGTAATAACCCATTTTTAACTAGTTCTAATTATGTGTAATTAATTACATAAATTATTATAGAACATTTTATAGCCTCAAGATTGTTTTGGGTGATTCGGTAGTAATTTTGATTTTACGGCTAGGCGTACTTTGTTTATAAAATACTATTTATATATGTGTAATTTTATGTTAAAATTTGTAAAATATTTTTATAAAATTTTATTCAGGTCCTAAATGTGCTTAAATGTAAATCTAGAAATTTTGGTTTAATTTTATTTGTGTTTGTTATCCCTTTTGAATTTTATATGCAAAATATATAATTACGGTATGCTAGCTAAATATCATATCATATGTGTGTCAAAAATTATGAAAATTTATATTTAGGTTTTAAATTATTAAATAGGATGATCTGGAAAGTTTAATGATTTTAGGAATAATTTTGGTATTTATGTTATTAATCACCTTCTAAGCTCGTTAATTAACCGTAAGTTCAATATTTTATATATCAAATCTTGTTTTCAATTCATAAAATTTTACAGGTGAGTTTATAATATTATTTCAACGGTTTTTAAAAAGTTTCGTAATTTTATGAGCTTATTTTCTATTTTTATTAATTTTATCCTCTTTATTGATCTTTCCACCACTAAAAATAATTTATAAATCCTAAAATTACTGTTCATGCACGAAATTACTTCCTTACACTTCCATGATTAGATTGTGTATCAAGTTGACCATTGTCTTATTCATTCAACCAAATTTTGAGTTAAAGTTACTTTCATACACTTTCTACCTTTACTTGTTGTGTCACTTTGGCTTTTCTTATACTCAACCTTCTTTACTTACATTTCCCATGATTAAAGCTGACTTTGGAATTTCACACCATCAGCTACCCCATCCCTTGATTGATTGATTGGTTTTCATAACTTTATTTAAACCTAACTACACTCCACCCCCTTATACACTCAACCATCATGTCCTTTATCATTCAAGTGTTGAACAAGCTATCTCTCCCCCTCTTGTGGCTGAAGATTTTTGGTCCCTCCATCCCCTAATTATACCCCATTTTTCTCTATTTATTTCATTCATCATTTCTCTCATTTTCTCCTCTTAGTTGCTCCCACCTTTCTCTTCATTTTGGTTATTTTTGCTAAGTATTCTTAAGCTTTGTTGAGCTTATAACCAAGAACCATCCTCCTCTCTTTATCCTTATTATCTTTTTTTTCACTTCTAAATTTCCTTCTATCTAACCTTTATTTATTTTTAAATAAGTAAAGAAGGTTAGATTTTTGGTTAAGTTGTGAAGTTGCTATCCTTTATCTTCTCCTCTTGTGTCTCCATCTTTCGAAGGTGTTGATATTCTTTTGGGAATTCTTTGTGTTATTTTTCTATTTGTGCTTGGAAAGAGGTAACCCATATGTTGCTACTAAATATATAAAAATCATGTGATAACATGTTTAAAGTTTATTATGTTATGCTTAAGTGTGATTTATGCTTTCTTATAATCTCATAAAAAAAGGTATGCATGCATCATGTATTGTTATTAATTTCTCTAAGTGTGTGACCATGTATTTTTATGCAATGGTATGTTAAATTTATGCATTTTAAATATATGTATGATAGCATATTAAAATAAGGTTGCTTGTGTTAAAATAATTATGCATGATAGCGGTTTTATGTGCTAAATGAGCTTAATTGTGTTTTGGGGGCAAAATGGTATTTTTGTCACTCCTAAACATTTATAGAATTGTTATTTTATATTAATGTACCTATTTTAATGTTATTTAGTCATACCATAAATTTTGCTTAATTCTAATAACAATTGGTATTAAAGTGGGAAACTATTGAGTAAATAACATATAATGGCATTTTGGTTGTTTATGACTTATTATGCCTTAAAGGGTGAATAATTGGAATAATATGACCTTAATGGATTCCTAGGCTAACCTTAGAGTTAACTTTGATTTTGTTTTGGATTGTTGATCTTATGATCGACTTGAATAATTGGAAATAAAATAAAAAAAAAGGTTAAGAATGAAATTGGAATCATTGTGCATTATGTGATATTTTATGATCACCTTATTAAGATATTAATATTTAAAGTGGAAGACCTCGAGATTTGGGAATGGTTTCTCTCTAGGAGTAGCTACCCTAGAGACGAGGTAAGAGTCCTCGATTTGTTTTGTTTTCTGGTGTTCCGGTTGTGCCCCAGTAAGGCCCTAGTCTACTCTATAGGTGACCTACGGGCCCTATAGGGGGTATCGATGCTTAAGGATTAGGTGTCTGAGGATGGGAGGATATTGCATTGCTTTGTTACACCAATATGACCAGAGTACTTTTATGTCTCTGGGTTACAAGTTGGGAGGATACTGTGTTGCTTTAATGCGTCGGTATAACCGGTGTACTTTTATGTCTCCGGGTTAATATTTGTATCCCCTCGAGTAAATAAAATATGAAAAATTATTGTATAAGGATGTAAATGGATTGTTGTGATTTGTCGATTTGGTAGTTGCCTCCATGCACTACTTGGTTTTGGTATGTTGGTTTGATAGTTGCATTCGTGCACTATTTGGATTTGGCACATTGGTTGGTAATTGTCTCGGTGATTTTCTTATCATGTTATAAGTGAAATAGATGTGGTTATTGTGAAAGGCCTTAATTATGGTTTGGTGTTTTTCTTTTGGTGGAACACCCTTGGTATAGTTGGATTAATGAAATATTTGTAATATGGTTAAGTTTGTTGTGATGGACATGTGGCATATGGCATTATATGAGTTATGGTATGAATGTGGCACTTTTCTATGGTATGTACTATTTAATATGTTATGACATGATACGTTGTGTTACTTTCTATGTGCTCCATGTGATATTTACATGTTTAGTATTGTATATTGGTTTACTCAGTACCGTTGTACTGACGGGTTCCGTTTTATGGTCCCCGGCCTATTCAAAGGGCAATCTTTACCTTGTAGGAGTACTTTGAGGGTACAAAATGATGGCCTTTGGTGGGGTTTGAGAGTTAGGACTATCCGGTGTCCATTCCGTCATCTTTTGATCCGGATATCTTTTGGACTCTTATGTCCCCTTATGTATTTCTTTCCTTTGTCAATTGTAACTCTTTTGTTTAATCTTGTGATATTAGAACAATATAATATTATAATGAAACATTTCTCTTCTTCTTATCCATTATTATTCTTAATTTAAGTGGATAAACGTTTTAGCCTTAACACTTAGTGTAAGAAAGGTAGAGGAACCGAACTTATACTAAGTGTGGCGGTAACACCCTACGTTTTTTTATTGGCTTAAATTCCACAATCAACTCTTTAAAAGAAATTTTCAAGTGGTAAAAATAGGGGTGTTACATTTATAGGCGGGAGAGGGGGATGAGGACAAGGGGAAAGTAACAAGGATGATTGGTTGCAAGGAGAAGGACAACACAATGATGGTAGGGTAGGAATAGGTGTAGGGGTCGGGGGATTGTGCAGGGGGCCATGCAAGCACATGATAGCATGCATACCCTGCATGGCTGAGATGGGAAAGGGAAGGTGAGGTTGGCTAGGTTGCAAGGCTATAGGGGATAAATATGGAAGGTGGGTGGATGGCGCAAAGTTTTTAGGAGTGAGGTAGGAGACGGGGAGAAAAAAGGAAAAGAGGGAAAAAGGGAGGGAGAAAAGGGGAAAGAAGAGAAAGAAGGAGGGCTTGGGTCTTTCTCCTAGGGAGAAAGAAAAGAGAGGGAGAGGGGAGAATTGGGTCAGTCAAAGGGGAAAAGAAAGAAAGAAAGGGAGGCGAAAGCTTGGGCTAGCTGTGGCGTAGACCAAGTGGGAAGGAAGGAAGAAAAAATAATAAAGAAGAAAAGGAGAAAGGATAAAAGGAAAAAAAAAGAGAAAAGAAAAAGGAAAGGGATAAATAGAGAAAGTTGTGGAATTTTTAGGTTGGGTTTTTGAGTAATTTATTAGTAATTATATATAAATAATTAAAATTTACCTATAATTTATCCTAGGGTAGATAATTAAAATAATGTCTTGAAATTAGGCTAACTACTAGATTTTAAATCTTATATAATTATTATAGTTATTATTATTATTATTATATATACATATATACATATATTTTATTTTATTTATTATTTTATTAATTATTTCTTTAAAATTAGGGTCTCCTTGAAATATTTATCACAATTTTTTCTCTTCTCATTTATATTTGGTAATATTTCTACTTAATCATATCCAACACATGTACATCTAAACAACAAAATATTTAATTTTTACACATGTAAACATTGAAATTTAGGTAGCATCAATATTATAGGTTAGTTCTAAATAGAAATTATAATATAAAATAATTTGTTATAACCTACATTTTTGTGGAATGGTTGAATGAGAATATTGCTAATTTTGGACCTTTAATTTTGATTTAATGTTATAATTAGGTTTGAGGCAAAGTTTGATTTAAAATCATGTTGAAAAATAAAATTTATTGAGTTTTTCAAGCAAACCAATCAACTGATTTGTAGTTTCAGAAAAATGGGTTTTCTCAACTAAATTGATCGACTGGTTGGGGGAAACAATTAACTGGTCTATGAATAGTTAACTGGTAAGCCCAAACCCATCGACTGGTTTGTCGAGCTAGTCATATTTTTCAAACTTGATTTTTTAAAAAATCTCTTATACTCAAATGAAACCTTATCAACCCATATCAAATTGTCCTCAAGAGATTCCTAACAATTTTCATGATGCATTTAATCCAAAATATTGCCTCGAATCATCTCTCCTCTACACATTTATGAGATCAATACTTATATCTCAGGCACGAATCTGAGTAGATGGAAGATTCCTTCCATGCTAACATTCCATTTCTTCTCTTGTGTATGATAATTCTATCTTAATTAACCCACATTCTCCAAAGACACCATTTGAGCTCTAGAGAATAGGTCGGAATATCTTGAAAGAAATCCATCCATTTATCTTGAATTCAAATGGTAAATTGTAGGGTCTCAATTTCATTCCTAAACCATCTATGATTCCCTTCTATTGGTTGGTTATAAATAACTCCAATCACCCCATATATGCACATTTTCTTTCACCCACCGAATTCTCTAAGATTGGTATCCACTCTCTTCTTTCTATACTTTAAGTCTTGCCAATCAATTCTCTTACCCCTCTTTTGATCATGTCTCTAGCTCTCTCTTGTTTCAATTATTAAAAAATGAGGAGTTACATTCTAGGAAAAAGGTTGAGTAGTTCAGCTGAGCTTTTCCCTATTTTTGCCTCAAGTGGCATGTTCTTCCTTCCTTTAGTTTTTAAGTTAGAAAATTTAATAAGGTTTTGGTGTAATTTCTGAGTTGGGATTATTGTTTTTAAGGTTTTAAAAGATAAGAATTTCCACTATTGGAATTTCTTGGTTTCAAGGGGATTTTTCCTGCATTAAGTAAGTGATTCTTACTTCTAAAATGTGTAGTAAGTATTCCTACATGTCATGTTTACCTTAAGTTGATTTTTGCATGTTATTATGAATGAATATAGCCTGCATAAGTGGTTTGAATGATTAGATGGAATGATTTGAGTAAAAATCATAAAAGGGGGTAAAATAGGATATGATGATTCTACGTTGTGAAATGCAAGTAATTTTGCTCGAAAATATGTTATACTATGTCGATACATGTTTTAATGTGGATAAGGATGATTATATATAAGAATCTGCATGAAATTTAATGGTTTGGAGTTAGGCCAAACCGATTGACTGGTTCCTAGAACAATCAATTGGTTGACTAATCCATCAACTGGTGAACCTGTAGAGACCTTGGTCTTTTTCTCTACTTAAACCTATCAACTGATTTGGCACAATCAATCAATTGGTCTATGAATAGTGAACCTGTTTTCCCAAACCGATCAACCAGTTTGAGGAAAAGCATGGTTTGGTTGAGTCAAACTGATCGACCCAAACCTATCGAGTGGTTGGGCTAGATCGATCGACTAGTTTGACTGGTTTGCATGATTTGTTTCTTTCGGTTTGGTTATGCTTTGGGGCTATGTTTAGGATTATACCATGATTATTAATAGGATAAAATACAGATTCTATCATGGATCATTGGCCTAATGAAAGGATCAAAATATATCAAAACTTATGATATACTATATGAAATATGTAATGGCTAAATGGGTATTTTGTTTATAATAAGTGATGGTATTGAGCAATGAGTAATGAAACTCAGCATGGACTTGAACAAAATAATAAGATGGGTATGATTAATATGGTCCAAGAATAAATGGAAACCCACATGGTTAGAAAAATGGAAAGAAAATGATTGATATGGAATAAACATGGAATATGGAATAACATGGAATATCACCTAGTATGCTTTGTATGGGCCTTGTGTGATCACTTATCATTATGAATAATATACTAATCACTTAAAGAGAAGGATAGTTGAGTTGAGTATGAGTCTGGGTTATCCGATCCTTGATTAGCTACCGAGGGTTAGTATGGCATCAAGCATTTTTGGTACCTTCAGGCTTTGCCTTCGAGTGGGATCCTGAGAGGTCCCGGTGCTTGACCTACTCTAAACACTGATGATGTACTAGAGGGTATCAATACTTAAGGGTCTAGTTACCTAGGTGGTTGGATTCGACCTGGACTTATGTCTATTATGGTGATTGGCTTCATCTTGTACTTTATTTCCCTTATTTGGATAAGCTTCCACGGTATATGAGACCATAGGTTGGTGTACAGTCCATCGCTCGATGATAATAAAATATGTATGATAAATATTAGTTGGTAAAATATGAATGATGACCATGTGAATGGTTAATAATTAGATAAGGATGGAAGAAATGGCCCGAATGATTAAAAAGGAATAAAAACTAGTTTATACACTTGGCTAATGGTCGCAATTACTAACTGGTTATGGAATGGAATTTTGATCGGATGATTGACCTACCTCATATATGGATAAGTAAATGGAATAACGTAAAGGATTGACTAATTGGAAATAAACCCTAGAAGTTGCTTGGATTCTCTTTACTATTATTGTGTGAGTGCTTATGTGAAGCCAAGCATGATATACTCTACCTTATGGATTTATGCATGATAGTATGTCCTTATGCACTGTTACCTTTGTATATGGTTTTATCATGATGGATGTTGTATTTCATATCCATGTACGATAGATTGGCATACTTGTGTTGACGTTGAGGGAGAAACTTGGCTTGCTCAATATGTAGCATATCGATGTGCTTCTTTGCTCGATCACATGTTTATTCCCACAAGCATAAGGTTATGTACATGTCTTTAAGGATGGCCAGTAAAGGCGTACCTCAGTTGGGTCAGGACTTGAGAGCAAGGATATCTAGAAATTCTTGGTGGGGTCCATAGCAAACTGAGATTTTAACTTTGGTATTACACCCTAACTCATTTTATTATAGCCCTGTATTTTATCCACATGTGTTTTGTAATGTTTTGGTCAAAAACCGTTAAGATCTTCTGATGTAAACACTCTTTTTAAGTTATTTATGTAATATTTTATTCACCCACTCTATCGTTTTAAATGTATCTGTTGGTTTAGTCTTGTATTTGATATGGGGTAGGAGGCAACGTCTAACTTGTGTCACGTATAGAGGTAACACCCCATTTTTTCTAGGTATGTTTCTGCTTCCGTAATGTTTTTAAACGAAATTTTTTAATAGTAAAAAATTGAGGCGTTGCTTAATTAAATTTAGTCTAGTACAATTTTAGCACATTAAATATAACCGAAATTAGAGCACAATTATATAACACACACACACACACAACATAATCATATGTAAACTAACAAAATATAACACATATTATAAGTATTAAGAAAATAAGATAAAAATAAAACTATATATGATATTTGATATGCAAATTGAGAAACAATGAAGGCTAAACAAAGACTTAGTTGCAAGAAAGAAGATTAAAATTGAAGATGAGAGTTAAGGAATTGCAAAGGAGAGAAATGGAGATGAAGGAGATTTGGCCAAAGAAGAAGGAAGAAGATGATAAGAAAGAAAGGGTTGTGCAGGAGGTTAGGATTAAAAGACACCAACGATCATTGGATTAGTAAAATAATTTATTTTTAAATAAATATATATACTGATCGAATTTATTTTCTAATATTTCAATTATTTATACTTTAACATTTAAAATTAACAGGCATTTGATTTTAATAAAACACACCTAATATTGAAGAGTATTTCTGACAAAATAAATGAGAAGGACTATTTTAGTTAATTTTCTAAATACATGTTATTTTGTGTTTATCAAACTTATTTAGATTATTCTAGTAATTGCTTCAATTTGTTGTCATTGGCGGGAACCTTGTTGCTTGGAGCCGCATTCTCCTTGTTGTGTTTAAGTGAGGCGCAAGTGTAAATTTAAGTCGAACATCATGGTGCTATTGGGCGGCAAATTCAGATTGTGTTCCGGACTAGGAAAGAGAAACGGGAGCAAAACAGGAGCGACGGTAACACCATGAACATAGGAGTCCCGCCTAGGAAACGGCGTAGTTCCATCAATGTTGAGCACCTTCAGGGACGCTTCGTCATATATAGAGATTCCGTTTACAAAGAGGTTAGTGGAGAGTTCAATAAACAAACTGTCCGACCAACATTTTTATCTAATGAATCAAAATTTTGATTAAGGTTTTGGGAGTTTTTTTTTCTTTGTCTTTTATGATGAGTGTGCATTCATCGTTCAATTTCATCTCATATGATTAGGGATTGTTAGATGATGGGTTCCAGAAGCTTACGAAAATGTCGAATGAGAACAATCCTGCTTTTCCTCTTGAAATTATCGGTCTCTTCTTTGAGGAATCACTAAGGTTTCTCAATGATCTGGAGCGCGAACTGTAAGTAGATGCCGAGGTTTTTCATTTTCTTCCTCCAATTGCGTATTCTTTTTCTCTGTTTTGAGGTGGGTGTCCTCCAATTTGACAGTGGAAAGCCCAATCCTGAAGTTAATCTCGGGAGAATCAGTGTTCTCACGAGGAAACTCATTGCTGTCAGTGCCAGGTACCCAAACTCCGTCTTTTCTTTGTATTCTAGGTCACAAGGTGTTAGAATAACTCAAAGAAAATGGCGGCTTCCTGTCCCCATGTCAGATCTGAATTCTCTTTCAACAGAATTTTGCATTTTATATTTGTAAGTGGGTTTTGCGCTATTGACAGCGTTGGTGCTAAAGGACTTGTGGGTGCCTGTGAATTGTTGCGGAAATTTTGCGGAGCGGGGATTCCTGTTGGGTAAGCTTTTAGTTTATGCAAATCAAATCGATGTTTCTTTGATATCTTTGCTTCATTCATGTGTCCATTGAGGAAAAGGGCTGGGGTGTGTTGAGTGTCCTGTAACGTTGGTTTTCGTATTATCTTTTGTTCTTCATTTCTCCTTTTGCCACTATTGCTATTATTATTATGGCAAATCACCCGTCCTCGTTCGACTAAGCAGCACCGGCTTCACGTTGTTTCATGCGTCGTGGGGGTCCGCTTCTCGCAGATTAACATAACTTCTTATATGGAACTCCATGGTGATAGTTCACATTATATTTCCATGACTGCAGATATGAGGAGAGTGTTAGTCTGTTAATCCAAATCTTGTTCTAAAATTTGTTGGACCTTTCATAATATATGATTCGGTTGTCTGGTATAGGTGTCGCCAGTGCCTGCCGCAATTGAGGTATGAATATAATCGTGTGAGGAAGAAGCTTGAAACGCTTGTTGAGGTAAGGTCAACAAGAATCGGAATGAAAACAGTTTCGCCTTTATCTTGCATGGCATCTTGTTTGTGAAGGCAAGTGTAAGAACTCCCACGAATAATGAATTGATCCGTAACATCTTTTGAATAATGCTCTGGAGAAGTTGGCCAGGTAAACTAAACTGCTGGAAAGTGACTGGTACTAAAGACCTGTAAAGTAATGAAGAACTTCCTTAATATTATTATTATGCTGAAACCTTCAATCCTAAGTGGCTTGGCTAACTCCAAGAAATGAAAATTGGCTTTTAAACAACAATTTATCTGTGCACAGTAATGTCATTAATATGGAGTGGTATTTAATCTATCTTCTCTCAACTGTATTTTTGCAGCTGGGGAATCAGGTCACAGAATACGGTGGTTTAATTCCATCAGCGGATTGAGTCTCAAGGGTGTGAAGATGTTAGATGTACGCTACCTCCTGCACGGAGACTTGCACTTACCTCTGTAATGTCACATTACACAGGACATAAATAGAATTAGTTTAGGAAACGCATGATATACGTGTTTGCGCACCATACAAGATGTGATTGAAGTTCCTTATGAACCGAAACCCCATGATATTGCACTTGTGTTCATCTTCAATTCTTCCTGTTCTTGATATATGCCTAACAAAGGGATTCTGTAATGTTCCTGAGCAAACACAGAGATATAGATTCTTCATACTTTTTTGTGTCATGTCGGCGTGCAGATTCTGTATCTTTAGAGAGTATATCAACGTATAATACAAATGACTGTTGCAAGGGTCTGATCAAGGATGGATCTTAATCTCAAGTCCCAAATTGAAGGTTTTCAACTTGAATTTTTATTAATTTATGAAGCATTACATTATCCGGGCATATTCAAACTTTTTATCAGGAAGAAGAAAAGAAAATAGAGAGCTGAAAATTGTAAGGCATAAGTGAATATAACTAAACCGAGGAACTCCACAGAGTTTCAGGCTGGTGGTGAGTACTAGTTGCTGATGATGATCGATAATTAGTCTCACGATGCAACCCAGCAATATATGTAAAACTATTTCCTTTTAGTATTTATTTGGGAAGCAATAATGACTCTTAACTAGTCCAAGAAGCGTTTGGCTCAACATTATTACTCAATTATTAATTTTACTGGTCTTTGATAGTGCAAAGAGCTTGGAAATCCTCATGTTGTATTTCCCGTCCACATACCTTCACATTATCTTTGATCTATCTGGATGGACTGATTTAGGTAATCAAACTGCCCCCCTCGTGTATCGTGCGCCTAGTTGCAACTTCTGCTTATTTTCCTTGCAACTCCATGTTGGGCTAATTGGTCATATCAAGATCTCTTCCTGCCTACGTGCAACCAGACAAAAGGTTAGCAAAGGTGATTTTCAACATATGAAAACCCCACCCTGTTCAATATTGATGTTTGATGTATTCTTAATTTTTATTCGTTTCGAACTTGTCTTAATTTTAGTTTGATTATTATTTTTTTTTTGGAAAAGTTTTTGTGCTTAGATAAATAGATAGCTATTTTACATTAGAGATCATATATAATTACCTCTCCCCGAATCTATCACATATGACATTTATACTAGCAATATTTTGTTATTAGTTATTTTATATTAATATATCTCATTGGGGTGCTTCATTACTCAAATTATATTAATCATTTTTTTATCCCCTTTTCAATATTAATTTTTGATGCATTCTTGCTTTTTATTTGTTTTTAACTTGCTCTAATTTTAGTCCGATTTGTAGTTTTATTTAGTTATTTTTAAAAGGTATTGTTATATAGAAAACATATTTTTACTCCGTGGAAAATAATTTCCGAAAGTAACCTTAACATCGGTGATTTTTTCCGAAGCCACTCATCAGTATCGGCGATTTCAGCCGAAACAATGGACAATATTCGGCAATTTTTACCGAAACTGGCCCAGGTCATCGGCAATTATTGCCGAAACCAGGCTAGCCCATTGGCAATAACTGCCTATTCACCAATTTTTTTTTTCAATTTCGACCGAAAAAATTTAAATTAATATATTTATAATTAAAAAAAATATAAGATAAGTTCCAGGCCATCGACAATTATTGCCGAAATTAGGCCAGCCCATCCGCAATAACTGCCAATTCACCAATTTTTATTTTTATTTTTCAATTTCGGCCGAAAAATTTGTAAATAATTATTATTTATAATTAAAAAAATCAGAATTTATATAAATATTTGATACAAAAATTTAAATTAACATATTTATAATTTAAAAAAATATAAGATAAGTTTAGTTATATATATGTATTAATGTAGTTTTGTTCGGCATTTTCAGTCGAATGTTACCTAAATGATAGGTAATAATTAGTCGATCCATCTCTATCATGAATAGTTGGCCATCCTCAATAATTTTTATATATCGACTATAGTTGCCGATGCCTAGCAACCCCATTTTTTTTCTTTCAGCAATTTTTAAATAATTTTTATTTATAATTTAAAATATTCATAATCTAGATGTATAATTTAAATATTTTGTACAAAAATATAAATTAATATATTTACAATGAAATAAAAAAAATTCATTAAATAACTTTAATTAAACTTATAAATTTATGCATATTATAGGAAGAGAAAAAATATATAAAAAAAAATTATGACCCCATATCTTCGGCAAAGATTGTCGAACATAATATAAATCAGCAATAATTACTGACTCATCTCTATCATGAATAGTTGGCTCCATCCTCAATAATTTCTATATATCGGCTATAATTGCCGATGCCTAGCACTCCAATTTTTTTTCTTTCAGTAATTTTGAAATAATTTTTATTTATAATTTAAAAAATTCTTAATCTAGATGTATAATTTAAATATTTTGTACAAAAATATAAATTAACATATTTACAATCAAATAAAAAAATTCATTAAATAACTTTAAATTATTTGGAAATAAAAATAAACTTAATCAATATCTATTATAAATATATCTAGAATATATAAATTATATATACTAATGAATATTTTTAAATCAGTAATGGATGATTTATTATGAAACAAACATGTTTTTGTCAAAAGTAGCAATTATTTTAGTATTTTAATACTTATTGAATTAAATTTATACATGGAGGTTAGGACAAAATATGTTTTCCATGGAGTAAAATTTTGTTTTCCAAATAACAAAAACTTTATACTATCATCTGATTCGAAAAGATTTGAAATAGTAAAGTAATGCATACTTCTGACAAAAAAATATTTGCCTGACAATGAATCATATGGCAATAGATCTTGTTGTTGGTGTTTCGGCAAGTTTGGCCAATAGTTATACTATCATATACAATGAATTGAAGGTTGCTGGTGGGGATAGGCAATGTGTGTGGCTTCTACAAATAATATTGTAGGGCGGTACATAGAATAAATATACTGTTGCATATCTTTATAAATAAAATAATTGTACGATGGTATGTCAAGCTCGTGAAGTTAGGAACAGGAAGCCTTATATATAAAGGAACAACTTATCATTCGTATTCTTCAACTCAATATTTCTATTCTGCAGAAACTTTGTTAGTTGAAGGTTGAGATATAATTTTCAATATTTGTTAAACACTCACAATAAATAATGAATTTGGAAGTTCTTAAAACTACGAAGAATTTGAAACTTCGATAGGGTACGATGAGTTCGGAAGTCCAATGAACTATGAAGCTCAACCCCACCGTGTCTCTTATTCCTTCACTAACATATTGATGAAATTTGAACACAAATAGTCAATGCAAAAACGTATTTTAATGTTTTTACATCAATGGTAAAATAAAAAGGATAGGTGGTATTAATTCTAACAAACATATTTTAATGTTTTTACGTAACAATACGGTAATACATAAAGTTCATTACAAATGGCCACGCCGAGGTGGAGTAACTCCTAAATCACGCACAAGGGTTTCGATACATGTAACTAACTGCTCATAATTTGGAGCTGGCTCTCCCCTCCAATACAATCGATGAATAGTTTTACGTGCTTTGTTCAGACGTTTTTCGGCTGGTATATGATGATCATCGTTCGCATGTTCAGCCAAATATTCTTCCGTTGTAGCCAATATATATCTATGCGTTCTCAGAACATACCAATTCATATAATCATCGGCCACTTCCCATGGGTATTCAACAGCTGGTCCAAAAACATCCGGGCCCCAAATATGTTTATACCTCAAGAACCATTGACCGAGCATGCGTGCATAGTATACTTTGTACTTCTTGAGGGAAGGACCTCTGTATGAGTTTCTAGTTGGCTTGATGGGCTCCTCAGGGATGACTTGTGTATAACTGAATTACCGTGTCACTCTATCTGGCATATGTGGTTCAACTTTCTCCAAACAGTGTATACAACCGTGATAGAATGTCATACGGCAATATCTATATGGACCAGCTACTCCGTACGGATCCCAATTGACCTTTCATAAAAACATTCAAGTGAATATGGATATCACAAACATAATATAGTAATTTCCATAATGTTTTTAGCATACTTTTGACGCAGACATAACATCAATCTTTGCCCGAAAGTACTCGAGCGTCTCCAATTTATTTTCAAATTTCTGGCCACAAGACCACCTCATACAACGAGAATGGTCTAGATCATACCTAGATCTTTCCACTCCAAACCCGGAAAAGTATTCATATATCCACGTCTGTCATAATATTCGATTGTTAGCCATCATAATGAATATAGAGTATGTAATATATGTATATATATATTGATTATAAAATTACCTGTAATAGAGTCATGCATCCAGACATTTGAGCAGCGTCGGCTCTAGAAGCCATACCAAGTTGTCGATATAAAAAAGCAAGTGTGGCTGCACCCCATGCATAACCTTCAACCCGGCTAAGATCTTGAAGAAAAATGATAAAGTATGGATTAACTTTATCAACCGTCTTATTGACAAACAACGATAAGCCGATCAACCATAATGTATACCCGATCGCTTTTTCTTCTTCCCCTAACCAGTATGATTCACATACTTCTTGTAGCCATTTAAATGGAAGTCCACCCTTTCGAATGACTTCATTCACTTGCATTTACTCCATCCCAAATAAGGCACCCATTGCACCAATCATTTGCCCACGCATGTTCGCAGTCATTTCCAAATGTAATGAATGACCATCAACTCCTAGGCCTAATATACGATGTACATCTAAAAGAGTGATTGTCATCTCCCCCCATGGCATATGAAAGCTATTTGTGTCTGGTTTCCATCGCTCAATAAATGTTGAAATAAGCGGCACGTTCACATGCTCAAATGTGCAGGATGGAAGGTGTGATAATTCTGTTCGTCGTATCAGAGCGAACATCCTATCATTGACGCTTCCTAGAAAACTTCTTATAACCTCCTGCCTCGTGTGGATTTTGGGACAACCCCGATCCTGATCAATACAATAAGAAAATGTAATACATATATATGATTGATTAAATATAAAATAATAATTAATAAATAATGAATATGTTAAACTTACATTTCCTAACCATAAATCTAAAGTTGCGTGACCGCCAAAGCTAGGAATCAAATTAGGAATTATTGGACCTCCAGGACATGGCCCAAGCAAGTACCATTCATCCTTTAATTGTATACTCTCTTCATCTTCACTAGCGTCACCAGCATCACCAGCATCCTTATCATGATGATCTCTATCCTCCTCCTCCTCCTCCTCCTCATCATCATCATCATCATTACGCACATAAGTCGATGACGATGCTCCTCCTCCTCCTCCTCCTCCCATAGCAGGCTACGCCGGTGAGGTAAGAAAATCTATATATTCTGTAAGAAATGGAAAACCACCTGACTCGGAACCTCCGTACCCTGAACCTCTAACCGCAGAACCTCCATACCCAGCACCTCCAACCCCAGAACCTCCATACCCTGAACCTCCAACCCTAGAACCTCCAACCGCATAACCTCCATGCCCAGAACCTCCAACCCCAGAACCACCATACCCAGAACCTCCAACCCCAAAACCACCATACCTAGAACCTCCAACCCTAGAACCTCCAACCCCCAAACCTCCAAACCCCGAACCTCCTGCCCCCAAACCTACGTACCCTCCAAACCCCGCAGTGCCAACATCAGCCACAAATGATGGACGACCTGCATAGTCTGCAAATGATGGAAATTTATGACCTTGTTCACTAGACCTTGGTTCTTCGGGAACTTCTGCATATTGTTGTTGTTCTGATGCTTCTTCCAGTTCTTGTTTTCCAGATTTCTTACCTCGTCATAATCCTTTGGTAATACTCCTACTGAAATTTCTCAAACGAGCCATCGGCGTAGGTAGCTCAGTAGCAGTTCTATTACGTCGTGCAGATGCAGTCACATGCCGATCATCGGTTCTATCTACTACATTGTCTTGTCTGCGACTCATCTGAATTTCAATAATAAATGCATAAAGTCAATTTTAATTATGTATATGAATTGAAGGTAATACGTGATAATATAAATAAAACCTAATTACATACATGAAATTAATATCATTAATAAATATCAACCCATATTATGATAGCCAAAGAGATCTGTATACCCAACCATATAACTCAAATACAATCTCTTACATTAATCCTCTACTTTATTCATTAAATATATCAACAATATTTGTATTACTTACTAGTAGGAGTTTAGTATAATATAACAACTAAAGTATACTTAATTATGGTATGTCCTCATCTATTTTTTCAATAATCCAACCAGAATTATCCAAATATATTCCATAAAAATTAGCAACATAATTAAATATAATTCAAATATAAACATATTTTATCTATTATAAATACATTTAACAAAAATATTAAACAAATCTAACCTATTATCCTATCAATATAATTAAAAACATTCACCAATAATCCTTATCACATAACAATATTTAACATATTTAATGAAAATATAATTAAATATAATAAACATCTAATCATATATAAATAATACAATAACATAATTAACAAAGTATTAACAAATCTATAAACATAATAAACAAATTTAATCAACTTAACCATAATTAAAATCTATAATTAACAAATATCATTAATACACCTTAATTAATATATACAAATTATACTTCAAAGATATAGCCAATACCCTAGAATAGAGAGATCATTTACCGAACCTATAATTAATTAAATTATGACATCATAATTATTATAATTAATAAAATATAATTAATATAAATAATTACATATCCAAAAAATAGCAAATACTCTACAATAGAGAGATAATTTACCGAACCTATATTTAGTTAAAATATTAGTGCATAATCAATATAATTAATAAACCATAACTAATATATATAATTATATATCCTACAAATAACCAAAACTATAGAATACATATATACTTTACCAAACCTATATTTCATTACAATATTCGAGTAAAATTAATATTATTAATAAACTATCTTCAATATATATAATTTTACATCCTAAAAATAACCAAAATCCTATAATAGAAAGACAATTTACTAAAACCTATATTTAATTCAAATATTAGAGTATAATAAATCTAAAAATATATTTTCCTAAAATTAATCAATTAACCATAATCAAAATATATTATTAACATAATTAATAATTAACAAATTATTATTAATAAATATAATTATAATCATTAAGCTAATACCCTAACGATAGTACACGCAAACATATCTTTAATTAAATTATGACAGCATAATTAATATAATTAAAAAACCATAATTAATACATATAATTACACATCAAATATATAGCCAATACCCTACAATAGAGAAATTATTTACCAAACCTATATTTAATTAAAATATGAGAGCATAATTATTATAATTAATATATATAATTACACTTCCAAAAAATAGCAAATACCCTACAATAGAGAGATAATTTACCGAACCTATATTTAGTTAAAATATTAGTGCATAATCAATATAATTAATAAACCATAATTAATATATATAATTATATATCCTACAAATAACCAAAACTATACAATAAAGATATAATTTACCAAATCTATATTTAATTAGAATATTGGAGTACAATTAATATTATTAATAAATTATAATTATTATATATAATTTTACATCCTAAATTTAATCAATTAACCATAATCAAAATATATTATTAAATTAAATTATAATTAACAAATTATTATTAACTAAAACCCTAATCCAATTCGTCCCGGGATTCGGCATGATTTGCCGAACCGAGACCCTTACATCGGCAAAAATAGCTGAAACTAAGCCCCCTCTTCGGTCCAAGCTACCGGATCCAGCGCCTCACATCGGCAAAATTAGCCGAAATCCCTCCCTTCCTTCGGTTGATTTTGTTGAAACCCCTCCTCCCTTCGGTCCATTTCGCCGAAATCTACCCCAGCTTTTGGTCTAATTTGCCGAAACCTACCCAGATCTCTAGAAAAAAGAATTTTACTTACCCGATCTAACTAATAAAAAAATTTTACTAGATCTAATAAAAAAATATTATACTTACAGATAATTATATATTATAAATTATAAATTAAAAATAAAATACCAAACTTACCTTCCCGTTGCTTGAAATTTCTTCTCGGGGGGAGTTTGCACTGAAATTTGAGAGAGAGATAGAGAGAAGATAGGGAGAGAGTCGTATGTGAGTTGAGAGAGAGAGAGCTGAAAAGTTGGTCAAATAATGTAGCACCGATGTTCCACCGACAGGGGTAAAATCGGTATTTTACCCCGCAAATGTTTTCTGCGCAGTAAATACACGATTGCCAAATAACAGCTACGTTTTTAAAGTCTATCTACTTAGATAAACAGATAACCATTTTACATTTAATAGGGCTATTCAAGTAATATGATATCCGATTAACCAATTCAATATCTAAATCAATATAATAAAAAAAACAAATAACCTATTTGGTCAATAAAAAGTTAAATAAATTGAATATCTAATTCGATAAATTACATACATATATGCACATATATTCTAAAAATGAGTTATTGTTAGTAAAATTTATACTTCTTAATTAATATTTTATTAAATATTTAAATATTATTTAAAATATGAAATTATTAATTGAATATAATGTAATTTAAAACTTAAATCAAGTCACTAGATCAAATATGTTGAAATTAGATTGGTTTATTATCTTTTGATTAAATAATTTTATTATCTTATATTTCTTATTTATGGTTGATTTGAAATTTTTGAATATCTAATAGATTATTTGTAATATGATTAAAAGTTCTAGATATCTAAAACTTTTTTTTGGATATTTGGTCTCAGGGATATCCAAAGTTTTTTATCCGATATCTAATCCATGAACACGCCCATTTGATACTATATATACTTACCTTTTTCTCAATTCTACCACACACGATATTCATATTGATTATATTTTTATCTTTAGTTATTTTATATTAATATTTCTCATTAGGGTGGTTAGATAATTTTTGAGCAGCAGGGTGTGTAGTCCTTTTTCAACATGACAAATCTAAGGGGTGCACACCTCAGCTAGGAGGATACATTCCAGAGTTTTATTAGAAAGTTATAGCTATGATAGACATTACTACTGCAATCATTATGGGGTATATCACCTAGAAGTAGATTGTTTGAGTAATAAGACAACTTGCCACTAGTGTTGTAAGAGGGGACATAATGATTATAAGTGTTTCTATAATCCCCCAAAATTTTAAAAACCTATAATTTAATAAATGGCTTTTATCTAGGATAAATTAGCTTTTAAAATAATTTAATTTAATTATTTTATGGATTTTTGGAAATATAAAATTGGATAGGAATATTTAATAAATTAAAATAAATATTTTATTATTTTATCATACTCATTTTATTTAAATAAATATTCGAACCAATCTTTTTCTAAAATTAATCTTTTTAAGCCCATATATTAAATTATTAAATTTATTTATCTACCAAAAATATTACATTCCATTATTTTATAAATTAAACTATTTTATTTTTCCTATTATTCCCTTTCCCTTTTTCTTTCTCCTTTTTCTCCTTCTTCCCCTTTCTTTCTTTTTCCTTTTTCCTTCTCTTAGAGCTGCCAGGCCCTAGCTTGTTCGCCCCCTGATCGTTGGGCCGCTGGCTCATCTCCCCTGCTCCCCTTCTTTCCTTCTTCACTTGCGTGTCGTCGGCCTAGTACCTCTTTTCTTTCTTTTCTTCCCCCCGGACCGAACCGGTCCACTTTTCTTTCTTCGCCCCTTCACTCAGCCTGTCCCTCTTTCTCCCTTCTTCTTCCTTTCTTCGTCGTCCATGCATGACCACCTGCCAGCCATGCCCTACAACTCATCCCCAACAACCACCTGTCTCCCTACTACTCTCCCTACCTCCCTCTCTCTCCTACGTCGTTTTCCCTGCCCCTTTTTGACCCAACCAACCCTCTCTCTCCTTACGCATGCCCCTATATTTCTTTTCTTCCCTTCCCTCTCCCTGCCACCCTACTACCACCCCAACCAACCACCTACTCCCCGTTTCTCTCCCTCTTCTTTTTCTTCTCTTCAATAGCCTCTTCCCTACCCCATTTTCGAACACTCAACCCTCCCCCGATCCCTTTTCTCTCCCTTTCTTCCCCTTCATCACTTTCACCCCTATTTTACACCGCCGCACCAACCACCTGCACCACCCCTACCACCCTCTACCTCATCCCTACACCACCACAACACCCCCTAAGCTACCCTAAAACCCCCTTCTTCCTCCCCTCTTCTTTTTCTCTTCTTTTTCCTCCTTCTCGGCAACCTCCCTGCACCTCCTCCTTTTACTGCCGTCTCTCCATCTCTGACACTACCTAAACCACCAAACCCATCCCTACAACCTCCTCTACCACCCCAACACCTCCTTTGGTTGAAACTAACACCCTCACCTCCTCATTTCCCCCTCCCGTTTCCTTCCTTCTCAGCCACCTACACCTCGACAACCCCCTTCATAGCCTCGTTACAACCGCCTTTGCCACCCTTGGCTGCCAACAACCTATCCTCGACCACCACCACACCCCCTCTCTACCCCTGCACCCTTTCCTTACCCTAAATCCTCCCCCACCTACCTTCTTTCCTAGCCCTAAAACCCTAACCCAAAACACCACTCCTTCCTTCCTTTCATGCCATTTTGAGCCCTTACCTCCTTGTTTTGCATGCAGCTCATGCTGCATGAGTAGTATGAGTTGGTGTATGCCTTGGTATATTTTGGTTAATAAGTGTTAAGGTATAATAATATTTAAGTTAAGTATTTCATTAATTTAGTTTTGTAAAGTCTTATGCTTTGGTTTTCTCATTTCTAATATGATAAGTATTGATATTATTTTTAGTTATTAATTTTGCTAATCAAAGCTTAAATCTTTAATGGGATACAGCTAAGGTTCGATTTTTACGGAAATTAAGGTAATCATTAAACCCCACTTAAACACATGGATAAATGTATGCTATCACATTAGGGTTTTAATATATTATTTTGCATGATATATATTTGCTTGTATTGATTGATAAAAAGGAAAGCATGTTAGTTTATATGCTATGTGTGAAAATATTGCTTAAGGAAAGAGCTTGGTTATTAATGAAAATGTTAAGTACTTATCCATGTTATATTATGTTATTGTGACTATTAAGGCATGAATAATATTATTGTAATCCATAGGGACATTTTAGTAATATATCTTGTGTAAGAATGTGGCCTAATATGCGTTGGTGCTAATGGGTATTATATTAAAAGATAATAGTTGGTGGAGTTGGATAATGAGAATGGAGTATTAATATTACTATTTTATATAGTGATGATAACTTAATAAAAGTGGTGTAATAAAAGGGTATTATGGGAATTTTGGAAGTAAAGGGTAAAATAGTAATTTTGTAAGTAAAAGGGTAAAAAGGTAATTTTAGAAGCAAATGTTAAAATAGTAATTTTAGAAATAAAGCGTAAAATGATAATTTTGTGAGTAAAGGGCAGTAAAATGGTAATTTTGGAAGTAAAGGGTATAATAGTAATTTTGGATGTAAAAGGGCATAATGGTAATTTTGGAAGAAAAGGGGTAAAATGGTAATTTTATAAGTAAAAGGGTATTATGGTCATTTTGGAAAGTTAAGGGTATTATGGTAATGTTGGAAGTAAAGGGAAAAATGATAATTTTGTAAGTAGAAGGATAAAATGATAATGAATAAGTAAAAGGAAAAAATGATAATTATAAATTTATAATAATGGAAAAGGGTAAAACGGTAATTATAATAATTTAGAATGATAAAATGGTAATTATAGTAATAGAGAAGGATAATTTGGTAATTATGATAATGGAAAAGGGCACTTTAGTAATTTAACCAACCAAAGGACAATTTAACCAACTAAGGATAAATTGGTAATTATGATATTGAATAAGGACAATTTGGAGCCTATTTATTTTAACTTAACAAAAGTAGTTTTTTATATAATTAATTATAAAAAGTTATTTTAGATTAATTATTACTGTTTGACTTCACATTATAAAAGTTATTTTTAAAATTAATTCCTTAAAAGCTAAAACTAATAAGTAGATTTAACCTACTTTTACTACTTAACTAAAATTACTTATGTTTAGTAAATTTTTTGTTTAAAACAAATACACTCAGTTCGGGGAGCCCGGCAGCAGCAGTGGGATAAGGTGTGTTTGATTAACCAAACAACGTCCAACATATGCAGGCAGCAATCGTCCGAATAACCAAAAAGTTTGCGTATACAGTGCACCCAACAGCAGCAGCAGCGACATTCTTAGACGTCGAAGACGACAACGGAGACGAAAACGATGAGGTAGACAACGCCGGAGAAGAGAAGGACGACAGTGTAGAAGACGGAGAAGAAGCGCCGAGGGGATGAACATTAATAACCAGCTTAAAAATAAACAAACTGTGTCTTAAACCAGGATAAAAAAGCCAGTCATGTACATCCCAATAAACGTCAATCCTTAACCTATTTAAATGTATACTTGATTACCTCTAAATTTCCATTGTAGATGCTTCACTTGTATTGCCACTATACCATCAATCCTCACTTCCATCTCCGGCTCCATACCTCCTCCCGCCCCTAAATTATTACCGCCATTAACACTCTTACTACTACTTCCAGTACTGCTGCGGCACTTGCTTATCTTGTACTGAATCGAGATCTCATGGTATCGACCTTTTTCACGGAATTTGGCACGAGTAGCGAACTTTTTCTTACCAAAAACATGTTGTTTCTTAGAACTAAGACCGGTTCGACCAACGAAGGTCTGCATCCCATTTTCTTATATGCGTCTTTCTTCAAATCGCCTAATAGTAAGACCAATTCCTGATCACAAACAACAGCTACGTAATACTCCGAGGTCGGTTCTGTCTCGCCGTTGAACTTTTCTGATTTTAAATCCCAATAGACATCCACTGGTTTTACGCCTTCTACGTTGAACCGTTTCGTGCCTTGCTTTCTCCAAAAATACCATGGTTTGAGCTCTACTTTGCAGGTGTAGTGGCTCTGCTGCTGGTTAGTACCGGTGGAGAGGTTAGCTGCTTGGATTGAGACGGAGAGGCCGTGTAGGAGGAGGTTTCTGCACCAAGTGATTGTGATCAAACGACATTGGTTTCCCATTTTTGTTTTGTATACCGACATGAACAGACTTTGGCCGGAGCGTGTTACGGCTGCTGCTGCATTGTTGGTTGTTGGCATATGGTGTAGGGTTTTGTAGTCTTCTGCGGGTGCGGGTAATTTCTGGATGACGGATGAAGATGAAAAACATGATGGGATGCCGATTTGATCTTGCATCATATCACACACACACACACACACACATATGGTTAGTAATTAGCAAACCTTGTGGTTTAAATTTTCTGTGCGTGTACATATACTACAAGGAGCAAACTAATCATTAATTGGCCCTTTCAAATTTTAATTGGGCTATTTTGAAAGATTGTGCGGTAGTAGTTCTCTTCTCCGGCGTTGTTTGCCTTGTCATTTTCGTCTCCGTTGTCGTCTTCGACGTCTAAGAATACTGTTGCGTGTTTGATAGACTTTAGCCGATCAATCATATGCATATCATATTTTTTTTGAATTAGTTTTGAAATATCCATGTTCTTTGATGGAAAACATAAGTGTTGTTTGTTGTATATAATTTTATGCATATATATTGGATATACATATAATACAAGTGATGCTTTGATTTTGAATAGATGGATGATAGAAAAAAAAAAGAGTACTACTACTTTTACTTGTAGTGCGACGTTTGCGAAAGAGAAGGCATCTATCGAGAAGCAAGCTTGTTTGGAATCTTCTGAAATAGGTCACCAGTTTGTCCAACGTATATTAAATGGTCATGATAGGCTATGCCACGATTTATTTAGAATGAAGCAGGATGCTTTTCTAAGGTTAGCAAGTTTTTTAAGATCAAGGAGGTTGCTAAGTGATACTTATAATGTGACCGTTGAAGAACAACCGGTGATTTTTTTTATATATAGTTGGTCACAATGAAATGAATAGAGTTGTGCAAGATCGATTTCAACACTCTGGAGAAACCATTAGTAGATATTTCAACAAGCTTTTAATTGCTATATCAAAGATTGCTAGTGAGATTATAAGGCCTCATCGAAGCCTTGATGAGGTCCCTCCTAAGATCATAAATGATTCGAGACTTTGGCCTTATTTTAAAGATTGTGTAGGAGCGATAGATGGAGCACATATCGATGCTTTTGTTCCAAAGAATGAACAAATGCCCTATCGTAATTGTAAAGGAGTGTGTTCCCAAAATATTATGGCACTTTGTCCTTTTAATATATTCACATTTGTGGAAGCTGGATGGGAGGGGTCGGCTCATGATTCTCGAATATTCCAACACTGTATTCAAGATCCCAACAAAAACTTTTCTCATCCTCTTCGAGGTAAATAGAACATTATTTTATATGTTAAGTATATAATATTATAGTTGAATAATATGAACTTACATTTTATGCAGGTAAATATTATGTGGTTGATTTAGGTTATCCTAATACATCTGGCTATCTTGTGTCATTCAAGGATACAAGGTATCATCTATCTGATTTTCAAAGAGTTGGCGGTCCACAAGGAAAAGAAGGATTATTTAATCATTTACACTCATTAGTGCGAAATGTGATTGAGCGTTGCTTTGGTGTTTTGAAGGCTCGTTTTCCCATCTTAAAGCAAATGCTGAATTATAGTTTGGAACAACAAATCTTCATTATCATTGCAACAATGATAATAAACAATTTTATTAGGTTGAATGGAATGGATGATATATTATTTGATGAGTTTTGTAGGAGAGAAATATATGAAGAAAACAATAGGAATAGAGATGTTGGACAACATGTAGAGGGTAGAGCTGCTAGAGAAATGGAAATGGTACGGTGTAGGATTGCAGATGATATTTACAATGCACGTCATTGAACTATTTAATTTTATGATGCTTATTATAAATGTAAAAATATTTATTGCATAATATAAATTTTGATCATTGTGACTATTTGAGTTTTAGATGTTTGTGAATTTTATAAAGTTTGTTTAGTGGTTGTTCATAATTTTTTTTAATAGGTTTATAATTTTTATTTTAAAATTTTTAGTACTTTGTAATATGTTTATATTTTTTTATACTTGTTAATGTTTCATATGCTTTTTAATATTTAATATTACATAATTTATATAGTAATTATTACTAAAAAGATGTATAAGGATGATAAAAACTAAAAATGGAAAAGAAAAAGTAATTTCGTAGGAAAATGAAAACCAAACACTAATAAGGTACAATAAGTATTTTTTTAGCATTAATCACTTATATAATAAAAGTTAAAACAAACATGAATTTTAATTATAAAATTACTTTTTTAAAATTAGATTTATAAAAGTAGTTTTTATCTAAAAGTAATCATTAATAATAAGTAATACCAAACGACACCTTGGTAATTAACCAACTAAAGGGTAATTTGGTAATTATAACAAAGGAAAAGGGCAAATTGGTAATCTAACCAACTAAATGGGAAATATGATAAGTGTAACAATTATGAAGGGTGATTGGTGACCTAATAAGTGGAAGATAACTTGGTAACCTAAACCGAGTAAGGATGTAGCTAAGAACAACTACATGTGTGTTATGTGCTTTTTGTGCTATGTGTTATACCATGTTGTGTACTTTATGCTTAATGACTAATTACTTATAGCACAAATTGGAGTTGAGGTATGCTTATGTGAATTCCTTATGGCACGTGGATGATGATTTTATATGTTGTGCAGATGATGTTACATGACGTGACCCTATAGGACATGCATGCTAGGAAGTTTAATAATATGATATGAGATAAAAGGATAAAAAGGGAAAGAGGGGAAGTAAGTTGACTAGGAAATATGGGATTGACCTGAATATCCCATGATCCATGGGAGGGAAAATAAAGGGGGACGATGAACAAAATAAAAGAGTGGGTGAACCTTGCATGGGAGAATCTAGGGTTTGTATGGGAATTATAGGGTTTTGGATGAAAACTTCGAGGGTCTACATTGGGATGATCCTTACATAAGAAAGGTGCTAGGGTTTTGAGTGGCCAACTAGGGTTTCATGGTCACACGTATAATTGGTGAGTAGAGTGATAAGATTTAGGTTGAATCTAAATGGGAGGTTAGATGTTGGATGATAAAAGAAAGGTTGGGCCACATAGGTCCAATTAGGCTTTTGAGGGAAAATCCTAGAGAGTGGCAGTGAGAGAATTTTGATGTCTTAAGGTGATGGGCCTTAGCCCACACCTTTGGGAGTTGGGTTTTTGTTATGAGTAAATGGAAGGAGGGATGGATGTCGGGGTGTGATAAGAGGCATAGAAGTCTCAAGATATGGGATGGACCCTATCGGGAGGATAGAAGTAGAGGTTTGTGACATGCATGTCAAGGGTGAAACACTTTTGAATAAGATATGAATAAGACACTAATCATTTAAAGAGGAAGATTGTTGAGCTAGAATCAGACTGGTCCACAGGCAAATAATAGTGGTTAAGAGCCAGGATGCCCTAGACACTGGTCTACCGACAAATAATAGTGACTAGGAGCTTTTTGCCCTACATAATTTCTTTTCCACTGGATATAATAGTGGGGGATTCTGCACTCAACAAACTGAACTTAATGATGATAAGACATGGGAAAGTCACTAAGTAATTACAGTGGAATACCATGTCAGTACAATAAGTCCCGACCCGAGCAAAACCCGACCCAATAAGTCCCGAAAAATTTTAGCAACCCGACCCGATCCAGACCTGACCCGACATTGACCCGACCCAATAAAAATAAATCCAACCCGACCCGATCACAACCCATGACCCGTCATTGACCCGACCCGATAACGACTCGACCTATCATTGACCTGACCCAGTACAAACCTGACCCGTCATTGACCCGACCCCTTGCACCTACAACCGATATTAACCTGGCCCTCTTTGACCCGACCCGACATTCACCCAATGTAACACAACATTAACCCGATCAGACATCAAAATATATTATAATAATAATAATAAATTACACGTATTTTATTATTCATTTAAAGCTTTTAAAAATATAGTATTTTATAAATTGTACTTATTTTTCATAATTTTACCCTAGACATTATTATTTATTAATGATATCCTAATAAGATATATTATTAATAAAAAAATAACTAAAATAAAAATGGCAAATATGCAGTTGTAAGCCTGTAAAATAATTTTCAAAAAGTATTCAATTATATCCACTGATCCACCTATTTGAAGAAACTCTTAATAGAAGAGCATAATAGTGTCCTTTATTAGTTATCACCCACAAAATCCAACAAGCAATAACTATACCCCGTATCAAGAGTATCTCACGTTACAACCCTAAATTTAAAGTTTTAGTTATATTTTTTCTTTTAATTTTATTAATTTACTTTAAATATAATTAAGTATTCTACGTTCATAAATTTTAAATTTACACTATCTAATTATTTTTATTAATTATAATATTAATTATTTATATTTTACATTATTTAATTTTTAATTTATATTAATTTATATATAATAATTAATAATTAATGAAAATATATAAAATTAATATTTAATTTAAACTATGTTTAAAATAACTTATTATAGTTTTTTTTACTATAATAATAATAATTAATAAAAATATTACAAAAATATAAATATAATAACATTAATATAGAGAAATTAATATAATAAATACAACTAGAGAAATTAATAAGATAAATTATGTAGAGAAATGAATATGAAAAAAAAGATAAAATAAATGATACATTGTATAGTATTATTATACTCAAATTTATTTTATAAATTATTTACCTTTGTAAAAATAAAACACATATAATATTCTTATTTCATTTATTGTTACTAGTAATCTTATGATTGTATGTAATATATACAATGTAATAAATGATAATTATACATTGTATATTCTCATTATACTCACCATTGTTTTATAAAATTATCTTTTTTTAAGTAATCAAATATTTCAAGTAATCAAATAAATATAATATATGTTAAACATCTAATATTTTTACTTGTAAAATTTATAAATATTTGAAGTAATCAAATATAATACTATTAAAAATTATAAATATATATATTATTTTATTTACCTTGTAAAAATAAAACACAAATAATATACTTATTTTATTTATCGTTACTAGTAATCTTATGATTGTATCTAACATATATAATGTAATAAATGATAATTATACATTGTATATTCTTGTTATGCTCACCTTTATTTTATAAAATTATATTTTTTTTAAGTAATCAAATATTTTAAGGAATCAAATAAATATAATATATGATAAAAATCTAATATTTTTACTTGTAAAATTTATAAATATTTAAAGCAATCAAATATAATACTTTTAAAACTTTTAAATATCTTTATTATTTACCTTTGTAAAAATAAAACACATATAATATTCTTATTTTATTTATCTTTACTAGTAATCTTATGATTGTATCTAATATATACAATGTAATAAATGATAATTATACATTGCATAGTATTATTATACTCACCTTTACTTTATAAATTATTTACCTTTGTATAAATAAAATACATAAAATATTCTTATTTCATTTATCTTTACTAGTAATCTTATGATTGTGTTTAATATTTACAATGTAATAAATGATAATTATACATTGTATATTCTTGTTATGCTCACCTTTATTTTATAAAATTATCTTTTTTTAAGTAATCAAATATTTTAAGTAATCAAATAAATATAATATATGATAAACATCTAATATTTTTAATTGTAAAGTTTATAAATATTTAAAGAAATCAAATATAATGCTTTTAAAACTTTTAAATATCTTTATTATTTACCTTTGTATAAATAAAACACATATAATATTCTTATTTCATTTATCTTTACTAGTAATATTATGATTGTATCTAATATTTACAATGTAATAAATGATAATTATACATTGTATATTCTTGTTATGCTCACCTTTTTTTTTATAAAATTATCTTTTTTTTAGTAATCAAATATTTTAAGCAATCAAATAAATATAATATATGATAAAAATCTAATATTTTTACTTTCAAAATTTATAAATATTTAGAGCAATCAAATATAATACTTTTAAAACTTTTAAATATCTTTATTATTTACCTTTGTAAAAATAAAACACATATAATACTCTTGTTTCACTTATCTTTACGAGTAATCTTATGATTGCATCTAATATATACAATGTAATAAATGATAATTATACATTGTATAGTATTATTATACTCACCTTTATTTTATAAATTATTTACCTTTGTAAAAATAAAACACATATAATACTCTTTTTTCATTTATCTTTACTAATAATCTTATGATTGTATCTAATATTTACAATGTAATAAATGATAATTATACATTATATATTCTTGTTATGCTCACCTTTATTTATAAAATTATCTTTTTTTAAGTAATCAAATATTTTAAGTAATCAAATAAATATAATATATGATAAATATCTAATATTTTAAGTAATATTTTTTATTATTAAAATTTATAAATATCTTTACTATTTATTTGTGAAAATAAAGCGCATTTAATATTTTTAATTCTTTTATCTGCAATATTAATCTTATGATCGCGTGTCTCTAATATTTCTAATTTATGAAATGATAATTACCTAGACTCGAATATGAGTCAACCTGTCAAAACTCGACCCAACCCATTGAGTTAACTCGTAGCTAATCAAATATAACCCGTCAAATTGTATGAAATGACCCCACCCATCAACTTAACTCGAAACAACTCGGACACAGCGGTACTAACCTGTCATATTACATGAAATGACCTGAACGAACCGAAACCACCTACTCATGTGAACTAGAAAATAACCCGAAACCAACCTGACCCTACCAATCAAGTTAACCCGAAATGATCCGAATCCGAATTTTCTTAACTCGAACCCAACCCGATCTGACCCGACAAATTAACCCAAAATAACCCGGAATCAAAATTACCAGATCTAGAACCGACCCGACCTGACAAATTGACCCGAAATGACCCGAACCTGAAATAACCCAACCCAACCCGTAACCGACCCGACAAATTGAATGACCCGAACCTAAAATGACCCGACATAACCCACACCCGACCCATAAAAGTTAAATGACCCGAAATGACTCGGCCCGATAATGACCCGACCCGAACCCGACCCAATTGCCACCTCTAGCCATTGATATGCCCTTGTGACCTATTAACTAATGCAAGACTTTAGTAGATCAATATTGTTGTTTTGGTAACCTAATATTTCCCTTCATTTAACTGATTATGCTTGTTCTAGAATGTGGGATGTGCTCGGTTGATCGACTGGTAAGCCTTTTCGGTTGATGAATTGTGCTAGTTTGGTGGTCAACTAATGTTTTCTCGAGAAACTAATTGTCCTATTTCCAATATAGCTCTAATCTTTGTGATTCGATTCTTCTCCATGGTTCATGAGGACCAAATATGATTCTTTAAGGCCTACTTGTAAATGTTTGAGCGTCTTACTTGTTTGTTAACTTGGATGAATATAGGTTTGGCCTTGGTCTTAAAATCCACCTAGACTTTGTTTAGTGAATAAAAATAAAGAATAATTTAAAAATAAATGGTGAATTAAGCCTGCGTATATTAATGGATGGTATGATTTTGGATTTTATTCTATGGTATAGTCGGTTAATTAATAATGGCTATCAACCTAATTACCCTCAATGGGAAATATGGAAAATTGTGAAATCTTTTAGGGTTATATTTGGATTATGTGGCAAAAATACCTTTAGCATGCCTTAAACTCTAAATAAAATAAGATACTAAAGATAATTTGACTAAGCCTATGTTTCTCTAACTCTTAGAGTAGCTAATTGGGGGATGATATTAGATTATAATTTATGAGCAAGGGAACCCTCATTAGTTTTGGTACCTCTCTTGCTCTACTTACACCACTGATGTACCCCTAGGTGTTGATACTTAAGGGTTAAGATACCTAAGATGGTTGGTTACTTGATAACCTTGATTATTGGTGTGCTATCAAAGCTAAATCCCGTGATGGAAAATTTAAATGCTCACTTGTAATTCTTCAAAATGTTTACAAACTTTTATCAATTATTGAAAACTCTTATAAATCTACATGGATATAAATTATGTGATCACCAAGATGTCGAGGTAATAATTGGAGTAACCTCTTATAATAATGAATAACCTCTAGTGTATTCAAATGTTATCTAATATGCATAGTTTATCTACCAAACTTCATGACAATGTATGTGATTTATGTGGTGCATGTGACTTATTATCATATCGTGTCTAGCAGTTAACATGATAGTCGAAACGTTTCGTGCATGTGTAAGTGCACCATTTAATGAGCATCTTATGAGTATTATATGTCTCTATAGCATGTTAACACATAATCATGTATTTATGCATGGCCAATATGATCAGTATGCTCTCCAGAACCTTTTGTGCATTATGAATTTCATATTGGATAACTTGGCTTACTCAGTATGTGAGTATTAACATACCCATTCAATCAGCCACATGCTCAATCTCACTTGTAGAGGACTTTATGCGGGTAGTGAGGGATGATTGGTAGGAGGCTATATGCTTGTTTGGGGTCAGAACACTGATAGCTAAGATATTCGGGTGTGCTTTTATCTTTTGAGGGTCCATTGTGACTAAAAACTATTTTAAAATGTCTTGTTTTTTATTTTCTTTCTCTCTTGTATTTTGTACTATTTTATGCCTTCATGAACTTGATTTTACGCCTAAACTTTTTAGCTCTTATATTATTTGCTTACTCTATTTCTCTCAATATTGTGTTGGTTTGGATACCCAATCTTGTATCTAGTATGAGATAGATAATGGAATGTTTATGCTATACAAGGTATGGTGGTAGTACCCTAGTTTTCATAACAGTATTTTTCATGTGTTCCATTTACACAATGTTTTAAAAATAGAAATTTTTGATATTAAAAAAATGATGGCGTTATAGACATATTGCCCCAAAAATATTTGGCATAGCCATAATGATATGTATCTAATACATATATTGATAAAGACGCTATTACATGCTAATTAAGATAGCATTATAAATATCCAAAAATATGATTTTAGATGATATAAGTATAGCATATAGAATATATTAATAATACTACTACATGAAGCTATAAACAATGATATTATTATAAATAAATAAATATAATAATATATACATTGTAAACATTCATTACATCTAACATAGACAAGCTATACAATAGTATAGTTATCGAATAAGATAAGCATATTTCTTAAGCTAAATTAATATTATTAATTACATTGATAATATATTTGCTTTCCTAAATAGTATTATTATCATTATCTAATATTAAAATATAGATATGATAGAATTGTACATTTGATATACTATAATAGTATCATTATTTAACATCAATAATATATTAGTGTTTTTTATTATATTCTTTTAACTATATAATATTATTTTTTAACATTACTAATATAGTAGTGTATTAATAAGTCCTTAATTTGTTTTTCTTCACAGTATTAATCTTTTCTAATTATACAATACCAGAACATTTATGGTCAATTTTATTTATTTGTGCAATATTTATAATCTTGCATATATTATGGGGTTATTTTAGTTAACAATTAATATAACTTTCAATTTATCTTAATTGAGAAGATGGAATAGAAAATGCATATTTAAAAATGACCCAACATAAACAAACAAAAAAAAAGTTAAAAACCTTAATAAAAAATGAAACTAAAAACCAACCTAATATATAATCTTCTACAAAAATAGTGATTTGTATAAGTTTGTGGAAGTAAACTGTTTAACCTTATTGATCATGAAGACACACATAATCCCCCTAGGGAGATATTAGATGGTACTCATCGTCGACATATAATAGACTATTAGATTCTAACTTTTTATAAGAATTTGAAACTTTAGACCTTAAAAGAACATATACTTTAGGAGTTCCAAGCCTACATATGGATATAGATGAGGGGGAAGATGTCAAGGTTTCACTAATAGTGTAGGGAACCTCATTTACTTCTAAAGCTGATAAGGCTCCATTTAATTTATGGAAATCAGTTAGAAAAGGAAAAAAATGAGAAACATATTTTTCGGTTGTTTGGTTACCTAAAATTTATATAGAAATAAATTAGAAGCAAAAAATGAAGAAAGTTAATCTATATCATTTTCCTAAGCTACACCCGAGGAAAAGAAAGAAAAAAATTGAAGAAAATTTCCTTCACAGTCCCTTACCCTCCCTCCTCGTCGTTGCTTCTCCTATTCCTCCTATTTCAACACCATAGTTCACGTGTCACCCCTCCTAAATGATCTAATATTCTTCTTCAAATTTTCATATGTTTAAGTCATCTCATGGCTCCTCTAGGGCATAATATTCACAATCAACTTTTGAGTTCAAGCTCCAAGCTTACTGTTGGCACACCATCATCTCAACCAACTCGAGCTCCGACTTTAATAACTCGATTGGAACATGTAAGGTTAATTATTTGTCAATTTAAACTTAAACAAACATAATCTACTAAACTTTAATTTTTTACTCAGGTGTAGGTTGATTAAACTCAGCTTGGAGTTGAACATAGAAAATAGATATTTGAGTTTTGGAATTCTTCAAACCACAATTATACAACAACAATAATAAGTAAAAACTATCAATTCCATATGCCTTTCACCAAACCACTCGTTGGGTTTATTCAATTCGCTAGCTACAGATATATGATAAACATAGTAAATAGAAATGGTAAGAGGTTGGCTTGCTTGCTTGGTAGGATAGGTAAGGTTAATTAGCTGTGGCATGATCATGTGAAGCTACTATAACACATCTGTATTGAATTAGTTATACTGTAAGTAATTAGGTACGAAGGGTATAGTTTAGCTAAGGTTATTTTTTGGTAGTATATAATAAAGAGGAATGGTAGATAGAATAAAAGAAAAGAAATTAAGCCATGTGAATGAGTAGCAAAAAGGATTTGTTCTTGTGTGTTTTAGATTTCTGACATATGGGAGTTGCAATTGTTGGGATCTATCTGTAGTGTTCTAATCAAATGTCTAGCCAAGTAGTTCCATTATAAAATATATTCTTAAGTAAGTTTGTTTGTGTGTGGGGAGGAGGGGGTAGGTGGGTGTCAGGGGCGTGTATAATTTATTGGTATTTCAAAATGTATGAATGTGGTATCTTCCTCCACCTATTGTTTATAAAGTTTTTTGTGATTTTCTTTTTTAAAAATTATGGAAATTTTCATGTATCAATATAATATTTTAATTTTTATTAAATTTATAAAAGTACTCAAATAATAGTAATAAACGTTCCTCATAATTTTCTTTCTATAAACCAAATACCAAAAATATTTTTCAAGAATTATATTTTCTATAAAAAAAATTTTAAAAACCAAATAAGAGAAAGAAAATTGATTTCTCTTATTTTCATTCTGTCATTTTTCTTTCCTTTTCCTTCTTGTTTCTTTGTAACTTTCTACAAACCAAACAAAGCCCAATTATCACTAGAAAGATGAACTCAGGGATAAGAAATATATATAAAATAAACTCACCTAGTAGGCATAATATAAACAGAAATACACCTAAAAAAATATAATTCCAAGACGTATGACTGTATGAGTGTGATGAAATGACTAACACTATAAAATACAAATTACATTCTCTTGCAAGATATATAACATAAGTAGATTAATAATTAATTAAACTTAGGCATAAACCAAAATGGACAAGAGAACTTAGAATAGATATCATCTCCTCGATATAATGGATGTATAAATCCATCCTCCATGCTCTAAACACCCATATCATGCCCAGGTATTCCATTTGATAGACCCCAATTTTCTCGCTCATCATCACTGAAATAGATTGAGTTATGCTTGCAACTGGTGTCATTAGATGCTTGTACAGAAATGCAGCCATTTTCACCAACAAACAATGCATGGTCCCCCAAATCTTTCACTTCCTTCCATTGCTTATCATGAAAATCGAGCTTAAAAACCTGAAATTTTTTAGTCCTATAATACCAATGAAGTCTATCCTCACTGAACTCATTACGATAATAGTAATCTAAATCATACTTTAACTTGCCCAAATCTTCCTGAGCCTTGTAACATACTACCAAAAGAAGATCGCCAAATGATTCAAACATATTAAACATGCTAGATATATCATATGGTTTAGGAACCATCCTCAAGTGTGGTAAGAATTCTACGACCCTCAAAGGCCTTGAGGAATCATTAAAGAGACCGCCATCAACAATATTAAGCACCACATAAGTTCCTTTGCACAACAACAAAACCATACCATTCCAGTAAGCAATGTCGAGGACAAACATACCCTTCTCTGTTGTTGTATTGATTGGCATCCATGATGGATCCCCCGGCTTAGCATATGATAGCCAATCGACTTCACCATGAATTTCCATTGATAGATTAATATATAATCTATATATATTCAATAGGATCGAATGCTAATCTATCAAGATTGATATATATAATATATTGTGAAAGCGTACCTGAATCTATAATAACAAAAGAATTATTGGGTACCGTCGAATTTGATGTCAAACCCTAACGGTCGGTTCTACAGCCTTCTAGATCACGCACATGCCCGCTACTTACCAAAGACTAATGGGAACCAATTGGAGTGAAGTACGTGTGACCTAGGGACCATAACCACATATATATAGATAACTAACCTATTATCTATCGGGCCATCCTAGTTCGGTCCATCAACAATCTAGGACTCCCACAGTCTCAATACATATGGGTCCACATTCAATCAGATACATTAGGCCCAACTTAATTAAATCTAATTTGATCACGTTTATTTGGGCTTAACCGATATGACAAAGTCCAATTTGTATCGTTCACATGCAAGCCCAACGTTGGATAATAATCCAACAATCTCCCACTTGGGCTATATGTGCAACGTTACTAATTGTGACATAACCAAATGAGCTCAAATATGTTGTCATTATAAAATGTATATTTAACCAATCCAGTCCATCAATCACATAAACATAGGATCAAAGCGGCTTTTGTCACATATCTACGTAACTAAACCCTCAATGGTCACATATGTTGACATGATTGAATGACATGGATCAAGATGTGGATGTGTAGCATGGAAATATCATGCAATGTGATCCTAACATGCATATTTCCAACTGGTCCACTTTAAAACTTTAGTGGGATCAAACCATACCAAAAGATAGAAAGGAAATAAACTGAAACTTTATTTCTGCAGAAAACATATGGTCAAAATATCCATAAGTCAAACCAAAGAGAGTCTATACATAGAGTAACTGAAATCACAAACTCCCACTAAAACTAAAGATCATTAGCTAATATAACATCCATACGAGCTACATGCTCGAGAAACTGCTTAGGTGGTAAGGCTTTAGTAAATGGATCTGCAATCATGGAGTTTGTACTAATATGCTCTATAGACAATTCTCCTTTCTAAACCTTTTCTTTAACAACTAAGAACTTGATATCGATATTCTTCGATTTCGTAGAACTTAGATTGTTGTTGGAATACTGAATTACAACCTTATTGTCACATAACAACTTGAGTGGTTTTTCAATACCATCAACTATACGTAGCCTCGTGACAAAATTTCACAGCCATATACCATAATTAGAAGCCTCATAGCATGCCACAAACTCTACTGCCATGGTGGAAGAGGCAACAACTGTCTGTTTGTAACTCTTCCAAGACACAGCTCCTCCAGCCATCAGAAAAACAAAACTTGATGTGGACTTCATACTATCTTGGCATCCAGCAAAGTCGGAGTCAGTGTATCCTACGATCTCAAGCTTGTCTGACGTCCGATATGTGAGCACATAATCTTTCATTTTCTGTAAGTACCGCATGACTCGTTTGGCTGTTGTCCAATGTTCAAGTCCTGGATTGCTCATATATCTGCCCAACATCCTAGTAATGTACGCAATATCCGGATGCGTACATACCTGTGCATGCATAAGACTTCCCACAACTGAAGTATAGGGAATATTTTGCATTTCCCTTCTTTCATAGTCATTTTTAAGGCACTGACTGAAACTAAACTTGTCTCCCTTAGCGACAAGGGTATTTCCCGGTTTGCAATTATGCATTCCATATCGTTTGAGAACCCTTTCAACATAGGCCTTTTGTGACAACCCTAAGATACCTCAAGAACGATCCCGGTATATCTCTATGCCCAATACAAAATATGCATCACCAAGATCTTTCATTTTGAAATTCTTAGCTAGAAATATCTTGGTCTCATGCAACAAACCTATGTCATTGCTTGCTAGCAATATATCATCAACATATAAAACCAGAAATATGTTCTTACTCCCACAAAACTTATGGTATACACATTCATCAACCAAATTCATCTCAAAGCGAAAATAGGTGATTACTTGATGAAATTTAAAATAACATTGTCGAGACACTTGTTTGAGCCCATAGATAGATTTCTTAAGTTTGCAAGCCATATTCTTTAGGTCTCCGGACACAAAGTTTTCTGTTTGTACCATATAGATCGTCTCCTCAATTTCACCATTGAGAAAAGCGGTCTTTACGTCCATCTGATGTAACTCAAGATTAAAATGTGCCACAAATGCCATAATTACCCTCAAAGAGTCCTTAGAAGAGACCGGAGAGAATGTCTCTTTGAAATATTCTCCTTCCTTTTGTGTAAAGCCCTTAGCGACTAGACATGCCTTATATCTTTTCACATTACCTTTTGAATTCCTCTTAGTCTTAAATATCCATTTGCAATCAATGGGCTTCTTTCCTTCAGGCAATGGGAAAAGATCTCATACGTCATTGTTCATCATGGACTTTATTTCCTCATTCATGGCATCAATCCACTTATGAGAATTCAAACTCTCCATGGCTTGACGGAAGTTGATTAGATCATCTTCCATCATGCCAATGCCAACCTCATGTTCTAGGAGAAATACAATATAATCATCCAGAATAGCACTTCTCCTTTCTCTAGTGGATCTCCTTAGCTCTTGAGGTTGTTGAGCTTATCCTTCTAGAACAATCACTTCATTTTGAATGGGTGGTTGTTCTGCATTGTCTTGTTGAGGTTCATGATTTACCTCCTGATCGATGACAGGTGCTAGGAATTTCACATTATCAGAGACAATAGTAGGAATAGTGACTAATTCCTCCTCAAAGACAGTGCTTCTAACCTCATTTCTCTCCCCAAGCTCAAAATCCTCAAAAAATGTGGCAGTTCCCATCTCGAAAATCAACTTAAGTGTGGGATTATAAAACTTATAGCCCTTAGATCGCTCCGCATAACCAATAAAGTAACTACTAACTATTTTGGAGTCAATGACTTTTCATGTGGTCTATAAGGCCTTGCCTCAGCTGGACATCCCCAAATATGGAAGTGCTTTAAACTAGGCCTTTTTCCTGTCCAAAGCTCATAAGGTGTTTTAGTAGTTGCTTTAGTTGGTACTCTGTTTAGAATGTAAGCTGCTATTTTTAGTGCTTCTCCCCAGAGTAATTCTGGTAAGGTGGAATGACTAATCATACTCCTTACCATATCCTTAAGAGTTCTATTTCGTCTTTTAGCTACACCATTCATGTTAGGAGATCCCGGTATGGTGTAATGTGGGATGATACCGCACTCCTCTAGGAATTTAACAAATGGTCATGGACATTGTTCACCTGAACCGTCATATCTGCCATAGTACTCACCACCACGGTCAGATCTAACGTACTTAATTCGTTTGTTGAGTTGATTCTCAACCTCAACCTTCAATGATTTGAACATGTCCAGTGACTGTGATTTCTCGTGAATGAGATATAGGTACCCATAACGTGAGTAGTCGTCTATAAATGATATGAAATACTGTTGACCATTCCAAGAAGCCGTAGGGAACGGTCCACAGATATCTGTGTGAATCAATTCTAAGACATTCGAAGATCTATTTGCACCTATTCTCTTAGTTTTGGTCGGTTTTCCCTTGGCACAATTGATACAATTATTTAATTCTACAAAGTTAAGGGAATTAAGTATACCATTAGGCACAAGCCTCTCAATTCTAGCTTTTAAGATATGACCTAAGCGCTTATGCCATAATGACGCTGAATTTTCCTTATTTAATTTGCGTTTAGTACCACGTGATTCCACATGTAGGGTTTCATGATATGAAGTGATGATGTTAAGCATATATAGGTTATCGTAAGCGCATAATGAACCGGTGCTAATCATATTTGAATTTAATGAAAGACTAAATTTATTATTTCCAAATGAACAAAAATAACCAAACTTGTCCAATAAGGAAATGGAAACCAAATTCCATCTAAAAGACGGTACAACGAAAGTGTATTTCAGATCCAAATAGAAACCAGTTTCTATTAATAACCTAAAAGTGCTAATCGCTTCACCTAATGCTACCTTGCCATCTCCCACATAGATGCATCTTTCGCCATCATTTGGTTTTCGGTAGTTCAGGCAACCCTGCATAGAAACACTTATGTGAGTAGTAGCTCCAGAATCTAACCACCAAGTGTTTCTATGTACTGAGGCTAAATTAATCTCATAACAGACCAAAGTAAGAATTGTACCTTTCTTTGCACGCCAAGCGTGGTATTTAGGACAATCCTTCTTTACATGTCCAGTTCTGTTGCAAAAGAAGCAGCTATCCTTTTCCTTCTGCTGTTTCTTTTGAACCGGACCCTTAGGAGTAGCTTCATCCTTTCTTTTCTTGCCATTGCCTTTAGAGGTACTGGCTAAGTGAGCACTTTCAGTCCTATCATGCTTCAGTCTTTCCTCTTCTTGCACACAAAAAGAAATGAGCTCATTGAGAGTCCATTTCTCCTTTTGGTAGTTATAACTGACCTTAAACTGACTGAATTGTGCAGGAAGTGAAAGCAACACCAAGTGCACAAGCAAATCATCTGATAACTCAAGCTTTAGCACTTTCAGTTTCGAAGTAATGTTGGACATTTCCATTATATACTCCCTTATATTTCCTTTACCTTTGTACTTCATTGAAATCAAGCGCTGCAAGAGAGTGCTTGTTTCTGCCTTATCGTTTTTTGCAAAACGTTTCTCAATTTCGGTAAGGAAATTCTTAGCATTGGTGATGTCCTCAGACACCCCACCCCTAAAGGCTTCCGGAATGCTGCGCTTAATGATCATTAGACTCATGCGATTCGACCGATCCCACTTCTCAAAGTTCCTCTTATCATCAGAGGTACTTTTAGCTATCAAATCAGCGGGTTTCGGAAGCCTAAGTGCATGATCCAGATCCATGCAGCCAAGGACAATAATAACATTGTCCTTCCATTCCTTAAAGTTATTCCCGTTCAGCATGGGAATAGAGCTTAAGTTAGCAGATATAGTAATAGCAGATATGGCTGTACAGCAAAACATAAACACAAATAAATATTCGTGCTCACAAAAAAAATCACATAATAAAATAATCAATGAATTTAAATATTGGTAATCCCATCACAAGAAACCGACGCAACATTGATATCAAGTCTTTGGACAATAATATTAACTGCAAGTGGTGTTCCTGTTGCAATAATCAAATACTGACAATAAGGCATGTCAAATAATAAGCCCATCTTTGGATTGACTTATTATCCATATGGCAACCAAATAATCATCACATATTTATTATCGCACATGCATATAAAAATCAGCCAGATATTTGTTTTCATTTGGGCCGACTAAATAACCGCACGAATAGATATACGCACATACATCTAATATGTTCGATAAACCAATTTTCATAAAAGATGTCACTTTGGCGACATATTATTTCAACTAGTTTATCTATTAATCATTTAAATAAATTAATCCCTTAATTTTATTTCATAAATTTGGACCTATAATATTGGGACCAACCTTATTAAGATTTAATATATATACAACAATATCAAATCTAGCTTTATTTGTATAAATTTCAAGTAACGCACGTAAATAGGCCCATATGAAATTTTAATTGGAATAAAAGAAAGTAAACTTGATATCCAATTAAAAAATTAATTAAGTCAATTATGCATTATTATTATTTTAATATAGAAATAATAATACAAAGCAAATATAAGGCCCAAACTACAAGTTCAAATAATGTAAAAGGAAAAACCATAGAATAAAAATAATAATAATAACCGTAGGCCCAAAGCCAGACCGACCCAACTCAAGGATTTATCACCTCCAAAATAAATGTGTGTGTGTGTGAACTGTTGGGCCAAACTCGTGAACAGGTTGAGATATTGCAAGTGAACGACGAGACTACACGCTACCATTCACTATTGAACTAGTAGGGGGCATTTAGCTAACGCAACGCCAAGATTTTAAGCCAGAACGTCGAGAAATATACATGAATAGTATCGACGCATGAACAGTACCCGTCCCATGAACAGTACCAATCTCATGAACGTTTTTTTTATCTTGATAAATTTAGCAATAGCTCTGATATCAATTGATAGATTAATATATAATCTATATATATTCAACAGGATCGAATGTTAATCTATCAAGATTAATATATATAATATATTGCGGAAGCGTACCTGAATCCATAATAACAAAAGAATTATTGGGTACCGTTGAATTTGATGTCAAATCCTAACGGTTGGTTCTACAGTCTTCTAGATCACACACGTATCCGCTACTTATCAATGACTGATGAGAACTAATTGGAGTAAAATACGTGTGACCTAGGGACCATAACCACATATATATAGATAACTAACCTGTTATCTATCAGGCCATCCTAGTTCGGTCCATCAACGATCTAGGACTCCTACAGTCTCTACACATATTGATCTACATTCAAACAGATACATTATGCCCAACTTAATTAAACCTAATTCGATCACGTTTATTTAGACTTAACCGATACGACAAAGTCCAATTCGTATTTTTCACATGCAAGTTCAACGTTGGATAATAATCCAACGGCCATCACCACAAATTGATGTTTGACAGTGTTAGGGTAGCGATCACTACCGTATTGTGACATTTTAAATACACGCAGTTGATGTACGTAATTCTTTCGGATCCATTCATATTTAGTTTTTGTTCCTTCTACTTGATGAAGGAATGTGCGTTGCGAGGGCAAACTTTTTCTAACCTTGGTGAGAGGATTAAACAGATGCATCTCTAGATCAAGACCCAATGTTACAACCCAACCATGATCTGACCCCCAACATCTCCTTCCTAATGTTTCCGAAAGCATCAAGTTGTAGCAATTACCTTCACTTGGATTGAACAGGCTTCTCCGACCCTTGTTACTGTCATTGGTTGTATCAATTTTAGGCTCTGCCAACATTAGCCACGGCATTTGACGACCACTTGGATCCCAATTTTTTTTAACCCTGTTGAAGGCATGGTGCCAAGAAAGACAAACACAAGAACCCACAACAAAATCTTCAACTCTGGTCAGATGATTGGTAGCGATTCGACATAGGAGATCAAAGGGAAGTTCTGACCAATCGGCCACCACCATGTTTGTGGTCTGCAAATGAACAAGATGGAAGCATTCAGATAAATGTTTTAAACAATGGTACAAAAAAAAAATACTGTATTAATGTTATAAGTTAGTTGTGATTACGCCATTTTATTTCCTAATTCCTGTTTGTCATAGTCATACTCGTTTTGTTTTAACTCCCCTTGTTCGTGTCTTGCTCACTGAGTGGATGATCATTCACCGAATTTCACTTAAGACCCTTGAAATTCCGTGACTATACATATCCCAGTTCCCAATTCGTACCGAAAAGAATAAATGAAAAGTTTTATCTTAATATCCTGACTTATTTTAGCTGGACTCGTTAGTTTATATAAAAGTTGTCCCAAAACTACAATTAGTATAAAATCAAACAAAAGTTGAGGTCGGTAGAATTTGTTTAACCTGGAAAGCCATCCGCAAATCTCCAACTGGGGATGGTGATGGCAGCGAGAACTCCGAGTAGAGTCAGGATCGATTGCCGATGCTTTAGTCTTGGCTAGGGCGTCGATGGCCGCGGTTGACGATGGATCAGGTGGAAACAGTATCTTCAATAGACGGAGGCAGCGGAGCAGTGTGCGTCGAAAATTTTGCCCTGAATTCCAAGTCCAATGTTAACTCTTTCGATCTGAACCAGTGAAGTGTCTGGATACTGGTTCGATTTAGACCTCTTGTTCCCCGCGTAAAATAATTTAACAGCAAATTGAAATTACCGTTAGGCCAATAACACATAACAAATAAATAAATAAATAAATAAGTAAAACGTTGAATATGGCGCTGCAAACCAAGGGTAGAGGACAAGAATGCTACCTGAATCTTTCTCCTCAGAGGTATGCCGCTGACAGGAGACAGAAGAGGCGACAATGACTGGAAGAAAACCTGGCAGTGAAGATGTTAGTAAAGATGGATTTTGGTCAGATTTTGAGGATCGAATTTGTTACGATCAGTAACTATTTATTCGGGCGTAATCTTATCTTATTTCTTAAACTTATTGTTGCTTATTAACAAGAAATAATTTATTTTTCACCAATTTTTTATATAAAAAGGTTACTTTTAAATTTTAAAATATATTCATTCAATTCTACTCTTATCTTTTTTTTTTATCCATGTATTAAATATTTTAATAAATAATATAAGTAGAATTTTAAAATTATATTTATTAGTAATTTTTAAAAATATAAATTATTAAAATAATTTTTACTATATTACGACAAAAATTCTATATCTAAACGTGTTGAGATACATTCATCAAAAAGTTCATAGTGTCAATAATAAATTAATAATAATAATAATAATAATAATAACCTATATCTATCTATAATAATACAATAAAAATGTAATCGTATACCATTTTTCAATTACATACGAATACAATGGCTATCTAATGTCGTATTTAGTAAAAAAAAAAATAAGCATATGCATCAATTCCGTCAGTAGGAAGTGATCATAGGGACAGACGCATATTAATGAAGGTGATGCGAATACACAGTGACGGTGGAAACTAACTGATGCAGTCCTGTGCACATATTTATGCCATGGTTTCGTGGCGTATTTAAGTTGCTGTCATTTGTCTTTATGTTTTCAGAATCTTTCGGAGGATAGTTACGATGAAGTCTACGCCTTGATAAAAGAAGTGATTAAAAAATAAGGATCGGTCGGTTTAATAGGTCAGTGTATATCAATATAAAATTATTCAGTTTTAAAATTAAGATTCAGATCAAAAAGTTGAATTAGATTGAAAAAATAGACTCGATTAATTAAATAATTTTAGTCCGGTACATCTTAAATATACTCTTGTTTAGAACTATTTATTAAAAGTATTTTTTCAATATAATTACTTATTTTTTTAAAAAAGATAGATTAATTTCTTTTTAAAATAAATAATCATCTTAGATAATTACTTTTGATAAATAGATGCAGACCAGTCACACTATAACCCAATTAAGTTGATTGGACTGTGTATGGAAAGGTTTATTGGAGCAATTTTATGTATCTATAAATTTTTCATTTGGAATTTTAATCCCCTAAAAAAATTCCAATTTCTTTGATTAGTAGAATTTAAAAATAGTTTATTCAAGAAACTAAAATGTATTTTCAAAACATTATTATAACCTCCCTTTTAAAAACTAAACAATGGATTTAGTTAGAGAATTTTACACAATGTTCCTGAAATGAATCAATATTTACAACAATCACATGTGAATTAACTTACAAAGCCTAGGTTAAATAAAGATACCTACTAAATAAGGGTACTGTCGTGTGTGTGTGTGTGTGTTATATAGGTGTTACACACTCCTTTTGACAAGTTCAAATAATTGAGAAAGGATTATTTTTTATATTTAACAAAATTACACCTTTTTTTTTTAAAAAAAGGAAGAAAATAACTTTTATAATCATAAATGAAGATTACAACCAATCCTATAGAATTGATATATATATCTTACATACTCACAAAACTTAGCCATTCTATGTGGATGATTAAAATAGAGGATAAAGCATGAGAAATGTTAGTAATAATCCTCTAACAATTCCACTCAACACTCGAAAATAGATAAGCATTTCTGGATTTTCATATCTCATAAAGGCCAATGGCATAAAGAGCACGAGCCATTTGGAGTTTCACACTACCTATCCTTCGTGAATGAGACATATCTTTTAGAATACCACACCAGTTGTTACTAAACCTACTACCACCCATAGTCTGCCTGATAGAATTCCAAACATGGCTCATAGTAGGACATTGGACAATCAAGTGAAATATACTCTCTTCCTGATCACAGAAGCAGCACTGAATATTAATGGTCCGTTTAGATTAAGGTGAATCGAGGTAGAGGTAAATATTAAAAATTAACCTAGGTGAAGGGAATGAAGGTGAATCGGGGTGAATATTTTAAAACACTGTTTGGATGATATTAACCTAACCTGAGTGAATCGGGGTGAATGTTTTAAAATTTTCGTTTATATTAAGGTGAATGAAGATTAAAATAATAGAGCAAATGATATTTTATACCCTTGTATTAAATAAATAAGTCATATTGAGGGGTATTTTTGTCCTATCAAATCAAACATTTACTTATTATTTTACCTTCACCTCGGTTACTCCCGAAATTGAAGGTTAATAAAAACGATGTTAATCGAGGTAAATGGAGGCAAAACATTAACCTCGATTCACCCAGATAAAATTATTAACCTGGTATCCAAACGAGATGAATCAATTAATTTACCTCCATTAACCTTCTTCCACCTCAATCCAAACATAGCATAAGAGACGGATTAAATTTAGATAGGTTATCCTTAGTGGGAAAACTAGAATGAGCAGCAAGCTAAAATATAGTATTGTGTCTCGGTGCTGCAAGACTGCACCAAGCTGTTCTCCACCAATGAATTGTTGGAGCCTTGAACCTTACAAACTCATATAAACCGGCAATACTGAACTGATATCCATCCTGTTGCAAATGAATCCATGGCAGGATAGAAGACCTTGGGGAAAATATTCTCAAAATAATCCAGGAAGAAGTACTAGGAAAATGGCAATGATCAAAAGCTTGTTGTTTAATGTAATAAGAATAAACCCATTTAATCCAAAGTGAATCTTTCTTCTGACTAAGATTCCAAATATGTTTCCCTATAGCAGCAATGTTCCAACTTTGGAGTTCCACAAGGCCTAATCCCCCTTCCTTCTTAGGCAAACAAATAGACTTCTACGCAATAAGGGATCTTTTGCTGGGAAGGGCCTTATAGATCTTGAGAAAACTTCTATAAAGAGCAATAATCTTCACAAACATCTTCTTGGGAACAATGAAAATCTAACTCCAATACATAGTGATCCCAAAAATGATAGATTTTAGGAGTTGAATCCTCCCTGCATATGAAAGAAGCCGAGTTCATTTTAAGCATATTTATCTTTTTTTTTTCTCTGTCTCTCTTTTCCTTCTTCAATCTTCAATCCTAAATCTTCAACATTTCAATTTTTAATGCATAATATATAATATCAAATTCAATAATTAATTCACATTCAATAATAAAAAAATAAACAAAATAATAATCATTGATATTTATAATAATACTATATCAGTCATAAAAAATAATAATAATATTAATATTAATGATATTCTTAATAAGTAACATTAACAATGATAATATTATTAATAACTAGTAGTAGTAATAATAATAATAATTTTATTTTTAGTAATCATTACATAATAAATAGTAATTGATATTTTAAAATGTATAATTATTTTTAATTATTATTAATATAACAATTATTATTATTCATTAGTAATAATTATTCATAATAATAAGCAACAATAATTAATATTAATTTTTATAGATATTTTTAATGATTCATAATCAATAATAGAAATTATTACTCTATTATTTATTATAATTAACATTAATTAATAATAATGATGATGATATATATCATAATAACAACAAATGGGTGTATAACCCATTAACCATTAGTAGGGGATATTTACGGGTGATTTACATGTTAGGAATGGGTTGATACGGGAGAGTGCCCCGTTGAGGAGGGGTTTATACGGGTGAGTGGTCCGTTAAAGAGGAGTTGATATGGGTGATTCATCCGTTAAGTCTAAAGTTGACCAAAAAAATGACGTATTAAATTTATAAAACATTGGAAGGTCAAAATTTAAAAAAAACTAATAAATTAATTAACTTGGGTTTATATATACATATAAACAGCCAATTAAAGCAAATAATATAATAAAATCAAAAAATCAAACACAAAATCATCCATATTAACTTAAGTTAGAAAATAATAATTTTATAAAAAAATTAATAATAAAATTAGATATATATTAACCTTTATATATTAAGAGTGTAAAAATGGCGGATGATTGTTTGTTTTAATGATTTTTTTTCTTTGGGTTGAATAGAGGATGAGAGAGGAGAAAAAATTGAGAAGGAGGACAACAAATTGAGAGGGAATGTTGGGAGGCAGGGTGAAAATGAGAAGGGTAATTTTCATATGTTACAAGCCTGCCGCATGCTTAAGAAAGAGTTCCCAACTTGCATCATCTGTCATAACTTCCAGGAAAGCAATATTGTGACAGATAAGCAGCTAGCGCGTTTGGGCCACAACCATGTTTTTGGTTTACGCATTTTTGACTCCCTCCCTCAATTATAAGGAATGACTTGTTGTTTGATAGGGTGATGGGCACTATTCAAAGGTTTGGTGTGATGCCTCATTGAGTTTGTTTTCTTAGATTTTCAATCCTCCTTGATATCTAAAAAAAAGAAAAAGAAAATGAGAAGGGTAATTTTGCATATGATAGTATCCTCATTTACCAGGTTTCTTTATCTAATATATAGATAGAAAAAGAATTAAATTTTCTCCTGTGCACGAAAATTGCACTTTACAATTAATAGGGTATACAAAATTTATATGTATAAAATTAACTCTAAAATATAAAAGTACATATAATATTTAGAATATTCACCCAAAAAAAAGTTTGTCGACAAAAATTGTAATAACTCCATAAATGAAACACCAATAGTGGGATACTTTCGTCTTCCATCTTTGTCGTGTATCAAAAGAAATTCAAACTTATGCAAAATATAGCTCTTGAGAAAACTATATAACTAGTCTCCTACTCTCCTGTCACATACAATTTATTTCAAAATTTACCATTAAATGTTTATTTAATTTATTATTTTGAACATACTTGTTACTCAAATTTACAACAATATTTCAAACTTTTCAAACAAAATATTGTTTTTCAGAAATATTTATAGTATTATTTTTTCCACTCTTTCCCATCATATAAGTTTGTTAAGACTTGTTCAAACTTCATAAACAGCATGAAGTTCATTGTAAAATGTGTTATTGCAATTATAAAGTTTTTAAACATACAAACAAACATTGAAATTTATATATAGAAAATAAAATAGGTGAGTCCCCAATTCATTTTCCTTATAAAATAATTTATCTTGATTATATCTTAACTTAATTAGAGAAAATTATTTATTCACAATAAAAATGTTATATGTGTATTTCATGTTTTACTTCATTAAACATAATTTTAATAATTTTATGTTAAAAATGTGAAAATCTTCCGAGGTGTATTCATTAATATGATTTTTGTCTAGAATCTTCATGGTACTTGGATTTACTAAAAAAAAAAATCTTTTTTAAATGCATATTAATTAGCGATTATTCATCTCCTAAACTAATGGTCCGCCATCTTTTTTTAATGGGAAGAATAAATACATATTTTCAATAAGAAGAATGTTATGTAGTGATGGCTTGAACGTATAATATATAAACATATCTGAATTAACTGAAATATTAAAGAAAAAAGGTTAATAATATAGGATGGTGTATTATGCAAACAAAATAAAATTTTGATTGGCTTATGATGATATATATATATATATATGACAGATTTATTAAGTATGTGTAAAAACTTATGGCATTATTTCAGAGTACATTTATCAACATGGTTGTTGTTTAGAATCTCTATGTTGCTTAAATTTATCTAAAAATATCATTTTTAATTGATATTTATTAACCAATCTTCTATTCATATTCTAAAATAATTGGATTGTAATCCCTTTTATAAAAACAAAAGTAGATATTTTCAATGTTAGGATCTTACCTTTATTGAATTAAAGAAATTCTTACTTAATTTTTTCTATATATGGAGATAGTTTTATCTAAATTTTTTCTTTATTTTTCACCTTTTTATTGGAGACTAAATTTGGATAAATAATTATATTTTAATTTTTTATACGATATTTTCAAATTTAAACATACGTTTGTTAAGATAAAAGGTATATTGATAAAAATAAATAAAATGTAACTTGATTTGATAAAAGGGTTTCCAACCTTAATTAAAATTTTAGTAGGATCCTTATCATGTCACTTATTATCATTATTTTTTTCTATTAATGCTCATAATTTCCCCCTCCTTCAAATAAATATTTTCAATTATGACCTCTTCATTCTTAGATACCTAAATATATTTAATTGACTTTCTATTGATAAATAGACTATTTTGCATATTATTTGTTTGTGCACAAATATTAGAGAATAAAATAACACAAAATTACAGAATTAGTAAAGATAAATATGTCATAGAAAAATCTTTTATAACTAATAAAAATTTGTATCCATAACGTCAAATAATAATATCACATAACTAAAATCACTTATATGATAATTAGTTCTATACTAATATAATTATTTCTATAGACATTGAATAATTATACTATTTTAATTTATCATAGATACCGAAAATACATATTTATATTTTTAATATTAAATAATGATATTATATAGTCAATACAACTACATAATTAGAATAAGAAATTCTTGTTGGCAACTATATTATTTCTCAAACTTCCATTTTTGACAACAAAAATTTTTTAGTATTAATAGTATGTTTTTAAATGTGTAAAATATTAGTAATTAAATGAGTGCTATATAAAGAAAGTAGGCAAATATTTCGGAGCTTCCATAAAAGAAATGCAGCACAATCAAAATGAGATAGTGGGATTAATACATTATCTATGGTGACTTATTAAAGATGCCAATATTATAGGTTTATACTACCAATGGTAAATAATGATATTGTGCAATAAATATATATAGACTTGGGATAACTAATATGCTATAGATTTTAAATTATAATATTACTATATCTTTTTAGAGATATGTATACCGACCTTAAAACTTTATATTCCATATTAATAATGATGATGAAAGTTTTAAACAATTTAACGAATTAGCAATTGCATGATGAGATTTTGATTCCCATAAATATATACAATGTGTATTTGCACATAGTATGCTGCACAAAATATATCTATGAAGATTATACTATGCGAATTTTATGGATAAAAATAATTAATTGTGCTTATGTACTATATTAACTAGTGTCGATGCCCATATAATAAATATAAACAATTTGTAGAAAAAAAACACTCAAAAAATCTTATACAACATCCCATGTTGTAAATGGTATAAGTGACCATGGAATTTTAATTATATATATATATATATGTATGTATGTATGTATGTATGTATGTATGTATGTATGTATGTATATATTTGAATAAGTATGTATCGTTATTAACTAAATAATTAATATAGTATTCTCATGTTCCACAATATAATTTTATATAATTCAATTAATTATTGAATAAATTAAAAATTGAAGAAACAACTATAAAGTTAAAACTAATAATTCAAAGATTATAATATTGTCCAAAAAATATAATGTATATACATATTTTTTGTATTAATGTAAAAGGAAATATTATTTGTATTATTGTGACACTCCAAAATTTACTACAAATTTTTTTTTATTTTTTGATAACTTAAATATAAAGTAAAGGGATATTACTACCATACTCAGTATGAGTATGGTAACTATACCGTTCTTATATTAAATAGAATGCTAAAATATTTAAACTTGAAATAATGAGAAATAGAGAATACTAGAAGTTACACAAATTGTGAAGATGAGAGTTTAAGAGATGAAGTCTAAATACATAAGCAATAAAAAATAAAATAAAAGGGTTTCATGAAAATAAGAATCCAAAAGGGATATTCAGAATAAAAGCTACCAAAAAGTACTAGATAACTATGACCCGACATCCAAACCTAGAAATACATCACTCATTCATAAGCAACACAACAAAATTATCACTACAATCATCGTAAACCTGTGAATCAACAACAGAGTTGTATAGTCGTGGAAAGAGCAATGACCATAATTGTGACACCCCTATTTTTAGCAATTAAAATTTTTGCTAAAAAGAATGATGTAATCCCCCAAAATTTTAGAAAACCTATAATTTAATAAATAACTTTTATTTGAAATAAATTAGCTTTTAAAATTATTTAATTTAATTATTTTATGGATTTTTTAGTATATAAATTTGGACAGGAATATTTAATAAATTAAAATAGATATTTTGTTATTTTATCATGCTATTTTTATTTAAATAATTTTCCAAACTAATATTTTACTAACTTTATCCTTTTTAAACTAATATATTAGATTATAATGAATTAAATTATTAAATTAAATAATTTATCAATAATATTACATTTTATGATTTTATAAATTAATTTATTTTATTTTCCCTATTTTCTCTTTTTTCCCTTTTTTCCCTTTTCCCCTTTTTTCCTTTTTCTTCTTTTCTTTTCCCTTTTCTTCCCTTGGACTACCACCCGGCCTGGCCTATCTCCCCTAAGCACTGGGCCTTGGCCCATCTCTCCCTCCTCCCTTTCCCTCCTCTTCCTCTCCCATGCAACGTCGCCTGGCCCAACACTCTTTTCTTTCTTTCCTTTCTCGCTGGACTGGCAGGCCTACCCATTCCTTCCTGCGTCGGTCCGCCCGTTCGCACCCCTCCCCTTCCTTTCTCTCTTCTTCCACGCCCGACCACCATTCTCTGCCATGATCGAGCACGCCGACCGCCTACAACTGCCATACCCGGCCACCACCTACCTCCCTGCTACTCCCTCTCTCTCCCCCGTCATTTTCTTTCCTAATTTGAACCAAACTAACCCCTACATTCCTATCCCGCATGCCCTCTTCCTTTCCTTCTTCTTCTCTCCCTTTCCTCTACCAACCGACACCCCTACCACCGTACTACAGCCCCGACCGGCCACTGACTCCCCCTGTCTCTCCCTCTTCTTTTTCTTCTCCCCACCAGCATTGCTTGCCCCATTTTTTGAGCCTTGCTTCCCTTCCCCGATCATCTTCTCTCATTTTCTCCTCCTTCCCATTTTCCCCCCGTTTCTGCATGTCGCTGCCAACCCCTGCACCGCCCACTGCCACCCTATACCTGAGCCCTGCACCACCACAAGACCACCCAAGCCACCCTCGAGCCCCTACAGCTCCTCCCTTCTCCAGCTCTTCTTTTTCTCCCTTATCACCAAGCTACCTGCAACCGCCCTGTTCTCCGCCGTCCGGCCACCTCTGTCGCCACCCAAACCATCAACCCACACCCTGCAACCTCCTCTACCACCCCATACCTTACTTTCTCAAAAACAGCCCCCCTTAGCCCTCCATTTTTCCCTTCTCTTTTCCTTCCTTCTCAGCCACGCCTAGCCTGACAGCCGACTTCGCCGCCTCGCCGCCGCCGTCTCTACCACCTTTGGCCGCCAACAACCCATCTTCACTTCTGCACCTTTCCCTTGCCTTTAATCTTCCCCCATCTACCTCCTTTCCTAGCCTAAAGACCCCAACCCAAAAATAGCCATTTTTCCTCCTCTCACCCCCCTCTTCGAGCCTTCCTCCTTTTTATTGTGTATGCAGCTCATGCTGCATGAGCAGTATGAGTTGCTACATGCTTTAGTATTTTAGTAAAAAATTTTGAAGGTATAATAGCATTTTAAGTTAAGTATTTCATTAATTAAGTTTTATAAAGTTTTATGCTTTGGTTTTTCTTATTTCTAATATGATAAGTTTTGACATTATTTTTAGGTATTGGTTTTGCTAATCAAAGCTTGAATCTTTAACTGGGATACCGCTAAGGTTCAATTTTTGCAGGATTAAGGTAATCGTTAAACCTCACTTAAATGCATGGAAAAACGTATGCTAGCACATTAGGGATTTTAGTATGATTTTATGCATGTTTTGCGTTGCCTAGTATGATATATATATGGTTGCTTATATTGATTTATAAAAAGAAAATAAAAGAAAATTATGATAGCTTTTGTGCCATGTGTAGAGATGATACTTAAGTAATGAGTTTGATATTTGATGGAAATGTTAAATGCTTGTCTATGATCTTGATCGGAAAAGAATCAATAGAAAAAGAAAGAATCGGAATTGATTGATATATTTCTTTCTTTTCTCGAAAAGGAAACGAAAGATGTATTATGTTGCTAATGCATGAATAATATTATTGTCTAAGGGTATTTTAGTAATATGCTTATGTAAGTATGTGATCTAATATATGTAGTTGCTAATGAGTATTAAGTTGAATAATGACAAGTTGGTGGAGTTAAATGATGAAAATGAAGTGCTAATATTAGTATTTTATGTAGTGGTGGTAAATTCATAAAAGTGGTGTAATAAAGGGGTTAAGTGGAAATTTTATAAGTGAAAAGGGTATTTTGGAAATTTTGTAGTAAAGGGGTATTTTGGTAATTTTGAAAGAAAGGGGTAAAACGGGAATTTTGTAAGTAAAAGGGTATTTTGGTAATTTCAAAAGAAAGGGGTGAGATGATAATTTTATAAGTAAAAGGATAAAATTGTAAGTTGTGAGAAATAAGGGTATTATGGTAATTTTGAGGCAAATGGACAATATGGTAATTTTATGATTAAATGGCAAAATGATAATTTTATAAGTAAAGGGGTATTATGGTAATTTTTGGAGAAAAGGGTAAAGTGGTAATTTTGGAGTCAAAGGGTAATATAGTAATTTTATAAGTGGTAAGAATAGTAATTTTGGAAGTAAGGGATAAAATAGTAATTTTGGATGAAGGAGGGTATTATGGTAATTTGCAAGCAAAAGGGTAATATGGTAAAATTGGATGTAAGGGAAAAAATGGTAATTTTTATAAATAAAAGGATATTATGGCAATTTGGAAGTAAGGAGTATAAGGGTAATTTTGTAAATAAAAGGATGTTTATGGCAAATTTGGGAGTAAGGGGTAACTTGGTAATAATGATAACGACGAAGGATAAATTGGTAATTATAATTACGGAGAAGGGTAAATTAATAATTATAAATATGGAGAATGGTAAATTAGTAATTATAATTATGGAGAAGGGTAAATTAATAATTATAAATATGAAGAAGTGTAAATTGGTAATTATAATTAGGGAGAAGGGTAAATTAATAATGATAATAATGGAGAAGGGAAAATGGTAATTATAATAATTAAGAATGGTAAAATGGCAATGATAATAATTGAGAAGGGAAATTTGGTAATTTTGGTAATGGATGAGGGCAATTTGTCAATTTATTCAACTAAAGGGGTAATTCGGTAATTATGATAATGGAGAAGGGCTGTTTGGTAATTTAACCGACTAAAGGGTAAATTGGTAATTAGTTAACCCACTAAAGGGGAAAGAGTGGTAATCATGATAATGAAGAAGGGTGATTTGGTAATTTATCCAACACAAGGGCAATTTAGTAATTATAACAAAGGAGAAGGGCGATTTGGTAATCTAACCAACCAAATGGGAAGTATGATAAGTGTAGCAATTATGAGTAGGGAATGGTGATCTAAAAAGTGTAGGAGATAACTTGGCAACCTAAAACGAGTAAGGGGTAATATAGTAATTGGTCAAGTAAGGAAGCGATGACTTAGCAATTATATAAGTAAGGGGTAAATGAGTAATTTATACCTGACATGTCGTTGTGATTGCTGAATTGCATAATATGACCCAAATAACGTTGATTGGCAAGGTAAGATTATTTGACAATTAGTAAGTATCACGAGAACGAATCCTAACTCGAAATTATATGAGATTATGATGGCCTTAATGATTTCTTTGTGTTATCTTGGATAACCGCCTGAATAAGAAATGACTAATGATATCGAACGATTGTAAGTGAATAAGTATCTGATTATTGTGATTTACCTAATCACCTTAATTAAGACACTAATACTTAAAGTGAAAGACCTCGAGATCGGGAATGGTGACTCTTTAGGGGTCGCTACCCTAAAGACATGATTTAGTCCACGATTATTCTAGTATTTGTTGGTGTGCCTTTATGCCCCAGCCAGGCCCTATATCTTACTCTATCTAGCTCTATAGACCTATTTAGGGGGTATGCATACTTATGGATTAGGTGTCCTTGTCGGTAGGGTACTGAGTAGCTTTACGCACCACTACGACCAGGGTACCTTTGCGTCCCTGGGTTCGTGGTTGAAGGGTACTAAGTAGCTTGTATGCACCGGTACGACCGGTGTACCTTTGTGTCCCGGGTTCTTGATCTCCCGTCCAAGGTAAATAAATAGAATTGTTGTGCTAATTAAAGAAAGGAAAAACACTAATTACGAAAGTGAAAGATTAATGAGCCAGGCCCAGTTGACTTATGATATTGAGTATCGATCCATCGGTTATAATAGTGGCCCAGGAGCGTGTTGCCCTGACAAGTGATTATGAGTACCAATCCACCGGATATAATAGTGGCTCAGGAGCGTTTTACCTTGCATAATGATTATATGCATTCCGGTCCACCGACTAAAATAGTGGGGGTCCCGAGCTCAATAAAACAAGCATTGGATGTGAATAATTTATGGAAAGATATTAATTACTTATAGTGAAACACCTTGTGAGTCAGGGCCAGACCGATCCACCGGCAAATAATAGTAGCCAGGAGCGTTCTGCCCTGGAAACCAATCCACCGACAATAATAGTGGTCAGGAGCGTTCTGCCCTGTATGTATTCCGGTCCACCGACTATAATAGTGGGGTTCCCGCACTCACTTGGATATAACCAAAGAGATTATTGAATAATGATGCACTAATGGCTTAAGGCCTAAAAGTATCGATTGTACTTTATAACACATTGATATGTGGCAACCTTGTTATATATGTGATTGTTATGTATGCACCTCTCATTACATATGTATATAGCTTGCATTATGTGTTGCATTGCGGGCCTGTATTTAAGTGTGGTATTAAATGGTTACTCAGTACCATAGTACTGAAGGGTTCCCTTCATGGGGCCCCTGCCTATTCAATGGGCAGTGCCCCTTGCAAGTCTTTTCAGGTGCTACTCAAGTGGGCTACGGGAAAGAGAGTAAGGAATTATCCGGAACCGTTTAGGGTTTTCCTCCTTCTCTTTTGAATTCATGGTTTTAATGTTATGTTGTTACTGTAACCACCACTAGTTTATTTTATTCTTGTAAATGATTTGATAGGCTACTCTGATTTAAGTATGTTGAATTTCTTGCAAATTATATTTTATTTTCTTTTAGTCTTAGCACTTAGTATTGGAACAGTATGAATGAACCGGTCTGGTACTAAGTGTGGCGATAATATCCCCATAATTCATGATTTTATAATTTGCTTCCGCTAACTCTTTCAAATAAAACGAAATTTTTCAGTAGTGAATTTTGGGGTTGTTACGAATGATTTGTGGAACCTTAAACATTAATAAAATAGGGTGTTACCGCCATACTTATTATAAGTATGGTTTCCTTTACCATTCTTACATTAAGTGATAAGGTTAAAATGTTATTCAGCTTAAATTAAGAACAATTATCATAAGAAGTAGATAATAAATTATATTACAGATTAGCATTGTTCTAGTATAAAAAGATTAGACAAAGGTTACAATTGACAAAGAAAAGAAATACAAAAAGGAACATAAGAATTCAAAAAATATCTAGATCATAAGATGTCGGGACGGATACCAGATAATTCTAACTCTCAACCCCAAAATACTAGCCATCAAGCAATACTCACAAGTGATCCTACAAAATCACAATTGTCCATTGAATAGATAGGGGGCCATAAAATGGAACCCTTCAATCAAAGATATTGAGTAAACCACCACACAATACTAAGCATGCAAATGTTGAAGATAACATATAGAAGATAACATAGGAGAAACATGGCATAAGAATATTGAATCATACATATGATAACATGGTAGATAAACAATTATCACCAAGGCCACATGCTCAACATACCATTTTACTTAAACCATGATACGAAGCTTAATAAACTAAAGATTTCCAATGGTGTTCTATGGAGGGAAGACATCAAACCATTATTAACCATTTCCCATAAAATCATATAAAATCTCATAATATCAACATACATACCAAAAATTTCGAAAACACCATAGGTAGAGCACGAAGGTAGCTAATGACCACAAGTAAGGTATGGAGGCAGCTATCGACCACAAACGGGGCATAAAGAAAACTACCAACTCACCAATCCAAATTCATTCCGAACCAAACAATAATTATGTCCATTTTATTTATTTAAGGGGATATAATATCAAACTAATAACACTAAGTAACTCTAGTCATAGTGGCACACAAAGATAGTATAGTATCATATCGATTATCAATCCAAGGATATTAAGATACCCTAATTGTGAAAGTATGGAAAAGAAGCATAGTACCCTACCAACAAGGAACTAATCCATAAGCATGCATATTATCTAAGAAGTTTGAAGATCTAAGTAGAGTAAGATAGATGTCCTGGTTGGGACACTAAGGCACACCAACAAAATCCAAATCAAACTGTGTGCTAAACCATATTTTTAGGATAGTTTACCCTAAAGAGTCTTTATTCCCAATATTGTGGTCCTTTACTTTAAAAATTAGTATTTTTATTTTGTGATAACAAATATAATGTAATAAATAAAAAATTTAAATTTCCATACTTAGCCACTTTTCCTTTAAATTCTAGTTATCCAAGTTAGCCCAACAATCCAATTTAAATGCTAAACTTTATTTTGCTAAAATTTTCTCATGAAAAGGCTAAAATATGATAAACTAAACCATTTTAGCATGTAGGGAAATTTTAAGACATGAAAATTGATTATTTTACCCCTACATATGAATAATCATATAAACTTAATCCTGCACCCTAACTTATCATAAATCATATGCTTTCATACTTAACATCATAAATAACATGCATGTTTAAGACCTAAAATTTCATGCTCGCACATTTAGGTAAATAAATACAACATAATAAGATATGCTTAGCGAAATAAATATAATATATTATAATGAGATCCTAATATGTTATCATGAGATTTTCACATTTTAGAAGAGCATATGGATTACCTTGATTCCAAAAAAAATAATAAAATACAAAAAGTAGTACCAAACTTCATATATAGCTGCTAAACAATTATGACCATAAAAGAACACAAAAATCAACAAATATACTACCAAACCATCGAATAAAGCTAGTAACAGAGGGTTGCTCGCGCTACTTAAGGGTAGCAACATAAGGTATCAAGGTTTAGCAAACTTGACTCGTTCATATAGCAAGGAGGGCTCTATGTAAGCCACTTATGTAGGGCATGGCTGGCAATGTAAGCTCAGTAAGTAGGGGCAACACTAGGGCTAAGTTTACACTCAATTGCATACAACAAAAGCTCGACAATGTAAAGCACACATAGCATAAGTTCAGCACATGTATCACAAGCTCAACACGTGCGATACAAGCTCGACAACACAACACAAGATCTATACATGAAACATAAGGTCGGTAACATGTGACACAAGCTTAACATCCAAAGCTTGCATGCAACATAATCTTGGCATTATGGAGAAGGGGCGCTGAGGGGGCTCGACTAAGTGGAAGATTCACGCTCGAGGCTGGGGGTGAGCTTTAACTGTTTTTGCAACTAGGGTTGTGGCAACGTGAAGGGCTTACATTGGCTTAGGCTGGCAACGTGAGAAAGGATGGTGGATGTCGTAGTTCTCAGTGAAGGAGGAGAACGTTGGGTGGTGTTTGGATATTTCGGAAGGGTGGTGTAAGGACACAAAAATGGTGGAAGCCGAGGTGGTGTTTGGCCAGGTAAGCTACTGCCGAAAGTGGTGGTGGTGCACAAAAGGATTAGTGGGAGCTAGGAAAATCCAGCAAAAATGGTGGCACGAGGTTGGAGAATTATGGATAGAAAAATCTAGGGAGAATAGGATGGAAAATGAAGGAAAAAGGAGGTTCTAGTTAGGTTGTAAGAATGATCAGAAAAAATGAAATGGAAAGAGAGTAGTTACAAGGGGTGTTATGTGCACAAGAGGGGACACATGAGGGAGTTAGAGGTGAACAAGTGATGGTAAAAGGATAGTGCATAGAAATGGAGAAGGCATATGATAAAAGGAAGGGGGAAAAGTAAGGTGTTGTGTGAAAAAGAAAATGGATAGGGGGTAGAGTGTTAGTTTAGGATTAGTTTGGTTTATTGGTTAGCATAACAAATCGAGAATACAATTGGTTAGGAAAAAAGGGAGGAGTAGCCCACTAGGAAATAAGGACATAGTATAATAACATAGAATTGCATGCTAACATCCAGGTATACAACTCATGTAACCAAGGAAAGCAATTCCTAAGGTATCTCTAGGAATTCAATTTTGATTAGTACTCTTCCATATATCGCGATTATATGAGTCTAAATTCTTATCTTTCAAACCATGGTTGTTCAAGTATTTTTTTTTTAAGTTTTTACACCAAACATATATCAATATTTATATACGGACATCCCATCCTACCACAATTGGACAAAATCTAAGGGACACAATAATAGTAAGGCATAAAAGCCAAAGCATATAGGGACACTTGTCGTACCATAATGAACAAAGTTAAGGATAGAAATAATAATGGCATAAAATCTGAATTTATATATAGATTCCAACTTCCTACCACAATTGGTCAACATTAAATGGTACAATCAAAACATATATCAATGTTCACATATGGACATCTCATCCTACCATATATGGGTAAAAGCTATAGGGTATCATAAATCAAATGATCATCCCACTATACCAGAAATGGACAAAAGCCATTAGGTCTCATAAGCCATATGATCATATCTTATACCATGCTATTGATGTGGTGGTGACATCTATGGTATTATGTTCAAACGCTTTGTCTTCAAAATAAAATTTTATGGTTCTAAATGTTGGTGGTGTTACGATTTTAATCAAAACTAAGGTAAATAACATACATCTTACTCTTTCTAAATGATCATATTCATACTCTTAACTAATCCAATTTTTTTCGGGTGTACTTTGTAATGTCATGTGCCTTACAATACCATTTTCTTTTCAAAAAACATCAAACTCCTCACTATAAAAATCTGACCCATTAATAGTTCTTAATTTCTTCACCTTTCTTTCTTTCTTTCTTTCTTTCTTAGATTTAAACCATAAATTTACATTCCTTAAAGCAATTGGATGCTTCATTTTTGTTTTTGAGAAAAGATATCCACACATATATTGAGAAACCAATAATAAGTGTGAGGAAATACGCTACACCACCTATGGATTTAGTCTTGGCAGGACCTCAAGGATCAACATGAACATAATTAAATAATGCATTTATTTTGTGATAGTTTGAATGAAATCTTAATCTACAAGACTTCCCAAAGTGCAATGTTCACAAAACTATAAGTTTTCAAGTTTTTCCTTACAAAGAACACCCTTCTTGTGTAGTATTTGTAACTCTTTCTCACTAAAATTGCCTAGTCTCAAGTGCCAAATAATGTAACACCCCAAAATTCACTAATTTTTTTTAGCGAAAGTAATTAAATTAAAACCCATGAATTCTGGGGATGTTACCGCCACACTTAGTACCAAACTGGTTCTCTCCGACCATTTCAGTACCAAGTGCTAAGGCTAGAAGAAAAGTAATAATCAATTATAAATCAAGACAAACTAAACTCCAAATAAGCATTAAACGGTTGTAAAACAAAATCAGAGTAGGCATAAAGAATAGTAATTCATTTCTAAGAGAGAAATAATCTTACAACCGATAAAAGGTTCATTTAAAATACTCAATCGAGTAATGAATCATAAAATGGTAGATACTATACCAAAGAAATAACAAAAGGAGTTAAATCGCATAAAGAATGAATACGGCCACGACACTCCCCAACTTGAGCCAAAAAATGCTCAACACACAGCCCCGACTGATGTCTTGCCCACCTTCACAAAGTCAGAAGGGCATACTACTTGTGGGAATGAGCAGCACCCATAAAAAGGGTGATCGGTACACTACGTACTGAGTAAGGTAACCGAGCACTAAGGCCAACACATAAGCACATAAACCATGCATAAGAATAAAAGAGCATAATCATGTTAACATAAATGCATATGACTATCCAGGTAAAAGTACAAAGGTCCAATTATAGTCCAGATTAATTTTTAAATTAATCTTTGATCAGAACTCATTTCACACCATGCTTTTTATCAAGTCCATACGAGTACGAGAACCCCACTATTATAGTCGGTGGAATGGAAACACATAGGGTATCATGCCCTAACCACTATTATGGCCAGTGGACCGAAAACGTACAGGGCATAAAGCTCTTGACCACTATCATTCGCCGATGGACCGGTCTGGCCCCTTCTCGCACGGTGTTCCACTGTAAGTAATTAGTGTCTTTCCCATGTCTTAGCACAAATATGTTCAGCTTTGTTGAGCACGGGATCCCCCACTATTATAGCCGGTGGACCGGAAATGCATAGGTACAAAGCCTGACCACTATTATAGCCGGTGGACCGAAAACACATAGGGCATCATGCCCTAACCACTATTATTCGCCGGTGGACTGGTCTGGGCCCAGCTCAACATCTTCCACTTAAGGTTATTAATGTTTTAAGTATCTTATTCAGAAGCTTTCATCCTGGACATGTATGAATCAATCCTTTACACTTCACACATCACAGATCATAAATTTCACAATCATAATTACACTTTAATCACCAAATACACATGATAACACAAAAACCCTAAGCAGCCACAACAAACCCTAATTAACCACAACAAACCATAGTTAACCACTTCAAACCCCATTTAACCATAATAACCATAATTAGCCATTCCAAACCATAGTTAATCACAACAAACTAAAATTATCCACTCCAACCCTAGTTAATCACAACAACCCATAATTAATCACTCCAAACCCTAATTCAGTCTCCTCCACACCCTTATAATGTCCTACATACTATTTTTCATCCCAAGTGTTCAAACACCCAAACAACACTTACATTACCTTCCTTACATCCCAAATCAACTTTCCACACATAAATTTCACACCCATGCAGACATTAACCTCCCCATGCAAACCTTTGAACTTTTTCATACAAACCCTAAAATCCCACGTGAAACCCTAAATTCAACCATGCAACCCTAGATTCTTCCATATAATTAAAACCCTAGATTCCTCCATACAAAACCTTATATTCAATCCATACACAACCAAAGATTCATCCATACCAAACCTTAGATTCAAACCATATAAAACCCAAGGATTCATCCATACCAAACCCTAAATTCAACCCATATAAAATCAAGGATTCATCCGTACCAAACTCTAAATTCCAACCATATAAAACCAAATATTCATCCATACAAAACCCTGTATTAGATCCTCCCATACAAAATCAAAAATTAGATTCTCCCATATAAAATCATAAATTACATTCTTCCATACAACATCATAAATTAGATTATCCCACATAACATCATAAATTAGACTCTCCCACATAAAATTATAAATTATATTCTCTCATACAAAACCATAAATTAGATTCTCCTATATAAAACCATAAATTCCATTCTCCCATACAAAATCATAAATTAAATTCTTCCACACGAAACCCTAAATTCCCCATTTTATTCCTCCACTCATAGATCATTAAAATACTTAGGTCAACTCATTTCTCCTTTAGTCAGCTTACTTCCCTTTTTCATTTTCAATCTTTTTCCCATACAATCCCACTTTTATACATCCTCACATGCATGTCTTATAGGGTCACAGCACATATCATCACATACCACAATATTTCATCACATATAGTACACATGCCATACAAAAACATACTTTAACTCCACATCATACCATATGCGAAATAATTAATAATGATACACATAGGATACATAGCATGCGAAGCACATAATGTATATAAACACACAAAAGGCCTTAGCACCCCTTACCTAAAACGACACCGGTCTTGGAGTACACTCCTACGCTTCCTTAGGGTTTTGATTGGTCTCACCTATTATGAGGGGAAAAATAGAAATTAGACTCCCTCTTACTAAAAGTACTATTAATTACTAATTTATTCTAAGACTATGCTTTTAATAAAATAATAACATATTAAGAAAAATAACATTAGCTAATTACTATATTTGCTAAAGATATAGGAAATAATAGAAATATTATAAAAGTTGATAATATAGGGTTAAGGACTTTACCCTAATAATAATAATGATACTAAAATAATAATAGCAAATATACTAAAATAATATCAATGAGAATATAAATAAGAATAATAATAATAGTAACAATAATACTAATAAAAAGGACATTATTCAAAAATAAAGTGAAATAAGGGCTTTGGCCCCTTTAAAATAAATAACGAAATTTAGTAATAATAATAATAATAATGAAATAGTAAAAATAATAACAATAATAATAATAATAATGATAACAATAAAAATAATAATAACAATAGCAAAACTAATAGTAAAGTAATTGTAATATTAATAATGAAATAATAATAATAGTAATAATAAAAATAATAATTATAATAATAAACACATATTATTAATAATAATAATAGTAATAATGGAAATAATAAGAGTAATAATAATAAAATTGAAATAAAAATTGCAATAGGGCTTCAGCCCTCAACATAAATAATAAAACATTAATGCTAATAATAATAATAATACATATTAAAAATAGAAATAATAATAATAATAGTAGTATTTATATTCAAATAAATGAAATAAAATAAATTTAAGGATTATAAAAATAGGGAAAAGGGTTGAGAGAGAGGGTTTAGGGTTCAACCTTAGGCTGGTGGTGACAGGCCGCACCGGCGGTGGTGCACGGAGGTGGCAGCGGTGGTCGGAAAAAGGGAAGAAAAGGGTAAAAGTTGAAGGCTGGGAACAAAATAAGAAGAATGGAGGTAGGATTTGGGGTGTTTAGGGTTTCCCAAGTGGAGAGGGGTAGAATAAGGGTGGTGGCGCAGCCAAAGGCGGCGGCGCACAGCTGCGGTGGTGGTGGCCGAATGGGAGAGAAGAAGAAAGAGAGGAGAAGAGGGAGAAGGGGGAAAAGAAAGGTAGGGGGATCTGCAGAAGAGAATGGGAGGAGAAAGAAGCGGCGGAAGAGGTGGCTAATGGTGGCGCAAAGGGTGGCGGAGGTGGAAAAATAGGTTGGTCGAGACGAGAACTTCGCACAGCTAGGATGGTTCGTGCAGGAAAAATTGAGGGAGAAGGGAGACGTAGTTAGTTAGAGGGCGGAGCAAGGAAGAATTTGGTGGCCAGGACGGGCGGCGGACGAGGCGTCTAAAGGAGCGGCGGCGAACAAGAGAAATATTCAGGGTAAGGAAATCAAAACTTGAAACAAGGTAGAATATGGGGGTATTTATAGAGTTAAAGGAGAGGTTAGGGTTATATGAGTCGGTGAGGGGATAATGCAATAGGGTTTTTGGTTGCTGGCGGCGATAGTCGGCAGGTTGCAGCAATTTTTGGGGCAAAGATTGTGCATAGGAAAGAGAGGGAAACTGAGCAAGAAATGGGAGGTGGATTGGTTCAAAATGGCCAACAAGTCAAAGATAAGAGAGAGGAGAAGAAATGGCTGGTCAATAGGGCGTGATCGGTGGCAAAAATCTCGGACGGGCGGCAGCGAGTTGCAGGTTAGCAGTGTCGGGGAAGAAGGAATAAGGAAGGAGGAAGAAAGGGCTGGATCGGCGATCCAGGGAAGAAAGAAAAGAAAGAAAAAGAAGGAGATCGGGCAGTCTGAGCGCTGGGAATTAAAACAGGGCAAAAAATGATGTGTTTTGAGGGAAAAATAAGCGAGACACGGCACAGAGATCTGGGCCGCCGAAGGAAGAAGAAAAGGGAGGATTGGGCCGCAGAAAGCAGGCCCAATTGGGGAGAACGTAAGGTAAAAAAAAGAAGAAAGAAAAAGGGAGGAAGAAAAGGAAAAGGGAAAAAAATAGGAGGGTTCAGTTAAATAAATAAATTAAAATATTTGAAATAGTTAAAAATAATAATAATATTTAGATAAAATGATATTTAAATCCCTTTTTAGGCTAAATTAGGATTTTTAAAAGATTTTCCATAAATTCTATTTTAATTAGCAAATCACTCTAATTTTCTTCATTTAAGTTATTTATAAAATTAATATTAATTTGAAACTATTTTATCTTTCTTATTTTAAATAAAATAATTAATTTAATTAATTTCTAAAATAAAATCCTTAATTAGCTAAAATTCCCAAATTTCTCCTAATTAAAATACTTATAAATTTCTTCTTAATTTTCCCTAATTAATTTTCTTTTTATTTTAGTAAAAAATAATTTCTTTAATAACTTTTTCTAACAAAATCTTATTTAACTATAATTTTTAAAATTAGAATTTTTTAGGGCATTTCAAATAATCTCTTTGCTTGTTAGTTTTTATCCATTATTCCCAATAGTATTTGCTGAGACATTATTAACTTTATGCAAAATGTACAATCCATTAACATGCCTCACACCCTTAAACATAAACTTAGTTCCTTGATCATTTTTTAACCAAAACTAAGCCAATGCTAACAATAAGACAGGCTTTGTTATTGCTCATAACTACATGACCACCATTCACCTTAGAATGTTGTTGGAATAGATTATTTTGTGTATAAATGTGAAAAGTAAATCCTTAATACAATGCCCAACCATGCTCAACTCCTCAGGTAATCACCATAAGGACTTCAAAACTCTCATACACATCTAAAACAACAACATCAACAACCTGTTCTTGATTTTTAGGTTGAGGATTTTACTTCATCTAACTAAAATTCTTTCTTTCGAGATAATATTTTCTAAAATGTGCGACAATGGAAGCACTTTCTTATGTTTCTTATTGAGGTAGAGAAGTACTCCTTTTTTCTTCTTTTCTTTCTTCTCAAATCTCCCTTAAACATTCAAAACTTCTGAAATTGTTTCCTCCCTTTAAATTTTTTGTCATTTGATTTCCTTTGATGCCATAGTGGTGCGACCTTAGCCGGCACGCAATTTAAACCCTCTTGTCGTCAATTGTAGCACTGGTAAATAGGGTATCGTTCTAGCCGGGGATTGAGAGGGCTCACCTCTATCTAACTAGCTTAAACTATAAATAAAATAAAAACACTAAATAACCTAAAATAAATAAATAAGAAAAATACTAATGGGGGTTTATCAAAATAAGAATAAAATAATAAAAGGATTAAATAAAATAAAATAAACTAATAATGAAAATAATGGAAAATAATGGGAAACTAGCAGATAGGAGAAATATGTTAGGGAAATAAAAATCCACCACTAGATTAGGTTGAAAATATAATATATATTTCTAAGTCAATTTTAATCGTGAGAAAGAGATCGACCAAGTTGCACACCAAAAGCAGGTCTATACACCTTATATTACTTCCCTTAATTAAATTAATACGACAAAGCGCCAATATTAACCCTATTAAATACTAGCAGTATAGCAGCAACAAGCGGCTCCTATATTTAACTAGATTTAATGCATTAAGTGTAAGTGGAAGGCTGTCAATCTAAGTACCCAAACTAGTACAAAAAGCATGTCTAGCTGTATTTCCTTTTCTTGACCCACACGTATCGAAACGTTTTACCACTTAGGTTAGAATCACAAAACGATTAGGTGAATTGTTATCTAACCTAGCTGCAATTTATACATATAAATTCTAGTATATTTAGATGGCCACCTAGCAAGCAATTTATCCTACATACTGTCACTTATGAGGTACCAGAACAAGGCATGCACCAAATAAACTATACTGGACAGAATCACACATATAAACGATAGCAATTAATATAGAGTCAAGAAACAATCTCACGAAACAAAGAAAATAAAATTATAATTCAAATCATAATCTAGGGTTTCAAATTATTCCCTAACAATAATTAATCAGCCAACCATAATTAAAGAATTAATTACACAGAAATATATATCTAAAATATAAATTGAAAATAAGAGAAATAAATAACCGAAATTAATTTTGAATTAAAGATCAAGAATTTATTCAGATAAAAATTAATTTTATCTGAAATAAATTCTACCGGTATAAATATTTCTTCTTATTCTCTCTTCTCTCTCGGCTTTGATTTCCGTGCAAAACTCTTTCTTCTTTTTCCCGGCTGGCGGCTGTCGAACTGCTGTGCTGCACGCCTCGAACGCCGTGCCTCTCACTTTCCGTGCGACTCCCTTCCGTGCCGCGCCGTTCCTCTCTGTGACGCCTCACTCCGAGCCAGCGAAGGAAGGCTCTCGCCCCTCTCTGCCTGTCGTTCCTCCCGAGCCTATAAAGGCTCTCGTAACCTGCGTCTCTGCCGCGATGTCAGAGCCTGACGGCTCTCTGCGTCGCTTCCCCTCCTGTCTGTCGCACACTCGCTGCCTCTTTTATAAAAATTTTGTGCCTTGCCACGTCAGCCCTGCCCAGCTGACTCTTCTTCGTTCTTGGCTGGCCTTTGGGCCTTCGGCCTTCGGCCGTTGGTCCAAAGGTTTTTTTTTCTTTTTTTTTATTCTCTTATATTTAAAACAAAACCTGCAAAATAAAATTCAATAAATATTAATAAATAATATTTTATTTTAAATTTACTTAATTTATATCATTTTAGCTCAAATAATAATATTTATACAAATTTTACCACTTAAGCATAAAACAATAATTATTCCCCTATATTAGTTAAATAAACTACCAAAAACTAAGATTATAAGGGTATAAAATATGTCAAAATATGAACTTATCACATAGTTATTACTACATCCTCCAATGTTAACTCCTCATGATCGTACACCCATGAAGCGCTCATATTTGTCTTGAGGTAGTGAATTTAACAAATTATCGCTTAATTTTTTCTCTCTATTTTCACATACATGTTTTCAAGATCCAAGATTATATTGTTAAACCCCTTGCTCGATTTATGTTACTAAGTTATCTCCTACGCTTCACCATTCACCCTTCATAATTGTTAACCTTAACATATTTCCCTTTTTGGTTGGTTAGATTACCAGATTGCCCTTCTCCTCTCCTTTGTTATAATTACTAAATTGCCCTTGAGTTGGATAAATTACCCTCCTTCATCATCATGATTACTATTTTGCCCCTTTAGTTGGTTAATAATTACCAATTTACCCTTTAGTCGGTTAAATTACCAAATTGCCCCTTTAGTTGGATAAATTACCAAATGACCCTTCTCCTTTATCATAATTACCATTTTACCCCTCTCAATTATTATAATTGCCATTTTACCCTTTTCAATTATTATAAATCCCAAATTACCCTTCTTCATAATTACAATTATTAATTTACCCTTCTTCATAATTACCAATTTACCCTTCTCCATATTTATAATTATTAATTTACCCTTCTCCATTCTTATAATTACTATATTGCCCTTCTCCATTATTAAAATTACCATAATGCCCTTTTATTGATTAATTTACCAAATTACACTTCTCTATTATTATAATTATCCAATTACCATTTTATAATCATAATTTAATTACCAATTTATCCTTTGTCGTTATCATTATTACCAAGTTACCCCTTACTCCCAAGTTTGCCATAAATATCCTTTTAACTTACAAAATTACCCTTTCTACCCCTTACTTCCAAATTACCATAATATCCTTTTATTTACAAAATTACCACAATACCCTTTTACTTATAAAATTACTATAACACCCCTTTTACTTTATAAATTACTATTTTACCCTTTTACATCCAAAATTACCATTTTGCCCTTCTTTTCCAAAATTACCATATTACCCTTTACTCCCAAAATTACCATAATACCCCTTTACTCATAAATTTTCATTTTCCCCTTTACTTCAAGACTTACCATAATGCCTCTAACTTCCAAAATTACCACAATACCCCCTTTTTACTTGTGAAATTACCATATTGCCCTTTTGGCTTCAAAATTACTACTTTATCCCCTTTATTATACCACTTTAATTAAATTAACATTACCACATGGAATAATAATATTAATACTCCATTAATAATATCCAACTCCACCAACCATTATATTTTAATATAATACTTATTATCACCCACACATATTAGGCCATAATCTTGCACAAGGAATATTACTAAAATGCCCCTAGGGCTCACAATAATAATATTCATGCATAAATGGTCACAATAACATAAAATAACATGGATAAGTACTTAGCACTTTCATTAATAATCAAACTCTTCCCTTAAACAACATTTCCACACATATCACATAAAAGAGCATACTTTCCCTTTTATTAAAGAATACAAGCAAACATATAATTTATACTAACAACCATATATCAAACATAATAACATATTAAAAATCCTAATGTGCAAACATACATTTATCCATGCGTTTAAGTGAGGTTTAACGATTATCTTATATCCCGTAAAAATTGAATCTTACTGGTATCCTAGTTAAAGATTCAAGCTTTAAATAGCAAAATCAACACCTAAAAATAATATCAATAATTATTATATTAGAAATAAGAAAATCAAAGCATAAGACCTTATGAAATTTACTTAATAAAATAATTAGCTTAAATATTATTTTACCTTAAAATTTTTAATAAAAATGGTCCAATAATTGCAGCAACTTATACTGCATATGCACCATGAGCTGCATGCAAAAATAATTAGAGGAAGGCTCGAAGGGGAGGGTGAAGGAAGGTAAAATGGCTATTTTCGGGTTGGGATCTTTAGGCTAGAAAAGAAGATAGATGGGGGAGGTTTCAAGGCAAGGGAATGGTGCAGGAGTGAAGAGGGGATGTAGGTGGATGCTAGGGATGGATTGTTGGTGGCCAAGGGCGGCGGATGCGGCGGCAGCGAGATGGTGAAGTTGGTTGCCGAGGTGGGTCGAGGTGGAGGGGCTGAGAAGAAAGGAAAAGAGAAGGGAGAAATGAAGGGGTGCAGGGGTTTTTTTCGGGAAAATAAGGTATGGGGTGGTAGAGGAGGTTGCAGGGAGGAGATTGGTGGTTTGGGTGGCGGTAGAGGTGGCCGAAAGGCGGCGGAAGGATGGGTTGCAAGTGGGCTGCCGAGAAGGAAGAAAAATAGGGAGAAAAAGAAGAGGGGAGGAAGAGGGCGTTTTGGGGTAGATTGGACGGTGTTGGGGCGGTGCATGGCGGTAGTAGAAGGTTGCAGAAGGTAGCGCAGGGGCTTGGTGCGGCGATTGGAGCGGCGGAGGGCGGCGGCGCGCAAAACAAAGGGGAAAAGATGGAGGGGAGAAAAATGGAGGGAAGGGGATCGGGGAAGAAGGATGGCTCGAAAGGATGGGGCAGAAAATGGCTGAAGGGGAGAAGAAAAACAAGAGGAAGGGTAGGGGATAGGTGGCAGTCGGTGGCAGGGAGGTGGTAGGGTGGCAGGGGAAGAGGGAGAAGGGGAAGGGTGGCCATACGGGATGGGTATGCATGGCCTGCCAGCTTCCAAAATGATGAAAGAAAAGAGTTATAGAGGAGAGAGAGAGAGAGAAGGAGAGAGGCAGGTGGTGGCAGAAGGTGGCAGCAGGGCGGTGGCTGGCATGCCTGAGGCGTAGGCGGTTGTGGCGATGGCGACGGGTCAGGGAGCAACTGTGTTAAGGCATAAGAAAGAAGAAGAAAGAAATAAGGGAGCAGGCCGATCGGGGAAGGGAAAAAAAAGACTAGGTCGGCCGGTTCAGGGGAGAAAGGATGGAGGAGAGGGCTGGGTCGGCTATGCGTGTGGGGGGAGAATGGGTCGTTGGCCCAGGCGCAAGGAGGGGAGGCAAGCCTGGTAGCCCAAGCCAGGAAAAGAAAAAAAAGAAAAAGAAAGGAAGGAGGAAAAGGAGAAAAGGAGAAGGCAAAGAAAAGGAAAGGAAAATGGGAAATTTTAAAATAATTGAATTTATAAAATAATAGGATGTAATATTTTTAATAATAAATTTTTTTAATAATTTAATTTAATATAATTAAATATATGGGCATAAAAAGGATAATTATAGCAAAATACTTGTTTGAAAATTTATTTAAGTAAAAATAATATGGTAAAATAACAAAATATTTATTTTTGATTTATTAAATACCCCTATCCAAATTTTTATACTCAAAAATCCATAAAATAATTAAACTAAATAACTTTAAAAGCTATTTATTAAATTATAGGTTTTATAAAATTTTGGGGGATTACAGATAGAACTTGAGAATTGTGTCTTAGACTGACCCTTTGCTGCCTTAGAAATAGATTTCAAGGCATTTACCCTTTTCTTCTTAATTGCTAAAGGTTTTTTATGTTGTGAAGGTTGTGGTTCAATCTGATTAGGGTGTAGTGTATCCTGATTAGGGTGTAGTGTACACATTATAGTACAACCATCACAAAAAAATAATACATGAGAAGCTATATTAGCATGATCCAAAAATAAGTTATTTGAAATATTAATTAATACTTACCTTAACATTGAGATCTACTAGAGCTTTAGGCCATGCAACATAAGAGGAAAGTGCATGTTGGACCTTATACGTACCAGCTTCATCATTTGGCACAGGCAATGGAGCATCATCATCCAAAGAAACCTCAACAACAACTTTCGTATACTTGTAATCCAAAGGTTTATTGTGTAGCCTGACAGTTTCGATTCCATGGAATATACATACTTTTCCTATTGCCACTAGTTGATTTAGGTTACTTATCAATAACAAACATGGTATCACCCCCCATAAAATTAGACAAAAATCATTTATCTTATCTATGTAATGATAATGAGAGATTATTTTGGCCCATTTATCTATTGTGCTAGTAAAAAGAATATGAATCAAGATGTACAAAGAGCTATGAGTTTATTTGTATGGTATCTAATAAAATAGTATTATAGAAATTTCAATATAAAAGGTAGACATATACCTCTGGTAGATCAAAAAAACGTGCATCTGAACAACTACCTTTGACACTAGGTGTAGAGGTCATCTCTGGCATGTGAATTAATTCCTTGCCCTTGTTGGATAAGAGAACATCTATCTTAAGCCACCACTTCTTCAACTTATTTTCCATCTTCTCTTATGTCTCTTTCATTATTTCTTCCTTCATGCCCTCCTTTATTCGAGCTATCATATACTTATACATACAAGTTGTTTGAGATGCATCTTGTGAGCATAAATAATCTCTTAATGTAACTCCCACTCCACCAGTTCTAACACGACCTAGATGTTCAGCTGTTTTCAATGCCTTAGTTAGCAAATCATTAGCAAGTGATGCAAATGATTCACTAGTCTTGGAAGTTTCCAATGCATTCTATCAAATACCATAACCTAAGATTTATATTTCAAAACATGTTATAAGGCTAATTGAAACTTATAAATGAATATAATAACAAGAACTTACAATTTTCTCAACTACTTCCTTAATAGCTTCATTCTTGATAGTACCATCTTTAGGGACCCTTGCATCCTTCCATAAGACATGTCTATCTATTATAGTGATTTTAGGATCCAAACCTCTCTTTGCAATCTACATTTATTGAAAAGGTAAAAAAAATATTAGAATTTAAAGTATAGATATAATAAAATGTATCAGAAAAGTTTGTTAATTTCACTTACAATTTCTTGCTCGAGACCAACATATACTTTACGAGACAAGTTATGATGGTATGTATTCTTCAAAGCTAGCTCTCGCATTGCTCCAATTTTTTCCTATGATAATAATCCAAATTATAGTGATATATAAACAAAATAGATATGAAGAATACATGTTTTATACAATTATACCTTATATTCATTAGTCTACTTTTTCCTTAGAAAAATATCCCAATCTAAGTAAAATTTGATAGTTTTCTAGTGGCTCTTTTCAGATAGTGTCATCATCCTTATAAATGAAATTTCTTTCCAAAGTGAACTTAAATTGCCTCCATGATTTTGTAACTCGAACAATAATTGCCTTATTTTGATAAATAGGGATGTCGAAAATAGCCTACCAAATTACATAAAATCATAATCATAGTATAATAATCATACAAAACATTAAATTTACTTTTTTAAGGTGAATCGACTTACCGATATTTCTTCTCATGCAATTTCTTTTTTTTTTTCTATTGGTACTTCATCCCACATTTCATAGCTAATAGGCACATGGTTGCGTGCACACTCTCCTATGTATGTAGATAAAAGCTTACCATTTGCACAAATGGTCTGCCCCCCCATGTTCCATTCCAAACTAAAATTATCATTTCATAATCGTTTCATCGCCACCTATTGCAATGCAGTCAGCCCCCTTTTTTTACGAGAGCCATGGGTCGAAGCACCTCCACTAGTTGAAGCATCTCCATCATCACAAGACATGTCTCTAAAACACATAGTATAAGAAAAATGATTAGAAAAATGATAAAGGAATCAATAAAAGCCTAAGTAGCTTTTTATTTCAAGAATTTAGAAATTGTATGCGTACTATCTAATATACTTTATTGTAGAAGGTTATTGAAATAAGGTTAAAATACATACCAAATACTAGAACAAGCATCAAGGCCTCTATTGGGTAATATCTCAACTTGTGCTTCTATCTCCTCCTCTCTCTACAAAGAGAAATATTTTGTCATCATATAATGTGCTTAGGTAAATCAAATTATATGAGGAAAAAATAATATATGGCACCGTTATACTTAAACAAATAAAGGTTTGTACTTAGAATTACGAGATTTTCTCTTTTGTGATTTTTCACTTGTATCTTCTTCTACGATCCATGATCCTTCAGAGTGATCATACCGCATATATGTATCATCTTTATTGGGATCAATATCATCACCTCGAGAAAATGACATTCTTATAATAGAGAAGTTTGCCTCTTCTTGAAAAATAGAATCATTGAAATCATTATCTTCATGCACATTCCTACTCTTTATGGTTAAAACCACAGATCTCCTCTTATCAAGAGGATCGGTGACATAAAATACTTGCCTTGCTTGTGATGCCAATATAAAAGGATCATGTTTATGTCCCACCTTATTAAGATACATAAGAGTGAACCCTAACTCATCAACTTCAATCCCATTATTGTTGTCAACCCAAATGCAACTAAAAATAGGAACTGTAAAGAAAGTATAATTTAACTCCCATATTTGTTGGATTACGCCATAATATGACATATTCCCATTCATAGGATTTTTATCTTTCACACTAGAAATATGTAATGCTTCAGCAACCAAAGTCACCCCACTATTCTATATGGTACTCTTTTTATCTTGGGACTCAATATAGAAAGTATACCCGTTGATCAAGTAGCTTGTGAAAGATAATACTTCCATACATGGCCCTTGGGATAACCATTTCAATGTATCAAAAATAGTACTTGACAAGTGTGTCATTTGACGAGGAATGTGATCACGAACCATTCTATGAAAGATATATTATGTTGCTCTAGTATCCACTTATCATTCCTAGATGGGTTTTTAGTACATAACTGTAACACTCCCAAAATTTACTATTGAAAAATTTTATTTTAGTAAAAGTTTAATAGAAGTGAAATAACAAAACAGTATATCCAAGGGGTATTACCACCACACTTAGTACCAGATCGGTTCACTCCTACCGTTTCAATACTAAGTGCTAAGGCTAAATAGAATTAACTTCAATATAAGTCGATAATTGAAACAAACTTTCATAAAAGAAATGGTAGTGTTCACCATAGACAAAATTAGAGTGTGGATAAAGAGAGTAATCAAACAAGCTTTTCGAATACATCAAACACGGTACAACAGAATATAACTAGGGTAAAATAATACATAGTAAAAGTAAGATAGAGTCCGACCAGACACTCTCAACCTCTAAGCCAAGATTAGGCTAAACTCTCGACCCCGACCAATGCCTCATAGGTATCGTAGGCATTGAAAACATCATCCCCAACCTACACAAATTCAGACAGGTCTTCTACTCGTGGGAATGAGAAGTACCCATGAAACGAGTGATCAGTACGCTACATACTGAGTAAGGTAACAGATGCGCTAAGGCCAAAGATACAAAACATACAACATGGCTCACATAGCACAATCACATAGGCAACATGCGGTAATACATATGATGAAGGCCGGCTATAGACCAGATAGACTTATTCTTTAGATCTCTGGTAAATATAGTCGATTCATATCATAGTCTTTATCAATTCGGGTGAGTATGAGAACCCCACTATTATAGCGGGTGGACCGTTCATGCAGGAAAAAATGCTCCTAGCCAATATTATTCGCAGGTGGACCGGTCTTGCAGGTCAAAATGCACCTGGCCACTATTATTCGCCAGTGGACCAATCTGGCCTTGACTCACCTGGTGTTTCACTGTAATTACTTCATATCTTTCCCATGTCTTATTACAATTATGTTTGGTTTTGTTGAGCATAAAACCCCCACTATTATAGCCAGTGGAACGGTCATGCAGAGCAAAATGCACCTAGCCACTATTAATCGCTGGTGGACCGGTCATGCAAGGCACCCTGACTCTTGGCCACTATTATTTGCCAGTGGACCGGTCTGGGCTCGGCTAAACAGTCTTTCTCTTTAAATGGATAGTATCTTATTCGATAGGTATTTCACCCTTGACATGCATATTCAACAATATTCTACTGTTACCCTCTCAAGGGGGCCCGTCCCATATCTTGGGACTCATGTGCCCATTATCACGTCTCGACATCCTTTCCTCCTCACACTTGCACATAATAAAAACCAACTCCTAAGGGTGTGGGTTAAGGCCCAACACCTTATGATATCAAACTCCACCTACTATCACCCTTTAGGGTTTTCCCTTGAAAACCCTAATTGGGCCTATGTGGCCCAACTTTCTCTCGCTTATACTACCATTACTTCATTTATCACCCCACACCTTATCTCATTCAGATCCAATCCCAAATCACATCGTTTTACCCCCCTCGATTCCACATGTGACTAAAAAACCTTAGTTGGCCACT